>CM026429.1:3622082-4822082 GCA_014871385.1 Ceratodon purpureus | reverse complement strand
TTCACTTTGGTCTCCTCCGGAAACCGTAGTTTCTCTGTCTCTCTCTGTTTTGGCAGTATGTCCTTGACAAATTCAAAGTCAAGAAATTGAGAATTCAAAGCTGTCATCTACCAAGCCTTTCCTTGAAACAAAAGGAATAAGATTTCATCGCAAAGAAGTGCTCAAATAATTGCTCAATTAGTCCCTGGGGAAGAGGAACTCGAACCCAAGGCTGATTTTTCACAAAGTTTTAACCCGTCCATGTCCAAAAACCTTGAATTGAAAGGCAAAAAAAAATGGAACCCGTCCCAAAACTGGTAATTTCAAAACCAACCCGTCCATAGAAAGGTTAAAAAAAAAACAACCCATCCTAAAACCGGTTCAAAAAAGAAATACCCGTCCCGTACTAATGTTCATAAAAAATTTAAAAAATAATAAAAACCAATTTTTTTTAAAAAAAAAACAAAAAAAAAAAACTTAAAAAAGAAAACAAAAAACGAAATTAGGCACATGCTGCAGAGCTTGGAGCCTGGCTTGGCCTGGCTATTGAAGCCTAGCCCGGCATGGCCCATTGCGCAGACTGTAAGAGAGTGTTTTCAAGGTTTTATTCATCTTGCTGTGCTTCTTCAGTGCTGCAGCTACGTTCTGCTCCGTTTTACTGATGCTACAACTTCTCAACCTTGAGGACCCATGTTGGTTTATTTACCTTGATATTTCTTATTTTCTTAAAGTGATAGAGAAGTAATGTGAATTAGAAATCAACTCAGAGTCTAGGTTTAGCTCTAGTTCCAGGATTTTTACAAACAAAACTGGATCAAGAGTCATCTCCGTACTAACTTGTAGTTGGAGACTTTAGATGCTTTGATGCGCATTTCATGTGCAAATATTCCAGTTGAAAACATCAATTGGAATGCAGTGATGCTTGTTTGGAGAAATATGAAGGATATGAGAATTCATCCACTTGTTAGAATGGTAAGTAATAAGTTCTTCTTTTTTTTTGTAAAAATTGAACATGTTTATACAAACGAAATCTTTATACAATTGCTTAGTTTACCTTCAATTTAAATCTCTGACATTGTGTTAAAAAGGTTCTAAATATTGTGGTTGATGAATCAATGTGTGCAGGTGAATCAAGCTCTTGAAGATAGGTATTTTGATTAGGTGTTAATGGTTTGACTTCATTATGTTCACATTCACATGTCATATATGACATATTGTAATTGATATTTGCATCATTCATTTTTTTGGGAAAAAATTCTCAAAAAAAATAAATTATTTTTAGAACCCGTCCAAAGTGAATTAGACACGTCCAAAAACCGGTTCATTTTCAGAGAACCCGTCCACTGGAAATGTTTTTTTTTTCAGAACACTGAAAAATCACCCCTTCCAGAACGATCCCTCGCCGTGTCCCTCGATCAACCAGTTTGTCTGCACAGACTTCCACCGTCCTATACACTGGCATGTCTCACAACCTGAATGCCCCAGTATCGTGCAGGTATTACAGACAATTTACACATGCATCACCTCAGTATCGCACGGATATCAATCGGGATTTGCTCTTTGCCGACTGCTGTGGCAGCGAAGCTGAAGCAGCGAGGGTTAGCATTTGCCGTGACTGGTTATAAAATCCTTTCAGCGGGTGTAAGTTCAGGTACTCAGCGACGCAGCAGCGGTGCAGTGGCTCAGGTGATTGTTAGTTTCTCCTTTTGCTGATCGATGTTCAAGGTTTTCAAGGAGGACTGTCGTGTGGAGTTTGGTTTGATGATCCGTCTCGGATCTCATGTGAGTGGACTGTTTCTCTGATGTTTGTGATTTGTAACCAGTGTTTGAGTTACTAGCTGGATGGTAGACCTGGTTTTCTGATGGCCATGTTCTGGTCTTGTTCTAGCATGTGGCTAGAGTCGTAGTGAGGATGTGGTCCTGCGTTTGTCGACCACTTTCACTTGTGTCGGTAGCTTGGCGCTTTCGTTTTGGAGGTATATTAGCCTGTTCCGAACATGGTACGGAACATGTTGACTGGTTGATGTAGTGTTTCGTTGTATTGTGGATCTAAATTCTGAAATTGGGAAAAGAAGGAGCGTTGCTGCTTGTGGGTGGAATTAGAGAGGTAATTTCTGCGTGTGTCGATAGAGACTGGAATTTTAACCGATAACTCTTAGAATTTAGGAGGTTGGAGTATATTTTGTTTTTATCAGGTTTATCGTTTCTGGCATCTGTAAAGCTTGCAGTTTAACGATTCTTGTGGGGGTGCTTTCTAGTTGGGGATCATTGGTCGGTGGGGAAGTAGAGTTTTGGAGACTGTTCAATTAACGTCAATATAGGTTATCAGTCGCTAGGCCTTTATTCAGCACTTGGGTGCACTTTGATCAGATCGAAGCTTAGGTGACCGTCTGGTTTTCTGCACTTTTATTGCATTGGATGTAAGAGCCTGGATGGATGTTATTGTGGTTAATTTGAAGGGGTTGGAGGATGTGGGTTGTGCTTAATTAAGTTGAGCTTGTTTTGCTGTGGATATGATGGAGGTTTTAGGAAGTTGTTTTCTTTATTTTATATATATTTGTTTTTGGAGGTTGTTTTGGGGGTTGAGCTCCGTTAAGGGCTTGTTAAGGTGGAGCAGGGGAAATCGGGGACGGCCGATTGTCGGTATACGTTTTAGTGTGGCATTGATATACTAGAGATGACATTGAACATAAGAGTTCGTTTTTTTTCAGATTACATTGAGGATTATGACAACTAGTTTCAGTTTCTCCGTTTGCAGAAATGGAGGATTGTTGCGACCTTCCTGATTGAAGGAAGCCAAATCTAAGTGTATGTTTGCACCTCTAAAGAACCAGCCTGCTGATTCTTCTGGAGGATTTGTTTTTGGAGGTTAGTCTTACTCCTTGTGGTATTTTTATTTGCTGATTGGTGATTGGTGTATGGTTGCCAGGGAGCTGTTGAGATCGAATGTGTTCGAGTTCTGGAATCACAAGCAATTGTGTTGTTCCGCGGAAAGGGCTTGAGTCGGCAATGGGGGTCTTCCAGGGGTAGACTTTCAATGAGAAGTTCAGAACTAGTCTGCGGAGGTCGTCATGGATAAATACAACACGAAAACAATAGTTCGGGGAAGAAGTGGAAACGCGTTACGATATAAGCTTGGTTAACCACAGGTGCTGTTATGTCGCACGATCTTCTTCTCAGTGGGATATTACGGCTCCGACTCCTTCTCCCAGGTACAGTATAGAGACTGCAACAAATTGCGTTTTGGTGAAGTACTCTGGTTCTGCACAGCTGTATTCTTAGTTTCTCCATCAAAACTCACCAAGACAGATTCATTAGGTTCGGTCAACTTCGGAGTAGAATTGTTGAGACTCTGTTGCTGGGCGATTTAGCAGAGAAGGTTCGTGGGAGAGCTTGAGTTCTCTGTTGGCACCTAGTTGGTGACACAGAAGGTGAGGGTTTCTTTTTCGCATTTATTTCTTTCAAAGGTCGAGCTCGTTTTAGTTCTTTGGGTGCACAATGACATTCCACGTTGTAGCGAGGTCCGAAATGATCCGATGGATCGCACTTGGGTCACCAGCTCTGCAACCTAGTGAGGGTGAACTCAAGCCCCGAGCCACATATTGCAACGTTCACTGAACCCACGATTCTTGCAATGGATTGACAAAGTTCCTTAGATTACGAGTAGAGAACCTCGTCACAGCATATCACTCGTAGTTTGCATTATAAGTAAGAGTGCTTGCTTGCAGGCGGGATTCTTTCATACTGTAAATTTTGCTCTTTGCGAAATTTTGTTTTGTTGCGTTCTGGTAAAGGATTCTTGTTTGATGTAAAGTGAAGGGCGAGAATATTCTTTTGATTATATTTGGTTTCTGTGCAGCCAAAATCACTTCATTGGAGCCATTGAAGCTGGTCGTTATGTCCAAGTGCGGACACTACAGGGGTGGTGCTCTTTCGTCATCTGATTTATGAAGAAGCCGACAACGATTTCAGCCTCTTGGAGCAGTGTGGAATTGTGGGTCCCAGATTATGGAGACAAGTTCTCAACCTCTCCCAGAGTTTCCTGAACTGAAACACACTCTACTTGCATTTCAATGAGGAATCATTATGCCCAGTAACCGCTCACAGTTGGAGGTAATAAACAATGCATTTGTGTTGCTACAGTACTGTATTTGATTGCTGTAAGGATTGCTGTAAGAACGGCCACTGGCGAATCGAGAACCCAGCCTGCAGATTGTGCATCTGAATGACATTACAGGATCAATGTTCACCTCGTCTAGATTGTTCAGTCTGGAACTGGGGTGCCGCGTCAAGGAGATGTTCGTTCCTCAATAACCCAGAGCTGTGAGGTCGTTAACCTCGTCTAACTTGCCAGGAGTGTGCAAGTCTTGATGTAGTGCAATTGTGGGACCAAAGTTCGGCTATACATGATCTCATTTCTTCCGATTAGATGATCGGAACTAGTGTAGCCATGGACGACCGGGCTCTTGGACCCTGGAGGCCTTACAAACGTCCCCGAGGGCAATGCTCTTCTTCTACAGTCATGGGTGTGGACTATGACGTGTTCCTGAACCACCGTGGGCCTGATGTGAAAGCTGGATTCGTGGCCCATTTGAATGAAGCGCTTAGGGAAGCTGGGTTGAATCCGTTTCTGGACAAGGCATCCTTGAGGAAGGGGGATCCTGCTTTCAGATCCATAAATGACGCTCTGGAAGTGGCGAAGGTCCATGTTGCAGTTGTTTCGAAAGGATATGCAGAGTCGAAGTATTGCCTGACTGAACTGGTTGACATGTTGAGGAGCGGAAAACCAGTAATACCTGTGTACTACGAGGTGGAGCCTGCACATTTGCGGTGGGTGGAGAATGGCCCGTTTAAAGAGGCATTTGAGAAACATAAGTCCAAGAGATTACCAGAGCAAGTGAAGGAATGGAGCGATGCTCTTCGGAAGTTGGCGGATATCACTGGGTTTTGCTATCGTCCGTCTGATTACAAGGGGTGAGTGTCTCTCTTCAAGTTTACATGATATGTTTGTACCCCACGGAATGAGAGTTTGTTTCGTGATGGGATTGCACTTGACTTGATTGAACTGTAATCCAGGGTTGTTGGCGTGGTTGTTATGCCTGAGTTTGTTATGGAGTTATATTTACAGCACTGTTGTACTTTTGCTGTTGAGGCATGGGCATGTAGAGCTAGTCTAGGGCATTCTTCGGCGAGAGAGTCATGTCAAACCCATCGGTTATTCTTGTCACCAGGCATGCAATTCGTACTATACAGAATGTAGAGTAAGCAGTGTCATGATGCACCGGTCACTTGATCAGGAGTTCAACTATCACTTGTATCGATTATTTCAGGGCATGCCGCATTCGATTTTCAGTCCATTTTAATTAAGCATGAATGTTGGAATAAGTGGGAAACTTATGAAGTGCTAATGACTGATTTTGTGAGCGCAGTGACGAAGTAGAACTGAAACGGGAAGTGGTGGATGCCATATTGAGCAAGTTGACACCTACATGTGAGGGCCATGAGGCATTGCAAGGTGATCGTTGCATGGTGGGTGTCAAAGAGCATGTTCACACATGCGTCAAGAAATTGGAGGAGGTATCGAATACCACAGGTTTATTGGGGCTTGTGGGGATGGGTGGAGTTGGTAAAACCTTTCTTGCCAAGTTGATTTACAACCATTTTGTGAGTCACAAGAAGTTTCAAGCTATGAGTTTTTTGGCATTTGATCATAACTCAATGTTGAGTTCTTCAAGTATGGTGGAGAAATTGCAGAATCAACTACTTTGGGATCTTTTGCATGTTCGAAATGGCGATGATCATAATTATAGTTATTGGTTTCACAAGTTATCGAACAAAGGACCAACATTGATTGTCTTGGATGACATCTATGAGAGAAGCCAATTTGATGAGCTCATCTTAGAGACACGGATTCTTCCACAAGGGAGTTGCATAATTGTTACATCTCGGGATTACAAGGTATTGAAGGTTATTGGTGGAGAGTTTGGGGATTTCTCTCTTCATGAAGTGACACCCTTGGAGCATGACGATGCTAGAAAGCTTTTCAACTTGTATGCATTTCGGAGTGAAGAAGCTCTACCAAAGTTTAAGGACGTAGCCAATGATGTGAGTAAAGCATGTGGAGGTTTGCCATTGGCATTAAAGGTGGTGGGCTCAAGCTTGATTGATATGACAAGCGATGAAGATTTGGAATGTATTTGGCCTGAGGCAGTGGATGCTTTAAAGGGAGACGCAAAGGTGATGACGACTTTAAGGTGGAGCTACGATTGCCTTTCCGATCAAGAGAAGTTGATGTTTGTGGATATTGCTTGTGTATTTTGCAATCTCCAAAAGGAAGAGGTTGTAGAGATTTGGAAGAGTTGTAAGGAATGTTCATCATGTTGTCGATATAAGACCCCTAACACGACTTTGAGGAAGCTCATTGATAAGTCATTAGTTGCTCTTAGCAACTCACAAGGACAAAAATTGGTGATGCATGGACTACTACAAGAATTGGGACAAAACATTGGAACATTGAGAGGAAGCCACTTGTGGGAGAATAGAGCTGCCAAAGTTGTTGAAGGCAACTATGAAGTAAGTTTTTACTTGGTTTTCATATTGTTTGTATACATTTTAAAAGTTTTGTCACATGAAAATATATTTAATAATGAAAAATCTTGTAGGATATATATTTATGGTACACCCTAAAGTTTACAAAATTTGTTTTTATTGTTTTGATTATTCAGGGTCACAACATAATTAGGGCGCTCAATCTTGCAAAGAGTCGGAGACAGAAATACGAATGTGAAAGATTTGGAAAGATGACCAACTTACATTATCTCATTTTGGATGGATGTGATGTAAATGGGAACTTTGATATTATTTCAAAAGAGTTACGGTGGTTGCGGTGGAGGAACATGCCATTGGTACATTTACCTCGGATGTTTGATTTTATGAATCTGGTATCATTGGATTTTTCTCAAAGCCCTCGCCTTGCAAGTATGTGGACAGAATCCAATTCGGCTACAGAGGTACATTACTTTATATTTGGGTTTAAATTGGAATTTGATAAATTGCAAGTATGTTAATTACATTTTTTCAAAGGAAAATTCTGAGCTTATGTACATGTGGTATGATTGATGAGGGATGTCAAGTGTAGATTGAAAAGAATTATAAAATAAGTTGGATAATAAATTGTTAGCTCTCGTGGCTTTGACTTATTATCAACCACCAGCCAACAAAGTGATTTTTTTATAAATCATGGATGAATGTTGAAACAATAAAGTATATCATTTGTAAATTATAAAAATTATCTTGTATTTGATATAAATATTTTTGTATGAATATACATGTATTTTATAGAATTTAGTATTTGGAAATAAATTCATACTTTTTCTACATTTATTAAGGATTAAAACGCACAATATTATCATAAGATTGATTGTTCTACTTCGCTTTATTGAATTTATAAAATCAACCACCAAATGTAGGTTATTCTTTCCAATATTGTATGTTTTACACTAAGATCATTATTTATTTGTTTAAAGTGTAATTTCATTAAAAATTGAATATATATGAACATATTTTAAAAGCTAGAATTATTGCATTTGGTTTTAGAGTTTAATTGTAATTGAACACGTGTACATTTTTACTTCAGTTTTCAAGTAAATATGTATAATGAAATTTTGTGTTTACTAGTTTTGAGTAGCACCATTCTGATTAGGAAAAGCCATACTTATGGTGGAAAATTCAGGCTAGAATGATGAAGTACATTGAATGATTTGAATAAAATTTATCTTCATTTTCTAATTTGCTTTGGTTATAAGTAGAATTTTTTTTAAGCTTCAACTATAACTTTTCTCATGTAACTCCTACATTGCATCTTAGAAATAAAACAAAGAAAATGAAGTAAATAGTTTAGAATTATATCCTTTGATGACTTTTTATATTCTAAATGCTCACAATTGAAGTTCAAATTGGATTCTACCAACGGCAGTTCATTGTTTAGAATTGATTTTTGATAAACCGTATCCGTTGTGCTTCCCAGGGTTGCCCAAACTTGCTCAATCTTGATATGACAAATTGCACATCAATCATTACTCTTCCGGATTCCATAGGGCAATTATCTCGACTCCAACTATTAGACTTGGATGGATGTAGGAGTTTGCAGAAGCTGCCAAGTACGATTGGACAACTCTCACAATTGGAAAAACTCCGTCTACAAAAGTGCGAAAACTTAGAATCATTGCCGGATTCCATCCCTGCCCTGCCTCGGTTGCAACAGTTTTACTTATACAAGTGCACATCCATGTCCAAGGGGCCAGAGACAATGGGGCTCATGACGGGCCTTACCAAGTTTACTACAGACCTTGCGACTGAATGGCAAGCAGTCGCTGTTGGACAACAACACGGGCTCAAGGAACTCATTGTATGGAAGTGCAGTGACGAGGGAATCACATGGCTCGATAGAAACACTTCACTCGCCCATCTCCACCACCTTTCCGACTTTATCTTTCGTGACTGCCCGGCCATGAGCAAGCTCCCACACACCATCGGACTCCTCACGAATCTGGACTTCCTCTATTTATGGCGTTGTGAGAACTTGCGGGAGCTCCCCAACTGCATCGGACAACTCAAACTGCTCACTTCACTGTACCTGGGAAGATGCAGCAGCCTGGAGACTCTGCCTGATTGTTTGGGTGCCCTCACGAGTTTGGAAGTGCTATCGATTACGCACTGCAGATCCCTCACCAAGCTCCCAGAGTCCATCGGCCACTTGTCGAGGCTTGAGCAGTTGATGATTGAGGGGTGCGGTGAGTTGCAGCCACTCCCGGAGTCTCTCAGGCAGCTGAGTGCGCTGGTGTGGTTAGGAATATTGGATTGTGGCAGCCTGGAGGGTTTGGGTGTGCTGAGAGTGGTGCCAGGCCTTCGCATTTGGGGATGCACTTCCGTCACCAATCTTTCAGGATCATGTCTAATTGTTTTGGACGATAATCGTTATTATTCTTCTTGGTACAGATACGACGACAGCAACGAATTTTTTCCCGTGCGCGGAGATTTGAAGGAAATGCGAGTGGTGGAAGCAAATGATTGTGGGTTTCTACGCCTCGTGCAAGATGCTGAGAGTGGACGGTCAATTTTGCAACGAGTCCACAAGGTGGACTGTTGTCAGTTGATCACGTTGTAGAACAGAGAGGCAATCTCATTTCTTCAAGACCCGTACACAACCAGCGGACCGGAAGAGCAGAGTGGTTTGGAATGCGGAGTGCGAGTGAAGGGTTCTCGTGATCCCTGACTTTGGACGTGGAGGCGCAAATGTTGGAGGATCTTTTTGTGGGTGTCCGCTCCAATAACAGACTACTTGAAGCGAGTTCTCAAATGTAAGTGCAACATGGTGATGATTAGTAGCTTCCCCATCTTTTAGGGTCTCGAATGATTTGCTCAAGAGAATTTTTAAATGTAGGGTTTTGCAAGTGTCTTTGTCGATTTGACCAAGTGCGCAATTACTTTTGAGTAAAAGTAGTTCTGCCGAACGTGTGCTGGCAGGTTTTGTTAAGAACTCTAGGATTCGCATGAAATTGTGGTGTTGACACTTTTCTTCAGTAGAAATTGGCATGTCGCTGTGCTCTTTGGTGTCAAGGTTTTCATTTATGAAGATTGCATTTACATTTGCAGCCTTGTTTGCTCGTAGCGCTCAAGGCGACGGTGGAGTCAGGCTGAGGGTAACATGAATTGTTCAGCAGCTTTGAGACTGTACTGCCGTCAATGCAGTTGATATTAGTCCAATTTGTTTTCAGGTGTTGTTTTGTATCGTCCAAATGTAAGTGCAACATGGTGATGACTGTCAAAGACGACTACTGAAATAGTACTATTAGTTTAGTAGCTTCCCCATCTTTTAGGGTCTCAAGTGATTTGCACAAGAAAACTTTAAAATGTTGGGTTATGAAAGTGTCACTGTTGATTTGACCAAGAGCGCATTTTTATCTGGCGAACGTGTGCTGACCGATTCTGTTCAGAACTCTAGGGTTCGCATGAAATTGTGGTGTTGACACTTCTTTTTTTCTGTAGAAACTGGCAAGGTACTATGCTGTTTGGTGTCAAGGTTTTCTTTTTATAAGATTGCATTTACATTTGCAGCCTTGTTTACTCGTAGCGCTTTAGGCGACGGTGGAGTCAGGCTGAGGGTAACATGAATTATTCAGCAGCTTTGTGGCGGTATTGCCATCAATGCAGTTGATGTCCGGTCAATTTCTCTTGAGGCGTTGTGCAAGTGTGTCGATAAATCGGGTCTAAGTTGGTGAAGACCGATTGTCTCAAATGGAGTTTCTCTTACATCACTGACGATGCAGGCGACGCGGTGACATGGTTTGACTTGGCTTACATTGAAGCTGTAGTTGTGGGACTTCGTGATTATTCTGCGTGGCAAGTGTTTACATTTGCAGTGTAGCTGTGTGTGAAGCACTGAGATGAGCTCAAGAGTAGAGTTTTATTGCATTATTCTTCTGCTCAGCAAGGTGTAATTTTACCGAGTATCTACGACGTAAACAGGACAAGGTGTCTGCTTTGTTAGAAGATCTCTGTTACTTTTTTATGGAGTCTTACCCAAATTGAGGGAGTCTTGATACATTCGGGACTGAACAGGTTCTGCCAATTCATGTTTTCTTTTTAACGTCAGTCACGTGATTGTTTCGTGAAGCTCTCTTATATGAGAGTGTATATTATGCTCACAGTCTTGTAGGCTGCCCCGAAATCTAATTGTAAGTTTTTAAGATGAGACATGGTTTGACTTGGCTTGCATACAGTAGTTCTGGGAGCTATAGTTCAGGACTGTGAATGTTCCTGCTAAGTATTTTTATTTTGCTGTGATGTTGCACTGGACGATAGGAACTTGTGAGTAGAAATATGATTATGTCGATGAGAGAGTACATTGCTTGTAGACAGGACAGAGTTGTTGTTTTGTGAGAAGGCTTGTGTATATTTTGTGTGGATGTTCAACCTAATTTGGAAGGGATCTCAATACCTCCAGGACTGATCATGTTCTACCGAATTTCGTTTTCCTATTTTCGTCTTGAGTTTGGGATTGTGTTGTGAAACTCTCTGAAGTTGTTCGTATATCTGCTCATTGTTTGATTGTGTATATTTTAGGCCTCATTTCCAATCTTACCTGTAGTTACAGAGAAACAAGATTTGAATAACTGTATGTGAAGGATCGGAGTCATGGATTGCAGCATCCTCCCTGGTGAATAAGACAGGAGGTGGAGCAAAGCTAAACAACTCCGTGCCCAACTCCGAGCTTCTGACGTACATCTTCAGTTGTGGAAGTTGTGGTGTGTCATGCTCCTTCCCAGATGCTGTCTCTATATGCTTTGTTGGGCAGTATGTCTTTAACAAATGTAGCGCTTAGGGTAGTGCAAATTGTGAGTAATGGTTGTGAAAACCGAAATTGTGGTGGTTTATTGTTCAAGCGGACAATGTCCTCAGTATTGGCTGGGCCAGTTGAGCTGTTTGTAAAGTAATCCTTTTCGTTTCATCCAATGAGTGAATACAAAAGTTCTTGGATTGAAGTATGTGTTCTACTCTTTATATCAAATGACCTGAAGGAGTTGAAATGATGGGTGCATCTTTGGATGAGGAGATTGTTTTTGCAAAATAATCTGAGTTGTTTAGAAAATTGGGACAACTTTTCAAAGTAAAGGGGTGTTAGGCGGATAAATTTTGTGCACTTTGATGTTAAATGGGATATTAAATCATTCCTTAATATGCTATTACAGTATTATAGAGTATTTCTAATCAAAATCAAAATTTTATTTAATTTTTTGATGGTTTAAGATATAATTTACATTCATTCTTGTGGCTACTTTACAATGTGTTAATTTTGCAATAGATTGGCAACATGTTGTAATACAAATATTTTGGTCAAAAAGTGAAAGCATCAAAGGATTCACATTTTTTTACAGTGCATCAATTGTATAATACACAATACCATATTTCCTCATCATACTAGGTAGTTGTTGTTTGCACCAACATTACAATGTAGAAGGTTGAAGTACATAATAGATTTTTTCATATATTGTTCTTTTAAAACAATATAGTCCTTAAGATTTGTCTTTAATTTGTCCTCAAGATGATGATCCACTCCATTTGTTAACTTCATTTGGAAAAATGATGAAGTTCATTAGACGCCATTTATTAACTTCATTTACTAAAGTTCCAAAATTTACAAATAATGATCAATATCTTTTGTCAATTTATCCATGATAAATACAACCATTTGTTAACTCCATTTTGAATAGGGGCAATAATTATTACCACTATTTGTGACTATATTAATGATAATTACCATTTATCACCTCTTTTTACATCAATGATAAAAGTTATAAATATCAATAATCGGTTTACTAGATATGATTACTACATTCATTACTTGCATATAGAACATTGCATATATTGTGTTTGAAGGCAGAGCTAAACCCCACAGAATGGTACATGATGTTTTGATGGAGTTTTCAAGTAACTAATGGGCATTATTGGATGGTGCAAGAGGTGCCCGACATGGTGGGCATCCCAGCAACAGGTCTCTTGGACTCGGACATGTATCGCTTCACATGGCAGCCATGAAGAATTTATGTCTCTTGCTACGTAGGTCACCGTTTGGAGAGGAACTCATTCACTGGACACCCCGGTATGGAAAAACCTCTCTTAGTGTAAACCTTGACGCAATGGGCAGATTACAGAAGGCCTGGTTCTAATTTGGGTGATCGGGGTGTTAATCGAACTCGAGCACTTGTTGTTGTTGCACGTTCTGCACATTGTTGCTGTTCCATTCTTCCGATTCTCCGCTCTCACTGGAGGCTTGTGACGATTTCGCAATCGAACTCGAGCACTTAACAATGTTGTTGTTGCACGTTCTGCACATTGTTCCTGTTCCGATTCTCCGCTCTCACTGGAGGCTTGTGTGGGGAGATCGTTTCTAGGTACGGTATTGGATTATGGTACTGAACTGTCTCGGTTTTTCTCAAATTGTTTTCTTCGTTGGGGTCATTTTCTTCGAGAGGTGGACATGTTGCTTCGATGCTGTGCGCAAGGAATGTGTTGGATTCATGTCAATGGGATCACTGCTTCATTCGGGTGGGCAGAAGAGCTACTTGCTGGTGAGTTCTATCTGGCCCACGCTTCTTTACTAGATCAGTTTATCACCTGCAATCGACTTCATGTCAACTTCTTTGTTGTCACTAAACATTCCAAGGTCTGCGAGGAGACACGGGGTCAGAAATTGCGTTAATAGTTGGTATCATTTCCGTATTTCAGCTTCACTAAGATACAGAGTCAAGCATATCTTACAGTTTATTGTTTTCATATTTGATAGCAAATGAAGAATTTCATTTCAGAACACGAAATGGGATATCTTATAGTTTCTAGAAACAGGTACGGTGCTACTGTGCAGCCTGCAAAGTATGTATGTATTTTACAGACGTGCCAAGGGAAGGAAATATACTCAAAGTAATGTGATTATATAGTTGTTTTGTAATGCGGAATTGAGGAACATGAGTAACTCATTTGGAATCTTTGGTGGGCTCATCTCGTACTACAGATGCAAGTTCGTGGCACGTTGTCTATCAAATTAAATTCACAGAAATGGCCTCCGTGCATGACGAACCAGATTTGATGCGCAGGCACAGGGTACCGGGTTTCTCAGATTTTCTTCTGGGAGCTTAGTTATTGCGATTGCGATTTATGTGGTATGCCACGACTCTCTTTCTGATGTTTCCTCTGCTGTTACCACTAATTAACCTACATTTTGGCATCTGAATTGCTTGCTGCATGACATAGCCCCTTCAACACTGCCTGAATCGATGTCGTTCAATGTTTTGTAGGTTCCTTCTCTTGGTTTCATTTCAAGGAAATCCAAAATTTGTCGGCCTGGCAACTCATATCAACTTGTATGATCCGGTCGTGACCATGCAGGTTCAGTCAAAATGCTCCGCCGTTCTATCTGCGGTTGGTCTCAATTGGCAAAAATTATCTTGTATAATCTGAATGTCACCATGATTACTTTTGCACCCCTGATTGTGCAGTGTGCTGATCAGAGCACCAATTTTTCCTTTACAGCTTTTCGATCAGCAGATCAGTTCATGACACTTGCGGATGTCAAATACAATTCTAACACTCTCCTCTTCACCATCAACGCCGGCGGTCGTGCGAAAACAGGGATGGCTTGTGGGAAGCTGTTCTTCAAAGAGAAGGTGCGGATGACGAACAAGAAGTCTGGTTCAGTGGCTTCGTTCAGCACATCCTTCACGTTCTCAATCAGACAGGGAGAGCAATCCAGCAACAGGAGCGGTTGGTTGTCGTTAACCAGTGGAATCTACTTCGGCTTTCTGCCAAATAGCATTGTGTTTGATCCAGTTTGGCTGAAAGATGAAATCCAGAATCCGATTGATATTATTCGGGCGACCAACGATAGCTGTTCAGCCTATTTCAGTCAATATTTTGCAGTTGAAATCGACACCTACAACAATTACCTGGACGAGGATCCAAGTGACAATCACATTGGGGTTCTTCTCAACGATCTCAAGTCGAATTACTCCACCAACCTGTGCGGGGATCAGAGCACCAGGTGCTCATTTCCCTGGACTGGTCGGATTTATACAACTTGGGTTGAGTACAGCGCTTCCACACGGTCACTCGAAGTCTGGTTTGCGAACGGATCTTTGAAAGAGGGAGTGACAAAACCAGCAGGTTCCGCTTTGCTTAAGGCTCCGAACCTTGATTTGATCGACTATATGGATGACTACATGTACACCGCTCTATCTGGATGCTCCGGGCAGGATGAGGATTCTCAGGAGATCCTATCCTGGAATTTTGCCAGTAATTTCGTGCAGCAGATGCCATCATCAACCCTATCCATCAGAAGTATGCTGAAGGTAATACATTCAAGAATTATCTTCGTGATATTTTTGACATGCATAATTATAATGGTGGTCAGCTGTTTATTTCGAAGATGTTGGAATAAAAAGTCTCCCAGGATCAAATTTGAGCCCACATTGAATCATCTCATGACTGTTCACGAGTTCACTTTCAAAGAGCTGCAGAAGGCAACAGACAACTTCAATGAAAGAAATCTTCTCGGAAGAGGCGGCTCGGGATCTGTTTACAAAGGCATTCTAACGCCTTCGAGCATGGTTGTTGCTGTGAAGAGATTCACACACAACTCCGAGCATGTCGAGAGAGTATTCCTGGCTGAATTATCCAGCATCAGCCAAATTCGTCACCGAAACTTGGTGCATCTACAAGGTTGGTGCCATGAAGACGCCCAATTCCTGCTGGTTTTTGACTACATGAGCAATGGTGGCCTGGATGAATGGCTCTTCCCTAGCCGTCGGCGATACCCGAATGACCCCAAGTACAAGAGGTTTGAAGTGCTCCCTTGGGAATTGCGGTTCTCCATCCTTGCGGGTGTGGCTGCAGCAGTGGAGTATCTGCACGAGGAGTGGGTGCAATGTGTGCTGCATCGTGACATCAAGTCGAGCAACGTGATGCTGGATGCGGACTTCAACCCGCATCTAGGAGACTTTGGTCTTGCTCGCATAATCGACCACGAGAAGCTGGAGAAGACGACCATGATGGCAGGCACATTTGGGTACATGGCGCCGGAGATGCACTACACGGGCAAGGCCACAAAGGAGTCAGACGTGTACAGCTTTGGTGTACTGATGCTGGAAGTTCTTTGTGGCAGGAGAGCAGTCAATCTTCACGTTGAAGATCCGGATGAAGATTTCATGCTAGTGCAGAATGTGTGGCGAGCTTATGAAGCTGGCAGCATCCTGAGTGCTGTTGACCCTGGACTTCTGCAATTAGACCAACTCAGGCCCTCCACGAGCTCCGCTGAAATGCTCACTAACTCTAAGGACTTTGAAGCAGAGCTAGTTGATGAGAGTAGTTTCAACACAATTTCAGATATCGCAGCGGGTGCATCTTCCAATGGAAGGGACAAATGGAAAATTGAACATTTGCTTCATTTAGGGCTACAGTGTTGTTTGTCAGATCCAGAGTCTCGGCCCTCAATAAGAGTTGTAAAGCAGGCAATCATGCAGGTGCAACGGAGCAATGCGGGGGACGCAAAAACCGCCTTCACTTCGATGCCACCGTTGCCTTCGACCATGCCTGTCTACGGATCGCTCAGAAATGACAGTATGTATGAGTTGCGCCGTCGATTCCAATCAAGTTTGTAACGACCCATGTCGCAAACAGAACAACAGCAGCCAATTGTAGCGGTTATGGTGAAGTGTTTTCAAAAAGAATTTGGCCATCCTTGAGCAGGATTCGTAGAGATTTGCGATGTTTGGTGTCGTTTACTGTGGACATTAAACTTGGGACAATGACAATAAATGCCAATAAACAAGCAAGAATTGATAGAAAGCATTTATAAAGTATGGGATGAAGTCTCTTGGAGCGGTTGAAATGTCTCATTTCAACTATGCCCAATTATAATAAAGCAGTCATTTCAATTAGGGGTTGGAAATACTAGGTGATAGATAGTGTACAAGGAAAACACAAATGCTTATTTATTTTTCGAGTTTATATGTATATTTTTTTGTGATATTGAAGTACACCTCACTAGCATTCCAATGCAATTTGGAATTCCAAAATCCATCAATTTTTGAGGAAGTTCTTGCATTCAAAAGTTTTCCAGTTTTTTCCACTGTGACTATGGCTGCGACTAGAATTTGTACAGAACATCTGAGAGGCGAGGCGTGTCGGCAACAACAACACGCAACAACCGGTCAATTGCGAGTTGCCCATTGGGTGCGTCGAGGAGTGGCGATGCTCCTCTTGTTGAATGACTAAAATGTACCTTGGTGATGGTGAATGTTGAATGAACACTACAAGCGTACTGCATATCTGAAGAGCACAAGATAACTTCTGCAACGTGAACGCTTAAAGCACAAGGCAGTACTCAACTACATCAAAGCAGCAAGATTGCCTAGCATTGTGAAGTAAATCGATGCAGCAAGATATGGTTGTCATGGCAGCTTCCGAGGAGGTTTTAAAGCAAAGCTCATATTGACCAGGATTCCAAATTAAGTCCATATGTAGAGTACAGCGATTCCAGAATCAAGTACAACCCAAAGACAATCTCATCTGCAGCCACTCAACAAGCTTACAGCAAGAAGGTTCCGGTCTTGCCTATCAGAGTTCTCAACTGACATATAATTCCACTATGTAATCTATTAAACCAATCAAAACACGCACACTCGTCTCTTTCTGCAAGTTACATTGTGTTGATTGTGTTAGTATGCACCGGTGAAGAAAGCCTGTCCCTAACCTCTGGTATACAAATCGAATCCTATGATGGTAAGTTGATGTGGATCACATGTCAAAGATGCTCACGCCTCACAATAGAGCAGCAGCGGGCCCCTAAGACTCGACCTCCCGAGTTGGATAGTACATAGTGAGCATATCCTCTGTTTGATGTCACCTGGGACTTGAACACATTCATCACTAAATTGGTGCAAAAACATTTTGGGTTTAAAGGATGGTGACTGCACATTACTAAGCGTCGTCCATTTCTTCATCTTCAGGAGCCTCAGACGCGTCGCCAGCACTTTCGTGGTCAATCCGAAGATCCGCTAACAACTCCTCGAGCGGCACTGAAGGAGGCTCATCGCCCTCTCCGTCAATCATGGAAGCCGTTTCTGATTGTGCCCTGTATTGAGCATCTCGGTAGAGAGCAATCTTAGCACGCATTTCCGGATCCTCTTCAAGTTCTTCCAAAAACTTCTCGTACTCCCCAACTGCCTTCTCCGGGTCTTGCCTGAGAGCACTGGGATCGATCTCCATGTCCAATGCTTTGAGCTTCCATGGTCTTGGCTTTCCACGTCTCCTAGCCCGCTTCTCCTCGTAACTCTTCTTAACAAGAACCACGTCTGGAAGATCCAAATTACGGTATTTCTCCAATTCTGGATCATTAGGGTTGGCGGCGTATACATCATAACCCAAAGCATAGTCTCCAACGTTCAAGAGATGACCTAGATGTGTGCGAGCCGTAAAAGTAGTATCGTTCTTCCCAAAATCGGCCTTTCTTGCCACCTGCACTTCTGCTAATGAGTACCGCCCAGCACGAGAGGACACACCTGGCTCAGTCTCAATGTCTAATACGATGTACTCTACAAGTTGCTTGGCGTGAAGGAGAGGTCTAAACCCTGTTCTCCAGTACTGATTAGCATCCATGTACGCAGTTCGCAACGTCTGCGGATCCAGTAGTAGCAGTGTGTTGGAGACCTGCATGCATAAAACCAGAGGTCCAATGTTGCCTAGACTGGTTGCCACCTTCTGGGGTAAACATATAAGGTCATCCTTGCACACTGGACATATCTCCACAGACATGGTAAACCTGTAATTGTACGTGTTGGATTTCGTGTCGTGAGACACTAGCTGCTTGTCATGCCTGCTCCTGATGGGAACAACGTTTGATAAGAAATCAAGGAGTTTCAAGCCATGACTCTTGTTTGCGAAATAGAAGTCCATCCCATCGTGTATTTGCTTGATGTTTACTGCGGCTCCGGCAGCATTGTGTTTGATGATCAGCTGTTCCAAGAAAAAGAAGGTCCTCTTATGCTCAACCTTCTGCCTCACTTGCACGCAGGCGATCCACTGATCAGGATTCGCAGCCACACGCGAACATTTCTCACACATGTGATCCTCCACTGTGTAATCCACTATGTATGCTTGCTCCAGAATTGCACCATTGATAACCTCTTTCTGAATTTTCAGCTTCACCTTGAGCCGCTTCGAGTGAGGCTCTGTCCAAATGAATCCTGCATCGACCAGTCGGACTTTGTTGATATTCTTCAACCTTTTAATGCAGAAGGTGAGAAGCTCCTTCGACTCGAGCTCCGCCTTCACCCACGTCCGAGGTGGCTGGAGGTAACGGCCGCACTCTGGGCAGTAAAGAACAGTGACCAACTTCTGTAAACCTTCCGTGATGTCCACTTGTGATCGCAGACAAGTAACGCACATGTTAGCTGCGTTTGGTGCCATGGCCACTCCACACATGCAACATAGCACCCGTCCCACAGTATGGGACACGGTGAACATGTCGGTCGCCATAGCTGGTACTGAACAATCTGCAAAAGACCCAGATTATTGCACAAGCAATGAGAACTAAGAAAGTGCAAGAATGTCCCCACCATCGTCCAACCAGATGTTAAAAAAGGACCAGAAGACGACAGCGCTAAGATGATGTTCAAAGACAAGAATACTCCACATTGCATTCTAACAAACCATGAAAAACAGCCAGTCAAATTCACCTCGCGTCTAAAACCAAACAATATGTCAATCTGTGTGGGGCAGTAATAAATTCCATGGCATGTTGCTACAACCAGGAAGCTGATATACTCCACTTTTATTTGCTATCGCATCATTGAATTAGTGACCTTAGACCACATAGCTCTGTAAGCAAGGCGTATCCTGATGCTTGAAAAAAGGTGTCCCCCTATAATGATCCAAACTTCAATACTACAAGTGTTCAAACTCCAAGAGGGAACTCATGCTTGAACAGAACCTAAACTCACACGACACGAAGGCAACGCAACAACAGGAGTTCACCAACTATTAATACGAATTCTAACGTTCATTCAGCATCCAAATCTCAAAACACTAACCTACCTGCTAGAAACATCAAAAGTGAACAAAAACCCTAAAAATGGTGGCTACTAGTTCATCTCTCTCCAGACACCTTGATTTTCTCATCAAACACTCCCAAAATGATGCAAATCTCATCATTCTTCTTAGTTCCTGACCCCTCGAACTATCTCAAACCACCGCTACTCGTCTTCATGAGAAAAAAATCTCTCTACAAACCCCACAAACACACCAACCGTAGATCACCAAAAGACCCCCCAAACGAGCAAGAGCACCGAAATACCAGACCCCATCGCCAGTAAACTCAGAAACAGAGAAATAAACCCTAAACCCTCATCAAAAACCACGGCAGAAACCAAAACAACCGATGCACCACAACTTTACCACCATTCTACTAACACTAGAACAGAAAACGACGCTCCCTCATGAGCCTACAACCTGCGAGAAAATTCAGTGCGACCTGTGAATTCATGAGCAGAGTCATTGCAAATGGTTGGGGTTAGGGCACAGAAATTGAAGGCTAGAACATAGTCTGGTTACCTGGAGATGAAATGAGTTGTCAAAATTGGCAATCCTTGGACGGAGGAATAGAGCGGTGAGGAGAGAGGTTGTGTCCGGAGGAGATGAGAAGAAAGTGGAGTGAGGCACAGAGAGAAGCAGGGGCAGAGAGAGGGAGGCAAAGAGGCTGTGGCCTCGGCCAAAGTGGGCAGAGTGCATGAGAGAGGGCCTTTGATGGGGTATTACAACGGAGGCGATGCAGAGCCCTAAACCCTAAATGGTTTCTTAATGTTCCTTTTCACACCTTCGCATTCCCCTTGCACGACACGGCTTCTTCTGTGCACTGACTTCAGTCTCTCAAAAACTGAGTTTCTCAATTTCTGTTTTTTAGAGGAAAAAAAAATAGTAAAATGACCTTAAATGGCTTAGATATAACAAAATATCATATAAACTAATTGATTCCATTTTTTTTTCTTCTTTTCATAATTTTAAATTTTTAGAAATATTTTTGGGTAAACTATGGTACTATGGTACTATGGTTACTTGATTACTTGATTACCTTATGTTGATAGCAAAATTGTTCACTCAGTTTTTTGTTTTTTTGGGAAAAATAAGGTTCTTTTCTCCAAATTTTTATTTTTTATTTTTTATTTTTTCAAATAAAAGAGCACTAAAACATCGCCTTATATGGATTTAAAAGAGAAATTTCATACAAAATAGTGTCTTCTATTTGATTTCTCTATCCTTAGTTTCCTTTTTTTTGGTTTTTTTGGTTAATTATTTATAAATGAACCTACTATCAACATATAGCAAACATAAAGTTAAAGAAAGAAAACATTGGATTGCTTTTAATCACTAAATTAAAAACGTAAATTTGTACTTCATAGCTTCATAAGTAAAAACAGTAAATTATTATGTGCATTTAAAGTACTCCATGTTATAGAGCAAATTTCTTTCCTTCCATTGGTACACAAAATTTCTTTTTGAAGATTTTCAGTGATTTATTTAATTTTATATGGATATGAGAATGGATGTTTTTGTCATCATAGTCACTTATGCCCTCTCGCACAAGGAGGTGCGCAATTGATACCCTCGTAGGCAGCGCGGTGGTCTGTACAGGGGCATTCACTATAGACAAGGTAGACAATTATAAAAACTAGTCAGTTTCCTAGGTGGCACCAAAATTGAGACAATTTTTTGAGGTTGTAGAGGGATGGGAAGATGATGATGGAAAATTGTTATAAAATGTTGTACAACTCCGAAAATAGTACAAAAATGGCATTTCATGCATTGGTATGGAAAGGCATAGGGAGACAACTATTAAGTTCACAGTCAAGTTGTCCATGTCCACGTCACTCTGATACCTCGCATCCATACCTCCGCTGCTTGGTAACTGTCTAGTCATAAATAACTCGCTTATGAAAATTCCAACGTCAATCATGGTGCAAATATTATCTTATTCAAGTCACGCAACATACTTGAAAGGTTGAATTGAATTTATCAATCACAAATATGTGTGCATTTAGAACGTATTTGCCTTTCAAAAACTAAATTTCTCAGTTTTTTATTTTTTTTTATTTTTTTTATTTTTTTTTAATTTTTTAATTTTTTTTTTTTTTTAAATTTTTAACAAAAAATCAGTAAAAACGACCTTAAATGCCTAAGAAATAATATAACATTACAAAACTAATTTATAGTGTTATTTTTTAACTTTTAGGATTATATTTGGGCAAACCTACGGTACGAGGATGAAACCAACCGTGATTAGGGTTTAGGGCTCACCTTGCACTCAACTCACATCACTCTCTCTCTCTCTCGGACTCCCCCTCTCTCGTGCAATCCATTCTCATTCACCACCATCATCACCACCATCGCCACAATCATCACCACCATCGCCACAATCATCACCACCTCATTACCAGCATAGCATCACACTCATTGCCATCACTCCCTACGCAATCCACTCTCACTCTCCGGTAAGTTAGTAGGCTACATACAAATGTGGAGCTAGGTAATCAATCCAATTCATCACTTCACTTCAACAGGACCAGGGCGAGGGCGAGGGCGAGGGCGACGCCATGGCCACGCGGGGGGGCATCCCCGAACGCAAGCTCAAGCCGCTCTGGGACGCCATCGACCACCGCCAGTTCAAGCCCGCGCTCAAGCTCGCCTCGCAGCTGCAGCAGAAGCACCCCGACTCCCCCTACCTCTTCGTAAGTCCACACTACTACCACTACTTCGTAGGTCCATTCTTCTGGACTGGACTTCCACTCACTCACTCACGTTGATCGGTTATCGTGCTTTCGATGCTCATGCAGGCGTTGAAGGCATTGATCCTGGAGAAGCTAGGAAAGGTGGATGAGGCTTCGGAGCTCGCTCTTCGGGCGAAGTCGTTCAATCCTCTCGACGACATCACGTTGAATACTCTGCAGACAGTGTTGCAGCGCCTCAATATGCGTGCGTGCTCGTTCTGGAGTTTTTCTCTTGTGTTCTGTAGTTTGAGATAGGGTTCATGGTTTGGTTGTGATTGTCATTAGTGGGAATTGATTATTTGTTGGAGTGTTTTTGGGAGTTTAGGGAGGGGATTGAATGGTAGAGGGAGTTTGGTGAGGTTGTGGAGGGATCTGAGAGGTGCTGATATTGGATGTTGTTGTTTTTTTGATTATGGGCAGTGGAGGCAGCGACAGCTCTTTTTGAGTATGCTTGCTCGAAGATTCCGAAGAACACGGATTATCAGACTGCTTTGTTTAACTGCTATGCTCGGCAGTATAATCACGTGAAACAGCAGCAGGTGAAGTGTTTGAAACTATGTCTCTCTCGCAGCTGCATGTTAAGTATTAGTGAGATGAATGAAAGAGGTGGGAGTTATTGGGTATGAACTTCACTGTTGACTGGGAATGTGGGCTGGGTTTTCAACTGTGGACAGGTTGCAATTAGGTTGTATAAAGTAGCTGGAGAAGAGAGGTTTCTGCTGTGGGCCGTTTGCAGCATCTTGTTACAGGTTTGTTATTACATGTCCTTATTTATTGTGGAGACATTGCGAATTTTAAGACACGTTTTCCCCAGAAGGGATGTAATTAAGGATAGTGTTTCAGATATGTCAGGCCATCCGTCTGGAGCTAAAGTTACTGCTATGAAAGCAATGCCCGGGTTTATGGCATGCATTGACGTCATGTTAAAAATTCACAACGTAACAGAATGCCGCTATTGTTTGCATTATGCGGATAGGTTTTACTATGAAGCTATTTCGCGCGATCACAATACCAGATTGAATATAATGGTTCTCTATTGGTCTCTCTCTCTATAAAATGCCCAGGATATTGTTCGTATGAAACGATCTAGGTTAAAAAGACCTAATTCAGTGTTGTCTACTTACACTGCAAAATGACCAACTTACAGGCCAATAACAATATCAAACTTCTCCCATTGGCGGAGGCAATGCTGAAGAAACACTTTCAGGCTCAGGGTTTTCAGGATCGTGAAGGTAATTCATGAATTGTGTGAGGTGGCAAATTAGTACTTGTATTACACTAAATCATATTGATTGGAAACAACTCCCTAGTTTGTCAGGATTAGAATGATTGTGTTATTGAGCACTACTGGCAGACTCCTGTTCCCATTTTTCTCCCTGTTATTATGGATTTGTTCTGGAGGTTTGACCCGGTCTGTGCATTGCAGGAGTTATAGTTTATATCGATATTTTGAAGCGCCAGCAAAAGTATGGCGATGCGTTGAAGTTGTTGCAGGGGCTGTCAGGTGACCTGCTCACAATTGGCATTGATCGGTTGCGTTTGCAGGTATGTTAGGATCTCAGCTATTTTCTTGTTAGATATGAGTTGGAAAATCGTAATCTAAATATACTATTTATTTTTAGTTTTTTCACGAACTATAAGATTCTATTTGGTGTTGTGATAAATGTCACGTTCGGATCGGACTTTTCGTCTCGAAAATTCTGATGTTGAAAAACATTCGTTTGATTAGTGTATAGTGTTTGATTCAACACAAACTTAACAGTCGGTTGATTTGGCGTGGACTATCATTAAGCTTGCAGGGAGAGCTCCTTGTACACTTGAATCAGCATAAAGAGGCAGCAGATGTGTTTCAAGAAATCTTGAAGATCAGGTATGCGTTTTGGTATCCCGGCAGCATTGCTTCTATCTAGCTCGGACTTTGGCTTGAACTTGTGATTAACTTTATCAGTGAATATTTATGAAGGATTCCTCTTATTTCCTAAAATTTCAAAATGCAAGTTAAATCCAGCTATGTGAAGCACATGTTCTTGTTGGTTTCGCAATTTTGAGTGTGGCTTATGTTTTGCAGTTCAGATGATTGGGCTGCTTTTCAAATGTTTCTGGATGCAACGCTGAAACCTGTGCTCCCAGTTTCCAATGAGCTAGAGTCGCTCTCTTTGACATCCAGTAGGAAAGAGGAGGTAAGAGGTTACTGCCCCTGAAACCTATAAAGCTTTGTAAATTAGTACTGATTCTTTGTACGTAGAGAAAAAGGTTCATGACCGGAAATAAGAAACCCTGAAAGTCTGTAACTTGTTTTCTGATAGAGAGGGTTGTAGTTGATTTACATACTCTGCTATCGCAGACTCTCCTGAAAGCCGGATTCATTGTCAGTTGTTTTATTAAGCATGTTGTTCTTAATTCAATGAATGTTATCTTGGTAGTTACTGTAATCTTCCCTAGATGATGAAAGGGAATAGTTAGTTGAAATCGTTGCATATAATGGCTTGAAATATAACCTATCTGGTGATTGGCAGGTAGAGTCTTTACTGCAGCGAGTTCATGCGTTTGTGCTTGAACTACAAGCTCTGAAAGTGCCAGACGTTCGTCGAGGGCCTTATCTTGCTGAAGTGGAAATTGAGAAAAGGCTTTTGATCTTGACATCACATACGGGTGAAGCAGATGCGTCTTCTGCACGTCTGGCGCAATCGATTTTTAAGTACTATCAAAGGTGCAGTTTGAACGAACCTGGGTTTTTTTCTTGCTTGGTATGGCCTTTAGGTTTAATGTTGATCTTAAGTCAGGTCATTGTGGAGTTTCTGGCTATTGACTCGAGACAGTTCTTCTCAAATTTGAGTTCTTGGGTGCTTCTTAGTCAATGTATAGCATGATTTTGAATTTCCATCAGGGTTTCTTTCTGTTGATTATGAAAGGCATATTAATGTGCTCCATTGTTCCTCCAGATTTGGGTCCATGGCCAGCTTCACATCAGATGTTATGGATTTTATACTACACCTTGGAAAAGAGCAACAATTGTGGCTCATCCAGGAACTGCATCGATATTGTCAGGATCTGCCCGCAGAAACAACACCTGTTAAGGCATTGCACTTCCGGTTGGCTGCTTTTCAAGTGGAAGGACGATTGGGCTGGCTGCGTGCACATGCTTCTGAGGCTGGTACTCTTCTTTCTGAACCTATTTTTATTTCTGCAAGACATGTGATAGCTTTTGTCAGCATTGTGCTCTTGAAACATGCCTTGAGTAGCCTTTTGACCATTGCGAACTTGTATTTACAGGCTTGTTAGACACCGCTAAAGAGATTGGGCACCTATTTCTCGAGAGTGTGAAGCTTTCTTCAGAAGTGGACTCTCAAGAAGCTATGCTTGGAGGAGAATTTTTGACGTTAATTAGTGACCTTTTAGTGGAGGTATGCTTCTGAACCCAACGGATGTTAGGAGCGTTTGTGTTTTTGTGCTAAACACTTAAAGATCTTTTCTTACTCTTGTTGCTATGCTGCATGTTTAATTTGTATTTTGCAATATCAGTAGTCAACTAGGCTGTAGTCTGTTGGAATTGGTTGGATGTACTAAATCTCTCACTCATGCATTTTTACAGCTCTTTCTCCAAACAAAGCATATTGGCTTCATATTGGAGGCTGTTTTTGCTCTTGAGTTGGGGCTAGCACTTCACCGGTATGAAGTTCATCTGTAATATAACTTGGCTGTATAAGATAGCTCCCTGCATAGACAGTGGTTCTCTGATTATTTTGCAAATTCTGTGTCAAGTCGGATCTGATTTTTGTTCAACGCCTTTACTAGATCTGGCTTTACTTACCATAGCCATTTGCTTTCCAGGTATCATCCACTGCACAAGTTTTTGCTTGTGAATTTCTATTCTTTTTTGGCAGCACCTAAACTGGCTTGGACTTGGTAAGTGCCTGACTAAGCATATCCTCTTACCTTTCTTGTTGTGGATGCTAGCTAGTGACATCCACTATCTCGTTTACTGTTCAGAAGTTTCTAGTCAGCTGCTTCACTTGTCGCTTTCACAGCAGACTTCTCATACGAAGGAGAATGTTTGACACAGGTTTAAGGCTGCAGACGTGAAGTATATTCTTCTGGATTCCATGTCGCATCATATCTTGCCAGGCCTTGTAAGCTCGCTGGATTGGGATTCTTTAGACTCTGCGACCCGTGATATCATCAAATTTCATGACGATTACAAGCGGGAAGCTGCAGATCTCGCTATCCTCGCTTACCATCACAATACTTACAGTAAAGTATGCTTCACTTTACTGATAATCAGAATCATTTGCGTGTATTAATATGCCTAATTTAGCATCTAGTGAAAGCTGGTGGTGAATTAATTCAATTTTTTTAATTTTAAACTTTAAAGCTTAAAGTTGAACGTGTTCTTATCTTCTATTTGCAAATTTCTTTATGTTTCTTCCAGGTGATGGAGTTTGTAGCTTTTAAAGAGAAGCTAGAAAGGTCACATCAACTTGTGGTTGCACGTATCGAGTCTGCCATTTTGTCTTTGAAACGGAAGGCCAGTAATCTAGAGGAATTGGAGGTAACTATTTCTGTGCGTCTGGATTTCTCTGTAAGATTTGACCAATTTGCCCTACACGTTGTATTCTTCGGTGTTGAAGATGCATTGTCTTTGATCACACTGGTAATGGCATTTCAAGAAATTCTCTTAGATTCTGTAGAATACTCAGACATGGGTAGTTGTGTATGGGTAGGTTGCCCTGCAAAGCTTGGATGGAGGTCGCACACCTCTGGAGTGGGCATCCGATAGCCGCTTGGATACTCTTTCATTTAATGAAGACTTGGAGACGCGTCCATGGTGGTCCCCTACTCCGGATGAATGTCTTCTCATAGGTAAATTACGTTCTCAATATCACGGAATTTTGTGGGGCCGTCATGTTGGATGTATCTTGGTTCTGACTTTGTCTGCTGTCAACTGGATCTCAGGGTCATCGCAATCCTCTGACCAGATCAGACATCGGCATCTGGGACGTACTGAGGTAATTTTTCGGTTTTGGACTTAGTAGGATCTGCCTGATTGACTGATTGATTTATAATTGTTGCCAGCTTTACCATTTATTTCATTATCTTCGATTAAATTTTGGAGCTCTTGAAGCATCAAGCATACGGTCCTCTGGGTTATTCGGATGATTCATTGAACTTCAAGAAGTCAAGCCTAAAACTGTAGTCTTAATGAACACGAAAACGAACGCTAAAAGCTTTTATATAATCGAATATAAGGAAACAAGTAAATTTGGGTGGCATTTGTAGTAAATGATGGGATCCATTTTTTTGATAGACAGTTCTTGTTGTGTTAATTGCAGGAAGTCCAGAAGAAACAGGTTTGTCTTAAGAGGCATCTAAAACTGCGGTGTATGCTGCCACGACTGTTACATCTGGCACTTACTATCAACTCTGGTAGTAGAGAGGCTGATCTTGCTGCTTCTGCTGAGCTTAAGGAACTCGTTCTACAGTATTCAAAATCACTGGGAGTTTGTGCTGATGACCTGGGTCCATGGCTATCAGAAAAAGTCGATTCATCTGATTACGAGGTTCTTACTACCCCTAATCATGTCAAGTCATTACCCTTCTTGAGGTGACTGCTGTAATCTCGGTGCATACTACTGAAGAAATCATGTTGATCGTTCCTGCCGATTGCATTACCGAGGTTTTCAGTTGTGGATGGTGTCAAATTTATAGTTTGTTACTACCAATGCATTAGATTAAAGTGTATCTCATAGCATTCGTGGCAATTTATTCTGGTTATTGGGTACTTTTTGATTTTTTTGATTGTGATTGTGCAAAATCATCTTCACAATACTCAGTCGTTAGTTGAACACGGATCCTGATATGTGGGAATCTGTCTGCCAGGTGGGAATTGTGGAGGCACTTACGCTATCGCTTTTCTGGTCTGCGGCTCTGTTCCCAGTCCAACGATATGATTCAACTTGTCAGGAGAATTTGTTCTCTGATTCTTTGTTGATCGTAAATAAACTTATGGCCTCCGCCTTACAGGATGCCATGTCATCTACGGTCACTGGTCCAGAGGTAGTTGTTTCAGGTGCGGTATTGGAGAAAGTTGTGAAGCTGAGCACGGAGAGCATGGCTTGGTTTGGGTTGTGTCTACAATCATGGACAGCAGGATCGCAACCTGGAAGCAAAAAGAAGAAACATCAACAGTCTGCACCTGGACCGTCAGACAGTTTTCCAGGTGCTCTTCAAAAGGCTATCAACACCTTCTGCTCACAACTGGAGGTGTGCAGTTCTTGGGTCACGGAATACCTCGGCAGGTTCAAAGACAAGAATCACAATGAGTTGCTGGCTGAAGTTGATACGGAATCTACTTCATCTCCTGGCCACGTTTTGAGGACTCTGAGCGCAGGTTTGGGAAAAGAAAATTCAAAGATTAAGTCGTGGGATACAATTCTGAAGGAGGTTATTGACTGCCAACAATCTACCATGACGGGTATTAGGGACTCTTGCAATTCAAGGGCGCAATTATTGAAGTCAATAAAATTTTGAAAAACGAATCCTCTCCCTAGAACATCTCCGTTTACTGTCTCCCCTCAGTCACTCTAGTATTTATAGGCTCTAGTTACAAGCTTCACAGTTTCATGCTTGAAACTGCTACCACAGCTTGGATTATTCTTTGATCCGATCACTTTCGGGATTAGTGCTCTTTGACGAGGTTTCACTCGAGAAGGTTAGAAGAACCGTCACTTGTACCCTGTTTCAACTCCTCTGCCGAGTATGCAGATATTTAGTCTGATGTCATTGGCATCTTTGCGTACGGTAAACACTGCGGCTAAATATTTGAGTGCACCTCCTCACCTGCTACAAATATCTTCTGAAATTACTGATGCATTTCGAAAGTGCTTCAATAGAAGCCTTGTAGACCGCCAATTATTAAGTGAAGGGTTCCATCATCCGCACCTTTCTGTTGTAAGAGGACCTACAAACAGAGCTGCGAAAAAGGCAGGTTCCAACCGGAAAAGCTCCTCCGAGGCTCAAAATGCAGTCCACGAGTAAAAGATCCAAGATTGAAGAACAAGTATCAGAACATGAGGAGAATGAAGTCAGAGACAGAACAGTAGATACTGAAGTACCGGTGGCAACCAATGGAGGAGAAGCCAGGTACGCTCCTGGGCCAATATCCTCGCTCCCAAATATCCTTCACCCGAGGACCTCTCCCCTCCAAGCTTCCTACCTGGTTCCGTGCACTGTCCCCTACATACCTACCTTCCCCCTCGACGTCATTGTGCTATCATTGCACAACTAGAAAAACAAATATTCGAGCCTCTGTAAATCTAGAGCTGGAATAGATAATGTCAAAAGCTTTAGAACACAATGTCGAAGCTTAAACGCATAATGTTCAGATGCAGAACCGTCACTTTACCCCAAAAATCGTTATTACCTTCCTCATTTCTAGATTTCAGGAATCAAACTTATCTGCCAGAGATAAGTTTGATTTCAGGAGCTCAACACGTAATACCCAATTAGTAAAAGAGTTCAAATTACTATGTCCAAGCACTGAAGAGTGTTACAGGTTTCATTCTAGATGCGAGTCAATTTTTGGGCCTGAACTTGGGCTGACTTTTCTTTCCTTTCAGAGCATGAATCCTGCATGAAGGAACCACACAATTATAACCTTGACAAAGACTACGGTGAGTCGAGAAATTTGTCTGTTTTTAAGATAGAGAAAAACCTCATAAACATAGACACCAAAACTGTAATTTATTCACCATGCTCACACCGAATTTCGTTGTTTCCAGTCACCTCTTCTCCATTTTACAAACCCAGAAGTCAACCCCAACTCCACACCTCAACTAATTTAGGTACCTACCTACATGATATCACCATGTGCAGGCTCTCAATGCAAAACCACCCCAAGGAGGAGCGTCTGCAACGTCCATGCAACCATCAAAGACAGGCACAAAGTAAGCAGTAATCCCTTTTCCCTTCAATCTTTCCTAGTAACCAAAAATTTCCCCAACACTCACATGACACCAAGACAATACCTCGGCAACACTTCGGCGATAACATATCGATACCCAACCAGTACCCCGGCTAAAAACCTTAACATTTCCTCACTATCTAGCTATCTAATCTCTCATGTTTCCAAAACACCTTCACAACAATTAACCACCAATTATTCCAGTGTAGCAATTTGGTTATGAAGTGGAAGAAAATTCAGTGAAAAGGTAGAAACGGAGGAACCGAGTGAAGGACGGAGAGTGATCTGGTGGTGGTGGGCGTTCCAATCAGGCCCCAACGCACCTCAACTTATCCAGTCCCACCATCGCCACTCCACTGCCCTGCCCTCCTCTCCCTCCATGTATTAATCTCCCTCCTCCGAAGCTCAAGGTCGGCATCCCTGCAGTGGCACTAGAGCATCGCGTCTCTAGACAAAAATCTAGACAATCATCTGCTTGCGCCTCGCAGCCATGGCATCCCTGCAGGTCGCCGCAGCCGCGTCCCCGGCCACCTTCGCGTCGTCCTCGCGCTCCATCGCCTCACACCACGACTCCACATGCGCCACATTGGTGCCTTGTGCTTCGGCTCGTGGAGTGACGAGCTCGTCGCTCGGGTTCGGCGCTGCAGGGAAGAGGACTGCGTTGAGGTCGTTCGAGGGGCTGCGAGGGGGAGATGGCGCGGGGATGGCGTCTGCAGTGGAGAGCTTGAGGGCGGAGCGGGGTGCTGCGGTGGAGGAGCAGGTAGGTTACCAGCCGTTGCGCGTGTACGCTGCTCGGGGGAGTAAGAAGATCGAGGGGCGGAAGCTGCGAGTGGCGGTTGTGGGAGGTGGGCCTGCGGGAGGGTGCGCTGCGGAGACTCTGGCCAAGGGTGGAGTTGAGACTTTTCTGATCGAGCGGAAGTTGGACAATGCGAAGCCGTGCGGGGGTGCGATTCCGCTGTGCATGGTGGGGGAGTTCGACTTGCCGGCTGAAATTATCGATCGCAAGGTGACGAAGATGAAGATGATTTCGCCTTCGAATGTCGCGGTGGATGTCGGGAAGACCTTGAACGATGACGAGTATATTGGTATGGTGAGGCGGGAGGTGTTAGATTCGTTCTTGCGTGAGCGGGCGGAGAAGAACGGAGCTTCGATTATCAATGGGTTGTTTTTGCGGATGGAGATACCGAAGGATGACGACTCCCCGTACAAGCTCCATTACACGAACTTCGATGGGTCGTCGAAGCTGGGTACCCCGGCTGTGTTGGAGGTGGATGCCGTCATTGGAGCCGACGGTGCCAACAGCCGAGTTGCGAAGGATATCGATGCTGGTGAGTATGATTACGCCATTGCCTTCCAGGAGAGGATTAAGATTCCTGCGGATAAGATGGAGTACTATGAGAATTTGGCCGAGATGTATGTGGGAGACGATGTGTCGCCGGACTTTTACGGGTGGGTATTCCCCAAGTGTGACCATGTCGCCGTGGGTACCGGCACCGTGATCAACAAGCCGGCCATTAAGAAGTACCAGACCGCCACCCGGAACAGGGCGAAGGACAAGATTGCTGGAGGTAAGATCATCCGAGTGGAGGCACATCCCATCCCGGAGCACCCCAGGCCTCGCAGGTTGAGCAACAGAGTGGCGTTGATTGGTGATGCGGCAGGGTACGTGACGAAGTGCTCAGGTGAAGGTATCTACTTCGCTGCGAAGTCCGGGCGTATGTGTGCTGAAGCTATCGTTGAGGGATCCGCCAACGGAACCCGCATGGTGAACGAGTCTGATTTGAGAGTGTACCTCGACAAGTGGGATAAGAAGTACTGGGCCACATACAAGGTGTTGGATATCTTGCAGAAGGTATTCTACAGGTCGAACCCTGCTCGTGAGGCGTTCGTGGAGATGTGTGCCGATGACTACGTCCAGAAGATGACCTTCGACAGCTACTTGTACAAGGTGGTGGTTCCCGGAAATCCTTTGGATGACATTAAGCTTGCGTTCAACACTATTGGGAGCCTGATTAGAGCCAATGCCTTGCGGAAGGAGTCCGAGAAGATGACTGTGTAGAGATGTAAACTTAATAGCATGTCATATCTTTGAGGTTTTCGGCCTAGCCGCTGTGATTGGTACCTTCTTGCGAGGACCATTCGATTTACTTGTAAAGCAGAGTATATCTTCTTCAGTATCCAGCAAGTAGGAATGCTGAGGACCACATTTTGGCCACTTCAATCGGCTTACTTGAGTAATATAAATTGCCACTGTACCCTTGATTATCCATAGCCGAAACCTTTGTCACACGGTATTTATTTTGCACAATTCTGTTTTTGACATGATATGTCACTGGAGTCCCATTGCTGAGGAGCTGTGTTGGATAATGCTATAGCTTGCGATCGACTCAGAATGGAGATATCAGTTTCTGCTTTGCATGTGTTGGTTGGATGTACTGAGCGTTTCTGATAGTGCCGCGAAATCCCATTTTTGATGACATGTCTCCTTCAACTGAGATGACTTATCCGGTCCAAATTTAATGGTCATCTTGTGGATCATCTCTTCTTCGTATCAAACGAATCACCAAATCACGAAGTTACCGTTTCTTTGTGCCCATGACTAAGAATTACCCATCTCATTAATTCACGTTCAGGCCAATATTTGCTACATCGGCTAACCTTCGGAGTTGATGAATCTTGACATGCGTCTACAAAGTTCAACCTCCAAAGCTGACTTAAATCTAATCAGGTGCATACCGCAGATACTCACTATCATGGTTTGTAATCGCAGGATTCTAGACTGGCTCAATCGAATACCATCAAACATCCAAGCAAATGCCTCTCAATTCTTGAAGCTGAGGCAATAGAACGTGTGTAAAACAATCGACATAGACGACCCCCATTTCAGAAAGGAAATGCCACACAAACATCGTCGTAACACAGACAACTCGGATTAAAATGCGAAACCAATACAACCCACCGACTTCATAACCAGCACGTCTCAGGATTGTGCACTTGAAATTGACACAATCCTCGAACTAACATGCCATTAGCCACCTCTAATTCACCCGGAAACATGCTCCATCTTCTACATAATCCCCCACTTGTTTCAACAAATTCATAACCCCACCCCAAAAATTCAACTACCTCCGATAAACCCTAACTACAAGCTCCACCGAATCAATCCAACAGACATGAGGATGAAGCCATCGAAAGAGGATCTCGAAACCAAGATGTGCACATCCAAAACCGTCACTCACTGTTCCAAAACCTGCATCATCTATGCTTAGACGAGATTTCAGAGCCTTCAACGTACTTGTCTGGTAGATAACTTCGGTTTTCAGTGCCGAATGACATCAGTCAAGTCCTGGTCTCGCATCATCCGTCGCCGTTAGATAAAAACAGGGGCGCTGCAGATGTAGCCACGCAAACCCACGAAGCATCCTCTCAACCCAGAAAACGACCCACAAAACCCAGACTCGCTTGAAGTTTCCGCAGAGTTTGTGGGCTGATTTTGCACCTGATCGCATCAGGAGACGGGTTTGCTCGCGACGCAGCTGAGAGAGATCATGGCTTCCACGCGTATGCTCACATGGGCTTCGCTCGCAGTGGCGGTTCTGGTGGTCTTGCAGCTGGGGTCGCCAGTCGAGGGAGGAAGTGACAAGCTTGCGTATGTGAAGAAGGTCGTGGCCGAGAACAAGCTCGTCATCTTCTCCAAATCCTACTGCCCGTAAGCTGGAACCAAAACTCCTACCGATCCCTCGGCATTCTCTTCACTAGATCATCGTCTTCCTCTAGTTTCCTGGGTTTAGGTTTTCGTCCCCGATTGCATGTGTTTTGTTTTCTGTCCCACAAGTTGCCTTCATGTGGGTTTTTTCTCTCACTTGAAACCCCCTGCCCTTGAATATTCCGGTGAATTTTTCTCGGAATTTTGACATTGGAGTCCTACTTTCGAGTTTTAGGGTCCTCCGGGACGAGACTGTCTCGTTGGGTTTTCTGGTTGTCGGGGTGCGTTTTTGTGTTCTTGTCGATCTGCTCTGTTGGAAGAGTTCTTAGAGATGTGGTTAATCTAGGCTGGTAGTACCGTGGTGTCAGCTTTTTCTTCGTGTTTAGGTTCGGTTGTATCGTGAGGAGCGTTGTTGCCACAATGCTGATATTTTTGACGATTTGTTGTGCAGATACTGCAGGCGTGCCAAGTCCGTCTTTGAGAACATGAAGGAGACCCCGTTTGTTATTGAGCTTGACGAAAGAGGTACGAGTGGGACTTTATGTATTCTTTGCATTCTAGTGTATTCTAAGTTCTAACACACAGATTTTACCCCCTTTTGAAGTGAAGTGGTTTTAGATGATGGTAGGGTAGTCTAAGTTAGTCTAATCTTATGCAAGCTGTGAATCAAGGTCAGTGTACTATGTGGTGCGGTTTAGAGCCTGTGCATGAACACTTGCGAATTCTTCAGTTCAATTATTCGATTGTTGTGTACTTTCATGATACTGTCATTAACGACACTTTCTCACCTAATTGCAGATGACGGAGATGCCATTCAACAGGCGCTGGGTAAGTTCATTGGTCGCCGGACTGTTCCTCAAGTATTCATCAACGGCGAGCACATCGGAGGATCTGATGGTACGATCTTTTCTTCTCTTTTCTCTTTTTGATGAGCCGCTTACCATTTTTATTAATATATGAGTGAATGTGAGTGGTATCCTCTGACATCAATTGTTTTACTTCGATTAAATATATGTTTAATTCCAAGAATGAGGCTTCAACTTAGTGTGGTTCAAAGTTTAAGATGACTGGGGTAAATCACAATTACAAATCAAAGTGAACAGATATGGGATTGTCTAGGGCTTAGCGGTCTTATTGACTGATCTGTCTGTGTTGGATCTTTCTAAGCATTTCTCAATTTTGATTCTCTGTTCCTTCGCTTTTTTGGGGGTACAGACACTGTTGCTGCTGAGCAGAGCGGAAAGCTCAAGAAGCTCCTGAAGGCTTCTTCTGTTCGCCAGGAGGAGAGTTTCAAGTCTGAACTATGAACCGGCCGGGGTGCAGCTGATGTACTTTCTGCTGGGAAGCTTGCAGATGCCATTCGAAATGGTGGTGCTGAGCAGCAGAAAGTTCCGTTCAGTTACTCAAGAATATGGCCACCAGTGATAGGTGCAGCTATCATGATGGCCATGTTCCTCGCTTGGGTAGCTGCCAAACCTCTTGTCGTGCACCGTATCAGGGCTCGCATGACTAGGCGCCCCGGCCGACCTCCACTTAAGAGAAACTTCTCTTCTCCGAATGTAGAAACATCTAAGGTTTAGCTTTTGACAATCGAGTCCTGTTTTTTAAGAATCAGGCAATCTGAATTGCACGAGTTGGGTAGTGGCTTAATACCTATTTTGTTATCACTTTTTTTACGTTTGCCATACATACTAAATGAGCTTGCTCATGTTACTTCTGTTAAATTCTCATGTCTGTTGTGATTACATAATACATTAATCTAATCGTCATTTTGCTCAACTTGCAGTTGAATTGTCATTCGATAAACTCACGTACTTCATTGAATATTGACACGCTTTCTGTTCCAATGCAGCAATTGCAAACATTCTGAAATGAGTCTGGTGCCTTCGTGATAATAACAGTACCCTGTAATAGTTGAAAACTAGAAAGATTCTATGCTTTCGTCCTATGCTCTCATGATCCGGTCACCTATCACGTGATAGATAATTTCAAAAATTCCCGAATAAACTCTCAACAGAAAACAATAATTTACACTATTTCTTCAAGCTTTCAAGTGCGTATAAGAAAAATCAGAATAGGAGTTTTACAAGGCCCAAGTAACAGTCAAACATAACGACGAGAGTATGTGTGGATGTGCCAGTGACATGGATAAGTTTCTGAATTCCTCAAACGCATCCAAAAGCAAATCTGCAGCTGCAATGGCGAGTTTGATCGTCATTCTCGTCACACCTGGCATCCAAGTTGAATACGCCCTCTCATGTATCTTCGCCTCGGTATGTGAATTTCAATTATGTTGAGATTCGAACCCTCTCAGAGCACTTGGTTGCCAAATACAGCTTCAGTGCATGTAAACTCGGTTCTAAACAACCAGCTGTGATTTCTCACATTCTAAGATGCAATCATGACACAAGCTGCGCTGAAATTAAGAGAAATCCTTGAATACCTTGCAACAGGTCTACTCTATAACTAACAAATACCAAAAACTTCTTAACCTTGCCGGTTTATATTTTTGCCGGAAAAATCTTCTTAGTGCTTCGGTAGTGGACACGGCAAACATCCTACAGCATTAAGGAGCAGGAAATCAGTGCACATCTTTCTCGGCCGGGATAACGTTGTCCTGAAACTCCTGTGGTCACTTGAAAGATCACTATCTAATTGGTACACTATCTAATTGATACGCATTAGCAACATGTACTTCTTCAGTATGTTCAAACTGCTTGTCCACTGATTGTTGTAACTTATGCCATCTCATATCGTTTTATGCACATAGACTAATTGGACACTGAAACACATTGTAATGCGTGTTTTAAACTAGTGTTTATATTCATGTAACGTCATGACTCATCATGGGATAAGTCCAGGTAGTCTTGCAATTCAAGTTTAGCCTTTGATTATGTAAGTACCCACAAACTAAACATAAGATTTCACAAGGAGGCAGTGACTTCATGATTACTGGTACTAAATTCAGTGTGTGCGATAAGAACATAGATTTACTAAGAAAGTTGCAAAGGAGGAAAGAACGTTTTCAAAACCATCACAAGTTGCTTAAACAACATTTACGAGGTTTACTTGAGGAATTTAACTGCGTCTTTGTCTGTAATTCACTATGCCTAATATATATACAGAAGCCAACATATGTCTTGCTGAAAACACAAAAATTGCATGAACATGAAACGATTGCTGTAAGAGATTAATATCCTGCTATTCCTGAAATTTAATCATCTCTAAAATGTAAAGATTTATGCTCAAGCTTTGAATCTACCATAAGGCAAGCCAGTGGTCACCTCGGCGACTGTCCTGGTGAGAGCTGCAGTGGGTGTACTCTTGATCAGTAGCTCCGTGTCAGCAACTTTTTGCTGAGCACATTTCAATAAGTTGGTGTACTTGTCAATTTCATTCTGTGTGTCTCCTTCAGAATACCTTTGATATTCAATTCTCTTTTTTTGCTTCAGTTCTAAAATTCTCTTTGCTGTCTTATTATTCATTGCGTGATGCATTGGTCTTGGTGTGAAAGTAATGACCTTGAGGTTCCCTTTTTTTGACGAAGAGCCAACATTCTTGTGCACTGCTGGAAACCACACCACGGGATCTTCCCTGCCATAATCAATTTTTCGATGGTATACGTTAAAACAAATTCACAAAAATTTATGACAAGACTTATACATGGTCGAATTTGTGAGTGAGGTCCAATTTTTTTGTGTAAAATTCTACTCTTCTTGTGCTGAAGCATACAGAAAGCATACCTTGAGCCCATCTCGTATTGATTCCTCTTCCGGATGAGCCCACCGTCGAGAGATACAGCAGTAGTTCTGATATTCTTCCATGCCCGTAACATATTGTTTGTCGTATCAAAAACTTCAAGGTAGCCAAATAAGACAAAAAACAGAGACTCACGTAATCCTCGTCCCAATATGCGAATTTTGAGTTGATCATCGTTGAGATGTATCATATTCACCGCATATCCAAGACTACCGACCAGGCGTTCTATACCAGGCTTAGTGGTTGGTGATATGTTTAACAGCTTCTGAGGATCCGCGTCGTCAATTGCTGGCACACCTGGGGGCATACCCTCTGAGCCCGGGAAAAATCTGCAATAAGGTCACAGCCATCAGAAAATTGCAAATTCCTGTTTGTTTTCCGAATGATCGCACACCATCAAACACAAGCATAAAATTCTACGGACAATTGATCATACCTGGATTCATCTGTTAGAGTAATCACTCGATATCGACCAGAAATACTCAAATTTCGACTCTTCACAAAGCCAAGGAGTCCCTGATTTTTGTTAAGTGATCCAGTTTCAGGAGGAACTCCTAAGCATTCTGCAGCACTTCTTGAATCGCAAACTATACTCAGCATGTCCTCTAACCCCAGAAATTCCACGAGTGCCCTGGATGCAAGCAATCAAAGGTTATTAGAATGTCATCACATATCAGAAGATCAACCTTACATCAGAGGTCTACCAAATTTGTGAACCAGAAGGATACCATTAATAAGAATTAAGGGAACACATATTAAACTTTGAATCATGATGTAGTCATTAACAACAGAGAGCTAGAAATGACCACTCCGACTCTTGCAACCTAGCAGAGTGTATTAGTCCACAAAAAGCTTTTCAAATTGCCCATACCAACACAGCTACAATTTCATAACCAACCACTCAAAGCTACAAACATGAAATAGTTCTGACTGTCAAAAGCTGACCTGTTGTAGTCTTCCTTCTCAACTGCCCCTAGCAACGCTACGATCCCAACAATGCCCTTCACGTCCTTGATCTCACTGTAACGTTCACGTTGGGCTTGTAACAGTATTGCAGCTGCATGAGTTCCAGGCGGGTCGCCGAGCAATGAAATTTTCGCTGCCATTTGCATTAGTGTGCAGTCAAATGTGCCGAGACTTTCCTCTCTAGTTGGTTCGTTTGCTTCCTTAACCATCGGAGTTTCCAATTTGACTTCCTTGGTAAGAATGTCAAGCTCATCTGCAAAGTAAGATCCATTGATGATAAGCCACTCTAGCTACAAGATTTTATGACCAGATCGTCCTACTAGAGCTGAAGACAGCAAGTGTATCCGTCAAGCCATAACTCAATTACAGTTTGTCAGGGGGTTTTGAGTGGAGAGATCTTACCCTGATATTGCTTCATCGCATCGTCATGGTCCTTTTTAATTCGTTTAAGTTCGTTGAGTTTATTGCCGTACTTTTTCACCTTCGATCTCTGGTTTTTAAGTTTGTCCTCCAGTTTCTGGAAACAAGTACGATCAGAAATGAATCCCCGCAGAGTGAACGAAGAGGATGTATTAAGACTTACTCGCCCTTGAGGCTTCTTGTGCTTAGAAACAACGATGGTGCATCGAGACTGAGATTGAAAATATTTTAAATCTATCTATGCTGGATAGATAACTAACAAGTTCTTCAAGTTATTGATCCTCGTGATCAATAGATTTAGTGTTCATAAAGATCTAAGAAATTTATGATATATTACATTTACCTTGCGGTCCACAGCAGCTTGAAGTTCCGCTTTACGAATCTTGTTGTTTTCATTATCAGGCGATACTTCTCGAACCTCTTTCTTACGGAAAATGCTTGATTTGAAATGACGAGTCGGGACAGCTGGAGATTCTAGATTCCCAGGGTCGTTAGGTGGATTCTCTGAAGCCATCGATCCATCGCCACCTTTTTCATGTTCTTCTATCACAACCTGACAGGACACGCATCCTCAAACTTAGTGCATAATGAATTGTAAAATTTTCTTTATTTGACATGCTAGCACTAGACTGTAATGTAGTATTTAATGATTCAGTCACTAAAGTTCAGATTTGCAAACATACCGTTAAAAGGATTTTTAGTTCTGAATTTTTTGTATGTGCCACACATCCTAACCACAGTTTTCCAGGAGTGTGTGGAATTTGAATGGGTGGAACCGTGCATCGCCCTTGATGTAATGGAACAATAATACTGGGATCCCAATCTAGTGAGAGGGTATGATCGACGCCATCCATCGTATTATCTACTTGCCCAACTTCGTCCACGGCTTCAATCACAATGTCCTTCAATTGGGACCCCGCTGCTACGCGCTCTGGAATATCCTGAAGTACCCCAGCAAACCAAATTAATATGAAGCATATTTCAACACTCGGTTAACTTTCCAAGTAGCTGCATAATACTCTTACCCTCTCTTCTACACCGCCAATCAATGCTTCACCTAAGGAAAATTATGCACAGAAGTAAAATCTAAAATGCAATCCAGAACATACATTCATGACCCGAAGCTTCCGATCGATGATATCGAATGCTGTATCCCACAGAGGCAAGTCCTCTGTAGACCGAAACTCCACACGAGCTGCAGACATCCATTGAGACCCACGGAATTAATTTACTTCATTTCAACAAGGATGATAGTGGTCTCGACGAATAATCCTTATCAGATAAAGACAATAAGTATGATGAGGATATTGATCCACTTCGTCAATCCTGACTCATCCACGCTGGTATCAATGACATTATATATGTACCTGTTTCTCCATAGCCCGCTGTGACGCGGAGTCGCATTCCAAGGTCCAGACATCCATTTTCATCTACCTGTGTATTAAATTTGATCACAGTAACAACGTATATGATCAGTCCAGATCCTGTTGCAAGCCGTAGTTCAATCTGCAGCTGTTGACTGCTCTTGTTTAAACTTTTACGTAATTTAGCGCGCAGAAAAAGATGAACTTACTGAACGTTCGATTTCAAATTTATCCTGCCACTCGAAGCCATCCAAGAGCACTCTGACTTTTTCACCCGAAGAAACGGGATTTTGATATCTGTCCAGAATCTGCATATGCACATACCACATACTATTGCTTCAATGTCCGAGTTGGCTCAGTCTCTACACACTGAAGTTCCACTAGTTCTTCCCAAGGTACAGAATCAATTGGCGAGGATGTGTTCACATCGGACAGAGGATAACAATTGAGAGCGTGCATTAATTGAAACTGAAGAAGTTCTAGCAAAAGTTTCTCGAGCTAGAAATTTTACCTCAAAGATGATATTTTCGAAGACCTGCCCTGGCTTGAGACCGCCTTTGGGTGCATTATTCTCCTTGATTCGAGCTGACGCTGGTTGTCCCGGCAACACTGCGATTTTGAGGATTGAACGTATTGAGAATTTTGGAAGTGAAAGTCTAGTGAAAGTCTATGAGAGTCATTTAAAACGCCGTGATTAAAATCAATTAAAACGACCTAAATAGAACTTTAAGCAAGCCAATTAGGATTCCAGCCTGGACTAATGATATACCAAACTAGAATCTCTTGAAGGATAGAGATCACGATACACACTTTTAAAAGCGTAAATTGATATTGAAAACTGGTCAACCTGTACTATGTAAATGTAAATATTCACTGAGAAATGATACATTTTGTGGAAGAATGATTTCGACCTGCTATTGGGAAGTCTGCTGCCGGGTTACCATCAACGCTCATCTTCAATGCAGCCTTCATAGTCTGCTTGAGTAGTTCAAGCTTTCCTCCACCAACTTCAATTCTCTGCTCTCAACAAGCACAATCAAATTGTCTTAACTTTCAAAAGACAACAATTCGTTCATATCCAAAACTTGCTTCCTGAAGCTAAGTTGATGATAATATATTCATGAGCTAATACGATGACAAGTCTAGTTATTTGGAGCCCGTCCCCGGGATTCAACAATTCAACAATTGCAGAGTTTTGCCAAAGTTCCAGGTCAGAGTCAAACCGGGATTTCAAGACTGAGGTGGTCATCTGATATCTTTATCAGATCCTTTACAATGGTAATTGAGATCTCGACTTGGTTCCCTTCTACAGAATAGATGTCACATTTGACATCTGTAGGGATTCTTGTAAACTCCATTGGATTGCTGAACTCATCAACTCGTGTGAGGTATAAAGTTCCAGAAAGCAACCCTCCAAGCCTGCGTTTATTTTCAAATATAGATGAATTTAACAATCGGAACCATATGTAATATCCAAGCACGAACATAAACTGTTTTCAAAATTTATAAAACATATATATATATATATATATATATATATATATATATATATATATATATATATATATATAGTGTACGTAGTCATATTGACAGGGAATCCATGTGCACGTACATAAATTGCATTTGCCTCGGCATTAAGGTTGAGATGAAGTGAAGGTAAGCACAACCAGCTCAGAATCCGAACAACCCACCTTACTTTCATCACTTCTGGATTTCTATCTGGGTGGTGCTCACTGCAGATCCCAGGATGGGAACATATATTCCAATGTCCTATTTTAGAGGATGGTGTGATATCTATGTGAAAATTATGGTTCTGCACCTCCTTGTACTTCACACTCACCTAAACAAATTTTAGTCACACCAATATAATTAGTCAAGAATCAGACCCTAACGTCTTCTCTAGAAGAGTTCAACCATCAAGACGATTAAGTGACATTACACTTATCACCGGTGGGGGCCATCGTTTTAGGAGATACTTGTCTAATCTGGATCGGAGCCTAACTCCGATGCTGAGCTTGAAACTGAAGTGGTTTTTAGAGAGTCAGGAATGTACAGTACTTTGCACAAGATTATTATCAAGGAATTATTATCAAGCGCTGCAAGTCCTCATTATTGACTGCAATGCTTAAATTAACTTCTATTTGAACGACCAAAGATGATGTTCACATGTTCAGAATTGTGAGGATAGTCACATACCAGAGTGAAGATGAAAACGTATGTCCCAGTTGTCCTTAAGAAGCTCTCGAGTTCGGTACCAGCCAATCTAAAACAATACAAGCCTCTCAAGCCACCTTTTGCGGACGGTGTCACTTTCGTCTCGTGTTTTCTTTCAGATTTTGCTTTGATTTCGTCAAGTGAAACTTGCAAACTTAGAGGCAATTTCACTTGACACACCTCTAAGCTCATCTCCATGGACTCTGTAAACACATACTTCTGCTCCAAGGGCGTTGGACTAGTACATGAATGTGCTTTTGGCCTCACCACTGCGATAATCTCCTGTGGCAGAGTAGCCCCTGCTTTTAAACTTGCGTTTTTCCGAAGGCTCTGTATACATGAAGCACTTCGAGCCTTTTTGAACAAATAAGGACATTAGTTAGGCATAATTTTCGATAGAAATTAAAACACACTCTCACAACAGATGGTCTGCAGAGAGTCATGTCATGCTTGATTGACTCCCAAGTAAGAAACTCAAGAATTAATAGGTTGGAAAGTGCTGAAGAGGAGTCATATTATCCTGTATTGTTTCTCATCAAACTATGCCTGGTGTAATTGTTTCAAAGACAAAGAAAATGCTCAGGAAGAAATTTCCACTGTAAACCTGCCGGTTCTAATTCCGTTGAAAGTTGAAGAGTATAAGGTAGGGAATGACGGGGTTATAAGCGCTTACTTGAGGCCCTGTTAGTTTTGAGACGTCTTGCTCATTCAGCAGCTCGATATATGCAGGTAACCTGCTTTGAATCACGTCTAGCCGTCTCTGCCAATTCGCTTCGTCAACCTCCGCATACTGCACAACATCCGAATTGAAATTCAAGTAGGAGGACAGATCCTTGTGACAAACACAATATGCAGAGAGTGGCTTTACTGTGGCTGCCTAGATTTTTCTTCGCAATTCCTATGGTTTTCTGATTGACGAAGTAAATTGTACTTACTTCAAGATTGGGTCTACAACAGTGGAGCTTGTGCTCAATGTTAACAAAGAAATGATGATTACCTTGTCACCAAACAGTATTTCAATAGGGAAGGGCCGTGATTCTCCAAGAACAAAGTCAAGGAGTTCGCCTTGGTCCTGCTCACCTTCGACTTTGCTTCCACGATCCTCAGGAACTTCAATTGGCCTAAGGAAGTTCAGAATTTTCCAGTTTAAAACTTAATTCAACATTACGTTGGGAATTTATCACAACAGAGAACTGTCAAGCTCAGGATGAGATACTTGCAGGATAGCCATTTCTAATTATACCAACTGGTAAAATACGGAAATGGATATCTTGCAACTGGTAAGATAGCCATTTCTATAATGCGGAAGCACTTCATCTGATTCATTTAGCTGAAATTCTGGTTTTAGTTGCACATGTGATAATAAATATTAATCCGACAGAGGTTGAAAGTTCTGATTTCTCTCTTCGTTACTTTACGAGTAATCCTGCGTTTAATTTTCATCATGATCATGGGCTTGCAACAGGATACTGCCGAAGTGAATACAACCTTCATCAGACATTGAAAGCAAGAACTCAAAACATGAGTAACAACTTGAGCTAGGTCATACCTGCATATGATCTTTGTATCACCTGTAAAAATGAGAACAAAAAAGCTTAAAAAAAGATCGATCAAGTTTTAAGATGGTCAAGATTTCACTCTCTACGGTAATCATGAAAACGTGTGACGCCCCTAACATCTTAATAGCAATGTTTTTGTAGCCAAACAAGCATTTTAGAAACTTGAGGCAGTAAAATCTTCATGGACCAGTGCTACTCAATAATTTAATAAATGCCATCCTTTTAAAATTAGCACGCTAGAGGAAGAATTCTTTGAACCCATTTTCTACACTCCGAGAGCAATGACCAGATATTCCAACAGTAAATAATCTTGCAAATATAATCACCTTTTTCATCAGGTAAGCCGTCGGAAATGAAGCACTCGACTGTCACAAATAAATCCTTGTCGTCGTTTTTCAGACCCGGGAGGCCCTTTAGGAGCTTCAAGTGTTTCGGAGCCTTTTCCTTGCCTACCGTCCAGTTAATTTTGCCATCGCATTCGATACTATAAACCACTCGGAAAACTGCAATGAGAAATTTAAAAACTGTTAATTAAAATGAAGGACAGACTACAGTTAGAAATTTAATCAATCAGGATAGAAGTCTGTGATTCACGCATGCGTGTTATCTAATCATTGGTCTCCGAGCATCGTGTACTTCAAAAGTGGCGAGATTTGATGCTTTTCTTCATGAAATGATGTGCTTGTAAGTGATTAATTTCTCACCGTCTTTTGTGATATTTAAGTCCTGCTTGTGATGTTCCTGTGTAGGAATAATCACACCGTCGTTAAAGACGGCTCCTACGTCGAAGTTATCATGTTGCTTAGTAAGCCATTCTGTATAATCTGAATGGAGCTTTTGAACATCAATAGCACGGTCACCGGTATCTTTTGATATTCGCGTTATCGATATAGTTACCGGTCCTGCAACATCAAAAGATAATCAGGCCAAGGCATGACATGTGTGTCATGATAACAACATGGCATCATGATAACCCCAAGATTAAATGTAATCAGAATGTAATTCAGTAGCTTTTGAAGAAACTGCGTTATTGATTTATTATAAATTAATGGGTGGAGAAAGCCAACTTATTGTAAGAAAAAAAAAAAAAAAAGTGATATATTCTTACCGGTTCCTTTAGTCTTCAACGTCTTACTTGCAGTGTCTTTAGTTTGCAAACCGAGACCCAGTTCTAAGAGAGCCTTAGTGAAGGGGTGCTTCTGAACAAGGTCCATCTGTTCATTGAAGGTTTGAACATTGTTGGTGAGATGATTCTACTCCACATCAAGTATCAGGATTTGGTGTAAAATTCTGACATTATGAAACGGGGATAAACAGCAACGTATAAAGTTTGACTTGGAATTTCGCAGATATTGGGTATGATGGCGAGCTTACTTTGGAGGTGGTGGGTATAAATCCCGCATCCACATCTGCCAAAACCAGTCATGTTAGTCATGCTCACAATTGAAATCATCTTTAAAGTACTGATCATAAAGTTCAAATTAATAATTTAGTGATTTATCTGTAGTTCCAGAAGATTACCCTGAATTACTGAAATCGATTCGTTCCAGGACACACTGCAAGACAGATTGACGTATATGACCCCAAGGAGCACAAGTCTCACCTACACTAGAATAACGATAAATCCACTATGCTCTTTGACAAATTTCAGTACCTATGAACGCTTTGACACGTTTGTAGCAATGCCTATTAACTTCTTTCTCCCTGTAAAATCTTTTGGGCTCCATAAACGGGAGCCTTCCCTGCACATGATTATAACACACAGGCGTGAGTTGCTAGTTGAGATTTAATAATGTATATATAAAAGCTATTAAACTGTGATAAAAAATAAAAATAAAAACATCTGTAAACAAACAATGACAATCACTCGTATAACACTTGGAATATATTTATTAGTGCTCATTTTACTGTTACTTACCGCTGATCGGTCATCTGGAAGAAATCGACCTGCATCTGGAAGCAATCGGCCGAGTCGACGTATAGAACGGCGAGAGAAGGTTTCAAAAGTTCCCGAGAAATCTGAGTCTTCATCCTTTAACTCCTGAATAATATTTTCAATTCCTTCTCTCCCCTATTTACCATGAAAAATTACAGGAGACAAACTTATTTTAATGAGATAAATAGGCTTGAGAGTGAAATCTTTAATTAAAGAGCAACAATTCCAATCCATTTGCAACAGGATTGTGCCTCAAATAATGAAAATCACACCTGAATGATAGGAAAATAATGACAAGTGATGCGTGCGTTTGCCCTGTCAACTCCGGCTCCCGCATGCTCTGAAAAGGCCAAAACCATCATGAACTCTGCTATTGAATTTAATACCTGCGGGATGTGTAGAGCAAGGAAGTAGCAACTGGAGCCCAATTTAGAAACGTCTTGACAGTGATCGGAAGTACCTGATGGTTTTCTCTCTTTGGGCTTCGTGAATTCCAAGATAATCACATAAGGTTCTCCACGACTGGAGTGAAAATTTGCGTGAGCGACCTCACCACCCACTATCCCCGCCAGATTCTCACCATTAACCTGCATACGAAGCATGGAAACTCAGTGTTGTAACCCCAAATGCAACAAGGAAATGACAATGTGATCTGAGAGCAGTGTGTTTTCTCACCCGGATTTCCACAGGCGTTTCAGTTATTCCACCCTCCCCTTCGTCATTCTGCATCAAAACGTCCCACGTTTGTGATGTTAACTTTATGATTTCATTGAACGATGGAAGGTCTAAACTTTGTAGGATGTTTGACTTTTCTAAACAAGGCATCAACAGTGTTAAGTTAGAGTGTCCGTACTTGAATGTAGGGAAAATAATAATCTTTTAGCTTGCGCTGAACCTCTTCAACCCTCCATGATCGAACATCGCAACTCAGATCCGAGATTTCTACCTGTGATTTACAAGATTCAGTAAACGTCAGCAATTTCATAAGCGTGCTGGCAGAGTGAAACGAAGTTGACATGTGAAAGATAGATGTCAACTTGATATCAACTTGATAATATCTTCAACTGACATCTATGTTTCAAGTTTTGTTGAAAGTATCAGTTCTCTCTCTGCCTGGGCTTCCGAAATTACGCTAGCTTTAGATTTTATGTGATTTAGGTAGTGATTCCCATGCAACGTTGGATACGATTAATCCTTAGAAACGGAACTAGACAAGCCTTGGCCATGCAACAATACAAGTAGAATTTCACGACACACAAAATATATTTTCCGAAGTGAAAGAACCAAATTTATTAATCGTGAACAACGAATTACCTTGGTGAAGCTTTCATGCGGAGACCATTGAAGCTCTTGTTGTGTTGGTGAACGAAACTCACCTCCCGTCTTTGCATATGACAAACACGTTGTATTGGTAAAATAGAACTTCAGGAAAGAAACTATTATCACAACAAAGGCAAGTGCAAATTGTGATCAAGGCTTCAAGCTTAGCAAGGTAGTAAGAAATATATCATATACCTTCCAAACACTACCAGCTTTTACGCTTGTTGTCAAGGACTTCCTCCCCAAATGCAAAATGGCCACTCTCTGGGATACCTCCGTTTTGGAATAGACTGATATGTTTCTGCACGACAGGTCCACCATGTGAAAGAGAGATGTCAGTTGAAGATATTAACCACCTTAAACCACCTCTAAGTTAGAATTTGAGTGCTCCCAGCAGTAACCTTATTTTCCTCCACAATAAGTTGGACTAAACTGTTTTGAGAAGCGAAAAAAGGTCTATGGAAAAGGACAAAATCGGAGAAGGTTGGGATGAACCCGCCAAGGTGAAGCCCAGCTCCAATTCCTCCAAATCCATACATTCCAAAGTTGGGCTGCACATCAAATCAACCAACAACAATGAATGATCCTCTAATCCTGTAACGCATCTCTCAACTAGTTATGCACTCATTTTCAATCAGCAGAAGAAAATCAGATAGAAGTGCAGATTTCTACCTTCAGGTATGGAGGTTTTCCACCAATCGCCTCAGCAACTGAGTGCCGGTTCATAGAGGATCCTATAGTTCCCCTGTAGAGTAGATTCAGAAATTCAGAATTTCAAGTCATGCCCACAAGTCCTTTCATTAATCTCGACATATTCAAGTTTTCCACTATGTTAGAACATACCAAACGAGCGACATTCGAAGGAAAGTCCAAAAATCACTACAGACTTCATTAATCAGACGATTGTGATATTTTGAGATGACGAAGGAGGATGCGATCTTTACCATTTTGAAATACAGTTCTGAGGGGTGCCATCCATGCCTTTGCCTGTGTCAAATATGCTGATCTTCCCCTCTTCCTGGTCGAGGTTCACACTGCGAAACAAGTTCCGGGCATTGTCAATTCCGTTTGCGGAATAATTTCCTAATTTTTTTGGAGAAAGATGAGTCAAAGAGAATGTACCATATGAGACGCTGTTTCCCAAACTCCAGTTGAAATACAGCTTGCAGAGAGTTATCCTGTGCAAAACCAAAACCCTTCAAAGTTAAAACCCTAAACCCAAAACCTGCGAGACATTGAGTAGAAAAACTTAACATCCGACATGGTGTTTATCAAAGCCATCAATTATAAAAAATCCATACCACTTCATCCGCTAGCGCCGAGAACAGAGTGTAATCCTGTGGCAACACCCCGAGCATCTGGGGCTCTGGTGTCACATTCCAAAAGCCCTAAGGACACACATTTCTCCATTGTTAGAAGTGTTCTCAAACCAAACTTCTAATCAAACATCAAAATGGATCTTAAACATTTACAAGCCCTGGCCATACATTGCAACGAGAGAACTTTCTAGCTTAGAAATCAAAGAAAAGAAGAGACAATTCATTCATGATCTTAAGGAGACAGCGACTTACCGAATGAGCATGAACCGTATCAGGGTGACCATCCTGCGAATGAGGAAAAAAGAGGAAAGAGAAACAATGTTACTAAAACAAGTGCACAACCTAATCGGAAAACACCACGAGTACTCACATGAGACCTCTGCCATTCAGATGGAATGAGCACAAGATCATCAAAAGCAGAGGAACTCACATACAGCAGAAGAACCCTGGCGGCTTTCGACTCATGACCCAATGCAAATTCACCATCATCAACAGGCTTCCCGTGGAAATCCTCGATGTGCACATGGTCTCCCCAAGCGATCTCCCGCTGCTTCTGCCTCACCCTCATGTCGGAGCACAATTTGCTCAAGTATACCTCCCTCACCAATCTTACAAACTCCTGCACTGTCAAGTTCTTACACTTCTCCGCAACCACCTTCACTTCAACGGAGGTCCTGTTGGGCAGATACACATGGAACTCAAACACAGTAGAAAACTCAGTAGTCGCCACCCGCCCATCTTGTGATGGACTATCAAGGTCGATGCGGCGGCGAACGTTCCGACCCCCATGCATGGACGCTGGCGCTGACAGATGAGAATGTATGGGGCTCTCGGCGGGGTCACGTCCTGTACTGCGCCTCATCCTCATCAACCCAACCGGCGGTGTCTTCGGCCGCGGCTCTCCCATTCCAAAAGACCAGCAGATCAGCAAGCTCACAAATTCTCACAATTCTCTCTACAAATTGTATCAGAACTCTCTCTACGCAACAGATCATCAACTAGCTAAGCACTAACCCATCTCCTCCTCATGAATTCTCTTGCACCATCGCCAACATGATCAATTCTGTCAACTCAGTGAACATGAATTCTGTCTTCAACCTCTACAACTTCACAAACACAAACAGCACAAGGGAGACATAATCTGAAGAATTAAGCCATCAGACATGATCTTCAACCTCATCTTCAACACAACATACTCACAAGAGATCTAACAAGTACTGTACTGATCATGGATCACTATGGTTACAAGTTAGAATGAAAATGAAGACACAGCTGCATATATATGGCAGTAAAAATGAGGATCATGTCATGACTGATTCAACTTCTCATAATTCACTGATCCATGGTTGATGATCTCTTGATGCTCCACATCTTCTTAAATTATGTGCTTTCACTTCATCTTCCTCCACGACGTGGTGTCTCTTCCATGGATTCGATGTTGTGAGAATCTGAAGTGATTCATGCTGGGACATGGTTGATCAGTCAGAGCTGATTTTGGTGTGACTGATGAGTCTCCATGACTAATGTAGTGGAGGTTTTGTGATGTCCTTCGAGATTCTGGTTTTGTGATGTGATCCAGATGGAACACATCGTGAGCTAGTGCTGTGGAGTGGGAGATCATGAGTAGGTTGAGCATGGATTTGATGCTTCATTGTCTAGTTGTGGGAGCATCAGTGTGTGTAAGTTCTGGGCCCAGTCTGCATGAATTTTGTTTTCCATCAGTCTTAATTCAAGGACAGTGACAGAAATTGATATTAAAATTAATGAGTGTGTGATATTGGTATAAGTAGATGGAATTGGACATTTGTGCATTGAGTAAATTGGTTTTCCTTTTCTGCCGGGATCTTTGAAGTACATCTAAATATAATTGTGGAAAGTACAACTGAATTTTAACTCTAATAATGAGTTCTTTGAACAGACATGTTGTTACTCTACAAACTTTTTTTGCAAAAAATTAGTTATGAAATTTGCATTTTGAGAAGAAATCAGAAGTAAGTTTTGAAGTTACTAAGATTTTCAGCTGAGGATGTCAGATGTGTTGATGATATTTTTGCTTTTCGAAATAAAGTAAAGTGGATGTGGATAATTTTTTTTCTCTGTGGAAGAATTCAAATAGACTAAGCTGACATAGTTCATTGTTCATCTTCTCTCTTTATGAATTCCATGTGAACACTCAGCTGATTGCCAATAGAGAGAGAAACTTTGGTCTGTTTCTTAAGTGTCTGTGAAGTGTGTTAAAACGACGTGAATTAGGTATCCAAAGCCTATAGGACAAAGGTATGGAAGTAAAGATCTTTAAGGCAACATCACCTATTTTTGTACATTTAAAGAATTCACTATACTTGTCGAGATGGAATGAGTGGCTTACTATTTTTCAGTGATTTACAAGAAGAAAAGACGAAGTTTTCCCATTTTTAGGATATTTATAAGCACTTTCAATAATAACTACAAATTTTAGAAGTAACCAATATAGGTTAACCTATTGCCGGACACCCTACTACATGTACGCATGGGGTATATTATGGATAATTATAGGGTGATCAAATCTCGAGTGGAGCAAGAATTTGAGGTGTTCGCCTTTTAGGGGGTCCAGGTATAGGTGCTTACACCATAAGGGGAAGATGGTGCATAGGAGCATGCCAGGAAGGGTGACCTGCTGAGAACATTCAGGCCTGTGATCCCTCCACTACACAGAGTGGGAAGTGAACGCCTGTAACCAATACAGACAATGATTTATCACAAATTGAATCAGTAGAAGATACTATGAAACTAATGACACGTCTATGTGTTTATCATTTGTCTTGATGTTGATGGTGGTACAAGTTATTGACAGATTTCGGTGTTTTGTAGAAGTGAAATATATGTCTCGTATGTTTTTCTAATAATCACAACACCCAATATCTAGTTTAAAACAAAATTATAGCAACAGTGGATTGTTCACAACTGAACAAGAGGCGCCCTTGTTATTACTATGAAATGGAATAGACATGTGAATTGCAAACTTGCAGGCTCCATTAGCAACATAATTCACAGCACAGACGAAGCATACCAGTCCATATCTTGTGTACAATTTACAAACTCCAAAGCTACATTGTGAGAATATCTGTGCAAGGAGAGTACTTCTGAAAGCACTTTGCAAAAGCAACGATCTCACTACAAATCAATTTATACTGGTCTAACACCTAAGCTCTTCAATTTGTAGAACAGTATCCTAAAATAAGTTGCTGAAATACACTCACAAGGCTAACAAAGGCCAAGGAAAATGAGAATTTAATCGTGCTTCATAATGGTAAGTAGAATATAATCCAGCAAATTCTAAGAGATCAATCATCCTTTGAAAAACCTTCTCCATGAGTACCATGGTAAGAATCCTCCTGCAATTGCCACACAAAAGTGTTTAAAGCATTGATACTCATTGAACAAGAGAACCGGAACAACTCCCTCAGGAGTAAATTATAAGAAGTGTAGAAACAAATCATAAGAAACCAACCAATGCCACCTCTGTCATGGAAGACATGACTGATAATCACGACCATCTTCAAAATGAAAACTCAGAGGTAAGTTGGAGAGTGGAGAATGAAGGACTTACCACAGTTACCGCATCGAAAGTAGGATCCAGCTTTCTTCACAAGACCTGATCCACCGCATACTGAACACCGTTTTTGAGCCGCCTGCATTACCATGGTCATGTTATTCTTAATACTAAGATATCCTCATTCCAAACTTCAACAAAGTGTGTAACATCTCATATTCAAACCAATAAAATTCCATGTACATTCAAAATGAGTTCATGGCAGTGAGATCTATGTTGAGATCTGCTCTCAGCTTCCCGATAGAGATTAGATTTTTGTTGATAAACTCACAATGCGCTTGCTGAACTCGATTCCAGCGATTACGAAGGGCGTCACTCCAGCTGATTCACATCCAACACACTCTGATTATAAGCCCTCACTTCGTCATCACTCTGTAACAATCAATATAAACTATCGCCCATGAGTAATTGATCGATTCCCCAACCCCTCTACTTATAGTCATGATGCACTCCTCAATAATCTCTCCGTCAAGAATCACAGTCTAACCTATTGCAACAATCTGCCACCTTCACTACTTAATCAGAAAAAAGTCTCTGCGAAATGCAAACTGCTACAGATTCAAAAGCCCCGCCACATTTTGCCGTGACAGAGGAAAAAAACAAAGGAAAGTTACCATAAATTTGCGGCATGAACATGTAACCACCGGTGCCTAGAAATAAACAAAAACCTCCACCCTACAAACTAAACTCCAAACCTAAAACATAAACCGGTTTACAAAACCTCGCCATAGCCTCACAATTCCAACAAACAATGCATGGACATGTACAATTGCTGATTCTAACGAACCATAACTACACACCCACATAGGCAACGACGGCAATTCAGAGCAAGAGAGGGCGACAACCCACCAAGAGTTCCAGCCCAAATCTGCCAGGTGAGGTCAGGCGCAGCTTGGATGGATTGCGAGGCTTCCACAAGCTCCGACACAGCTGCCCGCGCCCTCCCTGCCACTCTCTGCGCCCCCTTCGCCCTACCCAACTGCTGCCGATGCGCGGAACGTTGCAGCAATTGTGGACATTGGGCATGCAACCCACTACCAACTCCAAGCCCAGCTCCAAGTCCAGCTCCAGCTCCAGCTAACGCCACAGCCATAGCCTCCAACCTTCTAAATTCACCCGGGCAATGACCCTTCTCACAAAAATTCAATGAGAGTGTTGCAAAACCATCATGCTCAATATGATAGCAATTGGTTTTGCAATATGAGCTCAAATTTTCATGCTTCAAAAGATGATTTCTCTGACAAATCCAAACTGTTGTTTTAGTTTATGTGGAGTTGTGGGCGCCGTTGAAAGAATGTGGCAGCTACCTCACATCTCGGATGAATGAGTAAAGCGTTTGGAGTAAAGTGTTTCTTCGGAGTTCGTTGCTCATATCCTTCCTGACACAGTGATTTCTAACCTACTTCTGTGTTGATTTAGTTTGCTGGAATGACTTGTTTCAGTGATGCCCCACTTCTCAGTTGCGAAAGGAATTCCCGCTCAGGTGGAAATGAAATGCAACATCTGTGTCGGTGTTGAGGTGAGTTTTTTCGTCTTCAAATGCCGATGAATACTTCGCTCCTGATCTGATGAGGTTTGAATTTTTATGTTTGTGTATAAACTGTTGCAGTGGTTCAGCTTCGGGTCATAAGGTGGACGTGTATGCATAGCTTTGGTCATTCACAAGAGTCATTCAGGAGTCTAGAAAACCGTGGCAATATATTTGGGTCAGTGAAGCATTAGGTACAACATGTTGATGACATGCAGAGTGCCCGCCTTTAATCTAGTTCTAACGACTCCGGATATGTTCTCTCTCTGCTGATATGCTTAGCACTAATTCTTTCAATCTATGGTACAGGGATGACACGCTAGACGTGTCGACTTTCGGGTCGCAGCTAAAGGTTAGCCTGGCAAAAAAATGAGAATCTATCATAGTTTAGGAGAGGGTCTAGTTGAACCTGTCCATCCCAGTGTCAATGTGTAAATTGAATGTGTGTGATTTTCATCCTGATGTTAGATACTATGATACATTTCTAGGTACTGTTTTCTCAGTGGAGAGAGTCAGCATGCTGCTTCGGAGGTACTGGGAGTTTCCGGAGAGACGGGTTCTTTGATTGTAATGGCGTTGAAGTGATGGTCGTGGTCTTGGTTCTTGTAGTACACAGCTTTGCCGTCTACGGTGTATGAAAAAAATGCCAAAGAGCGAGGACCAGCTACACTTAGTAAAACCTGCCGCATTCACCACAACGAAGTCAGAAAAAAAGGGGCATGCATGGTGCAGCTGTTGAATCTCAGAAGCAAGGAGATTGATATTAGAAAGAATGTTCTGCCGAATTGAAATCATTAATTCAGGAAGAGCGTTCTCAGATGGAGGTTACGTTGGAAATGACTTACAGGTAAAAAGACGAAACCATGAATTGCTCCTAGTATCAGAAGGCTTAAGTACATACGGAAATAGTACACCTGTTATCAACGCCACTTTTTTGTCAACTTCTGGCATTCAATCCACAACACAATACAGAAGCATTTCTAGGCATGGGCGCTGTAATCTTTGCGGGAGACATCAACGATGAAGCTGCTAAGGTCTCAATGACATTCTGATGGCCACAGTTGTTATGAAAATGTCTTGAAGCAAATGGGACTTCAGGACCGTTTCAACATCTTAGCTCCAAAAAGAGAGCTTATTACTTAGGTGAAGATTTCAGCCAGACAAGAAAATTCTAGATGCAATAAAGTTGATATTAGCAGAAATTCAAGGTGGGAAGTTTTCTGATTTACCTGAATAATTCTACTTTGGGAGAAAAAAAGGATTGCAATCCCTAAGAAGTTTGTGAGAGTGATTCCACTGCAAAAAATTACCAATAGAGAATTTTCAGCAATTTGTATTATATCAAACCCGTGTACTTAGCAATCGAACAAGTCAGGGTATTATATGATGGGTTTAAAATCTGATGCAACACATTCTTTTCTTTGAGAAAACCCGAGGAAATATATGTGAGATATATCGAGGACAGTACCTGAAAATAGATGGGCCTACAGCTGCAAGAGCCTTGCTGATTCGCTCGCTCCTTCGCCCGGAGCACATCTATACAGTCCAAGTGAATCGCGTTATTAAGAGCATAGCATACGATACTGATTGGTTGTTGCCATTTCAAACTGTTGATCTGAATGGCAGCAAATACTATTTCATAACTACGAAACCCAGATAATCTCAACTATTCCTGAGAACCTGTCTTTATTCTCAGTTAAACAAAAGAAAGTCAATGAAAGAAAGGATGGTGTCAGAGGCGTACCGTGAATGCATGCGTGATGTGTGCACAAAATTCGACGGAAATACCAATCGCCATCATGAGATTGGTAATAGAGATCGCATTGAGTTGTATATTCCACAGTACCATGAGACCCTGTTACGTAGAAAACTATTAGAAACTTACACCAAAGTTACTCAAACAAATAGCGATTCGAACACGCTGATCAGTCAACTCTCACCGGAAGACCGTCTAGACATGCTAAGACATACTAGCAACAATACCTGTTGGATCCCTAGAGGAGTTGTTTCGTCAACAAATAAATAAATCTAACAGTACACTTCAGTACAACACATCTGGTAACACTGCAACTACCATTTGAAATGTACGAGGGACTGGAATCGAAATAATGTGCGTTTTGGGCTAGTGAACTCACCAACAGGTTCAAGACGATTGAAGCAGTCACCATCGAGTTGATGATTGCAACCCAAATACTGAAGCACAAATGTGAATCACGTTAGACTTTAACTCATGCACACACTGAAACTTTAGAAGTCAATGCATTGTGCAAGGTGAGTGATTACCACAGAAATACATATGAAACCAATTGACACATCCACAATTTTAGAGGAATTACCTGGTCGTCACCAAAAGGCTAACTCCAAACACCGCCACTGTGCAATCCAGATAACGATTGTTAGTTAGCAAAATTGTTGCGGGGCAACATAATACTAATAATCATTTTGTAAATGTTTGAGACGATCTCTTAATCTTTGCTATCTGTTGCCCTTAACACCAACTTATGTTGTAACTATGAATTGCAGTCCCCAGTACAAAAGAATCTTCTGAAGACTAGGAATGAATGTTCAATAGACAATGTATAGCTTGAAAATACTGTAGGTATCTCCTTTAAGAGACTAACCTAGAGGCAGACAAATGCTGAGCACAGTTGTCGACACTATTTCCAAATATTGGTCGAAGAAGATGTAAAACGGCGAGTACGGAAAGACGGTTATCTGTAAAAATTATCAATTGCCAACGAAGGAGGTGGTGAGCCAAAAGATCATTGACACAAAACCACATTGCATATATGTAATACCTCAAGTACTATTCACGTATTGCTAAACATGTATTGCTTCTGGTTGTCCTGATACCAAAGCCACAGCCAATTCATAACGTACAACTCTAAACCACACATCTTCCCTACTTCTAAATCGACCCTGTACTTAGAAGAGTGTCTTTTTACAAGCAAAAGAAACTGGTCAAGAACTTACATTAAATCTTGCAGAGATATTGGAGGTGAGATCCCTTAATGACCGAAGCGCCTCAGTGAAGTCGCTCTGCACAACGGCATAAATTTCAGTCAAGTCCTCCGATAATTAGGTGCAGATACTGTACAAAAGCCGGGTAAAGAGAAGGAATGGCTCACCCCTTTATTGAGAGGTGTGTGAAACGAACGAAACTCCGAGGCCTTGATAACTCCACTTTCGTATCCTGCAAAAATAGCGATAGAAAACTCTGGATCAAAAAACATTTCAGACCGACTTGATGAGTAATTAGACGCACCCTTGCGGTACAGTATCCCTACACATATCTACCCTTGCTGCTCAAATGTAGATGTTTTCCATGTAACTGAGAATCTTTCTTTGGTAAGATTGTCAATGAGTCTAGACTCCATTTTCGATTCAGAAACTTCATGTACAATGGTGACCGCAACCAGAACCGTATAGCGGTAATGTCCGCAGAATACGTAATACGGAAAAACTTACCAGTGAGGTCAAGGCTAGTTTGATACGAAGTACGACCTCCTTTGGTGCAATCAGATGTTGGGGATGCTTGGAGAAACCAAGGCAATTTATCATGGAACTGGCTTGCTGACAGCTTGCCTTGAAGAAGATCCTCTTGGAACAAACACTGCACAGCAGAATTGTCCAAATTCTATAATCAATGCAGGAAAAAACAGCTGTATCACTATCACTTCCTCCGTCAACTTGGTTAGTTCATCACACGATTTCAATTTCATAGGAGAACATTGTTAATAGCCTCGAAAGATCTTACCGTTGTACAATCATTGAAAGTGGTGTTCATTGTGCAGGAACCATCTCCTTTCGAACAACTAGGTCCCTGATCCCAAAACCATCATGCCATAAAATCGCGTTAGCTCTTACAAACCTAGCAAGATAAAAAATAATGATGAAAGACACCTCCTGAAATATCAGCATCTTGTGATGTATTTCTGCGTTTGGAGTTACAGAAGTGAGCAAATACTATCTCCCGCATTTCCACTTGCAACCAGACATATATCGTCTCCACGTACTTCAAAACTCAACAATCTTCTACCGTTACTTGAATTACTCAGGAATTTAGGTGTTTGGTCGAACTTTCACAAGCGTAAGAGGTCTCACCATATCCTCTGAAGGACAATAACTTCCATCTGGGAACTTCCGGCAGCATCTAAATGAATCAGGCGAAATCCACACTAGAAAATCGTCCAACCATGACGAAGCTGGTCTAGCAATGAAGCTTGTTTCAGGTGTGAGCGATGCTCGTGAAACCTGCTCCACATAAAGACTTCAGAATATTAGGAAGATGTTTTCAAATCCAAATGTTCATGCTCTTTCCGACCTGACAAGATCAGAAGTTAAACGTCGGAACAATGGGTCTGATTGAGGTGAAAGTTGACGTACCTCATTTAGGAGTGAGTTAGGGTCACACTGGCTGACTGAGCACAGGGATTCTGTCTGAGAGCTGTCAACATTCAAAGGAAGGATGCAGTTATTAGCAATGATTTTACTATTCACGATGGCACAGTTTGTGAAGCGGCAGTTCTCAAATGGAAATATAACACAAAAAGTCTAATTACGTACCTGTAGTTGTAATCTTTGACAATAAAATGCACAGGTGGGCCCACTCGGACATGTTCAGCGACATCATCGATGTATTTCTGAATATAAATGCCAAAAGCTATCAGTATTTCTGATTATGTCGAATCAAAACTTGAGAACTAGTGTTTGATGTTCAGATAGCTACAAAATGAGATTTTCGAAATTGTAAATAACAGAATGAATTTTGATTATCTATGTGTAAGGTCAATAGCATCGTGCATATCATCGCGAACCGCAGAATCGGGTAAGATTTGTTATCATGTCAGAAGTCTCACCTGAAGGTATGAGTCTGCAGGCAACGTAACCGTTGGATCCACGCCAATTGAAAGACTCGGTAACAAAACCTAATTCCACAAGCATAGTCAAACTTGAGAAATTTGAACCCGTCATGGAAGGCGCGCAGTTACGAGATTCAAATTGATGACAAACACAAATTAGAGAAAAAGTTAGGAAAACTTACGATACTCAAGAGCAGCATCCCGGCAAAAACTCCCAACACAACGGCTTGAACTTGGGCATTGGCAATGAATGGAGCATAGACATTCTGGATCACAAAGAAAGGTGCCCAGTATTATTATTCCCAATCATTCATGCACCTTAGCAAATCTTGAATGAATAGGACAAACTGAAAACTTCTGGAAACTTCTAAGATTGAAGATCATAAGATTTTCTGACAAGGTTCATTCCGCTATCTTTGTTTAATGTTACTCCACAGGATACTAATGTTTCCCAATATTAAATTCGAATTACATCAAATTTCAACACACCTGCATGAAACGCACAAGGGCTCCGGAGTCTCCATGTGGCATGCTTGATCGGATGTCATCTAAGCGACATAACGCACAAGAATAAGTTGCATATTCAGTACGACAAAGGAAGTTCATAAATGCAAAACACCGTCACAATGAAGTTTTAGTTGCAAGATCGGATAACTTGGAAGACTCATCTGCTAAAATAGTTGGATTGTTAAACCAACATCATGAACTTGAAGCATGACTTTACGATTGAACACAATGCAACTTGGTGGACTCCTATTCCTGAGGACTTTATCGGAGAGCTGACTCTTCAAACAGTAGTATCATCAAATAGTTCCAGGAGTTTGATTACCAGATTGCGAGCTCTCACTATCCGATCTCTCGATTGTGAGACAGGGAAGACAATCAATAGAAGCACGTTCAGTTCTTCTGAAGTCGAGGGTAAGGAGAGCTACGAATGCTGTCATTTGTAAGAAATACTGCAGAAGAATAGCTACGGCTGCAAAAGAACAATAACTTGTTAATTCAATCTCAATTTTCCAATAACTAGAGTAAATTTTCAAAATCATTAGATTGTATATTTAAAAACATATGCAATCGTTGTATGTAGTGAACTAACCAGTCAACTACATCAACAAAACTTTCCCATTCATGAACTTATCTTACCTGCGAAGCCAGATAAAACTTGGCATGCTGGGGCTGATGAGAAAACGCCCATTGAGAACACTACGAACTCAGTAAGGCTTGTAAGTGTTATTGATGGTCCAACTTCCGCCAATGCAAGCCCGACTCGCTTTTCAAGCGGCAAGGATGGATCATGTCGTTTCATTGCGTTCACCAGTAAGAACATATTGTTTACACCAAGCTGCAAAGACACAAGAGTCTCAATAAAGACAGAATGAACCGGCTATAAACGACATCGAAATCACGAGAATCTAACGGGGACTATAATCATACACCTGGTTCTAGAATACATGCCAATCTTACTCAACTGTGGAAAAATTTGCTCTAATTCTCATTACTGTTAAAGATTACTCTAAACGTTTAAAGTTTCAGAATCACTCCATGAGTTCTGAGGATTCTATTACCGTCAACACGAGGAATGAGATCACTTCAAGTGCAATGTAGTTGGACTTCACTCCAAAGGCACTGCAGACACCAACAGAACCCAATAGCGAAGCAACCGCGATGAACATTCCTGACATGGAAAGTAACACCTGTACACAAATTGACTACCATTAGGCCTTCTTCGACACGCTGTGAATGTTAGAACAACAACTGTTTCCACACAATCGACCAATCACATATGCCACTATATCATGTCGTAATATTGGCTGATAAGAAATCAGAACTGAAACAACAGGGTGCCACGTACTTTTGATGTTACGTAAAATGGTGCCCGAGTCGTTGCACGGTCGCCAAGCATGAAGGCGAGGTACAGAAATATCACAGCATAGATCACCTGCAGAAATACAGAAACAAATCCCTAGATAAGATCATTGAAAGTACATTGAGAACTGCTCAATGCTGATATGATTGCATGATAGATGGAAGAAACGATGTCATTGCACTTGAAGCCAAACAGTCATTCGAATGAATGTCAAGGACTTACCGGAATTAGCAAAATGCTCCAGTGGCTCGTCTGATCAGATTCAGATTCCATAGAGCTCTCAGATGAGAAAGAAACTGTCAAGTTGTGGGCTTCCACCATGCCCACAACCTCCTCCTGCTCCAACAGCACAATTTCTTTATCAAATTCTTGAAAATTCAAGCATTAAACGACCTAGAATAATACATTAGGATCAACATTAACGGCTATTACGGTAGGAGAGGTATCCGTTGCGTTGCAGGGCTTCCCAAATATGAGATAAGGTGTACACGTTTACGATATTCGTCACTCTGGTCATTTATAATCGCTTGTAATTTCCTTGAACCAGTTGAATTTTGAAAGCGAAGGGACATACCTTAACAAGTCGAATGAATTCGTGTTCCCAAGCTACAGCTGCAACGTAGTTGTCGTCGGATTTGTTTACAGAGTTGACGACAGGATAAGTGATAACAAATGCAGTGGCCTAGACACAAAAACACTCAGTGTCAAACGTGTGAATAGGCAATAACTAAGATGGTGTTACTGAATATTGAAATTCTCTGCTCACATTCGATTGATTACGTTACTGGGCTTGCGAATCAAATCAAGGAAAACCAGTCGTAAGAAGGAAATTGGAATGACCTCGTGAAAGTTCTCATCTGCAAAGCCTCCGAGGATGGTCATAGGATCAACCGGTTCATCTGAAGCGCTGAGGCATGATGCAGATGACGCATAGTGCTGTAACAAACATATGAGACAAAGTGAGCAACTCCATCATACGAGACCAACAGACACACGACCAAGACATGTTGACCTACAATAACTAAATGTATTATGTCACGTAATCGCATAAAACTTTTGGTCATGGCTAATAACTTGTTATTGACTATCATCATTTTCCTCTATTCATCAGTTGTGGTGTTTGTGCATCAAGTTAAAGAAACACAGATCCTCTTTTAAAAATCACAGACCTTGAAGCAGAAGTTTGAATGAGAAACTCCATCGTGTTTGGCAAATACATCCGGATCCATCTTGAAATACTGCAAAACATAAAATAAGGATCAATCACCTATAATGATGGTCAATTCACACCGATGTAAGAATTTCTGTCGGAAACTTAAGGCAATGGAACATATAATTCACCTGGAGGATGCTTTGGGTCGCACAGGACGAGCCAAGTGTTCTCGCACAAATATCTTGTAGAGAAACTTCCTTTCCAAAGACATTTCCTCTGAGCTCGTCAACCTAGTGTCATGAACATGCAAACTAGAAGTTAATGAAAGTTCGCAGCAATATGAAGCAAATGATTGCGAACAAACATTTAGTTGACCTTTGATCCAAAAGATTTCAACTGTCAACTGAACATAGCGGACTTCATAAACCTTCGACTTAAACCTCGCAATCCATAGCTAAAGCCATGTTCGTAATTATTAACTATACTTAAAAGGCAAAATGAGAATGTGGCAACTCTGACGTTGTACTGTGTACCTTTTTTTGAATGTCAAACATCAGCAGCAAGTTCTTATCAGTGACGATTCCAGGAGCAACTACTTGGCCGCTTTCAGGGATGGTCGCAATAATAAGCTGCAAGCATTCACAAGTTAGTGCACAAAAATCAACCTCTGTCAGCGATTAATATTGTAACTAGAAGCACGGGGTCGTCATAGATTTTAGAGACATCTTTATTGTTACACAAGGCCATTTTAGGTTCAAGTATTGCCACGTTCTGATGCAAAGACTGTTAAATGTTAAAAATGAAACCTAGCAAAGACCTAATTCAAAGTTCCTTTAGTAAAGAACGAGATCAGCTCGAGAAAGGAATGAGGTCTACATCACGGTGCCAAAAGATGGATGGGATTTACCTGCTCAGTACGATAGAATGGGCCAAGATGTTCGTCATGGAATGCCTTCTCCTGTGCTGTCTGACTGTTTGGATTAACCCAAAGCTGCCAAGATTATCACAGATGGACACAAACAGAAAGTGAGAACCCAACAAAACCACCATTTGACCGCACAGAATTCTCAACGCCATCGACTCTGTCCTCACTTGATAAAAATATAGCCTCACCAAATTCCTATCAATATGTCCTATCATGGGTTTATCACTTATTGAGGATCCAAGACGCCACAGAACTAAATGCTGTACTATTGGTGTTTGTCAAGCGGAATCATCCCGTGACTTCTTTGCGATGAACATCATGATCGGATAGGAAACCCAGGTTACTACCTTACAGTGGTAATAATCTCACAAAGTTTAATCACTCGCCATGGATGGTTGCAGGAATAACCACTATCAGATTACTTCAATTATGTGTAACCACGATGCTAACCCTAATCTAGCATGAAGAACTTCTTTATCATATCAAAGAATCTTCAAAATTTGCTAAAGCAGCTCTTAAATCTGTAATATGATTCTAAGAAAACGAAAGCCATACTAACCTTCTCAAGATCGGTCTCGACAGAGAAACGAAGCAATCCCGTGCAAAGAATCAGGATGACAATCGTCGCAACGGCTACCACGACATACACGTTTCTCGCAATCCATTCTCCCCAGTATCTGAAGAAATCCCACTCGATCAACATATATGCTGGGACTTTTCGCAGTCATCGTATATTTTCCAGTTTTGGGACTGATATTAAGGCTTTACTAGCAACATGGGGTTATCCACAAAGACAAAATTCCCCGCACTAGAAAATCGAACTTAATACCAGACAGCACACCTATCTCCCAAGGTCATGAGAAAAACATAATATTAAACGACAATAGTTCGTCTCACTTATCTGAAACCTAACCATTTCAGCTATGTACCATACCTGAATCCATCTGCAAGGAATGCTTCATTGTACTCTGGAACGGTCGGAAGCTTCGATCTATCCACATCGTCCTGCTATTGTGCATATGAAATCACACCCATTAGAGAAATGAAACGGTACAATTGCATGCAATTTCTCACGAGTCAACCATGTGGCCCACGGTAAAATTCCAAAACTCACTCGCTAGACTATACTTCCACAAAGAAAATGCGTTGAACAAAGACCAACACATCAAATGTAAAAAACAAAGCAGAAAAGTTAAAGAACTGAATGGCTATCCTCGCCATGATATGGCTGATTACTCAGTATCCACCTGAATTTAGAAACGAAATTCTACAAACTTACATCAGCTTGTTGAATCTCATCAGCTTCATCGTACAGGGACGCCTGGCTCTGAGAGGTCGCCATAAGTGGCTCCACCAAATCCTCTATGCCGGGTGCATGAAACGTCCACCACCAGCCGAACAAGATGAACAAGATGACACCATACAAAATCATCATAGACGCTGGGAGGCATCCGATCTGCAAAACATAGTCCGATTCCATCAATCAGACAGTTCTCCAACATGAAACATAGCTAGTACAACATTTTCTGCTCTCGTATGAATCAGGAGACTCCTTTCTTAAAAAATCGCGCCATAGAAATCACCAGATGATGAGCAACCGTGTAAACTTGTCTACAGGACCCTTCAAAATTATATGCTTCCGAGATGGCCTAGATAAAGATCATTATTTACTTCAATGTGCGTTTTGGAATGGAATTGTGTTAGTAGTTGATGAGCTGAATTCATTGTTCTGAAACCAACTACATTCAACAAACTGACTGAGTCAATTATTGGCCAAGTGCAATGCTGTTTGAGATAGATTTTCACTTGGGTATTTCGAGATCTATTTGTTACACAAAAGAGTGGTGCAATTATATAGTAAACTGTGTTAGAGTTGGAACGGACCTCATATGAGCCAAGAGAAACTGCGCACATGGGTAGGCTGGGTTGGTCGGGCGGCAGGGTTGTGCATATGGCAGCAGATGGGCAGTCTCCACACGAGCAAGTTAGAGATGGATCAGAGCATGCGGTCACCGTGAGATCGAGAGGTTTCACGTTGACGTCATTGGTGCCTGGGGTCCGGAATTTCATATTGAAAGAAGAACCTGGCTGCTGTAGCTCTGCCTCTTTACCCAAGAACCCGAACCAATCTGAAGGAAGACGAAGTGTATATAAGAAAATATGTAGCATGCATCATAGAAACTCGAAGTAGATTAAAGCACTATTAGCACTCATTATCTAGAAAGCTAACTCACAATGTAGAAAAGCAATTATATAAGGCATCTTTGCATACTAAAACACTAAGCCCACACTGTAGCATAAGGATGAATTGTAAATAAATGAAGAATGCCACTGCAATGAAGAGCCGGAAGTAGAGTGAAATGATCCTGACCTGTGTAATTATTGGCACCTCCACCAACGAAGTCCATAGCCCTCATATTCGGTAATGAGTATTTTACATCTTTGCATGAATCATAGAGCCTTGATCCATAATCTTCAGTAACGTATACATCAACTCCTTGAACGCTCTTCGAGTCGGAATCCTGATAAGAAAATTCAAAGAACATCATTTTCCAGCAACCGGCCACGACCCTTCTAAGATACAAAAGAAACCTTTACATTTGCAGGTCTCGAAATTCGATATTAGGTTATGTACCAAAATGAGAATCGGCGTGTAACTTCCTTAAATTTATCTAGAACAGGAAAGATATCCCTGCAGTCGATAGACCTACTCGATTTTTGATACAACAAAGACTAAATATTTCGGAAGAGCCGCGTGAAACATTATAATCCCTAATAATGATACCTGACAGATCGAGAAATCATTTGAATTTACAACAAACTCTCAAGCTAGGAAAACCTACATTGTGAACATCAGTTACGTCGATGAAGAGGCTTTGATTGGGAGAGCACGCAATTTCACAAAAAAGGTCCAGATAATTGCGTAAACATGCTGGGCATCCAGTCAAGAACGGCACAGCCTGCATCATTCGTATACAAATCCTACTAAGTTAGCTCAATTGCCTTAACATATGAAAGACTGATATCTATCAGCAACTACTTGCGCCCTGCGCAAAACAATCACGAATTACAAAATGTGATCGTACTTGTGGTTGCACTCAAAACTGAAAGACGGATAGAGATCAATGAGTTTTCTGCTGTCAAACAAAAAACATAAATGGAAATAGTATAAACAAACCTGCTGAACTTGATCGCGGAGATGGAAAAATTGGTCGCTTGTACAGCAAACCTTGTCCGTAAGCTTCGGACATAGGCTCTGAATTTTCTGAGATAACTCCTCGCTTGGCTGCAAATTTAGGGCAGTTTTTTAAAAAGGGCTGAGAAGACAGAAACAGTAGCACTAGCTCATTCTGCAATCTCCTGTGCTAGAATGAAGATATGGGATAATTCATTCTAAAAATGGACGTGAAGATCGTAATTTATGAGGCAGCATTCCTACATAACGCTACATTAGCCGAAAACTTCATATCTAAATGTTATAATGAATAATTATTTTTAAGTCGACAATTCAAAGATGAAAATTGAAACCAAGGTGCCAGATCTCGAAAAACATAAGCTGATTGAACGGGTAGAAGAAATTACAGTGACGGCGGGTGTGGCATACGGGCAATTCAAAGCTTTTCCATCTGAGCGCTCTGCGCACACACCGTACATTGTACATGTGCTCTCTGCGCGTAACTCGTGTTTCCATCTGTGCGCATCATCCACGAATAGATCAGCGAATGGTCTATGTTTATACTGCAGACATGGCAGCTCTAAGTGCATCCAGACATCAAAAGAAGAATGCCATTAAGACAAAGCCTTAAACGATGATGACAACTAATAGAGAAACGCCATCAGAATCAACTTACGGAAGAGAGAAAGCAGCTGTTGCAGTCTTCTCAACTTCTGCCGCCCACGAAGATCCTATCTGTAGGAGACAAGAATGTAAAATAAGTACCGATTCACTGGCGTGTAAAGCTCGCACATCACGTCGACTAGTCTATTAATTTATTTGCTATAAGTTAGGGAACATGACTTAGAACTTTATAATACGATCTATAGGTATAATTATAATCAACTTGCCTGGAAGAGCAGAAGCACAAAGTAAATTGTCTTCATTGTCATTCTTGTACCCGTTGTAATTTGAAATTCTGCTTTGGAACAGCCAAGTGCTAAGGCCGAATCTCGTGACTATCTTCAAGTCATCTCTTTCTTCTGGACATCAGATTTGTGACCTGGTCCACGGCAAGGACAAATAGGAACTCAGCACTTAATCACATACCAACAGAAAATCCCTCTTCCACTAGGCTGTAATCCACGGTTTAAAAACTGACTACAATGAACTGCTTCGAACATCAACAAATTTTGCAGCACTTTGTCAACACTGTGATCTCCAAGAAATTTTACAAGTCACTGTGACTTGAAACTGTCTAAAAAGCCTAAAAAGATAAAGCACTACTTGTGGAGAAGAAAGTAAATGTAGCTGTACTATCTATACACTCTAGAAGGTAGCTGGTCGGCTCCACTACATCACTTCAAAACCAACCCACCATCGACCATCTCAAATTATTTTAAAGTAGACTGATAATTCGTAAAGGCGCCTTCAAGTAAAGCGTCCCTACGAAACAATTCAAGGCCCAGAAAGCAAACAGGTGCTGAATAGCTCTAGAGGTTGGTCATAACGAACACAAATTTCTTTCTCAACATGTGCACACTTCCTCTGTACCGACAGCTTTGCCAAAAAGCAAAGCACAATACATCATTCTAATAGCAAGTGCAGCTCTGCGCCATGGCTGATATGCTTCACAACAACCTGAGCCCTTACTACGACAAGAAGAAAAACGTGAGGTTCTACAACACAACCCCACACTACCCTTGGAGCTGGAACATCTGAACACAATGATCAAAATCATCTACTAGTACACGTTTTACACGAACTCAGAAAACCACAGAAACTGGTGCATACCATGTGAGTCACTCTCCTGAAACGCTTCAAAGCGAACTAACTCGTATCCTACCGTCAAACACCGATATATCTCCACTAAAATGCAAGGCCAACGAAAAACTCTTCCAGCCCAAGCTACAAAAATTCAACAACTAGAACTCCTGTACTCCCTTCGATCACACTCTCTCACCATAATGCGGCCCCCTGCCTCCCACTACCCCGCTCTCCGACCCGCATTTCAACTTCCTCTCTAAACATCCACACAACCAAACCACCAAACCTTCAACTACCAACTCACCAGTCTCCAGCTCCACAAGAAAAATATCACTACTTACTGCAACACTAGTGGGTGTCTAGATAGGAAGATACCTCAGACGAAAGTACTTTCCTAAATCCTACAAAGGTGGAAAAGCTCCAGAGCCTACACAATACTAGTATCTCTACACCGCATTCACAGACAATCTTCTTACTCTCCAGATACTCTCAAACTAGACATCGATATAATCTAGAAATCACCGGTCACTGATAATCTAGAACAAACTAGCACTAGCTATCCTCACCAAACCATCGAACAAACCAATAACTCCGTCACCCACTGCTAGAAAAGAAAAGAAACAATCACTCCACCTTCTTCACTGTCGTCGATCTCCTCCGTCTCCCGCGCTGTCTAGATCCTTAGATCTTCATCGATCGACGCAAGCTAGCTGCGACGAGTGAATTCAACACCAGGTAGTTGCAAGGTCCTCGATACTGTGGTTCGCCTTCGGGGAGAGAGAGGGAGATCAGGCCTGGCGTGTGGAGAATGAGGATTTTGGAGTGGCAATTAAGGCTGTGCGGTTTGCTCCGGAATGACCATGGCAAGGGGTTGCGGCAGAGCGCTTTAAGGCGAGGGAGAAAAAGGGAAGAAAAATCTGGGCCGGCGTGAGAGGCGACGTTGGACGCCTTTTTGCAGCCCGGCTGCCCGGGCAGGGGCGACACGGTGGACTATACGGTGCTCGGGCTGCGGGCAGGGGGCGTGAGAAAATAATGAAGGGGGGTTAGGGTGCATTGACTGGGGGCGGAGTGATTCGGAGGCGTCGTCGGCCCGTCAAGTTTAGGACCAGCGCGATTTCAGGGCTGGTGCGCCGGCATCAGTGCTATCTCTGCTCTCATTGGGTGGAAGGAAAATTACCATCTATTTTTATTTTTATTTTTATTTTTATTTTTGAGTCAAATTACCATCTATTTTTAATCCTCTGCTTGGGAAGATGAAAAATTTATAGATGTATGTTGCAAGGGTCAAAGTAATTGATGGAAGCAAATATATTAACTGAAGTAAGGTTTACATCACTTTTGTTTGTGATACAGCTTATACAAAATATTGTATTATTGGATGATATAGACTTAAGTTTTTTAAAAATAAATCAATTCAAATACTAGATTATTATATAAGATTTAATTAATTTGAAATTATAGAACTAGTAGTTGAAGAGTTAGATGGAAATCATGAATTTAAAGCTATTTTATTATTAGGGTAAGTATAGTGATATATTTTAATAAATATAGAAGTGAAGTAGAATCATACTAGATTCATATTCTTAGTACTTCTTCATGGCATGTTTTGTTTATCAAGTAATTTGTATTCAATCAAGGAAATTAATCAAAACTTGTTGAAGGTTTAAAAAAATTCAATCTTCAAAATCTAATAGATTTTGTATTGATTCGTATCAATCGTTTGAAGCAAGCTTGTGTACTCAAAGGTTTTGACATTTTTATTTGGGTGGATTCTTCACTACAATGGTTTGTATGCATGCAAATATCATTACCTTTGAGCATCACGGGTGCTTGAAAGGAAGCTCTTTAAGGTTGCAGACGCATCCATGACAACAGGATGTCATGGGTTGTACAGAATGTGAAGAAATGGGAGAAACTTCTGAAAGCATGCCATCATCAGCATCCCAGTTCCCTGCAAGGCAGTGATATTTCTTTCAACCAGTGGTAGGGAACAAGACAGAGTGTATTGAAAGCTTGCTCCCCTGGAGGATATTTGACCTTGATTATTCACCTATATGTTACATGTGCGTAGCTTTTCAAGAGCAAGTTGGATCTCAAGCTCACATGAGAGACATGTGTTGCTCTTTTCCACATTTTGTTGAGAGGTAGACAACAGAAGTGACAGAGTTGAATCTGCAGAGATTTCATGAAATGAAGCAGGAGCCGCTCCTTTCCATGGCCAGACGTACTTGAAAGTAGTAAAATATTGGGCAGAATGTAGGAAAGGATGGCAAACATCAGTGCAGGATTCACATATGGGAATCAGTAAATTCAAACTTAGAGCAAGTCTAGGACGGGTTTCTTCAAGTGGTACCAGAAACTATGCATCTGGCACAAATTAGGGTGTTCCAGGAATTTGCAGCCTTGATTGATTGCTACAGAAGCCATCTGCGGTGAGCTGCAGTGTGAACTCTTTTCGTTGGAATTTTCATACTTTTTCTGAGTGACCCAAGTCGTAAGTGGGGCTCAGCTGAAAGATTTATCATTTGCTTACATGACTTGCCATTGGTAGTAGGGATCAAAATTAGAGCAAGAGTGAAGTGTAGAACAAGGTGGCTACTCATGCCAACTCATAAGCTTCATTTCCACACTTATCCAGAGAATTAATTTAATCCAGTCATGAAGCAAAACCCTCACAGTGAATTTTTTAAATTGTTGCAATATCTCATGACTAAATTTAGAGAAAATAAACTTCTTGGTCCCCAAAATGCTGCTTGGCCTGACTTTTCATGATGTGTTTTCCACTCCATGGGTGTCTGTAAATTATAAATCGGAAGATATTGTGACTCATTACTCATGATCAGGACCTAACATTTCGAACTGCTCTTCAAGTTCAATTTGTAAACTATGTTCATCAGCAGTTCCGAAACTGTGGAACTTGTCAAAACGTCATGACTATTTGCGTGGGTCAGAGAATGAGCAAATTCCAAGAGTAAATAAGAGTCCTTCATTTGTTATGGGCCATTGGACAAGCAACCTGAGAAGTGTTCACCAGGGCCTTCCCAGTACTGTATGCAATCTGGCCTTTCTCCTATTCCTGAAGGCAGGCCATGAACCACAATCTGATCCAAAGGAAATGCTTTCTGTGATTGACTAGGTAAGGGACAAGGTCCGAGGACTTGAAACTGTGAGGTACCTAAAACCGATGTCTACTAAATTCCAACAAAAGAAGAGCTCTTGCACTTTTAAGAGAACAGTGTGAATCAAGTGTTTGTTCTTTTCAGACGTGTTAGTAAATCTTGAAACAGTGCACCAAAATTCAGGTTTGCATTCTATTAACCCCTAAAGTTCTGAGGGTATTTTTCATCAAAAATGCCTCAAAACAGCCCCTCTTCAAAGCAAGGTGGATATTGCAAACTTGGGGTCTTTTTTAGAACATCTAACCGTAAGATCTTGTAGCTAACTTCTATGTCTACATGTCCACCAAATCTCACACACTCATTCTTCACCAATTGCAAGATCATAACATTCAAAGTAGAAAAACAAGTTTTTTTTCCCTGCAAAAAAAGGGGACAACAGAGTTTTGAAGGCCCAAAAAACCATCTTTTTGCATTATGGATTTTGGGGGTTTTGATGCACGTCAAAGAAGACTGAGTTATCTAACTGTATTAAGAGAAATTATATTCAAAAAGTTGTGGAAAGTTGCCAAAAAAATCATTTTCCACTCGGGGTTATGCTGAAATTCACAAACAAAGGCCGTTTTTGGACAATAAAAATAGCATATGAAAAAAAATTGGATTGAAAATCCGAACCGTGGGAACATGCTCTACTGCCTTCTCTATACATAGAAATTTTTATTTTTGAAAAATATCAAAATGTCAATTTTTGGTGGAATTTCAAAGTTTCGTCTTTGTGCAGATTTGGGCAGTTTTGGGCAGTTTTGGGCAGAATTTGCTGCATTCACAGTGGCTTAGAAAAATTCAGCAGCTGCCCAACGAGCAGCATTTGACACTCAAACCATCATAACTTTTGATCCCGATGTCGGAATTGAAAAATAAAAATACCCACACGAAGATCTCCGAACGGCCGACATTCGATGAAAATTTCAGAAAATCCTAATATAAATTGCATTCATAGGTACATGCCCAAATTCCAAAAAAGCCCAAATGTGGCAGATTGTCCTGTAGGGGTTAAGCAACAAATATATACTAGTGCGGCAAAAATAACAATCATTAGAAAAACTGAGAATAATCACTACGAGAAGTTAACTACCAAGAGGATGTTCATTGGCATTTAGTTGCAAAATATCATTCAGCCTTCTCATTATTTTCCATAGAAATTTAAATGCACCTCAAACCATCCCAGCTTAAAATTGTACTTTGAGATATTTCTAAACTCTTTACAAATCAAACATTCAACACTATTGACTACACACTAGAGATATCCATAAGTTTTGAGAAAAATCTTTAAATGAACAGAAATAATGACGTTTACGTTATTCATAATGCAAACACACTCCACATAGCCGGATTTTAAAAACTAAAAAAACACATAGCACACTCAGCTTGACTATGGGCTGAACAAAATTTAAACACGTCCCATAATTTTGGGGCACACCGATGGCATGGTTGCCGCTGTACTGAACATAGTGGTAACAAATTCTCTGTAAACATAAAGCATATACGACACAGGATTGGGAAACATTGTGTTCAAGCGTGGGAATCGAATCCATCTGGCATCGACATGGATTAGGTTCCCTGACATGAAGCATATTCCTACACCAATCCAATTTCCCTCTGCTGAATCGCTGATCAAGTGGATCCGGTAAATGAAAAGAAAAGGCAAAGAGAAGAAGAAGAAAAAGTAAGGAACTCAAAAGATGGAAAATGGGCAGAAAAGAAAAGCTGAGTAAGAAAGATGGTATGGCTCATCTTTTTCTCTGACCCCTTCTTGTGCCCAAGAAGAAAGTTTTTGCAGATGGGCAGTTAGAACTGACTGTGATACCATAGAATTAATTTGGAAGTCCAAAGTGCACAGAAGTAATTACTGAGGGTTACCCTATTTGGAGTTCAAAAGAAGCTTGACTTCTCTAGTGATTGGAAGAGAGTTGGAGAGCCCTTACAAGATTTAGGTTGCAAATGACTTAAGCCCATTGCTGCTTTGTATAAGGTAGAAACACCTTAAACCGGGCGGCCCCCAGAAGCGCAGGGTAGACCGCCCCTGTGCCGCCCATGGCATGAACCTTATTGCGTGCACAGCAATTTCATAAATAGTTCATGAATAGTGACTCGATATGGACACGTGTAGTGAGGTGGTTGGTTCATAGATTCATGGTTCATTAACTCTATTTGCACGGTTTTAGCTACATGCGTGAGCGCCACAAAAGGAGAGTCTACTGATCACTTTAAGGTCATGTACACTTTTGACTTCAAAAATTTGTAGTAAATTCAATTTTTGCTATTTAATTCTGGAAATTTTTGCATTCACTCTCCCTCCTGTTTCCCCATCCAGGAAAAATTACAAACAGTACACACGAGGTCCACAATCATGCTGAATCTCTTATTCGCCCGGTTTAAGGTGTTTCTACCTTACTCGTATCCTGGTTTAATTAAATCTAGAGTTCCCCTATGTACAGGGGGATAGTCTCTACCCATTTTAAACCCTAATTCGGCGTGTTTCTCCACCACTCTCGGAGCTCTCTTCCAATCAGATTTCGAGTCAAGCAACTTTAGAACTGTAAATGAAGCAACTGACTATGATATCTTCACCTTGGACTTCCCTTCAAGAAAGATGGCAAGGCCCATCTTTGTCTCTGACCCCTACTTGTTCCCAAGAGAAATTGTTTTGCAGATGGGCAGCTAGAACTGACTGTGATACCATAGGATAAATTAGAGAATTAGGGCTCTCCCCATTCCCAAGGCCCAAGGGGCCTGGGAAGTGGGAAAGGAGAATCGGGGGCGAATGCTTATCTTCCCAGGCTCTTGGACTGGGCTGCACAAGAGCACGACACCTTGAGCCTATCCATATCTTGTGATACACCTCGGGCGCTCCAATGCCACCCCTGTTGCCCTTCCATTTGATGCTTTTCCCTTGCTTTTGCAGGTGCTCTCACACATCCATTGGCTCCCCACTCAGACTAGTCCCAACTGCCACTCCAATTGGCTGCATGATTTTATTTCATTGGAGCATCTTCCGTGGGTGATCAGAGTTGGGGATCATTGCCTGAAGCATCTGAATTTACGTGGCCTTGTGTTGGTGGAAGAAAGGGTTGGAATAGTTGGGTGAATGTTGAGAATCTGCAATGTCATTGTCTAGTGGAAACCATGTACTTTTGGGTCTGGAGACCAGTTCCATTTTGCAACAGGTTTCAGCTAGTTGTGTGTCCGAAATGGTGTGTCTAATTTGTAGTATTCAGTTTGTAAAATTTGGGAGGACCAGGAACTGTGGCTTTGAGAGTCTTTGCATATATGCTAGTGCCCAGTGAACTTGAAATGATTTCTCTCATGTCCCTGTTTTAAGAATTACTCTAGTAATCATGAAAAGTGGATATGATTTTGATGCTTTATGGAGTTTTTACAATTTTTTTTAGGTTGTGTTTAATAGGTAGGAAGATCAACCATAGAGGTATCATTTTCTAACAAGAATGTATTCACATGCTTTGGATGCAATAGTTTGATCACATAATATTTTTCATTGTTTAATTGTGGTGGTCCGTGGAGTTAAGACCATTTGTGGTCAAATAAAGACCATGAGTCTATGGCAGATTAAAAGTCATGACAAATTGAAGTGCTTCTACCTTAATTGAAGACCATCAACAATGTGATCCGCATGGACTTGATTCTAATTTTGGCACTATTCCATCTAATACCAATATTTGAAAATAGTATACATTATTGGTTTCATTTGCTAAGAAAATTAAAGCAAATGTATTATGTTTCATGGAAAATAATTAGATCTTTTACAATGTGGAATATGTTTCATAACCGAAATGTGTCTATCTCCAAATTTTGGTATACATAGGGGATATGACAAATAGAGAAGTGAATCCAAGCCTCTCAAACTACCTTCAAAAAGTTCAATTCCCAAATGGATTCAAGGTGGAAATGGTAAGATTCTTGATGGTACCAATGAGCTGAGCGGCAGGTTTGCAATACCTGATGGAATTGAGGACTATTGAACAAGATGCTTGGGCCTTTTCATCTTGAATGATTGAGTGTAAAGGATCATCCTTTTGGAGAATACAATCCCGCAGTTTGTAAGCTAGCCATGGGATATTGTGGATCATGATGAAGCTTCAGGTCAGATTCTTTTCTATGCAGCAATTGATTGATGGCAGCTAGGTTGGGAAGACTGTGGAATCTGGCATTATTCCGCTCTGGACAGAACTGTTCCTTTAGCATTCCAGAAGCCTGGAAGTGGTATTTCAGAGACATATTTTCAACACATATTCAAAAGTTATCTCACAGGAGGAAAATCATGTTCAGAAGGTCTAATTAGAAATCATGAACTCAACTTTCAATACAATTTAGAGAAAAATGCCTTGTGATTCTTTTATTATATATTTTACATTTGAATTTTCTCATGTCAACCTGGATGCTCTGTGAGTAACTTCTTCAAGTACAAGTGAAGATATCTTTTTATTTTTCACTGTATGCATGTGACTTTTTCAGATGTGGTGATGATCACTATGCTGATGATCACTTGCAAAAGTCCCCAGCAAGTCAAGTTATTGTTCTTGAATTAAAAAAGTCCAATTTTGTGCATGTAACTTGTAACTTTGAAGTTTGTAAAAGCATCACATGGATGATTGAGTCATAGAAATTATCAATCTGGTAGGTTTTGTGGCTGGTCTCCTGTTTTTGCATAGAAGTATGCAGTACTGCACACAGCTAAGTGACACAACTTTTCCTTTAGACTTGTCAACCTAACAACTTTCTTTGATACAACCAGTGTCCCTGCATGTCTTGAACTCTGAAATCTCCCGTAAATTTATGCTGGACACACAGGAACCAAGTGTCGGATTTCAAGCACACTTAGGACCACAGAAGTGCTTTAGTCCATACTGCTATAAAACCATTCAAACTTTTTACTGAAACGTAAACATTATGCCGGTATTTTTAAAAGAAAAGATAAGACAAAAACAAAAACCTAAAGCAAAGTAGAAAACTGAAAAACTCAACGAAACAAGAAAAAAAATGGGAAACACTGGTTATCTATCAACCTTGCCATCATGCAGCATTGCTCAGACAAGGCCAGCATTCCAGAGAACAAAAACTAAAACAAAGTATCTTGTCATTCCTTTTAAACGGGGTACATGTATACAAAGCGGGAATGGGCCTGAATCTTGTGTAACCCTAAATCCTGTGAGGGCTCTCCACCTCTCTCGGAGCTTTCTTCCAATCACAGGAGCAGTCAAGCGTTTTTTGACCTCCGAATACAGTAACACCTAGGTTACTTCGACTGTACACAGTCTTGACCCCGGACTTCCTGTTTAAGTTCACAATAAACTAACCATTCATAGATTAAAAATTAATACACTTACATCCACCCCAAAAATCTTAGAACGTAAAATAGCCATACACACATCAGGAAAAAGAAGAACCCAGATGGTTAATCCTGATTTTTCTTCACCAAGGTCGGAAAAGAAAATTCAGAATAGACAGAAGTATAAAAGTCAAGCACATCCGGTTTGGGTTTAGCATTGGTGCGGGGTCTTTCACCCGCGATTTGAAAAACTTTAGAAATTTATCAACTCCAAAGAATTCTTTCATTCGGAGAACTACTTATACACAACAGAGGCAGCGTGGAATACAATCCATATGGGACAAATAGTGTCACCGCTCTCCGGTGGTCCAAACGACATCTTGGATAAGTGATTCAGTGCACACGAGGATTTGTCCTGAATTTCTCTAGCGCGTGAATCGTTTGGTGTGTTTCGGTGACCATGGCCCACGCAGTCGGATCAGTTCTTACACTGGTAGGTTTTACGGAAGGCCCACACGAGCAGTGAAGAAACTATTCAACTGGTTTGAGCTGCCTAGTAGGCTGCTGGGATGACGGTGTGCATCACCGAGTTGCCGCAGCGCTGGACCTGATCTCATCGGATCGACGTCATGGTGCAGGTTCTGTTTCGTGGCGTGCTTCGGTTGATCAGTGTGTGGCGACTCGACTGTAGCAAGCAAGCTTCGAAGCTTTGCCCAGTTGGGTCATCGGTTTGGTCGGAAGAGTGGCGGTTGAGGTTTACCAAAGTGTCATGGTCAGCTGGCATGGCCGTTAGGTTGTGTCAAGGAAGGGATCAGCATGATAGTATGTGGAGGAATGGTGGTTGAGATATGTTCATATGTGTGAGATGTGATTTGGGAATTTGTGACATGCATGAGATTTGGTTGAGGAGGAGGAGAAGATGAGGGAGAGTGGAGGTGAATTTGCCTGACCTAGGGTTTGGAAGTGGTGCCATGCTTGCTGCGGAAGGAAGTTACAAGACGAGCGCGGGGGTAGTAACTGATCCACAAAACCAGCCGATCTCCAGAGTTCATCAGCTACCTTGTGAAGTGACCCCCTGCTTCTCCCTCACCGCGCCCCATTGACATCGCATCTCTCACATTGCGGAATAGTAGTTCGAATCGGCAGTGTGGCTTTTGAATGTTGATGACGAATAGCTTCTTATGATTCTTCCTGGTCTCCTGTTTTCTACCGTGCAATTGTTGGAGAGAAGTGATATCTCTGCTTGGGGGTTTCTGTTTACCAAGTGAAGAGGTGGTGGGATTATCATAAACCTTACTAGATCATCCTGTTCATGGCAAGGCTGTGGTGTAACATGGGAAGAGGCTTTGTTTCTGATCGGATCTTGATGTGAAATTGTTGCATAAGAATGGGCTGGAATGTATTCTCAGTGTGGGTGGCTTGCAAGCATTGGTTAATGTACTGAGTTCGAGTCTGCATCTGGAAATCGTCACTCTGCAAAGTCTGGGCTGGATTTGAATTGCATCTATAGATGCAGTGCCACCCTTACAAACGTTTTAGTTTCCGGAGCCTTTGAAATTGTGTGTGGAACATTTGAATTAATAAATGAAGCAGGCATAACCTGTGGGACATTTAGGATCGTTCAAGCGGTGCGAAGCTTGACTGAAAGTCACGCACTGTCTCTTCTTCTATCGGGTAGTAATGTGACAGTTGAAGTGTTTCTGACCATGTTTTATGCCATTGCTCATGATTGAAGGGGATGGTGCTGTGCAGATCTCATGTAGAACGTGGCTCGTTGTAGACGAACTCGTTGTTTCGTCTCAGCGGCCGAAATAGCCATGGCCAAATTACGTCAGCTGTCAACCATTCCTTTAGTTTTAGGCCTCCTGTTTTCCAATATCGTTTGCACTCTTGGTGAGCACTCATATCGAATCCTTACTTGCTGCATTCTACGGGCCTTGAGATACCAGGAACGTGTGTCATTGAAATGATTGTCTTCCTCGATATATTTCTCACCTGAATGACCAATGGCCATGTGATGCTGAACCCCATCTGCAGGGAAGTTTGAGTGCGAGGACCTGCCAATTGAGGATTGTGCGTTCTCAGTTGCCTCCACTGGAACGCGCTGTGTGTTGGAGAAGTACCTTGGCAAAGATGATTCTATCCAATACGAATGCCAGGTACAACCTTCACAGAGCAGCAATCTTAATACACCAAAACATCACTTCCACTCTCTGACCAGAAAAACCTGATACTCTGCGTTGAAAACGTCATCGTGCCGCAGTCTTCAATCATAATCGCCGAGAATCGAGAAGAGTGGATTGAATCCGACGAGTGTATCAAAGCATGTGGACTGGAGCGCATGTCTGTAGGTCTCTCGACAGATCTCCTCTTGGATTACCACTTCACCGAAATGTTTTGCTCTTCCGAGTGCCTCAACAACTGCCCCAATATCATCGACCTCTACATCAGCCTTGCTGCCGGTGAAGGTATGCATCGGCATTCTTGTACAGAAAACTGACTTAAATCCTAATTCTGTTCACTCAAATGCTCGAACTTAACCTCTGCGCCGTCCCTGATATAAGAATGGGTTTAAGATGCGAACAGGAATGTACCTGCCTCAGTTGTGCAAGGCGCACAGGACGCGCCGTGTGATCGCGGACCCGGTGAAAAAGGCCATGGACGCGGAGTATATTCGGAGCCTCCTGCCCCAGCTCACAAGTGGCGGTGCCATGGCTCCAAATGGAAGCCCCATTCCTGAAAACGGCGGAGTTCCTCCCGGATTATTGCCCAGAGGACCTGACTACCGCGGCTATGGTGGCTATCAAGGCAGCCCTGGCGACATCCCTACAAGCGGAGGCGAATCCGCACCTAGTACTTCCCCGGTTGCAGGTGGCAATTATCAACCTGGTCCGCTGCAGAGAAGTGCAGGTGCTGCAATGGCACCATCTTCACCTTCAGCAGGCGGCGATATTCTACCTGGCCCACTGCAGAGAAGTGCTGGTGCTGGAACACCGCCGTCTACACCTTCAGCAGGCGCTGCCGGACCATCTGTCAACAAGCGCCCTTTCTTCTTCATTCCGTCCTCCTCTCCCACTGCCGCTGCGTCCATACAACCCATTCCAGGTGCAGATGGAACTACTCCAGAGGCAGGCATAGTAACGCCACCTGAGAGTGGAATCTCACCCAGCTCCATCGCCAAGTCCGAATCGGCACCAGTGCCGTCCGAGGTCTTCAAGCCGAAGGAATTATCAGCTAAATTGTTCAACAACCAGCAGGTGAACGATGAAGAGTATCTCTATGAGACCTACTTCAACTGAGTAAGCGTAGAATGATGAGCTCAGTGTAACAATATGGATCATGTCGAGTCCTAAGTTACTGTCCTTCAAACCATGAATTTCTCTTGCTTTTGTAAATTTATGAATGTTCAGAAATATAAACAGGTCTCAGGGTCGGACTGTGGATCCACATGCTGCGGATGTGCAAGGATTTGGTCAGCATATGGAGTCCTCATTGCTAGTAAATTCTGCCAAATACTTTGCTAAGTTTGTCAGATCAGACACGGTCTCCGGCTTCTTGTTCATATTCAGAGTAATCGATGTTGTGATGTCACGGGCTTGTCCAGACCTTGGGTCCTCAACATCTTGAGTCTAGTAATCACTTGCAAGCAAATGCTGCCAGTATTCCACCATTTGAGCAATCTAGGCACTCTTCGAGCGGAAGAGATCTAACACGACAGTCAATTTATATATTTCCTATTACATATTGAATCATTTAATTATTTTGAATTTAGTGTTGCTGTTCGTGGACGTGATGTTGCATAGCCATCTATGATCTTGCAAATACTATTTCAGCACAATGGGCATGTAGTGTACATGCCTGCTTGGGGCCAGCCTGAACGGGGTGCAATAAATTTGGTTCATACTTTACTGCTTCACGAGTCTCAGGCGGTTAGGCCAGCAGTGGTTCATTGACCTCAAATGTGATACATGTTTCACTGTGGTTGTTGCTGTAAGGTAGAACGTCATTGTTGAGTCCCAGGGTCACTTCCTATAATTCCTCTACATTTGAGTAGGCCGGATCAGCGGATAAGTGCCTGCAGATCTTGCTCGGTTCAGAAATCATGCCCAGCCTAACAGACAATTTCACCGAATGGTGTCAATCCTCACGTCAACACCCTTGAGTGAGAATTATTACGTAACATCAGCAATAAGAAGTCAACCCAAAGGCGATTATTGTCCTTGAACGGCAACCATCTCAAGTGGTCACTTGGACATCCATCACGACATTCTTTCACCAAAATCTTCTGCGATTATTCCTGAATTTAAGCAAGTACCATTCTCCCTACGTACCACGTTATAAGAACCTGATCACTCAATCACCCCGTAGCCGAGTCACCGAAGGGTTAGAAGTTTATCAGCACTCTTGAGGCTTCAGTGTTGATAAAGGTAGGTAGGTCACCCCTAAATGCAACAGCAGTACACACACTTGGGATGGGATGCAAATGCTGTATCCTTCTTTTGATTTCAGATTATCGGAATCTGGAAGGTAGTCAATCGATGGTTTGTACCCAGGTTGACGTGCATTAAAAAGATTGACCTCGAGCCTAAGAGCTGCCGTGTTATCTCGATCCGAAGGACACATCCAGGTTGGTCCAGTGTCAAATAATCCGGCTTATTATCCGCAGTGGTGAAGATAATCCAAGTGCAGATTCTTAGTACAGAATCCGGGGACACTCTAGAGCTGGGTACCCTCTTGTGGTTGTAAGGACTGACTTGTGGTAGCGATTAGGTTGCGAAACTCATCATCACAACTGGTCATGAGGACCTGCTGAAGATGCAGCTTCCATCAAGTTGAAGCTGGTTGCTGGTATCGGTGATATTTGTGTGGGAGGTGCTCTCGAGGACGGTAGCCAATGCTGCACGCCGGCAATGCATAACGCTGGTGAGCTAGTGAATGAATGCGGACAGCTGCATAGTAGTATGCTGCTTCTCAGCTTGCATTGAATCTTTCATGTAGACACATAGCACTTCCGAAGTCCGTTTCTCACAGACTTCTCCTTGATGAGCATTGGATATTGTTTCACGGAGGACGGACGTTGGATATTGTTCAAGCACTCCCGGAGCCTGGGTGCGCAGCTTAGTGACTATTGACAATGTCTATGTGCTCGTTATTCCATTCCCAGTGATCAGTTTTCAACTTGTGAAATATTCTCCTTGATTTCTTAGATCTAGTATTCTTCCAATGCAGGTCACCTGAGTCAGGTTTTGAGATATGACATAGTTACATCTCCATTCTGCTTCCCTATGTTCCATTTTCACATTGCGGTGGTAAATTTGTTACATCACGGAGGAGAGGACGGAATCAGACAGAGTGCTGGCCGTTCTACCTTGTTGATCCAACCATGGGAGCGGAGGCTTTGGACGTGGTGGACTCCAAGTTCACTCACGGCAGCACCGGTAACAAGGTAGAGGCCGTAGACTCAGAAAAGGGAACTCTAGTAGAGCTCCACCACAAGAGAATCCTGAAGAGAAGGAAGCTGAAAAAATGTTGCACATGGTGCGGCATCCCGCTCCTGGTGGTGGCCATCGTCCTCATCGTGCTCAGTCAGACCATCTTCAAGTTCCGGGACCCGGACATCACGCTGTCGAATGTGCACTTCTCCGGAGTGAAAATCGACTACACACGACCCTTGAGCCCGTCCTCCGTGAATGCTTCCCTGTCGGCCAACATGAACGTGTACAACCCCAACCATTACAACTTCAAGTTCACCAACAGCACCATCCATGTGATCTACCACGACGTCATGGTGGGTAACATCTCCATGCCCGCAGGGGAGCTTCGGCCCGGCAAGTCCGTGGCGTTGCCCGCGCTCGTGACAGTGGGTTCGTTGAAGCTTGGAAACTCGATTGGCAACTTGTCCCTGGACTTCAAGAAGAACGAGCTGCCGTTCGCCATGAGCGTCAACATTCCAGGGCGTGTGAATGTTGTCCACATCTTCAAGCACGACGTGGTGTTGGAGTATCACTGCGATGTCACCTTCTGGGTCGGCAACTCCTCCATGAAGGACTACCTGTGCTGGAAGAAGGTCCATCTCTAAATACTACTCACACCATTCGGTCATGCAATCAAATATAATGAAGTGCATATGCGGGATTCAATTCAGATAGCTAGGTGTTCTAGAATTTGATAAATGTTTCGAACGTATAGGTCTGCATTTCTCTAAACCATTCTGCAACGCTTTGGACGCAAGCTATGTGCGTGTTAAATTCTTACCGAAAGGGTAATTACCAGAATGGGACAATCATCCTACCTGGGATTACATTGGTGTCTGAGCCATGTTTCCTACTTAGAAATTCATCACCTTCAACCAACCATTGGACAAGTTACCAAATCTGATTGAAGGTTACCGGTACCATGGTGCTTCATGAAATGATGACCCTGTGGAGTACAATGCTCAAGGGATGAATGGTGGTTTGACCATGAAATCAGCATTGAGTTCTTTGGTCAACCTGTAATAACAGTGACTGCAATTGTGTCACGTTAAATCTGCATGATGTTAAGAGTAGTTTCAGCGGGGTTTTTTGGTTTTTTTTTTTGTTTTTTTTGTTTTTTTGGTTTTTTGTTTGAAGCAATTGAATTTCATTGCAGAGAATTAGTGTACAAGCCCTCATCGGACCAAGTCCAGGGCAACGAACCAAAAACCAAACCTAACAACAATTCTACCAAGTGATGATCTAGTTTCAGCGGTTTCAGCAATCGCAATCAAGAGGGAGGTTGAAGGTCATACGGACTGTGAAGTCATAATAATACAAGTCAGGTTTGCAAAGCACTGACAATGTCATGATTCGGGCCTCAATCTAGCGTAAACGGTTTACTAGTACCGATAGTTAAGAACATGTAGCTAGGACAAAAGCAGCCTTACACCCATATCCGCAACTCTGTACTTCACTATGTTTTTCCACCTGCCAATTCTTCCACTGACATCACAATAGTAACGCAGGAAGAGTAAAATGAAAGGCTCAGTGTCCCAAGTTTAATGTCCACAGTAAACAATACCAAACATCGCAAATCTCTACGAATCCTGCTCAAGGATGGCTAAATTCTTTTTGAAAACACTTCACCATAACCGCTCCAATTGGCTGCTGTTGTTCTGTTTGCGACATGGGTCGTTACTAACTTGATTGGAATCGACGGCGCAACTCATACATACTGTCATTTCTGAGCGGTCCGTAGACAGGCATGGTCGAAGGCAACGGTGGCATCGAAGTGAAGGCGGTTTTTGCGTCCCCCGCATTGCTCCGTTGCACCTGCATGATTGCCTGCTTTACAACTCTTATTGAGGGCCGAGACTCTGGATCTGACAAACAACAATGCAGCCCTAAATGAAGCAGATGTTCAATTTTCCATTTGTCCCTTCCATTGAAAGATGCATCCGCTGCGATATCTGAAATTGTGATGAAACAGCACTCATCAACTAGCTCTGCTTCAAAGTCCTTAGAGTTAGTGAGCATTTCAGCGGTGCTCGTGGAGGGCCTGAGTTGGTCTACTTGCAGAAGTCCAGGGTCAACAGCACTCAGGATGCTGCCAGCTTCATAAGCTCGCCACACATTCTGCACTAGCATGAATTCTCCATCCGGATCTTCAACCTGAAGATTGACTGCTCTCCTGCCACAAAGAACTTCCAGCATCAGTACACCAAAGCTGTACACGTCTGACTCCTTTGTGGCCTTGCCCGTGTAGTGCATCTCCGGGGCCATGTACCCAAATGTGCCTGCCATCATGGTCGTCTTCTCCAGCTTCTCGTGGTGGATTATGCGAGCAAGACCAAAGTCTCCAAGATGCGGGTTGAAGTCCGCATCAAGCATCACGTTGCTCGACTTGATGTCACGATGCAGCACACATTGCACCCACTCCTCGTGCAGATACTCCACTGCTGCAGCACACACCCGCAAGGATGGAGAACCGCAATTCCCAAGGGAGCACTTCAAACTTCTTGTACTTGGGGTCATTCGGGTATCGCCGACGGCTAGGAAAGAGCCATTCATCCAGGCCACCATTGCTCATGTAGTCAAAAACCAGCAGGAATTGGGCGTCTTCATGGCACCAGCCTTGCAGATGCACCAAGTTTCGGTGACGAATTTGGCTGATGCTGGATAATTCAGCCAGGAATACTCTCTCGACATGCTCGGAGTTATGTGTGAATCTCTTCACAGCAACCACCATGCTCGAAGGCGTTAGAATGCCTTTGTAAACAGATCCCGAGCCGCCTCTTCCGAGAAGATTTCTTTCATTGAAGTTGTCTGTTGCCTTCTGCAGCTCTTTGAAAGTGAACTCGTGAACAGTCATGAGATGACTCAATGTGGGCTCTAATTTGATCCTAGGAGATTTTTTATTCCAACATCTTCGCAATAAACAGCTGACCACCATTATAATTATGCATGTCAAAAATATCACGAAGATAATTCTTGAATGTATTACCTTCCTGAGCACACTTCTGATGGGTAGGGTTGATGATGGCATCTGCTGCACGAAATTACTGGCAAAGTTCCAGGATAGGATCTCCTGAGAATCCTCATCCTGCCCGGAGCATCCAGATAGAACAGTGTACATGTAGTCATCCATATAGTCGATCAAATCAAGGTTAGAAGCCTTGATCAAAGCGGAACCTGCTGGTTTTGTCACTCCCTCTTTCAAAGATCCGTTCGCAAACCAGACTTCGAGTGACCGTGTGGAAGCGCTGTACTCAATCCAAGTTGTATAAATCCGACCAGTCCAAGGAAACGAGCACCTGGTGCTCTGATCCTCGCACAGGTTGGTGGTATAATTCGACTTGAGATCGCTGAGAAGAACCCCAATGTGATTGTCACTTGGATCCTCGTCCAGGTAATTGTTGTAGGTGTCGATTTCAACTGCAAAATATTGACTGAAATAGGCTGAACAGCTATCGTTAGTCGCCCGAATAATATCAATCGGATTCTGCATTTCATCTTTCAGCCAAACTGGATCAAATACAATGCTATTTGGCAGAAAGCCGAAGTAGATTCCACTGGTTAACGGCGACCAGCCGCTCCTGTTGCTGGATTGCTCTCCCTGTCTGATTGAGAACGTGAAGGATGTGCTGAACGAAGCCACTGAACCAGACTTCTTGTTCGTCATCCGCACCTTCTCTTTGAAGAACAGCTTCCCACAAGCCATCCCTGTTTTCGCACGACCGCCGGCGTTGATGGTGAAGGAGAGAGTGTTAGGATTGTATTTGACATCCGCAAGTGTTATGAACTGATCTGCTGATCGAAAAGCTGTAAAGGAAAAATTGGTGCTCTGATCGGCACATTGCACAATCAGGGGTGTAAAAGTAATCATGGTGACATTCAGATTATACAAGATAATTTTTGCCAATTGAGACCAACCGCAGATAGAACGGCGGAACATTTTGACTGAACCTGCATGGTCACGACCGGATACAAGTTGATTTCGAGTTGCCAGGCCGACAAATTTTGGATTTCCTTGAAATGAAACCAAGAGAAGAAACCTACAAAACATTGAACGGCATCAATCCAGGCATAAGATGCTGCACTCGAAGACTCTACCTTCATCAAAAGGGGCTATGTCATCAGCAAGCATTCCAGATACCAAAATGTAGGTTAATTGGTGGTAACAGCAGAGGAAAAATTAAAAAAAGTCGGGGAATACCACATAAATCGCAATCGCAATAACTAAGCTCCCCGTAGAGAATCTGAGAAACTAAGTACCATGTGCCTGCATATCAGAACTGGTATGAACACAAGTGCCTTTGTTGCAGTTTTCCAAGAACCCTTCATGCACGGAGGCCATTTCTGTGAATTTAATTAAATTGATAGACATACATGCCACGAACTTGCATCTGTGGTTCGAAAGGAGCCCACCAGAGATTCCTAATGAGTTACTCATGTTCCTCAATTCCGCATTACAAACAAATATATCTCATTATTTTGACTAGAATTGCTTGCCTTGACACGTCTGTAAAATGCTAATTATACTTGGCAGGCTGCACAGTAGCACCGTACCTGTTTCTAGAAACTATAAGATACCCTATTTCGTGTTCTGCAATGAAATTCTTCATTTACTATCAAATGTGAAAACAATAAACTGTAAGATATGCTTGACAAGCATCTGGCAGGGCTTGACGTACGCCAAACAATGAATTATGTACACCAAACTCTGTATCTCAGTGAAGCTAAAAAACAAAAAAAAACACCAACTACTAACACAATTTTCTGACCCCGTGTCTCCTCGCAGACCTTGGAATGTTTAGTGACAACAAAGAAGTTGGCATGAAGTCGATGGCAGGTGAAAAATTGACCTAGTAAAGGAGCGTGGGCCAGATAGAACTCACCAGCAAGTAGCTCTTCTGCCCACCCGAATGAAGCAGCGATCCCGTTGACATGAATCCAACACATTCTTTGCGCACAGCATCGAAGCAACATGTCCACCTCTCGAAGAAAATGACCACAACGAGTAAAACAATTGAGAGTAACCAAGACAATGCAGTACCCTAATCCAATACTGCACCTAGAAATCATCTCCTCACACATGATACCACATCTTTGAACGCGCTCATCGTCATTTCAGCTACTTACCTTAGCATTAGCTGCACTACAAAACTCACCAGAAGCGGAACAAACTAGTGGCGACATCTCAATCCTTCCGAGCGTTGCTGAAGCACCCCAGCAACACCCGCAAAGATTGCGAAATCGTCACAAGCCTCCAGTGAGAGCGGAGAATCGGAAGAATGGAACAGCAACAATGTGCAGAACGTGCAACAACAAGTGCTCGAGTTCGATTAACACCCCGATCACCCAAATTAGAACCAGGCCTTCTGTACTCTGCCCATTACGTCAAGGTTTACACTAAGAGAGGGCTTCCCAAACCGGGGTGCCCAGTGAATGAGTTCCTCCCCAAACGGTGACCCTCGTAGCAAGAGACATAAATTCTTCATGGCTGCCATGTGAAGCGATACATGTCCGAGTCCAAGAGACCTGTTGCTGGGATGCCCACCATGTGGGACACCTCTTGCACCATCCAATGCCCATCAGTTACTTGAAAACTCCATCAAAACAACATGTACCATTCTCGGGGGTTTAGCTCTGCCTACAAACACACTCGCTGTATCTTTACTACATCTAGGCGCCAATTCATGCAATGTGAATTGGCACATCCTGTGTGCTATGGTTATCCTCTTTCGAGATCACATCTATTTTCTTAACGTGAGAATGTGTGGAGATTCTGTGAAGATTGGCATTGTAGTGTATGGGTTCAGAATTCAAGTGGGTTGATTCATGCCAATCTGATCTATCATCGTTATTTGCACGTTCCAAGCTGTCTGGATAAGAAATGCCATGACCATGGATGTAGGGCTTGAGGAGGCCGGGCTCGTTGGGTAGAGGCGATGGCGAAGGGATTGGAGAGTTACCAGCATCAAGTCACTTTGATGGAGCAGAAGGCTCGGAATTGTGGAAGAGGAGGAAGGAAAGCGCCCACAACGAGAAGGAGACGCAGTTCGCGACGTCCACCGCGCAGGAAAGTGTTGGCTCACAATGTGGAGAGCTCCGCGCGTGAGGCGATGGTGTGCAAGGACGACGACATGGCAGATTCGACAGGGTACTCGACGGATGGGTTTGAACGCGACGAACAGCAATTTATTTATGATCTGGAGAGGTTGAGTGTTCCTCCCAAGAGCGTGAGTGATGTCAAATCTATGACGCAGGATGGTGCTCCGTTTGCGTTCCAGAAGCGGGTTGAGAGGATTGATTGGCGCAGTTTGCACTCCATTGACGTCGATCGCCTCATTCGCGAAGTTGGTAATTATACAACCCCTTCTCACAATGTTCATAAGAATGGAGCAGAAGGAGCTCGATCTGTAAGTGAATTCATTGATCTCTTCGGCTCGTTCTGCTTGGTTTAGGGTTTGGTTGAGACGATTTTGGTGTATGATGTAGTGACAGTTTTGGTTATGAGTGCCAGTGTTCTGAGGGATGTGATCTTACATGGATTTTACAGTGGTTTACTTGTTGGTCAGATATTGATACATTGGAGACGGTGTTGGACACTATTGTATTCGGGGATATTCAAGGAGAGGACCGACGCAATTTGTCGGAGGCTAACTTTGTGAAGATCTTCCGCCTTGCACAATTGATGGTATAAGTTGTTACATCTTCATGACAGTCGTGATGTTCATGCATGGATATGCAACTCTTTGCAATTCGTTGTCGATTGATAAGTGTTTTGATGGTTGTGGTGTCATTGATATTTTTGTGAGTAAACTCTTCTGCAATGTCCACAAAATGTAGAGATATTCGATTCAGAATCGTAGATTCTCTGTTTATACTGCTGTTGTGAGAGGAGTGTGAGGGTGTTGGATATGTGACTGGCGTTGTGAAGGTCTTGAATTCCCACTTGGTTGGCCCTGTGCAGGTGGAGTATCTGCTTCATGTTCAAGCATTGTTGGCATATCACAAGAGTGAGCTTCTTCAGAGTAGGACTGTTTTGCAGCAGAAGAATGAAAAAATCCGATCACGTTTCTTGTGGCAAAGAGATGCCCTGTTACATACTCGCCATGAGTTGAAACAAGCCAAGAAGGTGTTCTATAATCACCTTTGAAATGCTGCCCAGATAGATCTGATAGATCTCACCTACTGCCACTAGGATATATGCATTATTTTGGCAGGCTTCAGTTCATGAGGTTTTAGGTCAAGCATTGATGGTTCTGTTTGAAATTGCAGGCCCTGCAAACCTATGAGGTTATGCTGAAAATTCAGGGCAAGAACCAGTTTATCCAGGCTTGTCAAAGTAATCCGAAGCAGGTAAGCTAAGAAGGTCATTGGAGTTTGAATTGGTTTGGTGATAATTCTCCCTATTGATGAATTGTATGTGAAATACTCAATAATTACATATTTGTTGCAGGTTCGGCATTGCCATCTTTGTGAGAAGGTTTTTGAATCCCCATACTACCTTGTAAGTCTCTCATTCTTCTAAGCGACAGATAAACTTAGTTTTCCAGGAAGTGGTATAGTGATACTATGAGCACTATGAGATACATATTAAATTAAAAAATCATTTGTGCAGAATTTGCACATTGCAAGAAAACATCAACAGAAACAGGAAGTGACGGAGGATAAGGTCTTAGCTCTGGTTTCCAGGGCTGAAGAGGCTACCGCAGCACGAGTGCACAAACTATACCCATCTCCACTTTTTTCGTAATACTCATATATATGACCAAATTTCACCAAAGGTTTCACAGAGCAATTTTATCGAACCAGTAGCTGAAGAGTTCTGGCATTTTCTAGGCAAGTTTAACAACGTAATTCATCTGTTGACGCAGGTGAAAGAAGAGATGAGCTTAGCTGTACAGGCAGAGATCCAGCAACTTCGCAAGAGATACCAGGTCCATCTTCCATTTTCTCTGGTCTCATTATGAGTGTCCTATAAACGATGAATTACCCTTATTCCACCTTTAAGTCACCAATAGCATCAGGGTTGGGAACATACGAACATATTAGCATCTTCAGGTGGTTTGCATTGATTGAGGGAAGAATTGTTACAATATCTTCTGGGAACACAATCGCGACCAACAATTCAATGAAGATTTACATACGCGATTCTGACATGGATGTACCACAATGACAGGCAGATTTGCGAAGGACAGAAACCGGTTCTAATACACAGGTATTTTGACTTGCTTTTGTTGATCTGCAATCTCATAGTTGCTTACTTTTGCTCAAAAGTACAACTAAATAAATAAACCGTGGAATATCATTTTTTCATTAAACTACTGAACGTAGCACAATACGGTAGTCTAGGTGGATTCCTCAACATATCCTCCCCAGACTATGTCGTGTTTTACTCGTCTTACAGCTTAGAATTAGGCGTTACCAGGCAGCTTATAACGTAAAGACTTTTTCTCACATTTCTGTAGTAGCTGGAGCAGGCCATTCTAAGTATGCTCATCTAGAGTGGGTGACCTGTTCTATATTTACCTTGCAAACACTAAGATACATTGAAGAGATTTTTCAATGTAAAAGCCTTACAGGTTCGGACATTGCAAGAAGATTTAAGGCAAAGCGACAACCGATTTCATGACGTTCAAGCCCGACTTGAGGTTCTCCAAGCGCAAATTCACTCTGCTTCACCAAATGTATGTTTTTTCGATTAATTGTCTCCTCATATGCGCTCAGTGTTATCCTTTCAATGATACCTTATTTAAGGGTCATGTTCTATTAATATAAATGTCAAACTGAGTATAACCCGATTAAGAAAATTTGTCTTTGTGGTATGCTTTCAGAAACCAAAGGAAAAAGAGGATGGTCCTAACCAAGAGGTATGAGTTGTGATGACTTGGTTCTATTTTCAAAATCAAAATCTCTTGTATTTGATAAACATATACTTGATGATGATATAATATGCTAATGAAATACTTGTGTTTTTTCAGAGACTGTATGAACTGGAAAGCAGATTTTCGGGCTTGGAGCATCGATTGAAGACTCTGGGTCAGGCAATTCCTTTTATCCGCTCCCGCTTATACGTATTAATTACATTTTTATTAAGATTTAACCACAAATTCAGAGCTCATGTATTAAACTATGATTTTGAAATGGATTTTGGCTCATCATAAGAACTAGTTCTGTTCGTATTACAGGAGAATTCGAGACTACTGGAGGAGCTGAATGTGGCATATACTAAAGTAAGAATCACTACCTGAACAGAAGTTGTATGATATGTTCTACTCTGACAACCTACTTGACAGATGACCATGTTGGCAGTGTCAAGATTGTGCTGCCAGAAACTATATCTACTGACTGAACACGAGACACTAATTCTGATTTCGGGCAGTGCTATTTCCGTGCCAAAACGAGCCTAAGTTTACGTCTGTACTTGTAGGTTTCAGACTTGCAGTTTGCAAAGCAACAAAATGTCATTCAACTGGAGACTCAGGTAATGTCCACGTGAAGTGTTTTTTTTTTGGGGGCTCCAAGTGCCGCAAGGATCAACGCAATCAGATTTTGAATCTTCCTGTTTGCAACAAAGCTGACTGTCGGAGAATATTATAATGAAGGCCATTAGATCTGTTATACAATGATGAGAAAGGTGTCTTAAAAGTTCATGCTCAGAAAAGAATTTGATACGACTCAGTAGTGTTTCCCCATTGCCTAGTCTCTGCTTGCTAATTACAAACCATTGATGCAATATTTGTGTTGTATGCTTCTGAAATTTGTGTGACTTTGCAGGTAGACGGTCTGCAGAAGGAAAATCAACAACTCAAGAGAACCATAACTAAGGTAAACAACATAGCTGAAGTTACGGGCGAAAAACCAGCTGAGCCATATCCCGAAGCCTACAACCAGTCACCAGGAAACCCCACGATGGACCCAGTCCTGATTTGTACCTCAAGGCTACATTCTTCAGCTCTGCCTAAATCTTTGCATCCTGAAGTGCCAAGGGAATCATTTGAGATGCACGAGGATACCACAAACATTAATCGTTATGTCCACATTCAGAAAATTCCTGAGCCAATCCTTGCAATAATTGAAAGAAAAGAGCCTGCGATTCAAACGTCTGATGTGCTGGATTTTCAGAAACTTAACGATACCACTGACTTAGGCCTGGTATCACCTGACTTACACCTTTTAACTACTTGCATCAGTTCTCAGTGCATCAATCGCAATCCAGTGGAACACCTGCTGTTGTCATGTTCCTCCAACACTTTCATTTCTGTGCTGGCGGAATTGAGCTAACGAACATGATATCTTTCGTTTTAGATTTCGGTTTCATACATTGATTCTTCAATTGCTTTCAATTCACTAATCATGAATGTAGGATGGCTGTTCCTTAATGGATGTGAACAGTGCTGATTGGCGCAAGATATGTGTAGTGAACATTTGAACCTGATAGATATTGTGCAAAATCAATTTCTGAAATTATTGTTGATGGTGAAGGTGGCGATTGAAAATTTGTGTGCAGATCGATGAGGAACCCGTTGCATTGACTCCAAGAGAGCGGTGGACAAAAGAGCCTGATAAAGATCAGGCACTCCTTGCCCTTGCCAGCCCTATACCTGGGATACGAAGAACAGAGGAATCATCTGCGGACAGCAATGCCGAGCCAAGTGAGCAGGAATCATCTGCTGGCCCCGAACATTCTAGACATTCTAGATCAGCTGGCAAACGAGCACTAGGTCTTCCTCCTCAGAAAATGAAATACGAGACTTCCTCCGAAAGGATCAAGAAGCCGCACAAGGAAACGCCGAGATTAGTGGCAGTTAAAAAGGTTTGCTATTTCTATGAACCTCGAGGCTGACATTCTGGCTTTGAAGGTTTTTGGGGGTGTTGGGGTCAAGCTTTCTTGAAAGGATGATTTGGTTTTGTAGGACTCGACTTTCTGGCGAGCACTGTCGTTGTACTCGCATTTTGACAAGCTAGTTGCACAAAAGCATTTTGGTAATTCCTGGTTCATGGTGTTGGTCAACATGTTAGCACTGAGGTGTTTTGCTACTTCATTACTCCAGTTGTCTCTTCATCGAATCTCATGACCAGAGCTTTCCATTGGTAACTACATCACTATCTCCATAGGAATACCATAATCATCAACGTACTGACTTGAAATTAGTGATTGTTAGGGCTATTCTGTGTAGCTACCATTAAATTATTACTTCCTCACATGTATTCATGGTAGCCTTGTCCTCACATGTATTCATGGTAGCCTTGTCCTCACATGGAAAACCATCTCCAGCATTGGTATGCATGAAACTAGAAGATTATAATTCATAATGCCTAGCTCATCCGCAGCTCACGTTATTGCAGATCACACCTAGAGGGGATGAGAGCCCAACCACAGTTGAAGAAATGCGTGCAAAGCTAGAGAAAGAGATGACTGCTGCACATGAGGAGCAGAAAAGGTAAGCTTGCAATGATAGCAACTGTATTCTGCATCTTTAGACTGTTTCTTACTCTTTCTTAAGTAACTGGATATGGTCAGTCTCTGCTTGGTGCGTAGAGATCTTCTCAGAGTTTAATGTGGGTGTCTATACTCCAATGTTCCTAGGCGACAGAGAGCTGTCGAGCGACTTTTAGCAAAGGAACTTGTGAACGAGAAATCAGAGACAAGGAAGAAAGGGAAACAAACAAAAAGTGAAAATTCGAGAAGCTGCAAGCCTGCTACCCAATTATCTCAAACCCCCAAAGTAGTAACTCCGCGTGTAAGTGTAAGTTGTTGACATCACTGGAACCAGTTGCTTCTCTCTGTACGTGGACATGCTTTCAACTCATTCTCTGCCTGCAATGTACATGATTCATTTGGGTGCTAGGTTTTCATTGTATTCCATATCTGAAGGGCCATAACCTGCAACGAATGTGGATCATGAGATATACATAATAAATCATATTTCCTTAATTCCTATAGTTCTCTCCAGATATAAGGGAAGAGTCAATTTGAGGAGAACCTTTATTAATGTCATGTGATTGAACACCTAGATAACTTTACCAGTAGAAGCAGCAAAGCTCGAGCGATTTGATGCTATTTAGAATACTACGATATGAATCATATATCCCTTTCTTTGAACCTTCACAGATAGCTCCTCTGATACTTGCTTTGCACACTAAAGAGGAAACTCCAAATCCATCATCATCAACAATTCATGAAGTGCGGAAAATTGTAAGCTCTCTGTCGCCCAAGGACATTGGAGTAAAATCAGCGGAAATCAAGCGTGCACCAGCTACTACCCGACCGAAACCTGGTCCTGGTAATGGCACCCAGACACGATTGCTCCGTCCCCCACCGCCATACCCACCTGGCCCAGGCTGCAAGAGATCCTTACCTGCAGTCCATCCCTACTTAAGGCCTGGACTAGGAAATCCTCAAGCTCAGCCTCCAACTTCTTTTCATATGGCTGTCCTCAATAGCAACCCTGCTTCGAGCCACAACCAGCCTCCAAACAACATTATACCTCCTTCGAAAGAGCACATCATTGAACGTCTGGGTGCCGTCACTCGTGAACTGGGAAAGTACTTTCCTCCCCAAAAGCCTTCTGTTGAGAAGGCCATATCTGACACAGTGAAAATAGTGCAACCCATCTTGAAGCCTGAAATTGAAACAACAGAAACCGAAACAAATGAAACTGAGGTTTTAGGCTTCCCTTCCCCTTTCAACTTAGTATTTGATGCCTGTATCTTGACATGATTATTTCTTTTTCGGATCTTGTTTGCAGCAACAATACCTGGAATTTAGGGGTTTAGCTGATTTTGTAAATTGAAATGCTCATTCACATTGAAGCCAGCGGTGATATATCTGGTCTTGAACTGAGTCTTGGGTGTCATCTTTGCTGTCTGCAAGGTGGTGAACATCAAGTCTACTTTAAGCACAGCTTGACTAAACACGATGAAAATTTCAGGATTTCCTTTTATAACGAGTTTCTAGCTTCGGTCGACAGGGTTTGTATTGCATTTCACTTGTGCCATGTTTGTTGAGTGCAGGAAGATGACGCTGAGCCACGCAATACACGGTCACTTGAGTATGAAATGGTGAGGAATCTTCCGTCATCCTTAAATACTGAAGTCCAAGCAAATTCTTGTCGATTCTAAGAAGCGCACTGCATGTTTGTGTTTGCAGATACAAGAGGTAGCTAAGGTCGCTGCCAGCGATGTTAGCGAAGTTGCGCCGGCCATGCCAATACCAGAGGGATTGAGTGAGCAACCCTCTGTCTCCATTCCAGCCTTGTGAGTCGCTTAGCCCAGCTTCCTCATTCACAACCTTTCACTTCCATCACTATAATGCTGGATAGTATAACTATCTGTCAGAATGAAATCAAGATTCAAGATGATCAGTACCATAACTGTTGAAAATCTTCAGGCCAAATCTGGCTGAAAGATTTCCACATTCAGAGACAGCTTGTGAAGAACTGCATCAAGCGAAAGCCAATGTATGTATAATTTGCTTCTCCTGCTCGCACAAGTCCGGTTCCACTCTCTTGCATGATTAGCGATTCACAATATTAATAGATTACTTTTGATTTTGGCTTAACGAACTATCAGAGTCATTTGCTCTTACTGCTTACTCACATTTGATGTCTCTCGTGCAGGAATCAATTGATGGGCAGATTTGTGAGGAGTTAAAGAAGTTTGGAATAACATTGAGTACAAATGGCATCAGGTATGCAAACATCAAATCATGGTAGCCTCATGAGCTCTATTATGTTCCTCTTTATAATGAGAACCTCACTTTATGATTCGTTGCTGATAAATGACTAAGAAGCCGTATTTGAAGGAGTTATCGATAGTTCTGTATGAAGTGGTAATTTTTCAAGGTATTATATGTCTGCAGTGACACTACATACAACTCAATTTCTAGCGCACTTGAAATGCAGCGTTTACTGCGCATGTCTCAAATATATGGTAATGACCGGAACATCCTGGAGTATGAGAGGGGTGCTGTTGCCTGGCATACCCAAGTAAGCACATGCTGAAGTTTCTACCTGATCACTAAATGCTCTAGTTGAGTGTGAGTATACACACAATGCACACACGTACTACCATAGCTAGTGTTAGCTCCTTATTGTCAGCAACTCCTGCTTTGAGTTCAGCGGAGCGATTTCCGATCCCTGTACAATTTCAATTTTGAAGTATATTTTAAGTTTGAAAGTTATGCATTGGTGGACCTTTACATGTCTATTCTTTCTTGCGAAAGAATTCTAATATGGTGAATGATCTTTCCTCCACAGAGGGCTATTTGTGATCGTGATAAAGCGATAATTGAATCGCAAGTCGCCGTCACAGAGTCTGGCTTTGGCTCTGAAGTAGATGGAACTGAGAATAGAGCAGGCGAGGTTTGCATATTCTTAACTTATATTACACCTTGTATTTGTGTATTTGTCCCATACCATCTTTAGAAACAACAAGTAAGATCTCCTGGGCATATAAGAAATAATCCTTCCTAATATCAATTATTACTTATTCTTGGTAATTTAATAGTTTGTCGTCCTTCATTATTCCATTCAAGTATGTTACTAAATTCATTTCCCAAGCTTTAGCACATCTAAACTGGCAAATTATATTGGGGAGTTTAGGCTGAAGGCAATGTCAAGAGTTAGCAGATAATCCCAATGTTATTTCTGTTGTAGTAGGTTATAACACAGTGACTTCATTTTGGGCAGACTGGTCGGAGCCACTACAGTTTAACCACAGGCCTTGTTCAAAATCATAAAAAGAACGAATTTGATTCCAAGTCCAGAGATGAACTGACACTCGCAAGGGCGAGTCACAGGAGAAGCAACGAGCAGTGTGGTCCGCAAAGCAGTGAGAGTAGTGGTAGCAGTGACAGTTTACAAGAGACTGTCGAAAGTAACAACAAAAACCAATTTGTTTCAAGGGCCAAGCATCTAAGTTCATCGAAAGCTGATGGCAGGAAATACTTTAGTCCAAGGTCTCGGCCTCATGAGGGACAACCTCAACATGCTTCCAGGTGATTCCTATAATTTCTCCTTGAATGAACAGAAATTTGCGGCTTTATGATCCTGAATTTTCACAGGCTATCACTACTGTGCACACTGATTTGGAGCGGAATCTTAATGGTCAGAGCGTTCGCATTGAAGCCAACACAAAAGCAAGCGAAGTCTTCTAGAAATAACCGAGACCGGCCTTCATCACGAGGGGAGCTGGTTAGATCTTCTCCCGAATTTGTAGACAATCGTTGGCAGCCTGAACTTGATGAAGAAGAAGTAGAAGAAGATCTCGGATTGGGTGATTGGGATAGTGACGACGACACGGTACCGTCAAGAGGAAAGCAGAGGTATGTGTACATCAACGAATGTAAACCTTAGGGATTGTTTTTGCAGACATTCGGATTCCTCTGTTTGCAAGAGGGTGCCATACTTTGCGGCCCATGCTTTTATGAGGCCGGGGATATTTGCATTGATGTGAGAAGAGTTTGCTGAGTTATTCTAATAATTAGCGAATCTTTTTATAGGTAATAACCATCGAGTAACATGATCATGAAGTGGATCGAAGGATCAGAGGCAACGCTGCATGGTATTTTGTGGCAAACCCTTTTCTGATATGAGCTTAGTAACATCCTGGCACCCATGTCACACGTTGAAATTATTACTTTCTCCTGGAGCAAATGCATAGTTGCACCGCAACAGTCATAGACTGGTTCTTAACCCTGGCATAGAAGGTTTACTATGTTAATGGAATGAATCGGCGTTGAATACCTTGCTTAATTCGGTGCTGCGTGGATGGGAGGCAATGATTTTATCATTTTATTTGTCTATCAACTTTAGCTGACATTGTCGTTGAGCAGAAGACCTTGAAGCTGCGCTTGCGTCACATAGAGATAGTTTACCAACAGATTGCAGCCTTTTTTTTTTTGTCATTTAGCATAACAACAGATTCTTTGAATTTCAGAAATTTTGTATTGAATGATTCGGAATTGGATGACATTGCTGACGACTGGTCAATATAGTCTGCCATGGATGTCCTGTGCAGGTTTCTAGAACCAAGAAAGAATTAAGGTTAGTCGGAGGAGCCACAAACACCAGAAGCTTTACCAGGGACTCGCATCAGTCTGTCACGTGCTCTTGGCTTCAAGAGGACGTGGTCAAACATCTACAAACAAGATTTTCAGTGCCACTTTGTCATTTGTACCATTCAAGCGTCTCCATCAAAGTACGTGTCCTGTGCTCAAAATATTTATTATCATTCAAAATTCTCGTCCGGCAGTTCCACCACCCGCGAGAGGAAGCTAGCCCGCAGCAACGAGGTATGTCCACATGCTATGCCAAACACTTTTGCTGATGTTTTTATGCCAAAGTTCATGTAGCTGTCGGTATGAGACCACATTGGTTGCACTGTTGTTTTGCACACCGGTTCATATTCCGAGAGCTAGATAGAAGCACCTTACTAAGTCTTATGCAACATAAAATTCCGTACAGTCTTTAAACTTTGAGTTTTCCTTTCTAAACGTGTCAGGAACAGTGTGAATCTTTTCGTGCCTAGGCTTTCCTAGACGTGTCAGAATAGTCTGAGACTTTTCGTGCCTAGGTTTATCTGGACTTGTCAGGCAAGATCTGAAACCATACGAATATGGTTTGTGGTGATCTTGATCAATCACTTGAGTTCTCGTATATTGGGACTGATGTAAGAATGTACGATGCGGACATCTCGAGAATCAACTTCTTTCGAAAGATAGAATCTGTTCTATTGGTAGTGATGCCCCTGTGGTGGATCTCTGTTGTGCTCTGATCTCTCTACATAGGATGTTTGTAGCACGTCTAATGTTAAACGAGCTCTGTAAGACCACAGTGCGGAAATAACAGACGGCAAGAGTGTATGGTATGAGTGAAGGTGAACATTGACAGAGGAAGATCTTGAAATATGATACGAAGTATCGACTCTATAGTAACATTGTGCCGCAGACTACAGTAGTTCGCAGGGGAATAAGACAAGCTCAACTGCTTTTTTAGCTTTCCTTGTTTGACCCCCATGGAGAAACGCCAGTGCGGCGCACTGCGTGGTATGAACGATTCGTCTGCAACAGCCTTTTCCAACGTGGTTCAGCTTTAACCCGGTACTTATGTATATTGTTAAGGAAGCTTTTGTCATAGCTCTCTAGCAACTCCTTCGTCGCCTATATACTTTTCTCGTGTTGTATCGTCTTTTACAGGTTCCGCTTCCTTTCGAAACCGTCCGTGACAATGGTTTGCCTTACAGAACTGGGAGTGTTTATACCTCATGACCACTTATATTCTTTCAAAACCTTACCTCTTCAGAGTTGGCGATGGTGTCGCATTGAACTAATTCTCCTGTCTCTGTATTTCATAGCTGTGTTTCCTGTTGCAACCCTCTTAGTACAGAGTGCGGGACTTAGCACCAATTTCTCTTACACAGTATTCCCTTCAGCAGATGATTTCCTCACTTCTGGGGAATCCCAATACGATCCACGCAATTTCTCCTTTAACGTTAACCCCGAAGCCTCTGTATTTTTTCCAAGATTGGAATGCGTCAAGCTGTTTTACAAAGACTTGGTGCGGATGAAGAGTGGTGAGTCTAATGCAATGGCCTCGTTTAGTACCTCCTTTACTTTCTCAATTACACAAGGTCAGTTTACCAACAGAAGTGGCTGGTTAGGGCACGCCTATGGATTAATGTTCATCTTCGGTTCCGAGGATTTTCTTTTAGGTGCGAATGCTGGAAAATATTTCGGAGTTGAGTTCGACACCTACAACAATTTTATTACTGAGGATCCGAGCGACAGTCACATCGGGGTTGCCCTCAACAACTTAAATTCTGCTTATACCTACAACCTGTGCGAGGGCCAGAGAACTAGCTGTTCGTTTCCTTGGACTGGTCGGACCTACACAGCTTGGATTGAATATTATGGTCCAACGAGGTCACTGGAGGTCTGGTTTGCAAACGGGTCATTGAGAGGAGTTGTGAAACCAGCAGTTCCAGCTTTGATAAGGGTTGATAATCTTGACGTTATGGACATTTTCGAAGACTACATGTACGTTGCTTTTTCCGGTAACGTTTGGCCGACCTTGGATACTCACCAACTCCTATCCTGGAATTTTGCCAGCAGTCTCTCAGAAGCGGTACAAACTCCGATGCAAAGACGGCTATTTTCCAAAAGCTGGATTCTCATTGTCTGTGCAGCTTTCGGATCTGCCATTCTAGCAGCCATTTATTTGCTTGGACACTGGAAAACCAGTCCAAACAAATCTTATGAGTTTGAGTTGGAGCATCTCATGGGGGTACGTAGGTTTACCTTCAAAGAGCTGAAGAAGGCTACCAATAACTTCAACGAAGGTTCTCTTCTTGGGAAGGGCGGTTCAGGGACTGTGTACAAAGGCACTCTGACACCTTCAGGCGTGATGGTGGCTGTGAAAAGGCTCAAGCATGACTCTCAGCATGTCGATCGAGTATTCCTGGCTGAAGTATCCAGCATCAGCCAAATTCGTCACCGAAACTTGGTGCATCTACAAGGTTGGTGCCATGAAGACGCCCACTTCCTGCTGGTTTTTGACCACATGAGCAACGGTAGCCTGGATGAATGGCTATTTCCTAGCCGCAGGCGATGCCCGTCTGACCCCAAGTACAAGAAGTTTGAAGTGCTCCCTTGGGAATTGCGGTTCTCCATCCTTGCGGGTGTGGCTGCAGCAGTGGAGTATCTGCACGAGGAGTGGGTGCAATGTGTGCTGCATCGTGACATCAAGTTGAGCAACGTGATGCTGGATGCGGACTTCAACCCGCATCTTGGAGACTTTGGTCTTGCCCGCTTGATGGACCACAAGAAGCTGGAGAAGACGACCATGGTGGCAGGCACATTTGGGTGCATGGCGCCTGAGATTCACTACACGGGCAGAGCCACAAAGGAGTCAGACGTGTACAGCTTTGGTGTATTGATGCTGGAAGTTCTTTGTGGCAGGAGAGCAGTCAATCTTCAGGTTGAAGATCCGGATGAAGATTTCATGTTATTGCAAGCTGTTTGGCGTTCTTACGAAGGTGGCAATATCCTGAGTGCTGTTGACCCAGGACTTTTGAGAATGCATCCGCAGCAACGTATCCCATCGACAGGGGCAACTAATCAGACTTCCCGAGTCACTGAGGCGGCCTGTCAACGAGATGAAGTTCATGAGTTTGGTCCCACTACAGGTCCAACGGTTTCAAGAGGCGCAACTGCGAATTTTGGAGAGGAAGTCAAAGTGGTGCATCTATTGCATTTAGGCTTACGGTGTTGCTTGTTGGATCCCGGGTCTCGGCCCTAAATGAGAGTTGTTAAGCAGGTAATCATGCAGGTCCAGGGTAGCACAGCTGACAAGGATTCGATTTCGACATTGAAATGGTTGCCTGCTTTGCCCTCGATCATGCCTTCACTCGGCCTTCACCTTAGCCCGAGCTCAGAGGTAGCAACTTCACCCATGAGTGCGACGACGACGGCTCGAGGAGGTGGAAACCCGATTATTCCCGGAAAATAGCCGTTATCATGGTGTGCACCGTCGGTTTGTGACGAATTAGGCAGTTGGACTGTCAGGGAATTATCGTATCGTCTACCTCATGTTGTGAGTATTGATTTCTTACTCTTAATGTAGAATCTTGGGTTTGGGACAGTGTCATTGAGGGAAGCAATCGAAGGATAGTATTGATGAATCCAAATTAAGCCGAGTAGTTTAGGTGTTTGTATGTTACATCTTTGACAATTTGAGCCTTCAGCTTCATTAATTCTATATGTTTTTAAGTTCAACAACTGTAAATACATGTAAAACAGTTTTTTCCAAACGATATTATTTTGATATATTACCTAGAGCCGTTCACTTTCTAATGTATGCAAGAAATGGCTGATTTTATGGAGAGTATGATTTTCCGCGAAAGTCTTCGTTTCATGAACTTGAAGAATAGTATACGAGCAGGCAAAGGTTTCAACAGCAATTCTTCAAATGTTGTTCACAATTTCTTCAAAATTCGATCGATACGGATCAAGGACGACCCCACTCTATTTACAGAGGACAAATTTCGGATCAACTTGAGAAAATAGAGGCCTGCTCTATTCGGGTGTGAAGAGCCTGAAGTGGACCTCAAACAGATTTCAGATTGACCATTTGTATCATACTCTAGCATGTTCTCGCTCAAAGATTATCTCCTTTTCTGTGAAATTTCAATTGTGCAGGATTCAAAATTGCAACAATTGTATATCTCTTGGCACGGTCATCAATAGAGTGGTATCAAGACCAATACTGTTCAAAGATGAAAATGTTGCTATCCAACGCACGATCCGGGTGAGACTCCATCAGAATGAAGCAAATGACCCAAATGAAGCATATAGAGGTACATAGTAATGTAACGAAATGTGTTCAGGTTCCTGGCACAGCTCCTAGCATCGGAATCAATATATTTAATTCCGTATATCGATGATGGCCTATTTATAATCAAAAGGTTGCACTGAGGCCAGGAATCTGACCATGTCTTTCTGTATTCAGATTGTCAGGCCCTGAAATTTTAAAGTCCACCGGTAACTTCCCAAAGTGACGGAATCACCAGAATCTGTCGTAAGTACTGAGCTGTTACTTTAAATTTCTCTTGGTGTCTAGGCGAATAATTGAAGGTTTGTGCAGTGAAGTGGTTTGGCGAACATCGAGGAATTTGAAGCTAAAATTGCAGCACTTGTTCAAAACAACTTGCCTGTGCGAATTAGAAAAGCCTCCGAATACTAGAGTTTAAGTAGTTGCATCCCCGGATTCTCGGACACGCGCAGTTTCAAAACGCTGTCGGCCAGAATGTATCGATCCCCGATTACGTGCAATTGACTGTGCGTACAGGAGTCTTTACCAAAATTACTCACTGCAAAGCTTTGTAAAATGTAATTCATGTATAGTGCTCGTCGATGGCATTGACAGCCGAGGCTGCTTGTTTTAGGAAGCTATAGGAAATGATAACAATTGCGCAGTGTTCGATCCAACGTGCAGAATGTGGATTCAAGCAGCAGCTGATGCATTTGTGAAGAGGGCAATGTGAGGAATATTACGACATCTTCATTACTCAGCTATAGTCTTGCTAGGAGTTGGGAATTCGCATACTGCCATTTCACAAGTGACAAGTGATTACAGACGCTGGAAATGTGTCTACTGGTTATGGATGCACAACGAAGCATAGAAAATGAGTGTATGATCTAGCGAGAAGTGAATTAGATCTAGAACTGAGCCTCGAGCTTAGTATTGGGATGCTTACAGAGTCAGCCGAACTTTTAGTATGCCTTCACAAAGCGAGCATTGTATGTAGGTTGATGAATTGCTGCTACTCCGAAGATGAGGGCGAGAAGGGACTCCACTGTGCGGGGGGTGGTGCTCTCTCTACTGTCAGCGATAGTTCTCCTCATTCCTCTCTCCGTAGCTCTCAATCGCCTCTCTTTCGGTCCATCTTCCAACCAAGGATTCAATCTCGCTGAGGTTTTCTCCTCGCCACCCGGGACTAAACCTTTGGAAACAGTTGCTTCTACACCACCCTTCAGTAGTTACATCAGTAAAAACTCCTCCTTTGAAGCAGATTCAGAAGATGTCATTAGCAGAGACTTTAGCTCTCCAGAGTATGATGATCCCATCTCGCAGGACCCTGTCACAGAGTCAAGTGCATATGCGCCCTCCCCAGATGATAGCCAAACAGCAAGCGAATTTAGTCAGCCTGAGTACGATGATTCTAGGTTTCCAGATTTTGAGCTGGATTCAAGTGACATTGCACCTTCCCCAAGTGAAAATATGGCAACCAAGTCTGAGGATCTGGAAGCGGAGTACTCTGACTCACCAACTGCACACTGGGTGGAAAATGCTGATGTATCTAGTCCTGAAGGTGGTGTTGAATCTGCAGGAAATGGCACATCGTTTGTAGAGCCAGATGAGTCCTATGTATCATCATTTTTTGACGCGGAAGTGCAGAGACCTGATTCCGTTCCGACTGCGCGCGAAGAAGAAGATCCAGCAGACACTGAATCTCTCCTCTCTAACTCAACGCAACCTGTGGAAGAGCCTCCAGCACAAGTAGAGTTTGAAAGAAGTTGGGAAAATGTAGATGACCTAACGGACCCTGATTCTGAAGTTTCTGCCGAAGTGAAAAATCCAGACTCTACGGAACTATTTGCTGCGTCACCGTTGCCAGGACCATCAGACGATGTGGTCTCTCATCCCACAGGAGCACCTTCTTCCTTGACGAGTGACATTTTGGAGCCAGGTCCGACTAACAGGAGTGAGGCAAACCGGCAGCGAGCTTTCCGACCCACCAGTGTCCCCCATTACTCGTTTGTGCAGTTCAGCGCTTACCGGCAATCTGTGCACACATTCTTCGTCACAGGGATCTCTTCCCATGTTGCTAGAACCTTCGACCATGACAAAATTGCGCACACCTGTGAATGGCACCCTGCTAACGGTACCGTGCCCCTCTCTGTGCACTCGGATCCGAAGAAATTCGTGGAAACGGAGGCACGCATGATTTACATCAAATCTGATGAGAATAGTGGAACTTACAGTCCGACCATCATCAACTGCACATTCGCGAAACCAGTGGGTGCAAACCGGAATGGCGGTTTGCTGGTGCTCCGAATCTCCACAGGTTACGGTCGCTCGGATTTGAATAATTTGCCTGTCGTCGCTATGGAGGAGCTGGCCGGCGAGGTCGACATTGTCATGACACCACCCGAGAAGGTTAGCCTTGTTGAATTTACCAACACCTCCAGTTTTTTGCATTTTTCATGAGACTCCATAGAACTAGTTCGTGAATTGAAACAGTTGTGTCATTTGGATCAATCTTTAAATCCCACGGCATCTTTTCTGTTTTGCAGCTTCCGTTTAAGTACGCATTCTGTGGAGCTCCCATGCACGGGAAACTGAGTGCGGAATGGATACTGCAATGGATTACATACCACCATTACCTCGCACAGGGCAGAGGACATTTCTTTTTCTACAACCTGGGAGGTCTTGCGGAGTTAGATAAGTCACAATTTCAGCAGTTCTTAGATGCCGGCCTCTTGAGCATCACCGACATACTGGATCCCACCCTAACATCGGATTACCCCACCTGGTATTACCACCAAGTGCTCTTCATCAACGACTGCCTCCACCGATCTCGCTTCATGGCAGAGCACGTCTTCTTCATCGACTACGACGAATTCGTTCAGGTACTCGATTCACCTGCTACACCTTCGAGTTCTTTTCATTGCAATGATAGCCATCAGTGCAATCCTGATGACATTGCTTCCTTGAATCGGTCACCCAGATTCCCGCCCCGGACACGCTCGCGAGATTCATGAAACGCCACAAGGACCAACCCTGGATCAGCCTGGGAAGCATCCCGGCCAACACTCAAGACTGCCGCACGCCACCCGGAGAAGCTGAACAGCCCTTAGCGCGCATGCTGTGGCGCCGTCCGCAGCCTGGATGCAAGCTAAAACCCGAGGAAGCTGACCCATGGCTCTGCATAGGTCCCGTGGGCAGACGCAAATACGTCGTCAACCCGCGACATGTAAGATTCACATCCACCACCATCCCTTCACAAATTAAGATCAGAATTGCACTATGAACCTGTAAGTTCGTCCTAAACACACCACACAACCTGAATCTGGTAAAATCAGTATATCATCTCTCCATATATCATGCCTTCACTGCTCGCTCACCTCTGCACTCACATAGCACTGTTCCGTGAAAGTCGTCATCAAAAGCTTCAATTCTCAAGTAGACCCTAGCTAGATCTCCTCAAGGAGTTCCAAATATAATTTCATATGATGAGAACAGTCATTGGGCATGCATTAGTTTCTAGTAACTCAGTAATCATCTATTGTCTCTATGAGAGACTAACTCAGGACGTCCTCTGAGCTTAGTTTTGTTGAACCCCAAAGTCTAGCCAGCCGTATAATTAGTTGCATAGTATTTGGCATGAAATTTACGTACGACACTGTGCAGACATTCGCTGTGGGCGTGCACTGGGTGACGATACCAAAGAAGGGACTGAACCTCAAGGCACAGGAGGCCCGCATCGTGCATTACCGTGGGTCGCAGCAGCTAGATAATCCAGTATGCTCGGTGGAAGTGAGAGAGGGCTCGCTGGAGGAGCAAGCGGTCCTGCAAAACGGCTGGGTTCGCGATGAGAGCGTTGCCATGGTGTATGCCAAGGCGAAGAGCTTCCTGAACATGTCATAGCGGCCCACACGAATGCATCAGTGTTCATGATATCGTGGATCTTTGATACTCAAACTTTGGGTAGAGAAAGATGATGACAGTTTTTTGGGTTCCGCAGCAGGTGTTTCACAGTTGCCTTTTCTTTGCTGCGGAGGTTAGATTGCGGCCCTGTTAACTTGGACCGGTAAAGGTGTAGATACAGCGGCATATGAGGTGTTGCGGTGCAGACTTATGCTTTAATAGTGGCTTCATGCATTCTGGCCTAGGTGTGCATCCGTATTTGGTTGATGATAGTTTAATCAATCGTGTGATCTCTTCGGAGGAAAGCATGACGAAAGCAGAAGTTATGAGTAAAATTGGCGACACCATGGTTATTATCATGGCGATAGATTACAATCGTGACATTTTGGGAAATTGTACATGGTCGCGAGAGATAAAGGCCTCGGGTTCTGCGTGCCAGGCCATTCTGTAGAAGATACAACATAAAACAAGCATATATAGAAGAATAGCTAGCCGTGGGAGAGATATGACAAAATCTTCGTCAACAGTTTGAAGTATGGATTCAAAATAGGAGCCTAGCTTAGAAGTTCTAGCTTGCAACATACAACAGAAGTATAAACCAGCCAGTCAAGGTGCGTTTAGTGAGCTCACTGGTTGAATTTTTGGAACGAGGGACTGCTTCTGCGGGTTATGCAGGTTATGATGTTCTGACGGGAGCCAGAGCCTTATTTCTCCACAAAGTCTGCTCAGGTACTACCGGACTCCTCAGTCAAAGTCGGAAGTCGCTTCCCTAATCTCACAACGAATCTGGCAAAAGCAGTATCTGTAGGAAAATAGAGTGTACCAGAGAGCCTGAATAAGCGACTGAGCTTCCATTCTTAGATCAGACCCGTACAAGAACTCAGGAGATTCAAGTTTTCCAGATGACTTTACATGTTATCACTACGCTTGACACGACTTTACAATAAATCTCATAGGTACAGAGATTAAGTTGTAGATTGTGTTGCTCAAGCCTTAGCAAGGCGCTTCTATCTGGTTGAACATGAATAAGAAAAGCTTCAGTAAACATGTATTCTACTATGGCAACCAATTTCGTCCGATACCAACATCTTTATTGATTATACATAGCAAGTTCAGCAAAAATGACTGGCTTGACATATCATACCTCACAGCTGTTGGAGAGCGTCTGCTTCCAGCAGTTGAAATACTCCTTTGTTTATAGATGATTGACTACTTGACATCCATTTGAAGCCAAGAGCAGGTGATAGACTGATGTGAAGTCTCTGGTGACGACACCGGTGTTTGTGGCTCCTCCAAGAACAAATTCATTCTCCTAAGGTTTCAAAAACCTACACAGGTCGTTCATGGCAGACCAACTCCGATCCAACTCGGAATTGGTAAGCACACATTCCCCGAATTAAAAGAATTCGGGCAGAAAAGAATTTCCAAATTACTGGTAACCTATCTACGTTTGACCCAAGTGCGGCTTCACCCTCCACAGCCACGCAACTAAGGCCACTGAAGTTATCAAATGGAATCGATGCCTTTCGTACGCGCAGCAAACATATGTGTTGGTTTTTGAAAGAAAACTTGATCAAGGGGTCTTGATTAACACTTGAACAAGACCCTAATCCTCTGCTCCACCCACATTATAAACTTAGAGAACCAACGTTTGTGGCAAATTGGAGAGTCTCCCTGCAACATGATCAAATTCCAAATACCCATCAACAACAGCCCATTTCTCAACGTAAGAAAGAATGCTTACATTCTGGTAAACTATCCAGATTTTTGAGAGCCGTGATTTAGCTGGTACTCACCGAGAATACAAGTATTGCTTCAAGCGCTTCAAACTTCACATCCGAATGTTCACCCATCAGAACACCTCATCCTAGAGCAAGGGCATGAGATTGCTCAGACCAGCGGTAAATCCCAATCAAAAGGGAGCAGCAGTGCAGATTCTCCTTCGACCATTCCTCTTTCCGCCCCTTCCAAAAGCCCGCAACCATTCTCCATTCCATGTGCAACTATATTGAGAGCCAAAACTTAAGATTCAGCGTTTTGCATCATGGGTGAAGAGAGACAAAGGAAGAGCAACTCCATTGCGAGCAGATCGCGGGGAAACCCGAAACTCTGCATTCCTTGGAACAGAGTGCCATGCCCTAGGGCTCCCCATCGACGTCAAAAGAGCCTTCCAGAAACCGCCTCAAGCGGAGTTCAATTCCGCGCTCCATCTCCACGAGGCGCTCCTTGGCGGCCGCGAGGCTGTCAACGCCATGCATCCGAAGCTCCTCAGCGACGGCCGAGTTCAGTTCCGCAAAATTCCGCAGCGAGTCCGCACGGGACTGCAACAGACGCAGCTGGGCGTCCATGAGATGCGTGAGGCGAGCCCTGGCCCAGTTGAGGCGCGACATCTCGTGCGCGATGAGGGGGATGGCGGTCACGACAGTGGCGTCCTGCGCGAGCCAGAGCTGGTCCCAGGCGTGCTGCAGGCAGTGGGAGGCGTGTGCGAGGGGCACGAAGGCGCGGAACAGCGCGTCGAAGCGGCTGGCGATCGAGGCCAGGTCCAGGAGAAGCTCCGCTTCGCGCCCGTTGCGAATGTGGTAGTGCGAGATCAGTAGCGGCAGCGAGGGCAGCTTCAGCGCGAGCCCCAACGGGCCGGGCTCCCCATCGCCATCGCTACCGCTCGTGCTCGCGCTCGCACACTCCGTCGCTGCCATTGCCGAGACAAATGGCCTCAAATACTCGAAAGAAATCAAACAGTCCAGAACATGCCCTACCCATCCACCACTCTCGCAATTCTTCCACAAGCAACAGATGATCCAACAAGAGCAAAAGCAGAGAAGAAAGATGCGATCAACATAGCATGCGTTGGATGTGAAACCCAAATCAGAACCCTCAGTTCTAAATGCAACCAAAAACAACTGGCTTCACCACAAAACCCAGCAACAACAATCTGTACAGAGTGAGAGAGAACTCCGAGTTTGTTGCTTTTGATCACAGTGATGCAACTCAGAAGTAAGGATTCATGTCTGTGATAAGGACACCGATCTGATCCTACATAAGTTGAGATTATCCGACATTGTGACACAACAACTGGACATTAGGTCATTGCTTCGTTTCGCAACCAACCATAGATCGAGCATTCAATGAAGAATCTGATCGAAGAGGCATTTTATTTTCACCGCTGGACAGAGGACCCATAAACTTGAGCAATAAATCAGTCTGGCTAGTTGGAAGTTAACTTGCCGGCTGAACTAATAAAAAGATAGAAACTGATCTTGGAGGATGTCAAGCTTTGAAAACAATTTACAATTCTTAAGTACAGCATGATGGGATGCGATTCTGTCCGGTTCCTATCATGGAGATTACCGAATGAATGCAACGATTACGAATTAATTCTACAGATGTACATGTGAAACATATCAGCAACTCCTTGACCAAAAGCTGTAGCGGCTGTTTCAGCTCCTCACCAGCAGCCCGGTTGCTCATCCTGGAATACTGAACGATGTATCGAATGACCGAATGAGGGCAGCTTCAGCTTGAGCGAACCCTATGATGTGTGTTTAAGCTCCTATCGGTACTTTGACACTGCTGCAAATTGCAAGGATGGCATGAAAAGCGTCCCCACGTTGCTCCGTAGAGTCTATATTGCTGTAGACATGTGGCTGATGATTTTGAGGTAAATGACGATGTATGCGGCGATGGTGACGACTGAAGATGTGTGTTGCCAGAAGAGAAGTGCTGAAGCTTCACGTTCTCCGTATCCTCGCATACTTGTCATGGCTCCAGAGAGAATGGCCGTAGGCATGGTATGCTGTAGCAGGAGTACAAACATGAACATCTTGTCGCCGGGTGGGATTACACCAAGCTTGTGGGCAAGCAAGACCACTCCAATACCGATAGGCGGCAGCAACACCAGGCGAGTGAATGTGATCCCAATCGTTGTTCTCAAGCCCAGTTCCGAGCTACCTGGTCCCACTGATAGAGTCCCACCAAGAACCAACATGACGCAAGGGATGCAAGCTGCACCAAGTATGGTAAGGCTGTCTGTGAACCAAGCAAGTGGTGCATCGTCTCCAAATAAGATGGCTCTGGTGTTGGGAAATACTCCAACAGCAATGGCCAGAAGCGAAGCTATAATCGGAGGCTGCATCAAGTAGCGAATTGGGGTCTTCTCAGCAACAACGCGAATTTTTCGCATCACGCGAGGCTCGGCTAGACACCGAACACTTGCTCTCGGACTCTCTCCATCAACTGCGCACAATAAGTAATCATACTTCAGTCAAAGAATGTGACACCAGAATAAGTCTCCCAATACCAAGAAGCTTTTGTCCAGATCAGAAATGACAAGTGGCCCTTTGGAGTTACAAAAGTTGTAATATTCAGTTTGAATCTGTATCATGTCCAGCATAGATAACATTCATAATAAACAAGTGACCAGCAATGAAAAGTGTTGACCATCAGAGAATTGCATGTAATTGAGTAAAACGTCCTCACCTCCTGATGTTTGTGACGTCAAAGAAGGATAACGGAACACGCGTGCCAGCAAAGGGGTCCGCGAGTCCTCAGTCGTTGCATCTTTGACATCCGGCCACTCCGCACTCATGACAGAAGGCATGGAATCTGCCTCCAAAGCTGCCAGAGCTGCACTGCCTCCTTTCACCGAGTCTTCTCCCTCGTCCGACACCAGCTCATAAAACTCTTCGGGAGGCTCAAGCATATGATACACAAACGTATAGATGACGAGGACGGCGATCCACTGAGAAAAGGCAACGTATGCCACTCCTGACTGATTGCACCTATGTAACAAAAAATACAGCATATCATATCAGATTCGCAAAATACAAAATCATCTACTTCACCTACACCACAGAATTTGCACACGAGACAATTTAAGAGCAAAATCCAGAAGTGAAGAAGCTTACTTTTTGCCAAAAGGATGCGATTGCCCATGACACAAAGAGCCGATAATTGCCAGGGGAAGGTTGCCTGAATTCCCGATCCCAGTCATCACCACAGTAAACCTGAAGAACTGCGGGGGCGGCTTACAGATGAGAGCCACCAAGACCCCAGCAATGCAACCGATGAAGTAACTGAGCAGCACATTCACCGGAATGAACCACCACTCGAGCATGTTGTGGAAAGTCATGGACTCCCCGAGCTCCGTGAAGATGAGACACGGCAGGAAGAGAGCAAAGACAAGCTTGCTCAGCAGCCTTGTAGCAGCAGGAGTGATCACCCCGATCCGACGTTGCGCTAGAAGAGTCCCCAGTGCGCACATCGTCAACACCTTCATCACTGGCACCACGGAGAGCTCAATCATGTACCGTATCTCTCCCCCCAACCGCACTGCCATCTCCATGTTCTCCTCCGTTAACAGCCTCATCTTGCCAAACTGCTTCAAACCCCTTCTCCCTCGCTCTTAAAACAATCCACCTTTATCTGTCTCTGGCTTAGCTCTAAACCCTAATCATCTTCTCCTGTAGCTCCCACACAGCTTCATTATATAAAATCTGCACACCGAGCACCAAACAACTGAGAGGGATTCAAACTGGTTGTCTATTAGATATCAATACCAACTTCAATTCTCTGGAAGTCTTTCAATTTTTGAAGGATTGTTGCCTTCGAAAAAAATCAGCAGTGCGGTAATCAATCTTATAAAAACCCAGCCTGGTTCAAAAACCCACAGCAGCAGACAAGACTGTAATCGTTTACACTCAGGTGTTATCAAACAAAATCAGGAGTGCATTAAAGACGTGTTGTGTGCAGATTCTATGTTGTCTTAAAACTCAAGTGATGAGAAAAGTGTACGAGTACTGTACGCCAAACCAGAGTTTGATCGGAATGAAACGAGTGAAACTTTGAAGCAAAGGAACCATCTAATCGTCTAGCGGTGTATGAACATGATCGGCAACGGAGAGAGATGTAAACTATCAGCCCTAATTCACCCTTTGACACTAGAAACAAACTTCCTCAACACAACACCCCCACAACCAGAGATTCAGGATGAAGCTCCTAGAACAGAAACCAAGTCCCTAGATCACCATGGTTTGAAACCCATCTCCCATAACCCAAGTCAAAAATCAAGCCCATACTCAAAAATCCAATTCCAAGATGAAAAAAAAAAAACGGAGGAAAAAAAAAAAAAAAAAAAAAAGCAAACTTCCGAAAGTCTCTGGTCCCTTTCTAGGAGCAACCATGAACCAAATGTCTGTTTTCTCCATTAACTCATATCTATACCTACCTACAGGAGAAAGAGAATCGAATGAGACCACCAGTCTGCTAAGGTCTCCACAAAAACGCTACGTTGGAAAGAAAAGTAGACACTGTACCACACAAATAACAAGAGTAGAAAACCGACATGAAGAAATGAGTTTCAGCAAGCAACCATGAGCAACACATCAGAAATGTTGGTATTGACCAAAAAGCTGGTGAAAAGAACCCAGGTCCCAGGTTAGATGGTGAAAAGGAGAAGGACTCCTTCACTTATAGTTGAGGAGAAGAGAATGCAAAGAAGAGAAGTGGAATGGTGAAGTGATGAGAGTGGAAGATGAGTGAAGTCACCTGGAGCAGGAAAACAAGGATGGCAGCGGTGTGTGTGTGGAGATGAAGTGATTGTTTGTGCGAGAGAGAGAGGGAGAGGGAGTGGGGGAGGCCATGCAGATAGGTGAGATATGGGATGTGAGATGATGCAATTATTTTGATGGAGTGGGGGGAGTGGGAGAGGGAGGGTGGTGAGGTGCCGTCTTGTGCCTGAATCCAGGAGAGAAGTGTTGGGAAGATGCAGCTTTGTGGGGTCTGCACCCTATTTCCTCCGAGCTCCTGGTTTGTGACGTTTGTTTGGCCCTGCCCTTTTGTCAAGGGCATCATGAATTCTCATCAAAAACTTCTTCTCAGGTAGGACCTTTAACCCTTAACCCCAAAGTGTCACGGAGGACAAAAAGTGTCCTCACACAATTTTAAGTCTACTATAACTTCTTCATCCAAGGTTCAAATCCAATGAAACTTATTGGGGAAGTTGCACTTATTCTTCTACTTTATGTGGTTAAATTTTTAGATCAATCATAGACTTATTGCTTCTACAGTAGCCAATCAAAGAGCACAACTTTGCAAAAAATCACAAAATTGCATTTTAAGGCTGCAACTTCAGGGACTTGTATCTTCTTCATTAATGACTTGTTTTCAATGTAATTTGTTTTTTTTTTTTTTTTTTTTTTCTTGAAGTCTAGTTATTGTGGTAAAATTTTCATATCAATCCAAGTTGTTTTGAATGTTTAGGTGCAATTTGAAGTTCTAAACCCTGTCATTTTTGGAGTACAGTGAACTTTGGTGGCTTATATCTTCTTTGTACTAAGTCCGTTTTCAATAAAACCTGTTGGGAAAGTTGTGCCTACAAGTCTAGTTTGTGTGGCTAAAATTTCATGTCAATCCAAGAAGTATTGAGTGACTGAGAAGCATTCTAGTGGGGAGAGGTTCAGCCCTAAATGAGTTTTTTGCAGTTTTTCTGACTATTTTCTAGCATTTCAAAGTTGTTTTCTAGATACCATGATTCAATTTCATGAATTCTTTTTCACCAATGTGTTTGTATACTAGTTTTGAATCACTTTGTAGTATAATTTTTTTTCATTTAAGTAGGTTTAGAAATCAAATTTCACCTCCAAATGTATTTTGGGAAAAATTTGAGCATTTATTTTCAACACCAAAACATTATAATGTTTTGATCTAAACGGTCAAATGACTCTAAATTTGATTCATGGCATCTACAACATGTTAGATACAAGATTGTATAGTTGAGATTTATATAACTTGAATAAATTTAGGTTTGTATAGCTTCAAAAGCAATGATGTTTTTGGACCGTAGATATCTCATGTCACTTTGGGGTTAAAGGACATATGCTTTCCTGATACCACACCAAAAATTTCATTTAAACTCCATTTTAAGCACAATTCAATTTATTCTAAAAAAGTATAGATCTCTTTAAGGTGCTTGGTTTGGCATTTTTAAAATCCCATTTGGTATAATGGAGTGTAAGTTATGATCAAGATTCTTTCAAAAGAAAACCCAGCTTCTCTCTCATGAATATATCCACCCACGATTGGTGTAATCTCGGCGTGCTGGCCCGGCTTCTACATACATTTGTATCGTTCCGCGGCGGACCACTTGTTCCACTTTAGCTTGTACAACATACACACGGTTTTAGAAGTTTTTCTAGATTACTAGCAAGCGACCTTTGTGACAAGTAGTTGTTCTGTTGAGAAACTAGAAAAGCCAAAAACCAAAAAATTGCATCCATGTACATTATGATTGCTCGTAGGCATAACGAACCCACTTGTTCAATAGGACATTGGAATATATTTTTTGATATGTATAATTCTCTTACTCATCTCTGATCATCTCATATCACTTACACTATTCATAACATTCTTAGGAAGAGCCTTAAGTACCTCTATATCATAATTTAGGCATAGATGCATCATCAATCTCTCCATGATTCCATACTGTGAACTCCACTCTCTCCACCATATCCTTGTCGTGTCTCACAGTGCATTTGGTGAAAAATACTAGGCTTGAAAATTGTAATCCTCTGCAGAGGATTAAATGATACTAACTTTCTAGATTAACGGTCCAACCGGAAGTCCTGGCCTGCTCTTATGTGGTAGCAATGTGATCAAAGTTGAATTCAAGCAAGCTAATTATGCACGTCATTACATTTAGAGAAACAATCTCCCAACCAGGGAATTGCTATGTGACATCACCTTGACCAATCGACGGTAGGTCCTTATAATTTCTAAGCAGCTCCTGAAAACCCTGAGAGTCTTAATCCGCTTACCTATTCCACATGCTAGCAATAATCCTCCGTGTGCTAAGAAGCAAAGATGCCCTACATCATGTGTGAAGCGCCTATGGAGAACAAAAACTCAGACAGCAGCTGTCGCTGTAACTGACGTTTTTGCTAATACCTGGTCCAGCTCCATGAAAACCTTCCAGAGGGTCGGGGCATTGATACCACGACTTGTCTAATAAATTGTAAGCAGCACACCGGCCAACATTGCTAATGAGAATAGAATCTGCACTCCCAGTGACAACAACCAAATCAAATGCACAATAAATATCATTTGAACTCCTGGCACATAATGAACCACTTTCTAGATCGCGAATAGTACCCCATTCGAGGTTTGGACCAAGAACCCACACGAGTAACTCTCGTGGCACTTCTGTCATGTGAATGCGCTCCTCCTTGGCAATGTTAATCTTGAATATGCTAACTGAGGAAAATATGTCACTAAGGCTTTCGACAAACATGACACCGAATAGTTTGTCTTGGCTTACTACTAGGTGCCGTGTAAACCGTGTCCGTCCGGTGGGGTCATGAAATGGCATATGCAAACCGGCAAGATCGGAAACCACTCTTGTGTCCTTATCGTAACAAACAATCCCTTCACATGTGTGATGACCTTCACAAGAACCTGAGTTGATCCAATACTGCTTGTTTTTAAAGGTGGTCAGAGTGCGCCACATCCTCCACTCAGGTCGACAATATATTTGATTGTAGGGAACCACCCTCCAACTGCCAATCTTGGATTCGTAAACAAAAACTGAAGCCGGTGAAGTTGGAGAATTGATAGCAATGATCTCATACTCCATCAAGACTATATCTGTTGACATCACTATGTGAGGAGCTTTGGCCGCAAGGTGCGGTAGCTCCTTGAAGGTCTTCAGAACAGGATTGCACACAAAGAGGCATGTAGGACCAGTTATATCGTCCGACTGCCAGTCACATCGCATGCAGAAGAGCCCTCCATCAGCTGCTTCTAGATATGCATCTTGATAAGGATGCCGCTGCAGGAGATGATTCCTCAGGAAGTCGTCGCCGAGAAAGAGGAACTTCCTCTTGGCCTTATCCAACACATTCCAACCACTACGTTGTTCATGCCCCCAAAACCTAACGAGGACTACATACTCTTCCGGAGATACTAATCTTGAGGCTTGTGCAAGCCGGAAAGCAGGGCTACTTATGTATATGTTCCACCTCTTGGACAACGTCCGAAACCGGCACAAAGACGAGATTGGAAGAAATGTGAAGACGTTTTCTAGGATCTCCGCAGGCAAGTCCCTCCACATGCTCTCCATCTCGGACATCGCCATCTGCAAACAAATTGCATGTACATTCGTGGTTCGTTGTGTGTGTTTGGCAGGAACTGATGATCTCAGTACTAGACTACAAAATACTACATAATAATGAACACTCAAGCCATTAACAATGTCTTGAAGAAACTGAGTTTATAAATACTAAATAATAACTAATTACAATAAAGAGTAATAATAAATTGGTCTTAAGCTCAACCACTCAATTCTAGGAAGAGTGTAACTACCTTCTTGTCTTTGAGCTCTATATATAAGAGTCTATCTCTAGTAGTTTACTTTTGGTTTCACAATTAGATCTAATCTATAGATCTGTTAGTCCTATTACTTTTATGTTTACTTTTATAGATATTTAAGGTTATTTCAATTTTATGGTTTGATCATAAATGCACAGTCTTCATCTTGAGTTTTTTAACTTTTGTGCATAGGTGTGGTTTAATTCTAATGCAATAAATATAGAGTTGTCTAACTTTGAATGTGTATGTTGTCAACTTGGAGTTGTGTAAGTCTTGAAAATCTATCTTCAATTGGGAATTGTTTTGTTCCACTCATTTTTTTACTTACGCTCTACAATATGTAATTAGGATATTCATTCATTTATCATATACCTTAGTTACCTTAAAGTACTAAACACAAATCATGCAACAAGTGTTTCAAAGGCTTCAGGGCTAATTAAGACTCTAATCATATCGAGGTCACTTTTCAGTTATATTTAAAAATATACAATATCTTACTATAACTAGGTAAGACTATTATATTAATAAGTGTAAATTAAATGATCAATTATCTATTCTTTCTATGTTATCTAGCTGAAATGTTTTCTCTTTTACATGAAAATATATAGATAAAAATTTTATAATGTTATGTAGTGTGAAATATTTTGTCAATCAACAGCACCTATTTCTCTTTTTGTAAGTACAGAAGTAAAGTTTCAATAATGCAGGAATACAAGGCTGGATATATAAGTGAACTTTTGTTCATGAAAATACTTTCCATAACACGGATTGTTGTGCTGGATAGTCGACACTATCCTACCCACAATAACAACTTCAACACATGTCAAAAACTTATGACAATGGAACACGTCTTCTTAAACACTTGAATCCTTTAACTCTAAACAACCATCGTCATGGAATGGGCGTTTTTTGAATTTGAAAGAAATGTATTCCTTTGAACTTCTAATGTTTTAATCTTCCAATTCGTGCGGTCAAAAATGTTTTTAAAATCCATAAATCTGTAAAAGAAATCTTATTAAAGATACCAGGGTTAAAAAATATAAAATAATAATTTCATTTTGACAATTAATCCTTGCACTAAGAATGGCAGATTTTTGATAATTCTCGATCGGGGAAATTTAGTGATGGCCGATGAGGAGTTAAATGGTGTTGCAAGAATAAACCGGACTAGCAATTATATGTTAAGATACAAGCTCAAGGGCGCCAAATTCTATACAATACTAGTACAAAAATCTCCCATCATCCACTTTCTGCAGCATCATCCTTGCAAAAAATAGGATCAAAATCATCATGTAGTAAACTACAAGGATCATATTACAGTAAACAGAATGATGGTCCTGTCCTATATTGTGATGCCCATGGCGGTCACACCAGGTTTCGAAGATGGTCGGAGAAGATTGTATGGCAATTGAGCAGGACCCATCCGATTCTTCAACTCATCAATACTACTTCATTTGAGACTTGTAAGTGGAGCTCCGAAAATAACATACAATTGACTCAGCGTTGGGAATGAAGGCTTCCGTGAAAACCCACCGTTTTCCATCCGACCAACCCAACAGCATGGGCGACTTCGGGAGAGGGGTCTCTTAGTAAAGCTTGAATATATACATTGTCATGATCTGGAGTCAAATCGACTTCACATGAATATCAGTCATCACGGAGGATATGGTGTTTCTTCACCCTCACCATCCTGCCTAAATAACCAACTTTGATGACGCTTAGAACTTCACTAGAGGAGGAAAATAATCCAGGTGGTATCCATGCTCAACATGACGGCCCTGGTCCTGACAAGCAGTCAGGCGTTGAGTTCCAGGATCCCAGTACTAAGAGGTTTGTATTCACAACAATGCTGCTGACGAGTGGGAACTATCATATATCATTATGCTACACATGTCACAAACAGCTTCTCAGATACGAGAGTTGTGGAGGAGATCCTCGGAGCCCGTCAAGGGGTCGTTCGCTTCCCCCACCACGACTTGCGCGTCCGGTCCTTCTCTTTCTCAGCCGAATCCATGGTACATAGCTTGTTGAGGACCACCTTTGTCTCTCGCAATCTGTTTTTGAAGTCTTTCTTCCATACATCAAACCTCACTCTCAGCTTCCGCAGTTCCTCCTCTGGGTTCAAGTTTGCTTCAGTCACACCAGATTTCACCTCTATGAGAAAATCAGCGTCATCGTTGAACACCTGTGTGCGGTGATCGTATTCTCTCATAAGGTGACTGACGACAGACCGCGCAGCATCCACGTCACCACGTGCCTGGCCGTATTCAGAACCTGTTAGCAAATACTTGTTGGTGTACTGGTCCGGACTCCTTGTGCCATTAGTAGTGGCATCGTCCCAATCAAACTCTTCATCATCAGGAGGCAGCAACTGCCGCTTAATATTACGATCGTCCTTCATTGGAGTCTGCATAAAAGGGTCATCCGATGCTAAGCTCCTCTTAGCAGCCGCTAAGCTGAGTTGCAGTGAAGTCATCTGCTTTTGCCACATTTCCTCCATAGATGACATCTTGGCTTCATACTCCATCCACCGTGATTCATAGTGCAGGAGCCTCTGTCGAAGTATAGCGTTATCTTCTTCCTTCTCTCGAAGTGCTTTCTCCGCCATGACTGCCCGTCGCTGCAACTCCAGGAGGTAAGAAGGTTGAACTTTGATAGTGGCCTCCTTCACATCCTGTAAGATTCAGCAAACACACGGTCAATCCTGCTGTGGCGAGGGATAGGTATAGTAGAGATGTGATAGAGCTAGCGAGGCCGATGGACTACATTTGCGAGGTGCAGAAGTATAACTTACCTTCGATCCAAAAAATGCAACAGATGCTGAATTTGCCACCTCTTTAATACACTCCTGATTTTCGTCACAGTCGCCAGCAGCAAGGGCACCCTGTTCTCTAACTCTGGCTTCTTCACTAGCCTTGGCTTGTTCCTCACTGATTCTAGCATCCTCCCTAGCTTTAGCTTCCATTGCTAGCTTCGCCTCAGCTGCCAGCTTTTCTTCAGCCTCTCTTTTCTGGGCAAGTAACTGTTTCCTAGCCAACCACATGCGAACAACTGCCGTGCGACGTTTCTATTTAGAGACGATTAAAACTGAGATTCCACACAGCAGTTGGATACAAGCGAAGGAAGTGGATTTATAGATAAATGTGAAGTCATAGGGCAAGTAATTATATCAAAGAAAAGGTCAGTACCTGACTGAAGCTTTACAATTTTGTCCTTCGTTGATAGGTATTTACGGCAGACTGACTGCCTTCGTGCGTACTTTTGTATCATTACAGCTGCACGATGTCTCTCTCGTAACACCTCAAATCGCCTTCGTGCTATTGCCCCTCTCACCACTGAAATATTCCAATCAGCGAAACCAGTCAACTCAAAGTACATGCTATAGACAAGATTACAAAATCTTTCACCCATCAGCAGGCACGCATACAGCAGCGGCCCAAAGTAGCAAATCTCGTTCTGTAACAATACCAAAAATCGAAGTGAAGTAGTTTTAAAAAAAAAAAACTAGACATTGGCTGAGTCCATCGGAGGAATTCTTGGATCTGCATGCTCCATCGTCCATGCAGAAAATGCAATTTCAAACAACAAGGTTGAAGAGAAGAGCCTTACAAGATTGCAAGAAGATTGTAGTCCTTCGTCGTTGTTTGTAATTGCAGCGAACTCTATAGCCCTTGTATAATGCTTGAACTCGAGTGACACCCTGAAGGGTTCTCAATCTAACGTCCTCCAAATGTCCAATCTGTGACACAGATTGTGCAAGAGGTATTAGCGACAACAATCTCAAAATCCTAATACCAATCCAGCTTTAATCCTAAAAATTATTGACCACAGGATGCACTTTTGCATAAGATATGTCAAAACTACTTGAAAGAAGGCATTATTTTTTGATCCATACGACAAGAGCGTAGCAGAAGAGGAACTGCCGACGAGGAGGTAAACAGAGGATGCATCTTACCTGTCCAGCTCGGAAAAACAGTTTTGTAATACCGACTTGGTACATGTCTGGAGATATGCCAAATTGATGGAGTACCGAAACGCACACGCTAAGCATATCCTCTTGGTTGGACAGATTTCTTGGAAGAAGGAAGCCATACCTGTGCGTTCATGGAACGACTATGTGAATATCGCATCACTAAGTATGCACCAAAAAATTTATAACGAGGCTAGCAATAATCAAGGGCTTTTTAAAATTGCTACAAATTTTGAAAACTCAACAGCAAGACGAAGTGAAGACGTGATACCATCAAGACCTCTAGCGTTGCGTTACCTGCTTCCAAACTCCTGATGTGAATGGCGGGTTGGGTAGCCAGAACGTGAAATACGAACCACTTCTAGGACTCCACAACACCGAAGCTGCTGTAACACCAACTCTTGCTCGAAAATATTTGGAAGCTGTGATGTATTGGGCTTGATGCACCTTATAAAATGGGGCTCAGTGCCCTCCAGTCTTTGCATCAGCTTATTCAACTGGCCCTAAACCCCACAGAATCAACAGGATTACAATCAGTTACCAAGTTGGTTTCGTAACTCCCCTACGTTTTTAATATCACATTGTGGCGGAACAAAGGATCATTGCGGAACAGGTTGATATAATAATTATAAGAAATTATGCATATGCTAGCTTCTAAGTAGCTCGCGCCAGCTTCAGAAACCACAGCAGGTATTGGCGTAGCCGAAACACAAGCATGTCCAATTACACAAAAAGAATAAGGAATGTAGAGAATCTACACTGGTGGAAGGTACAGACCTTAAATTTGGCAGCCACACTTTGCTTTTGTGACTCCGTACCATTGGCCCTACGATTAGGACTCAGCAACTTCTGCGCACCCTCTCCAATAGAGGCAGCGAACAGTTGTGGCAATGTACAATCGCAGGATGCTAACAGTTGCAACAAATCTGCATGAAGGAGGTCCCGGTTTTTCTCCAGAAACCCGTTTGTTTCATATACAACCTGCAACAAAGAATTAATGATTATTGACTGAAGTCGACGCCAGCACATCATAAACAAAAATCTTGTGCTCAGTACACGAGTAAACACAGCCCAGAGACCAATGAGCTATTTCAAATGATACTATCTGCAACTCTAGCTTCTCTTGCTTAGGATTCCATTACAATCCAAGCTGTACTTTCAAATCATAAAATCTTGATGAGTGACTAATATCTCAGTAAAGCAAACAATTTAAGTGGGACGAATGAAAGAGGTTAGTTGTACAGGATGAAAGAGGTTTGGATATAGAGCTAATTAATTAATTAAGAATGCCTGTGAATGTCTAATGAGGTGTTGCCAAAAGTGAAAAACCAGTACACTCATTCATGACACAGAATTTTTTTGTAACCGCCTAGCAAAGTTCAAGCAAGGTGGATACCTCTCCAGCATAGTGACAGACTCGAAATGCCTTATCTCGTTCCCCTCTGAAGCAGTCATTTCCTTTCAAATGCTCTTTCAGCTTATTTGCGAGAGATAAATCTGAAGATCGTGGGAACATGCACTCCTCGTCAAGTAACGAAATCAATCCCAACGGTCTCTGCATAACACATATCCTAAATATTATTAGCTTTGTGGCTCCCTTTAATCCAACACAATTCCAGTCAGAAAGTTTCATAACAAGACGGTATGGTCTAGTAAACCAGCGCCTCGTACAGGACAGTGCCAGAAGAATCGAATAGAACAAGGATTACCAGTTGGCAGCATAATTGAAGGTTATTCGAAGTAGTTTATTTCCTACATTTGGGTAGTGAAATGCAAAGCATGTTTACCTTCTCGATGAGGTCAAGACACTCTTGATTGTCTTCAAAATCCACTCTGGTCCAGTCAATGTTTTCGGAGGTATACTCCTGAATTCATTCACAGAAAAGGACGTCTCTATCAGATGTTTAGTTAGGCACAAGAGAACTCAGTCGAGGGCAGGCAATACACAACTCTGAAGCATAGAAGGAAATGTAAGTTAACGGAAAAAAATTACGCATTGTACCTCTTGCTCAAGTTTGAACAGGTGGCGATTGAAGTGTTGTTGCAACCTTTCGTTGGCATAGTTTATGCATAGCTGCTCAAAACTGTTTTTCTGCAATCACGAGGAAAACCTTGAGATGGATTCATTTCATGACTGGTGAGGGAGAGCAAAATTCACAATGTACAACACAGCAGGTTAATATAATCCTTAACGACTTTGACCTCACAATACTGACGTTCAAGGATTCATTAAAAGAAAGTGTTTCCAGGTTTTACCTTAAAAGATTCAAAACCATAAATGTCTAGTATGCTGATTGACCTTCCTGTCCGCTTCTTGCCTGCCTCCAAAGACTTGTTAATGCGTTCGACCAACCAGTCAAATAAGTTTGCGTAGATAGCTTTTGCAAGGGCATCTCTGGAATCAGTTGCCTGCGAACCAAAGAGAATAAGATAAGAACCAAGCATGTACGGCAACAACCACCAAATGTACTTACAATGGACTATGAAACTTGCAGAAGACGAATGATCTTTCTCATATTAGCCTGAAATCAAGTCATAGTACGATGGACATTACAAACCAACAATTGTGCTGATTGAACATGAGAATTAGATGACAGGAAATAATACCTGAGATAAGGTCAATTGTTGTACGATGTCATCCCCTCCTGCGCGGATCCTTCGAGTGGAAAGAGCTGTAACGAGGTCATCGGCATCGCAGTGCAGTAATGCCGCTGCTACTTTCACCGCTGCACACATTAAGGCATTAAGTGTAGGATCAGAATCATGGTAAAACATACAACACTCCATGACAAACTTATGCTCAACAGCAAACTTTTCGAAATATACAAAATATAGTCTTTTAAATCAAGCAGCTTAAGTATGTGATAAGCTATGTAGATAATACTTACCTTCGTTTTCATCAACAACGGCATGATTATCATGCTCAACAACGCTGAATGTGATATTGCCAAGCCACAGAACAGCCGATAGCATTTCAAAGGTTAGCTCTTGGTCCTCCTTGCTAATTTGCACCACATTCATAGCCGTCTGCAAGATAACAATGGAGACGTATACTTAGTCACCGAAGAAGACATTAGGCAACGTGACGAAGGATGAAAATGACTCAGCAGCTTCCCCCTTTAGAGTTCAACGTGAATTCAAAGTGCATCTAAAGAGTCAAGATTAAGAGCAAAAATCTGTGTTTCTTTCTGAATTCACAAGGCACAAAAACAATGAAGACTCACCCTTAAACGTTTGAACTCCTCGGCATCGTCGACATTGTCAATGGACAAACAGTTGCTTTGATTCAAATACCGATACTCCTTCGCAGATTTTAGATGTAATCGTTCTGCTCCAAGACGCAAATAGTTACAGGTCAGAATTGTTTTCGAGGAAATTCTAGAAAATCTCTGAAAATAACTACTATCCACATTCAGCGTAAATGCGGTACCGTACCAATTAAAGACACAGTTAAAAGATTATAATGTGATATGAGTGTCACCTCGAAAATCTGGATCAGCTCCAGCACAAAGCTGATAAAAGATATGATAGGACCTTTCGCCGTCAGCCTGCTGTACAACTCGTGACTGTAATCACGACACATTAAAGCACGTCAGGCAAGACACCCACAGTTCACAAGAGCTGCATTCATGACCTGAATTGGTGACCTATTAGCTCACGGCACTCGGAAACGGATATGTTCTACAATGGTATATACCAAAGCATGCGCAGATTAATAAACTTCTAAACGTGAAAAAGTAAATCATCATCAACAACCATGTATAGATAGCTCTAACATAGATGGCTTACCTTTTCTAATAGATCTTTGCGCACGAGAGGAGAAGAGACGCGTAAAACCACATCAAATAAACTGAAGTTAGATGCATGTCATTACTGAGTTCATCGAAGAGAAAGCAACGTGTGCAACAGAGAAATAGCGTAGCTGAAACAAGCATTTAGTTTCAAAAAACTAAAATAAGGCGCTACGGCATACGTGCTAAGGATTAAATCTTGCTTACAGGTCTGAATCTTCGCCCCACATATTTTGCCCACTTTATCAAAATGTATGTCAATCAGTTTGCCCTGCAAACATGAAAAACAGTGTCACCAACAAAATAAGATAAGACTTCAAGACGGAAAGGCCCGTTAACTCTTAGTATAATCCCGTCATTGTTTCAAAGTTAGATCGGACGGAGAGATATGATTCGAAGTGGACCCAGATTGACATAAAGTAAGGGAGCCAGAATTCTTACAAAGCGACTGGAATTGTCATTTCTTAACGTTTTGGCATTGCCAAAGGCCTCCAGAATAGGATTTGTTTGCAAAATCTCGTCTTCTAATCCCCCACCGCCTCCAAGTGCAGCTAAATATTGCATGGCGATTTTTGCTGTTTCTGTCTTTCCAGCACCGCTCTCTCCACTGCAAAAGGATGAGCATATATGCTTATTACCTTATTTCAAATTCAACGAACAGTCATTTGTGTAGATAACCAAAACAACCTTAAAACATCAAGAGATGGCATATCCATACATAGGTGCATTGAAGTCATACAACCCTAATAAAAGAAATTATTAACATACCTGATGATAATAGACTGATTAGTTCCATCTGCACACGTTCCAACGTCGGGTCAGCAAGACAAAAACAAACTCTCTAGCCAAATCACTCTTCCATAGGTTTTCAGACTAATATCTGAAATTACAGCAATGAGCAGAGCACTCACTATACTACAATCAAGAGGAACGGGATCATAGTAATGTAAATTATCCATAATCAATTTCATATACTGTACCTCGAACCATGGCTTTGAAGGCGCTGTCCGCTGTCATGTATACATGAGGATGAGAGCTCTCTGGGGTTCTCTTCTGGTAGGCTAGAACATTCGCTGGACCATAAATGGGCACTTTCTTGAAAGGATTGACAGCAATCAAGACGGGACCAGCCCTAGTCTGCACAGCAAGGTACCAGGTCACCGCTAAGAACCACTTCGGATTGCTAAACTAACATGGAGCTGAAAAGCAAAGACCAGGCCGTAATTCAAGTAATTCAATTGCGAAGACTTTCACCAGGCCTCGTGAAATGAGCTGCAGGTAACACTTCCTATAAAAAGGCCCCAATGTCAAATCCTAAAGTCAGAGCTCGAGAACGAAGAGCACATTCATTAAACAATAAAAGGGTTATGCTTGCACTCACGTATATCTTGTCTTGCGCATATCGAAAGTCCAAGTTGTGCAGAACTGAAGGCTCGTTCAGGTAACTCAATTTGATCAGGTCATAAACTCCTTCTAAGATGTCAGGGTTCGCCGGTTGTAGTCTGGTGGCATTCACTCTGATCACCTGCATTAATCCACACCAACAAATCTCGTCATTCTCTAGCATGCTGGTAAATCTTTGGTACTAAGATAGTTCAAAATTCAGAATATTGTGCGAAGCAAAAAGTGCGTGATACCGAAAATCAAATTCATAAGAAACAGAGGAATGCGAAGAATCTCACCTGTCGATCAGCAGTTCGGACCATAGCCTCTGTATCCTCGGCGGAGACTATCGTTCCAGCTATCCAGTTGAACTCCGAGGTCAGAACCCATACTCGTAGATTCTGCAACACCACAAAAGAACAACCAGAGTCTCGATCACGCCGATATTGATCATAACCCCACCTGTCATGCTGGCCTCGAAGCATGGGAACCAAACTGAGCTGATCTCAAACACATAGAACTGAAGTGGCAGTTACAGGCAGAGACCTGACTTGCTTTTACCTTTTCTGCACATAACCACTCTTCGTAGCAACACAGACACGAACACTGTTAAGAAGAATTAATAAGAGATTCTTAGGAGATAGGTTTACCTTCTTCAGGCGCAATGTACCATCGTCCTTCCACTTCTTGCCTGCCGATGAAGGAGTTGTTACAGGAAGGGCGGGATCCTGTGGGACGGGGCTCTGAGGAGCAGGAGTTTGAGGTGTCGGAGGCGCAGGGGGTTCCTGTGCAGTTAGGAAACTGAAACTCGGTTGCTCCTGCCCCAACCCCTGGGCAACAGAGGCGTTTATCCTTTCATTAAAACTGAGAGCCCCTCTGCTGTGCAATTGCGAAATGCCGTCCTCTGCAGGCGTGGAAACATCAGGTACAACAGAAGGGGAGCTCGACAACTGAGGAGTGGCGAAACTCCCCTGGTTCCCACCATTCGCAAAAGGTGTATGGCCATTATCAGATGCAAGATCGCCCGAAAGTTCGTCAAAAGCTCTTGACAAACACACTCTAGGCTCTGTAACGAGATCCGCAGCCATCACCAAGTTCGCAACGGGCGATTCGAGGCCAAAACCGTCCTTCAACAACGCCCCGGAACCGTTACTCGGAACCGCGAGATTATCTAAACACGAACCCAGGGCCTTCTTAGCTCGCACAGACGACGGCAAGCGCGCCCTGGACGTCGGCCTCGACGGCAGAGGCGGCAACTCCTCGTGCGACTCCTCACTCGAAACCACCTTCTCCTCCGTCTCAACCGTCCTCATCGAATCCAACATCTCCTCTAACGTGCTCCGACCCCCGGAGCTTTCCATGGTATACATCGTCCCTCTCACAACCCCCACAACGACCCTCCAAAACTCTCCCTAAATCACAAACCTTCAAGAAACGCCGAGCATCTCTCCAATGCACATCACCCAAACCTCAACTCCACCAATGGCGAATTCCACAAGCAGTCCTCCAGTAGGGCAATGGCGCTTCCAGCTCCGAAACTGAGCTCCAAAGTGAGGTCCAACCGCCTCAAACGACCAAAAAACCTTGCATACCCGGATCCATCCACATGACCAAAACCATCCAAGGCACATCACCTGACATTCCCACACACCTGCACATTCCTCCCCGGAACTGAAACTACTCCCATTCCTCAAACACACACCCCATTCCCAACTCTCACCTCACCTGACCACATCCACATAACCATGACATGAAAAACTCCGCCAGGAGCTCAACCACAACACCACCTGAAGCGAAGTACAACACCAACTGAAATGTGAGCTGGTAACTAACTCTGCTTCGGTTCTGAGAAGGTTTCCTAGTCCGTTGAGTCAGCTGGATGTTCCCCTCGGCATTGGCCCTGTAATGTGGTGCATTGGGGTGTCCGCCCAAGTGTGGGTAAGTTGAGCTTGAGTTGGAGGTGAGTGAGATGAGAAGAGTAGAGTGGAGAGTGAGGAAGTTTGTGTTGTGGTGTGGTTGGGGAGTGGGGGGCACAATGGTAGTGAGTGTGAGTGTGTGAGTGTGGGTGTGTGCAACGGATTCTTGCAGTAGAGGGGGTGGGGGTGATGATGAGAGTGAGACGTGCGAGAGTAGTAACGTGGTTGTGTTTGGGGGGTGATGTGTTTTGGGGGGGCTTTTCTAACGTAACGTCTCTGGTGTTGTGCATCCTTTTCTGCATCTCTCTCTCCGAAACCTCTCTGCCCTGCCTGCCTCTGTGGACATCTGTTCCATGGATGGATAGATGGAATGGATGGTTGATGGATGGGGTTGGGATGAATAGAATGGTTGGTGGATGGATGCGTGAGATGGATTCTGGGTTTGAGGATGGATGTGTGGGGTGGGTTGGAGCTTGGAACTTGGGGGAAGGTTCCGTTGATGGATGGATGGCTGGGTCTGTGGGTTGGAGGGAGTCGGTGGTGGGTGGAACTTGGGGGGACTTGGGAGTGGGGTGTCTATTCCCGTGGCTTTGAGGGTGGGTTTGCTTGAATTCACATGCAAAGGTCATGTTTCAATTCCACTTCCTACCTGCATGAGCATGAGCGGGAAGCCTACTACTCACTATCAACTTCTAGGCCAAAACCTGGATTTTCATGGCCTTCAACTTTCAACTCTTTGTCACCCAGAGCAGTTCTGGACAACTCACAGTTTTTGGGGTGATTTTATTCATAAAACTCTTTGCGCTGGAACTAGTTATACTATTTATAATGTTTAATCATGTAAGTGAGAGCATAAATTAATCAAAAAAGTAATGGTTAAATATGGATAACATCGGACCGTTGGATTGAAAAGTTAAAGTATGTTTTTGAACTATTAATACATATTCAAAACGAGGTTTTATCTTGCGTAAGATGTGTGGTGTAATTCCTCACATTTAAATGTCAAAATTCAAAATCCACTCATACACAAATTTTTGGTCATTTGTATTTTGGACCTCCTTGCCACCAAAATATCATGGCAAGAACAAAAAATTATTCACCTACATTTCCAGCAAAAGACCTATTGTTGAATAGGCTTTTTTCTTCTATGGATAGGATGTATAAATGACAATATTTGTAGAAGAATTTTTTTATTCCTTTACATGGCTTAATCAATAGGATGTTTAGGTTATCTTTCACTAAATTATATACATCTTTTATTGAATTAGTATATATACACTTTTCAGTGCCTTAATATTTGCTCTTAGTGGATATCTTGATAAATGTCTACATGTAAATTATGTAGATTTTTGCTTTGCATGTAAAATCTATGTTACAATTGTGAAATATAGTATCCAATTTTCTTCCGTGATTTCCTTTCAAAAATTAAAATGGAAACATTCATACGGAGTTAATTTACTATTCGCAGACCATGGCCCATTGTCAACATCATAGGTTGTCAACTAAATTGGAATAAAGATTCCTTTGACTCTTCCGAAGGTGGTGTCCACTGATGCTACAGAGTAGGAATGTTGTGTGTCATAATTTCTCTAAGTTGTATTAGAGTGAGCAGAATATTGCAAGAATAAAATAAACAAAAAACAGACACTTACATAGGCCTTCCTAAGGGACTGGCGTTCCTCTTTCTTTGGGAGAATAAAGAGCAGGATTTGATGTTATGATCTCTGTGATGCTTTTGGACCAGGCCATTGTGAATACTTCAAACTTCGTCATTAGTCACCCAGTCAAATCCATAAGCAATATTGCATTCAGTTCAAACATAACATGAAATGAACATGCACATAAATCATTGTGGTTACCTCCCACTAATAGCCATGAAACATTTGACAAATTCAGTCTTTGACCGTGCATGGATACCCAAAGACTGTCTCACCTCATACAAATCACAAGGCAACACTGTAATACAGATGAACCGCATCATCATGACATCGGATACGGAATGATCATTGAATGGCCTGGCACTGGTAGATTTGTGCCACAAGGAATGGTACATCGTTTTTCATGTTCAAGGTGTCGGTTGATTCCTGACCAATCTGTCACAGTCTGTTTCCTCCTATACATTGAGATCAGCACTCAGCTCCTCAGGTCAGGACTCAGGAGAGGTGTTTCAAAAACCGTTATATTTTCCGGAGGCATTTGAAAAATATAGTAACTCTTGTTTAAAGTAGCGTGTTTTTTGAAATTGTTGTATCGAAATAGAAAGATATTCAGACATGCTTTAGAACATGTTTATAGGATATCATATGATTAAGTTATGAATTCCTAAAATCTTTCTCAAATTGCTCAAAAATTATCAATGAACTCATTATAAACAACACATGGTTAGAAAAGCTTTCACTTTTTGACACAAGGATTAAAATATGCATTCTGGTGGAGTAACTTGAAATTTCATTGAGTCTTCCATTGCAGTTTGTATGATTTTATATCCGTGGTGATGATTAAAATTTTGTGAATTTTGAAACACCTCCTTAACCCTTTGAAGAATCCAATATTTTTTAAAGTTTTCAAATTTGCAAAGATTCGTCTTAACACGTGACTAGAAGAAAGGAACTAGAAGGGAGGAATGAAAGTGAATGTATAAGCTAAAGTTGTAGAACATGAATGTGAAATTACGTGTATAAAATTGAATTTATGATATGTTAACCAATATTTTTTATAAAATATTTTGACACATGATGAAGCATAGAAAAACACTTATCATCTACGCTTTACAAAATTCATACATACACAAAGCATTATGATTTTTTTGATCAAAACACATTATTGCTTTTGAAGTTCCATATGTGAGAATGGAAGTCACACATGGAAAACTCAATTTTACAATTTTGTAGTAAACTTATTGTTGATAATGTGGATTCAACTTAGGCTCTTTAAGCCTCGTAGATTAACCCTTTAACGTCCCAATTCATCACTGTTTTCAAAGATTTGTTATAAAATGGTTGATGAAAATGGAAAATGGATTTGATGTACAAAACAAAGTTGTAGATGTCAATGTGAAGATAACATCCGTATGGTTAGATTCATCATATTTATTAATATTATTTTTAAAGTAATTTTGCAAGGTTTTCTTTTGTAATTCAATTAAAAATCCAAAATTAACACTAAATATTTTTAAAATATTGTAATGAGATTGGAATAACATGCATTACAAGATGGTATAGTTTCCATTATTTGATTCTACTTATTATGAAAAATCATGTTTAAGGTCTCTCTTTTTGAACTAAGATTGAAACTTGATATAAATCACTTTTGTAATTTTTCAAAAATTCACATTATCTTATTCTGAAAATCCAAACCGTACAAATAGTATAAAACTAGCACAAGAATTGAAAAAAATAAAAAATGGATGAAAAACATCCTGCAGGACAAAAAACGAGCTGTTGAAATTCATCCGGCGTCCAGATTCTGGACGCCGGTGCGTTAAAGGGTTAAAAGAAAATTATGTTTTATTATCAATGAAAATATAGATTTTGGTGTAGTCACTTTTGGAATTTGATTTCTATTTCTGAATTTTTGCAAAACAAATTCAACCACATAACTATTTGAAATCATCTTGAGTACACATTGGTATCCAAAAACTACTAATAGAGTTAAAAATGGCCTTGCAATGCAAATGAAGGCTCAATTTTCCAAAGCCAAAAGAGTCCAGAATTAAAACACTTGTTAAGGTAGGAGTACTCATAACCGTCCTTTTAAGCTATTTTGGGCTGGTTACCACTTACAGGAAGAACCAAAAGTAATATTCATAGATTTGCAAGAGAAAATTAAAAATATTGGGAGAAGAAAGAGTCTTAGAAAAAACAAGTATGTATTTATTATATAATTTCAAAGTACATAATTCGTAGGGTGCTATGTCTGTAATAGCTGGTGGTGGAATGGATCAACAATTAGCTCATTCTTGTCCAGACAAAACCCACTCATGCCTGCATCATATCCTAAAAATATTTTTAACTTCACTGATTACCATCCGCAAGTGTCTAAAAGAACCAAGGTACAGTAAATAAAAAATTGTCCTCAAATGTCCAACTACCGCTGCAAAGCTAACTCAAAAAGAACCCAAAAGCACCTCATAGGCGCCATCTATGAACAATAAACCGTCCCACCAAAACTGGAAAGCAACTGGAGAGTGTGAAGATCCGACCCCACGAGGCCCATGCACGCACAGCTAGCCAACGGCTCTTCCCTGCAACTTCCCAACGTCTCAAAACGTCTCCTGATCCATGGAAGTCGGATCTTGGCTGCAATGATCTCCAGCCCCTAGCCTCGTCGGACCTCCATCGTCGCAAGGTGCAGCCCCTGGCCTCGTCGGACCTCCATCGGCGCAAGGTGCAGCCCCTGCCCTCGTCGGACCTCCATCGGCGCAAGGTGCAGCCCCTGCCCTCGTCGGACCTCCATCGGCGCAAGGTGCAGCCCCTGCCCTCGTCGGCGCTCTTCTGCGCTTGCGCGCCTGTTGCTCCAGCCCCGTCGTTGCCTCCCTTTGCTTACGCTCTTTCTCTGCCTGTCTCCTCGCCTTCTCTCTTTCCTTCAGCAACTTCTTGCGCTCCGCTTCAATTCGCCGCAAGACCTTGGTGGTGTCTTTCGCCTGTTTCTCTCTCTCCTTCTCGAGCTTGCGGCGCTCTACTACTTGCTTTCGCTCATCTTTTTCTTGTAGTACAGCCTCTTTTCGCGCGGCCTTGGCCTCCATAGTCTCGATGTACTCATCGCTCGTCATGAGAATCGAACTGCTGTAATCAATCAAGGGCTCGTTGCGATGGCGCTGTCTTCGAGCAGGGCGAATGACTCGTGGGAGTTCGAAGAGATTCGGCAGTGCACTGCAGGCAGCGGAGTTCGGAGAGATTTCTTCCCTGTCCGAATCATCGGGGTCCGAAGGCACGTAGAAGTGTTCACCCGCCGGTTGTGAGCTCGGAATGCGCTCTCCAAGCAGCTCTTCCATGCCCGGATCTGCCTCCGTCTCGCCCTGGTCAGTGCCCTCACCTCCATCCGGCTCGCTTTCAGATCCCGAGAGTACAGGTTGCCCATCCCCATTCTCAGGTGCCTCGGTTTCGAAACATTGTGAAGGACCAGTGTACTTATCCATGGCGTTGGGATTCAAAGGCCATATGCCAGTAGTTTGGAAACCTTTGATGATGTTTGCAGGTGTCAGCGCTTTTCTAAGTCCTAGCGAAACCCATTGCGCGAGGTCCTCCTTGCTGGCTCCTTGCCCTCTGTTACGGACTGACCATGCATCTCTGTATCCTCGAAACGCTACTTTGAAAGGTTTAAATATACTGACATCTAGTGGCTGCAGACAATGGCTGGTATGGCTAGGCAATGACAACACATCAAGTCCATGCTCTTTGGCTTTCACAACAACGTCCAAAGTTACGTGAGATCCATGCCCATCGAGTACAAGCAGGTGCCTATTTTCAGGTGAGATTCCAAACCTTTTCCCCAGCACATTGATGAAATGAGATATCCAGCCAGCGAACAAGTACGATGACATCCAGGCATTGTCTTGCATTGACATAGTGGCACCAGCTTCACATTTACATATGTAGTCTCGCTCTCTGCGTTGTCCTTTGAAGATGTAATAATTCGGAATTGACTGGCCTGCAGCGTTGATGCAAGAGAGAACAGTGATATGTTCTCTGGCGTCTGGAACCACTGCATGTACAGATCTAGTTCCTCGTTTTGCAAAAACAAGATTCCCACCTCCAGATCTACCTGCTTGCGCTCCACTCTCGTCGGCGTTCCATATGTGATCTGCAGGATACTTGTGCGTCCTGAAGATGAACTCCAGGTTACGGTATAGAGAGGCGACACTTGTTGGATTTAAGCCTCTGACTCGGCCTTCTTCCAAGCACTGTGGAGCTCTAAGGGTGAGCTCTGGATGCATGCGTCGAAACCACCGAAGCCAGCCCGCCCCAGGGACACCATTCTTGAAAGGCGTCCACCTATCTTGTGTAAGCTCTGCAACTTTCATTCTCACATCAGTGATTGAAAGAGGATGGGCGCGCTCTTGCATGTCAAGCAAATATCTTACCAACTGCTCGTCCTCCTCAACTGATAACACTCCCTGCCTCCCCTTCTTCCGTTTGAGCGTCTTGCCGTAAACGTGGTCTCTTAAGGATGATGCTGGAATGTTGTAGTCTCTTGCCACCGCCTTCAGTTTGGCACCCGAGTCGATGGCAGCAATCGCAGCTTGCAACTGCCCGTCCGTCCAGAGCCCGGTCCTCCTTCGATGCTGTGCAGGAGCTCTCTGCGTCGACGTCCCACCGAACTCTATCGACGGTCCAGGGCGTGCATGCGATGGGCGCAGGTTGTACCCTGTAGCACTCTCCCGCGACGCCCTCTCGTGCACCACGTCTGAGAAGCGCAACACTGCTGGCCTTTGGTGGGAATTCATCGCCTGGCCCACCGCGGTTGCTTGGAAACCACCTCGTGCCCCACCACCATTCTCTCGCACCCCACCTCCCATGCTGGACATCGCTTCGTGGAAAGCAAAAGCTCCGACCCCATTGCCGAAGATGCTTGATTGTCGACCAGGGAGGTTGGGCACTGGCCGCCACACCGAGGCCTCACCAGTGAATTGCAGCTGATCAGACACTTCGCTCTCTCTCACTAATCCATATTGCTGTAACTCAGGGGCCCAACTCTCTTCTTCATCGTAGATACTCTCGTAACCTCTCTCTGTCTCTGTATTACTTGTCATGGTCACTGTCAAGAGGAGAAAATCTCTACTTCTATGTTGAAAACAAAGATACACAAGAAACTAAAACAAAGCCTTAAGCAATCATCAGTGCAACACTTCTTTCATACAATGGAGAATTCACTTTGCAACATAAATTTTTGTTCTCTTCTGTATTTGCATTACAACCAAGCCTTGCACCCTTCATTAATGGGCAATATTGCAAATACTGCACCCTAAGCTACAAAACGCCGCCACTTACCATTCCTTAACTAGTTGTAATTAGACCCTAAACCGCCCACACCCTCTAGTTTAACTGCAACACATGGCTGCTAAACTGCGTTTAAATATTTGATCAACCACCCTTCTACTAATCTAATTAATTTATAGTACCAATAGTATCATGTATCAATCTCCGTCCATCACGAGACCCTATACAGCCTCATCCTTATATTAATCTGTCCATGACAATCCCCATAACCGTCACTTTTCTGTCCAAATCAGGATTGGGATGTCATGGGGCGGTTGTGGGTCAAAAAATAGGGCTCGGAGTTGGGTAAAGGGACGGTTATGAGTACTCCTACCTTAAATCTTAACTATATTGTGCATTATGGTGAGTTCTTTGTCATAAGAATTAGATTTGAATTAGAATCGAGTCCAAAAGAATCCAATACAACAAGGTAAATGACTCTTGAAAGTTAAATGTAAAGAAATTGGATGTTGCCTCAATTAAGGATCAAATGTATCTTAAATATTGCACACTCTGAAATTAATAAAAATTAATATAATAGTGTAGAACGAAGAGAATTCATTTTCTCAATTTGAACAAATGTAGATTATATATCATTATTATTCAAGATAAACCTTTGTATATTCTAATACTCGTAATAAGAATGACCATTTCATATATCTTCTAGTCAATCAGCTAAAATTAGCACCAAACATGATTAATGATGATGCCTAATATATTAGTACCTTCCTTCATAAACATGCATCAAACTGTATCCTCCAAATCCAAGTTCATATTCACCGAACACGGAGATGTAGTACCAAAATATTTGACCCTTCACGTTCTAGTCTGAAATACTGGAGTACACCACAAGGCCACTGTCGAAGCCAATGATGTTCAACAAAGAGCTATGAACGGAAAGCTATGATGTGAAAGATTACCTTCTTGCACAATTGATATGATCAGAAAATGTGCCCCGTCCACTGTGTTGAAATCGATTGAAAATGTCATAGCTGCACATGCCACACATCTTCTACACATCTTCTCCCACTAAAACTCTTTCCTAGATCTTGTTGTTCAACAACGATGGCAAAACCCAACTCAAACATTTCAGATATGATAGAGTCACCCTGAACTTAGCTCTCGGGGTTTCTAGTTGGGTGTATCCCATGCGGAACAGACCAAGTTGGTGGTCTTGAAACGGTTATTATCACACAAAATTGAATGTGATATGATATCAACAATGCCCTTCAAACAATGGCACTAAACTTGTGGAATTTGTTGCCTATTTTCAACTTGCATTCAACTTTTATTGCTACCACCGTAAACTTCTTGATAGAATAAAATTGGTTGTTGATACTCAATTTAGTTGGAATGAATTAGTATTTTTTTCATAATTTAAATTAAATATAAATTGTACTTACCTTATCAATGTAGATATGCTTTGATAGAATGAGTATATAAATGGTTCTTCTATATAATTTTATAATGAATTGTAAAAATATCTATGTTTTAGCTCTCCGATTGTTTGAGATGGTCAACACAGCAATGCATGACTTAATATACAAAATAATAAAAAATGAATTACATAAATATCCTATTCAAAGAAAAATATAATGCTGTAGTACAAAAATCTTATTTACGGTGTGTTATAATCTCTAGATGACAATTCTCTTGTGGAAGGTTAAATTTTGAGAATTTTGTCATTTTCATCCATTATCAACTTTGAATGAACTTATTTGAATTTTTCAATGAAAAGAAAGGATTTTGAGATTTTTTGAGATTTTTTGAGGTTTATTCATTTATCTATTTGCATGAAGCATCAAATTTCTATTTGGTGCTTAAAGTAATATTTTCTATTAGTTTGGCAAATTGGACAACTATTTTGAGTCCTTCTACAACTTCTCAAATTTTTGATATATTAATTATCTAAGAAAATAACCGCTTGTAGTAAAAAAAGTTCATTAAAACAAGAGCTAGAGTTTTCTCACCTTATTGGACAAGAAGAAATTTTAACAACATGTTAGATTTAGCTAAAGATTTGACTCCAAATTTAACTTAAATCTAAATCGGACCCAATAAATTTCAACAACATTATTGATGAAAGAGAAATGGCTCCTCAAAGTGAAACATCCAAGTTTGGACGAAGCAACAATTAGGGATTGATGGCTTACCTGGAGGGATGGGCCAAAGGAGACATATTTTCTTTTGAGCATTTTAGCATTTTTTGTACAGTAAAATAACAAAACCTGGAGGTGTCTGCATGACGCAACTGGTCATTTTTAATTGCGATGTGCAAGAAAGGGCCGTGCAGTCAGCACAGAATGTGCTGGTATGGTGTAAGTAGAAACAGGCCCAGAAAGCATGACTGCAATCAAGGCTGCACAGCCATGGCTCCAAGTACTACCCACAGGGGCCGGAACTAACCCATCGTTGCTCGTTTGTACAGCCAGTCACAGAATTTCAAGTAAACAAATTAGAATTTTATTTTTATTTTTATTTTTAATAATTCAACTGAAAAATAATTGTTTCATCTATGATACCAAAATTCACTTTGCGAATCCCTTTTTATTTTTTCTCTTTAAAAAATAAAATAAAATAATTGGATGGATTTTCAACATGAAAGTATTTTGCTTTTTGACTGGAGATATGATGATAATAAGAACAATGATAATAGTAATCATAACATAAAAAAATAGTTTGAAGAGAGGCTTAAAATTCTAAAAAACAAGGCTTTTAGATTGAATTTAATATAGATAGTATTGTAATACACATGACCACTTATAACTCTGAAAATATTTCTATAATTTTTTTTTAATTAATAAAATGTCATCCACTAATATAAAGTTTTACAGAGAACACCAAGCATTGTTTTATTTAACCTTGTTAGTGCAAGTACAATATTACAAATGAAATAACTATCAACATTCTTCAACTTGAAAGATTTTAAAGAATTGTGATGCAATAATCAAACGTTCATTGAACTTGAATTCAAGAAATTTTCCTGGATGAATAACATTCTGATATATTTGGAGATTAAAAAGATGAGTTTACAGGCTTTTAATGAGTGTCTTCTGGACATGAAATGATATCAAAGGATGAAATTTTCTCCAAAAACTAATTAAATGAACTTTAGTACCACATAGATTAATGTTTAGAAATTTATTAAAATATTAACCACCTAAATTGCTATAAGATTGCAGACTCTGCTAACCAAGGTTGTACACTTTGATGCATATAGTTAATTCATAGAACATTCAATTCCATTTAAAAAACATCCCACACGTCTGCAACCAGATCAATCAAGATGGAATACCAAACTGACCAACAAGCTACACTCACCGTCCCCTTCAAACGCAACATCAAAGGACCACATCCGAGAAGTTCACAATCTCCCAATCATATGCAAATAACACTTCAAAGCAAGTGAATCACCCCAAAAAACCACACAGATATTTCATCAAGTAATCATGCTACAGCACCCACATTAAACACAAAAAAAACACCACTATTTTAATACAAAACCCGTTGACTCATCCCAATATAATTTCTCCCAATGCCACTTCCTCCCTTGATTCCAGCTCCACATTCTAAAGTGGCAACTCCCAATTTCCCAATTTTCCAAAAGACTCTTTTTTGAGTCTCCCCCTCTAAAACAGCATTGAAATAGCATGTACTGTAGCAGTAACTGCAGTCTATTTTGGTAGAAAAGGCAGGCCACATGGTACCACTCCCTATCCCTCTTGGCCTCACTCCATTGGAGTATTTCAAATGGTGTTTGAATTGCCTTGAAACGGTCTAATTCCGAGCATCCTGCTCTCTGGAGTTCTTTTTTTGTTGCTGGTTGCCCCCATTTTTCTTAACCTTTTTTATCATAAGGTTTCGACTTTTGCAAAGCTGTGGAGTAGAGGTGAGGAGTTGCTCAGACACTGGTTTGATAATATTCATCTTGTTTTGACATGGGCTCGGTCTAGATGCTGCGTTGATTGGGCCCAGTTGCAGATGCTGGTGAGTGCTGTGGGTTCGACTAAGTTGACGTTACTGTTGGTGGTTTTGCAATATTCAGGTTGGGTAAAACATGAGCGGGAATGCTTCCGAGCTCGGAGTTATCTGTTTATGTTTGAATCCTTGAGGCACTGAGTTGTTTATGACTCGGTCCATGATTGTAGAATCATGGACCATGTGTTGGAAGCTTGAAGTGAGATGGTTTACTTTCTGCTGCTTGTGCAATGTTGATGTTTTGAGTGGTTGTGGACTTGTGCAATTACCATAGACAAGTAAAAATGTGTAATTAAATATGAGATTTTGTAGTGAAATGGTTGTTTATGCATCCAAGAGTAGGTGTCTCTGAACCACGTTATTTGCATTGACTGAGTGATCTTCCCTCTTCTTCGTAATGTTGCTTTCAAAACTCCGGAATTGTAGGTGTTCCAACTGAAAGACCTCAAACGTGACATTTGTTTTAATACGTTGTTGAGTCTTTAGGAGCTCTAGTTCGACCTGTAGTAGTCTCGAACTGGACATATTGTTTTTCTTCATTGAACAATCGACACCGTCGATCACTTGTTAAAATGAAGTTGGCATCTGTAACCGATGCTCTTCCCAGCTGCTTGCTCTCGGTGTCTTGAATGGCCTTTCTCTCAACTCATAGCTGCAGATTGAGGACGTTTCAGACGATGAATACAAGTGCAAGAGCAATTTTATATTGCAATCCTTCAAATGTGTAGAAACGATATTGCAGCAAACAGAAGATGCTGGCATCGAGGTCTGGTGGTGTATAAAATGTTGAAGATTCGAAAACTTTGACACAATAATCCCCAGGGAATTCGCTCACAATATAGACTGAAAAATTCAGCAGCAGGTCCACCACTATGGCAAAAATGAACTCTTCGTATGCCACTCAGCTGGTCCACCAAAAGTGTTTTAGTTTATCAGCTCCTGAACCCTAATCTTCAATAAGTATGCATACTCAACTCATCTCAAACTTCGCAAAATGTAGAAACGTTCCTCTCAAGCCATTTCGAGGAGTTTCAAAGTGATGCAGCGCAGACAATCACCTTCCGTTCACACAGACTCGAAGCTGACAATGGCTTCTCCACATGGTTCCTACCAGAATATGGATTCAAAGAAGACCCACGGTTGCAAATGAATTGATTTTAGAACAGATAGACTGAACGCACTTGGAACAACACTATGTGATTGATGAGCAATACCGTAATGACGTATCACAAAATTTGTATTTGCAATTTTGTAATTTCTAGCGGACTTCTGAGTTGATACAAGTTGAAATCTATGTAAAATAAGGGAAGCTTTGCAACAAACAAACTTCTGCTACGTTAAGCCACTGGGTCCCAATTGGCAATTCTACTCTTCGCCAGATAGAACAGCCTAAGTTCATCTGTCCGGAATCCCCCGCCATTCAAACAAAAAAAGCAACATATATCCATCGCTAAAGCACGTCACTAGGTTCACTTCAATTTGCAACACCCTGCGACCAAGAATAACATATAATTAACCATAGGACGTGCGTAAATACTCTGCCCATTTATGCTTTTTTCGATCAACCAATTCCCACATTGAAACATGATAGCAATATCCACCCTCATCATCCTCAGTGTCTCTAATCTCTCTGGCTGTAGAAATCCAGCCTTCCCAAGCTCCCATGGGATATGGATCGCAGTCATGTAGATCCAATCAGTGATCAATTGGCATGGCCCTTGCAATTAGTCCGTAGATCCGGTTAATCGGAGTAAACGAATATCATGTACACACACCCATTTATGTACAAGCAAGTTGTATGTAATGAAGATGGGTCCATCAACTTGACGTTTCTGCTGTGTCTAACTTAAATCTCATATAATTTCACGAGCGACTTTATGAGTCATATATTCCAGTATCTTGGTGGCACCAACCATGATGAGCTTGAAGCTGGAACACGAGATTTGAGATGTATCGATTATCATACCGCACTCTTTCTTGCCTTCTTCATTCTTGGAGCTTGAAGTACTACATGCTACACCTTTGAATGGATGTTGAATACACCATACTTGTCCTTTGCTTCCTCTTGATGTAGACAAAGTGTTACACCCTTGACGTCGAAAGGTACATGAAAAACTTTACTTTCGCTTTGGTGATCTTGGTGAGTAATGTAATCTAGGGGTTTCCAACGAAATATGCCCGAGGCAATGTCATACCCCAAAATTCCATTCAAGTATTGATTACCAGAACCCAAAGTGGTGGTGATAAAATAAGGTTCTGGCTTCACCCTAAACCCTAAACCCGATTCCAAGCCTAGGAGACAACATGCATTCCAACTAAGTCTTTGCTTTGCAGCTTCTCATGCACATTCTGAATTGGTATGAGTTTCTGCAGGTCTCTCTGTATTCTTGCATCCAGTAAGTCTCGAGTGACTCTTGGTTTGCTCTTCAGATGCTTCGATTTCATGTCCTTTTTTCTCTTTACATATTCTCGCAGCTTTCCAAGACTGTCCAGAGGCTAAAACTTGCAATCATCTTCGTCCATGTCCCTTGTAACTTCAAAGAGTGAATGATGTGTACAAGCTCTCAGCAAGAAGAGCAATGACATGTTTCACAAAATTGCTGGAATCCTCCGCAGAATGAACAAACGAATCCAGTTTTTCTATCCTTGATCAAACACTACCCTAAAATTTTGGTGCAGGTCAAAGAAAAAGTGAATGTTTACTCAAACAAAGATTAACAAATGCCACAATTAATCCTGATCTAAATTCACTCACAAAGAATTTACGACAGACCATTTCAAGAGTCCTACAAGAAGCATTCTTTACATGTTTACACACTTGCTAGACCAACAACACCTACAAGAAGTAGAAGTTAAGGCTGCCATTGGTAGTGGCTGCAACTTCCTGCTTGTATCCTCTGCAAATTATTCATTTACATACTACTAGTTCAAAATTTTCATAACATCATGCTCCAACTACATGTTTCATCATTCTACTTCTTGCTACTGCTGTTAGGGTCTACTTCTGGTTCCCACTAGAAATAGGATTGCTTCTCCCTATTAACATTGCCACATGAATAAAAACAATTGGCAACAAATTATTTCATATATTAAATTTGAGATGAAAACTTGAAGTTGTATTTAAAATTGTTTTGGGTTTATCATAAAAACCAAACATCAATCCAAAATTCAGTATCTCACATCAGTCATCAATGAGAGAAAGTGCTCAACAGAAAGCTTGCAGAACATCCCCGAACTTGAACAGGTGAACTCACAAAACTTGCGCAATATGCAACTAGTCACACAACTTGCACATGCAAACATGAGTTTAAGTTAAATCAGGAGGCACGCACCATATTCAGATGAGCAGGCTTGAAGGAGATGGTGAGCAATCTCGCAATGCTCCTCCACCATCGCCACCAAACCCCCCTTTCGGAAGTCGAATTGCACTGCGATGTGCTCCAAATCAACTGTGTTGAGTCTCTCCCTCCTGATACCCGCATCATTATCAACTGCAAATCATCTCCATATCAATCGAAGAGAGGACATCGAAGAGAGAATACTCCAGACTTTCGGAGGTAGTCTCCATGTGACACGAAGCAACTAGCGACAAGTGACAAGTCATCAGCGACAATTAAACCAGGTGTCCAGCTATGTAAAGGGGGAATTCTTCGGAAACCCTAATTTTGTGAAGGCTCTTCTTCTCTCTCCATTCCGAAAAAATTTGGTATCGATCCACTGTCTCATCAAGTCTAACAGTTCAACTACCATAGTTCACATGAAACTTCAAATACTTACAACGTTTACAATTTTGGAACTTCAAAGCTTATCTCATTATCAATAAATTCATACTCTTGAGATCTATCCATGAATGTATAATTTATTCCATAAGATGAAGCATTAGACGAAAACAACAAAAAATCAATTTGATGCTTAAAGTACTTATAACCTATAAAGTAAAGATTCATACAAAAAGTATGTTGTGTATAGATAAATCTTAAAAACATTATTCAATAAGAGAATCCAATTGTCAAATTTGAGTAAGTAGCATGTAAACACTTTTTCTAAATTCTTAAATAACACTGTTGAAAAATTACTCAATGTACTATATCAATGTAAATGATATGTAAATGTAGTATGTAAATGTAGTATGTAAATGTAGTATGTAAATATAGTATGACAATGTTGCTTGACTCCCAATGTGAAAGAGTAATGCGAGCCGGAAAAAGAAAAGATTAGATTTCAAATGAAAATGAGCTAACTCTACTTGATGTGCTGACACACCCGGTTCCAGATGACATCACCTTCCGAACGACGTCACCTTCTTCACGCACAAGTAGATGAGCCCAAATCAGTCATCAACCCACCTCCGAACATTCCTGCATGCTCGTCGGATCCACAACGCTTTCCAACTCCACTTGGATCACTCCAGCGCCGACATGCAACCCACCCTCCACCAGGAAGCTCAGCTCGCTGCTTCCCTGGAACTAATCTCGCACAATCTGGCCCCTCAACAACATGACAATCGTATAAAGCATGCATGCAACTCCGTTTTCTAGACATTCATGACCCTGGTTGTGAGCAGTGCACTACAAGCTATCAAACTTCAATTTTGGTCGAACGGTGAAGTTGGAAAGATCGGAGTTTTGTTGGAGAGTTTGGAATCTGTGAGTTGTAGTCATGGCGGTTCCGAGAGTGAAGCTGGGGTCGCAGGGTCTGGAGGTTTCCCAGCAGGGGTTGGGGTGCATGGGCATGAGTGCGTTCTATGGGCCTCCGGCGCCTGAGCAGGACATGATCGACTTGATTCACCATGCGGTGGAGCGAGGGGTCACGTTTCTGGACACCGCGGATATGTATGGGCCTCATACGAACGAGGTTCTTGTGGGCAAGGTGAGTTGTCTGGGGTTGGATCGACTCATGATCGGGCGCATTGTGTTACTGGTGATTGATGTTGGTTATTCGGGTTTGGAGGTTACGGTGGGATTGTAATGGGTTGTGTTTGGGGTGAAGAGGGTGAGATTGAGTGTTAGTGAGTTGTGATGAAGGGCTGAGGGTTGGGCGGATGTGTATTTGCAGGCGATCAAGGGTATCCGGGAGAAGGTGCAGCTTGCAACGAAGTTTGCCAACTGCATTGATGAGCAGGGAAACTTCAGTGTGAGAGGTGACCCGGAGTATGTGCGATCAGCGTGTGAGGCGAGTTTGAAGAGGTTGGATGTGGATTGCATTGATCTGTACTACCAGCACCGGGTTGACACCAAAGTTCCTATCGAAATCACTGTAAGGAGATGGATCGACGTCTCTCATCGTCATGACTGAATTGTCATAGATTCTTAAGTTTATCGACATATTTTGGGAGGTTTATTTATTAAGAAGGGGGAACGTGGTAATCAAACTAGGACGAGAGAGAGTGGTCCTTGGACGGCTATGGCATGGGAGTCGGAATATGAAGTGTGTGTTGTTGGGGTTGCAGGTGGGGGCAATGAAGGAGCTGGTGAAGGAGGGGAAGGTGAAGTATCTGGGATTGTCCGAGGCTTCTGCATCTGACATCAGGCGTGCGCATGCTGTGCATCCCATCACCGCAGTGCAAATGGAATGGTCGCTGTGGGCTCGTGATTTGGAGGAAGACATCGTCCCTACTTGCAGGTACTTTTTGATTTTACGTTAGCGAAAAACATAAGTCGAAGTATGATGTTTACAGCGACTGAGGGCTATCCGTTTTGGTGGAGCATGAAGATTTCACTTGCAATTCCGGCCTTGGAAGTTCAACAATGTGATTTTCCAAGACATTGGAGTTCATTGGAAATGATACACGTCCCTGGTTCAGGGTTTAGGGTTTCAGAGGAAGTATCTAAATTTCCACGAAGTTTGCCAACTACTGTCAGTTGGATAACTTTATATTTTTCTGTTTTAATGGCTCATGATTTTTCGCGCTGTATTGCAGGGAGTTGGGGATTGGAATTGTGTCGTACAGCCCTTTGGGTCGCGGGTTCTTTGCTGGCTACAAGCCACATGAGGCAAGTGGGGACGACTTCCGTAAGGTAAAGTTGTACAATTAACTACCACAGTATCTCTCCATTGCACCATATTTATTCGAGATTTCTTCTCTGTACATATCTAGACTAATGTTTGTAGTGATTTCAATATGTTTATAAAGTGATTCACCATATGCATTTGGTTCTTTTATAATGAAGTGACTAAAAATTTCATCGTGATGTTTGTGTACAGGCCCATGAGAGATTTTCTGGAGACAACTTAGAGAAGAATGAGAAGTTGAGACAACGAGTGTTCGAAATTGCTGAAAGGAAGAAGTGTTCTCCCAACCAGCTTGCACTCGCATGGGTTCAGCACAAGGGCAAGGATGTGGTACCCATTCCCGGGACGACGAAGAGGAAGAACTTGGACTCCAACATCGACGCTGTGCATGTGAAGCTGAGTGACGAGGAGATTGCCGAGCTTGAAGCAGCAGTGCCGACGGAAGAGATTGCAGGAGAACGCTACAATGCAAGCTTTATGCACACGACTTGGCGTTATGCACAGTCGCCTCCTCTGTCATCGTGGAATGGAAGCTCATGAACTTACACGTGCTCTGGTTTTCTAGTTTTCGATAATTCTGATTCTTTAAGCACAGGAAGCATGTAGAAAGTAATACAGTTTTTAAACATTGTGCATAATGTTGCTCGTGTAGAAGCGTGTGGTGCTACTTGTGTTCATTGAGCTGTGAATTTACCGGTGAGGTGACGAATGCAAATTTTAATTGAGAATTTGTGGATATTATTTAAAGAATATCCATGCGGAGCTTAAACATATTTTCTGCCTGATCTGTTTGCATTAGTCATTTTGAACATGCGTTAATTCAGATGTTCCATCAAATCTTACACAAGCTTACTGCTTTGATTTTTTGGAGCTGTCTTACAAGCCCAGGCCAAGCATGGTCTATTATGTGGTTGTGTATGGTGAACTTGGAGCGGTAAGGTTTATAGTGACTTTTGCCGTATCTTCATTCGGAAAGTCCTGAAGTGGCTTGTGCTGATCGATGAGCTCCTTGTTGTTGACAATTCCGAATAATTTAATGACGTTCTTACCCCAGTTGTTAGCGTAATAGCGCTTACAATTTCGTAGAAAATACAGCTTGAAGAGCTTTTTACTTCGTAGACGCTAGCTTCGAGTGGCCATGAGCATGGCTATTTTCGAAGTACGTGAATGGATGCAATTGAAAAGGCTTTAGAAATTGGCTTTAAGCTTCGGAACATCTATCCAAGGCGACGTCGAAGAAATGTATCGAGTTGGAATCCATTATCAAACGATTGAATGTTCTCAGAGAGTAGCCAACAGCCATTTGTCGGAAGAAACATGCCACGGCTGCAGGCCACATCGGCCAAGTTCTCAGCGATTGCGGATTTGAGTTCAATGTCAACGATCGTAAACGAAAAATTTCAACCCCTTCCCGCAAAAAAGTTTTTGTAAAGATACTGAAATGGAACTCCGTATGCCTGTTACAGTATCCTACGCTTTGGTTCGTTTTTATAAGTAATATCTCGTGCAACGAGTAACTGAATTGGCCCTTCACACTTCGATCCTTTCAGCAACTAATTCATCAAGAGCATCGATGCACGACAACTCCAAATGGCATTATGAAGATACGATGATCTTACCGTAAACGAATAATTCCCTTATACCGTCGAGCTCATTGGACCGAGAGTCGATGATCTGACAAACCGTGTCCATGGTTTGAGGGAATTTTACAACAAGGTTACCACAGTAGTCAAGTGGACATCACACTTTACGGTATTCTGTTGAATAAAGTATGATGCAACTAATTATAAAGCACAGAGTCGGGAGCTTAACTGAGTCAGGAATATTCATCGGCGCAACTTACCGATTACCATATTTTTGGGAGAAACACATATTTTATTCAAAGTGCTTCGGCGGCCCATATACGGTAGTCATCTGTACTAACCCATATTATCATGATGTTTTGTTTTGCTGCTTAGGTTCCAAGCATGATCCTTGCTTCGCTGGTATTAGGAGTGTCGTTGTGAAATCTTGACTTCTTAATCAGCTCTACTGCGTAGTTGACATCCACTTAGCTGAACGGAGTTGCAAATCGTCTGTCGCAGACTTTATCAACAGATTGATAGGCTGTTCAGATGGCGGTGTAAACAGATGGGCATGTTGTGATTCGAAGGCTGTATCCGATTTGTATTAGGGTCGAAATGTAAATGGACTCCAGTAAGTACTAGTAAGAGAGGATCTCGGACGAGAGGCGTGCGACAACAAGTCGAGGCAGGATTATTTGGTGCATCGGTTGAAGCGGAGGGTTGATACAAGGGTAACTTGCTCTGGCTCGGGCGGACTTTCGCATTCCGAGAATCTGTTGGTTGGTGCTTGCGAACTTCGTGGAGTTTTAACGCTGCCGAGCAGTACTGGATCTGAAGCCGAGGTGAAAGGTACAGCATTTCCCGGTCCCCCTATGGTCGTCAGTCACGCACATCCTGGTCATGCTCCAGTTTTGTTGGGTATCAGTCCAGAGTTTATTTTGTAGAAGCCTTCACTTGCTTGACACGGCGCTTTAACATAATATAGTGGGCATTATAGTCGACAGTTGTCTCATTACATTCTATTTTCCTTGGACTGTGCAGTGCGTGCCAAATCCAAAGTTTTGATTATTGGGTTCTAATCACTCCACGCGCTTCCCAAGCTATATCGTGTACATTTGACTGGGCAGACCATACACCTACCGGTACTGTAGCCGAAATATATATAACCTCATCATTTGGTTAAAGCTTGGGATCTGGTTCCTGACTTGAGAGTTGGTGAGGTGCACAAGATGAAGAGGCAATATTGTGGCAAACTGGGGTCGGGCATTAGCCGCAACTCCCGCTGGGCGCTGTATGTGGTGAGCATGGCGTGTCTGTGGGGCATGGTCGCCGCTCAAGCGGCTGCTCCTCCGATGTCTCCTCCAGCTAATTGTGAGGGAAGCTCCAGGGACTTGGTGAGCACCGTGTGGGGATTCATTCTCACCTGTGTGGCCTTGTCTCTAGACGATTGGGGCATCCTTAAGAATGCTGCTGATGATTATTTTTGGAAGGTGGCTTTGGTATGTGTATGGGGTTCCCTAAATCCATTAACAAGCCTTACGAATAAATTGGACTACGTTGTGAGGAGTTGGACAATGAGGAGGCGGCTGAGCACTACTCGGGAAGCAAGATCGTACATCAGAACATTAGTATCTTGTAAAGTGGTTGTGCACCTCTCAGCAACTGCTTACAATGGTGACTTTAAAGGCAAACTTAAGAATTTTCATGAGGAGGTGGATGTGGCAGACTTTTCAGACGCACTTGTGCTTGGTACAGAAGTGCCAGATTGGAAAGACACAATTGTACAACTTAGTGCGATTGGGAAAGAGATGTTGATAAAGAGTGGTGTGCTTCCTCCTATTGATCGATTGAAGATCTTACAAGGGAGTTCAGGACTTGCAGTGGCAGTATCTGCAGCTCAAGGTGTTGGGTATGTATATGGCGTTGTTGTTCGAGTTGTGCAAGGCCGACGTGTGAGTCCAATCGAAGTGGTTGGATTCTATTTGAGCATCATGATATTGGTAAGGGCAATGTTTCACTCTTTTGTGAGTAGTTGCCATAGACCCCTTGTCATTTTCTTAAATGATGGGAAGGAACAAGAATTCATCATGAAGTGTGAAAAGTGTGATGAGAATGCTTATGTGTTATATGCAAGAAAATTGAGGAGTTATTTAGGTGAAGGTCTAGTCTCTTTATTTTTTTGTAGTGTTTTAGTACTTTTTTTAATCTATGATTTACGGTCGACACCTTTAACTTTAGTTGTACCTTTGATTATGTTGATAATTTCATCAAGTCCACTTTTGGTAGTTATAGAGTATTGTTCTAATAATTTTAAATCATTTTCGAACATTGGTAGTTATATCGCCGTCTGGGTTTATCCAATATCCTATATTGTAGCATATGTGTATAGTTTAGTATTGACCTGGAAGTATTGGAAGTCATTTGAATTTGATGTTCCAACTTCTGGATACTTGTCAAAAATCCTACCTTATATAGGTTAGAGCGTTTATTAGAAAAAACAGCCACGATGATATTTACTATATGTATTATGATATACTAAAATTACTACATTGTGGGTGTGTGAATGATGTGCATTTAATCTTGAATTCACCCACCCAATTTTGAATTTTGTGCATTTGAAAAATTTCTTATTACACTTTCGATCTTAACTTGGTTGTTTTATCTCATGTTATATACTAAGATAGTGTGATTTTCATATATTTTTTCTCTTTACTAATTTAGTGTGGTCAACTACAAATGGAATTGACTAATTTAATGCAAATGGTACTTTTTATTATAACTTGGATGTCTATGAATGAAATTTGTTTATCAGTATCACTTCAAGAAAACATCAACCATATTCACTTATTTTGGAACACATGTTTATTATTTCAAAAATGATGTTATTATCGAACGACAATTTCTACAAACTTCCCAATAAATGACCATTAATACGTGTATCCATGAGCACATCAAAGTTGCAATCCACATGGTCTCTGCCCATTCATAACAGTTTTCTGGTCTACTGAATTAGAGTCACTTGAGCATATCATTCATTAGTTTAATTCCAACAAAACAACCTGGTCCCAACCAAGACCGCCGAAGAAGAGAGCATGCAAGCGGCTAAATCCACATCAACAGCATCCAAACAGTGCTCTCTAAGTGCCATTGTGAATTGTAAAAACTCTAGATGGGCACGAGGATAAATATGATACCATGAACGTTGCTGCAGGGTTCATTACAAGCAGACCTGTCGTTCCTCACTCAAAAAGTGTCGCCCTTCACTGAAGAAGAAGATGAAAAACGGCACTTTTTCTTGTCTTTTGTGACTCCACTGACTCGCCAACTTCGAAATTGCTTGATATAGTAAGTGAGGAACGACAGGTTTGCTAGTAGTGGGTTTGGTTCAGCTCGTGACCTGATCAAACACACTATGCTTCTATGCTTCTGATAATTGATGGTTGTGTCTGGATGTGGAGATTTGGGGGGCAGGGATTGTGTTTTGGGGTTGAGAGGTTTGAGAGTGAGTGTGTTTGTGAGTTGTGATGAGGTGTTGAGGGTTGGGCGGATGGATACTTGCAGGCAGTCAGAGTCGGGTATTCGGGACAAGGTGCAGCTAATTGCTGCATCGAAGTTCGCCAACTGTGTGAGAGGCTGCTCGTCCAAATTATCTATTTCCAAGGTATAGTACTAATCTTTGTTAATTTTAGACTTGGACAACTTTACATGCACCGTGATGTTCTTCATTGTGATTTACATATATAATGTATGTAGAATTTGGAGATTTTTAGATGCATTTCGTACTTCATGAAATATTTTTTGTTGATTGTTGTTAAAAGTTATTATGATGATTATTAAGCCAACAAAAAAAAAAATCCAATTTATATAGAATTCTCACCTATATGTATTGAATGCCAGAATTTTTATTCAAAAAGAATCAAATGTGAAGTAAGGAGAGAATACAGAATTTAATTTTACGGTCATAGGTCCATGATTATAGGATTTAGAACATTCACTTTGCCACTATTATTAGACTGATATTGAAATCAACAACAATAGCATTCTCAAATTAAACAAAAATCCACATTACGTTAAATTCCATCAATTTCTTTTTTATTCAACATTCAACATCAAGAGTCACTATTCAAATAAGTCCATCGTCAACTCTCAAATCTAAAAACCATTCACATAGTAAGTTGTTTTCATATTCATATAATCAAGAAAATGTAGTGCTTAAAGCTCACATACAACTTACAGTTGACACCAAACTCTAGAAATAATCCCACTCTTCAGAGAAAAAACCTCCAATTCTCCCCTTACTGTGTTAGATTGAAACTTTCAATTAAATTTGGATGCCCGAGTATATATAGTAGAGAGAGTGAAATTCTAATGTTGTGAATGCTTTCCACTCCTCTGTGCCCTCTCTCCTCTTCCCTCTCTTATCCCTTGCAAGTCAAACCAGGTTTGACCTACTCCATGAGTACAGTAATTCCCTCTCCACGGCCACATGTCCCTGACTTTACGGTTTTAGGGCCCTCTCCACGGCCACAGGACCCTGAACTTCCGGTCTAAGGTCACCGTGGACTACATCTCTGTCCATTCCAAGCATCGTCGGCAACCTAAATTGTCTGCAACCGCCTTCGACTCTTCGCAGCAGCTGCAGCGCATTAACTTAACCAAACTTTGTCTGCACAACTTTGGCGGACAGCTCTCGATGCCAACGTACAGTCATGAAGCTCCACCGCCAAGCCCACTCCATGATCCGACAGTCATGGAGGTGGCTCTCCATCAATTACTCTCTTCTACCTGTGCAGACGAATTCATTCTTCAAAGATCAAATGTCTGCACCTCTTGTTTCGATCACTATATAACTGGATGCTAGGATCAGGTTGTTTTTCACTCATTCTTCGTCTCTTCGAGCTCAGTGGATGTTGAATCCCATTTGTGGTCCTCTCTTTTCTTCTGGTACTAAGGATATTTGTAGTCATTTTGAGCTGCAGTCTAGTTTTTTGCTGGTTGGATTGAGTTTTTGGTCTCGTTTGTCGATATTATTAACTTCATTGTGCAGTTTGCGGGGGTGGAGATGGCGAGTACGACGTTGTTTGTGAACAAGACGGGAGACATGGTGAAGATGAAGGTCGGTAACAGTCAGTACTCGTCGGATATAGCGTCGATTGAGGGAGGGGGAGAGTACCGGATGCATGTGAATATGAATGATACGTACAGGGAGTTTATGGTCGGGATCGGCGATGGAGGGAAGAAGGCGATTGTTTCATCGGACGACTGCTGCGATTACCAGTGCATCACCATCAAGGAAGTGAACGGGGAGATCGATTTGCTGAGAGAGCCGCGGCAGCAGGCGACGGCTAGTGTTGTTGAGGGCACGGCTGCTGTCAAGAAGCCTTGGTTCACATGGAAGTTGTGGGTTTGAGTTGTGATTACAAGATGGGTTCTGTCGGATAGCAATATCGTTTAATTTATGGGGGATAGTGCGGAGTTTTAGTGATATGTATCGTTGCTCATGTATCTATTAGAAGTCTCTCCGATTCTAGGTCACTTCGTAAATTAATGCGGTTTATAAAGTACCTTCTAGTTAGATATTGCAGTGATCCTTACTGCAATAAAATCATACCTGTTTTTCAGAGAAGTTTTATGTATACCCATATACATGTTGGGCATTGCACGTCTGTAGCGTTTACTGCGCTCATTTTCCATTTATGTATAAAATCATACCTGTTTTTTGCAACAGCATTCGTTGTTTAGACTTCAAAGAAACTGTAGAACACCTTTGAACAAAGGCTCCCCGGAAGCTTCAATCCCTTATCCTCTGTCGAAATTTTAAGTGTAAAAGGGTATTTTCGCATGAGATAGTAAGACTATTATAACATAACCGTGTTACTTTGGGGATATCCCTTCCAATAAACTCAAAGAATCCTTCCAAGAGTGCTGTACATGTTATGCAACGTATTTGTCCGCAACTGTAGAAATAAAAGATCATCAAGTAGTGTCTGGCCATGCTTTAAACATAACACCTTTACTCACAACGAACAAGAAATCAGACTATCAATGAGGAGTAGAATGTTCACTCGGTATACGTGACTCATTTCATGGGAATCGAGAGCCTCACAAATCGAGTGGTCACTCTGCGGGTCCCAGAACACCGTACTTACACAGGGTAAAGTGTAGCAGGCTGCCTGATATGTTACCCGCATACAAAAAAACTCCACAATAGAAAACCAAACATTCGTACACAACGCCAGTGAACCTCAAAAACAAGGCGCAGCAACTCGCCCAGAAAAACCTCTATCCCATTAACCCATCCAAAACCGCAAGATATCACCTCTGAGGATTTTAATGTACACTCGGTATACGTGACTCATCTCATGGGAATCGAGAGCCTCACAAATCAAGTGGTCATTCTGCGGGTACCAGAACACCGTACTTACACAGGGGAAAGTGTAGCAGGCTGCCTGATGTGCTACCCGCGAAAGCAAAGAACTGAGCTGAAGCCACAACAGCAGAAAAGAATCAGGTATACTAACTTCACTCCGAAGAGCATACTACCAACGTTGATCCTCCAGAGAAAGTATCAACAACTCCTTGAAAGATTGAGCCACATAACAACCGCTCCATCAAAACCCTAAAACAAAAAAACTAAAACCCTCACTCTTGGAGAAACTAATCACCAAAACAAACAGAAACGCTGAAAGGTACAACAGGCAAACAAAGCACCATATTACCATGATGTGGGATTCACAAAACCATGCGGAACTAAAGGAAGAAAAGCTAAGACGTAAGAGGAGGAGTCATCACTAGGGCAAGTATGGTTCGCTGCGGCGCCCATGTGCAAACTTATAGTGTACTGCCATTCTTCGGAGCCAAAGCTAGGGTTTCGTGGATGGGAACAGAAGTAGTCATCCATGGTGTGTGCTTTCATTTGCCAGATGGGTAGTGAATAAACCCTAATTCTGAATCGGAATCAGTCTCCGAGGATTCTCCAGCAAGCATGAAAATTGGGAACAATTTTGAAGAATTTGGAGAGATGGGATCAGAAGAAAAATATGGCTCTGAGTTATCCGAGTATATTGCTTGGGTCATGGTGTCACAGATTGAACTATTGTGAACTCTATTCCAAATCTCAGAACAATCTCAGATGCAGAGAGAATCCATTTGAATTGGCACTGTATGTGATTTTTGGAGATTCACCCGCTTACTCATGCACGGCGATGCTCACTCGCATTGGTGATGATGTTACAGAATTCTCCGTTGATGATGCAAGATGTCACTTAGTGGAAGACCGAATGTAGGAAATTTGGGTTTCGATTGTCCCAGATATGTTGTCATGAGGATTGAATTGGGTGTTCAAGGAAGAGTTTATGGGATGAAGTTAGCAGTAGTACTCTTCAGAGTCTTCGATGACGGGGTCGTCGATGAGGCACACGGCGGGGAAGCAGAAGGGGTCTGAAGCGCCGTAGGAGTTCAAGCAGTAGGACGGAGATGGGAAAGTAGTTGGTTCGGATGGCAGGAGCTCCACGTTGTCGACTTTGATGTCGCGGCAGGGGACCGTGTCGCTGCAAGCGAAGTAGATCGGGGCGTGGGAGTGGAGCTGATCGTAAGTTCCCTGAATGTTGCGGAAGGAGATGTCGCTGATGAGCACTGCCGCCGTGTCGTTTTGGCAGTTTTTGTCGTCGCAGTAGAACTGGTTGATGACGATTGGATTTTGCACGTTGATGACGGTGATCGTGTCGAATTTCACATGTTGGACGATTCCTGAGCCCCCCTGTCAGCCACAAGAGGTTGTCAATTCTGTGTTTGATATCATCTCTTCATAGAATCTGTATCTGTTTGCAAAATCTTGGTGCGCATTACCTGCCATGTTTTGATTCGGACTCCGTTCTGCGTGCCCTGGATGAAGACGTCCTGGACTGTGATGTTGGAAACGCAGGCTTGGCTGTTGCCCTGTCCAAGCCCTCCTATGCTGCATTACATACCGGAATTCATGTGTTGTGTTAGGTCTACTACTGCAACTGACCAACGGAGAAATGGATATTGTTAGGATCTGTGGAAAGACACAGAATTAGGGATAGATCTTCAGACCTGATTCCATGGCCAGGGCCGCAGACGACATTACGAATAAGCACATCTGTGGTTCCAGTTTGCAGCGATATGCAATCATCACCTGCATCACCAGATCAACTCTCTGGTATGTATCACTTCGACGTGATGACGTGAGGTGAAGCAAGGACCAGGTTAGCTGCTTAGATTTGCAATTCTTCTTTGTCTAAATTTGTACACATAGTTGGCATTTAGGATGGTAGATTTGAAGACTATTAAGTTGAACATTAACTTCATTGCAGGGTGTAGTAGTGCATATTTGAGGTACCTGCTGCGATGACGAGGTTTTCAAGGAGGGCGTACCCCGTGTTCTGCAGATGAATGCCATCCGTATTGGGACTCCATGCTGGGGACAGGATGGAAATGTTGAGGACTTGAACTTGTTGGCAGTTATCAAATTTCAGATGCATCTGCGGGCTGTCCTGGATGGTGATATCCCGGACCACCACGTTGATGCATCCATAGAACTTCAACGCCTGCACAGGATTGGACACTGAATTCAGTCTCCAAGATGTATGCCGTTGTGTTTGCAGATATGGTGTTTCATGTTGTAAGCCAGAGCAGAGGATTCGTAATATGAAAGCAAGAGGTGACCTACCGTTGGACTTGGACAGCGTTGTCTCCCGTGAGTCTTCTCCTGCACAATTGTGACATCCGTGAACAATGTCCTTTTGTCAGAAAGTGCCCAGTTACGCCAATTCATGTTACGTCTCTGCCTTCTTCCTTGTTCAACAGGCTGGATATACAACATTCATGAAGGTACCTTGCAAGGTTGGCTCCACCAAACTTCGCCCAATCCGTTCACTACTCCTGAACCTCGGAGCGTCATGTCGGCTTGTTTGTAAAACCCAATCCATTGCACCTTGTTTTTGAGTTTTGCCCATGTTGAGAGCTCTGTCGGCGGGATAATTGTGCCATCAACCTGAAAACCAGCCATCAACAGAGACAAGAATTACTGGTAAAATCTTCTCAAATTCAATTTTTTAAATTTCTGTTGACGCTCGGTACTACGACACTGGGAACGAAACGGAGTTTTATTTGAGAGCAAATGTCAACCTGGAAAGTGAGGTTAGATTTGCAGGGTCCTTTGAAGGTGATCTGGCCGACCACAAAAATGTAGTAAGCAGGCGCCAGTATCAAAGATGATTCCGAGCGGCATGCTGCCCGCCATGTCGCCTGGAATGCCTGCCAAATCAAATTCTAAACATAAGATTACTCATTAATAACTTGAGATTAATTGGCATGAGTGATGAGCAGGGATTTGGTGTCAATCTACCTTGGTGTCGTCTGTAATGCCATCACCAACAGCGTTGAATGTCAGCACATTGAAGATGCATCCTTTAGTTGTGCATGGCTCCCAAATACTGGACGGTCCAGGAGCAGGATCAACCGGCTCGTCATCTCTCTTGTGATGCGGTTTCTTCGAGTGCTTCCCTTTGGAGGACGTGAACGCAAAGACAGATGAGGCGCTCCTGACCTGCACATTTGTTGCAATAATATCTTTCTCCTGCCAGGATCTTGCACCGGTGCAGATTGCACTGACTGACAAAATATGGAACAAACACAAAGCTCTCCATGAATACGTCATGGCGTGGTCCACGAAGCCCTACGGAGGTAAGTAATGCTATCGTCTTCAAAGGATATTTCCTGTTTCCGAATGCTGTTATCTACCAGCTCATGCAGTTTCATCTGAACACTCGGTGTCTCCACTTGTGCCCATCTACACCAGTTGTGGCAACGTTACTGCAGAATGAGATGTAGAGAAGCTTTACAGCAGATGTCTGACCACTAATTGCAAAACCGATCAAGAAGGCACTCTTATATAGTCTTGACAAACTTCCAGATCTATTCAGGAAATTCATGTGTACAGTGTTGAGTGCTTGCAGCATACCGTCCTCATGTGAGGCCAATCTGGAACCTAGCTGTATATTCAGGTCGAAGTCCCAAGTGTCATATGATTTACTCCTCTTATGGTCGTATTAAATGTACCCTCGAAGATGTACACCATGACACTTTTCGGAGCTTCAAATATATTCGAGTGGATCACTAGTTAGACTCAGGTAGTATTGAATCATCCATGTAACTTGCCTGCGTTGCACAAGTGAAATAACATCGAGTGGAAGCGGCCCCAATTCAATATCAAAGCGACGGGATTTCATCACAAGAGTGACGATGCGGACTTGGACACATCTTTGCGAGGGGTTCAAACGACACGTCTTCGTCCCAGAAATAAACATGAAGTGCACTGCCAAGATAAGCCAATCTGATTCTTGGCAGATCCCTTTCTCACTGGCAGAGGCAGAAACAAATGCAAGTGCAACAGCCTACGATGAAAGCTATGAGTCACTTTGATGGACATACTCGTGAAACACATGAAGCTAATTGGGCCACCAAAAAAATGCATCAGTTAGCTGGCTGGTCATTTCTGCAACAGGAAGGTAATTAAATTTATCCACTGTCCTGGTTTATTTCAATGAGGGGACATTGCCGCCTGAAAAACGTCTGGATTCCGTTGCTACCACTCTTACAAAAACACTCGAAGGTTTTGGAACGAGAGGCTTTTGAGTGCAATGTGCAAAACCTTCTGGAAAGGTGAACAATTACATCCTTCTTCCCACCTCGTGAGGTCCACTCTCAGCCAGCTATCATGATTATTTACTACTCAAAATAATTATTGCCAGGTTCATACTTATTCCGTTGAAACTGAAAGTATTTCTTCTAGTTCTGGATTAACATCCATTCCAGATGTCGCTACGGACTCTCTAAACGGGAGTGTCGATGACGGCACTCACATACGGAAGTGTATTACTGATTTCGGCTCATGATCTGTCAATGCCTGTGGGTCCCCAATAACTGATGGAACAATCTTCAAACTACTTCATGCTGGGACAATGTGGCATGCAACTCACCTCAATCACCACTTTCTAAGTTCACTTCAATCCGTAAGTTACTGCTTTTAACTAGAGTTGTAAAAAACTAAGGAAATCCGATTGGAAAGCAGAGAGTGACTATTGTACCATAAATTGATCGTTAAAAGCTTACAGAGGTACACAAGAAAGAGTCAACTCTCCTAGTATCACTTTCAGTTCCTACAGTCTCTTGTGAAGAGAATGAAAAGGGAGGCTGCTAGGCCATCAATTGCATCAATCCAACCTCGGTGCCAAAAATGTACCGGATAGTGCACGAGCACGAGATGGCCAGAACACAGGCAACGCTTGCCAGCCACCGCCCTTGAGTGAGCTCTTACAGGCTTAATCCATAAATGTCCCTTTCTGAAAGTGCATTATTTCCTGACAGGATGAAGAGCGTACCATGCCAACTCTGCTACGAATTTGCGAAATTCCTCTTTTCCGTGACACTCGAGTTTGGGGATCAAGCATCACTCTCAATGCCGTTTGAGGTCCATTCAAGTATTCGCTTACTATTGGGGCAGTCCGTTGTTGATTTGCATATCAGATGTGGATGTACTGTACATAGGAACTTGAATTGAATCATTGATTTTCTGCGGCATCATTCCTCTCGCTCGGAGCAACAGAATGGTTTGAAACTGGTGATGAGTTCCAAGTCGCGCAATCTAGTGCATTTCAGTTTTAACATGTAGTTTGAAAGGACCAGGATATAGAGTTTAGACTAGTCTGACGACAACTGCAATCCAAAAAGCAACAGCAGGACAATGCAATCATTGAACTTCGGAAAATTGTATTATAGAATAACTGATCATATGCTTCACCATATTGTCGAGAGTAGGTTCTGTAGAAGGATTTGAAATTGACTCCTTTATACTATCCTCCTGAACCACGAAGAGAAATCAATTTGAGGAGCATATAATCTATGTTTCAATCAAAACTAACATTTGAAGCGCTCATATGTAGTCAAACGTCAAACCTCCAGATCATTCCTCATTGAAGGATCAACTTCGTTTTTAAAATCATATTCTTTAACGAGGTTCAAATTGTCCACCAACTGATGATACACTTCGCAACTTCCGCACTGTCACAAACAGATTTCCAACCACAGTATGAGACGAGTATCGCTTTGCCATTTGACCACCAAACTCAACATTCTGAAAACACTTCCAAAGATGCTACTGGAGAAATCAATGCAGGGTGATACCATGAACGTAACCATACCTGGACGTAAATTGTGCCCCGACGAAATGCATCTGGATTGATCATACGTTGTGTACGAGCTTTGCAAACATTACACGTAAATTCCAAAAGAGTTGACCTTCGAGGTAAATTCAAATCGAATTGAACCTGCAGATCACAAGCAATAACTATTACTTTGTCAATTCATATAAAGATACAGTCCTTCTCCATGACAAGAGCGTATCCTGCCAATCCTATCAATCCCTTTCAGTAATATCAGGCACGGGAAGAAACAAATACACATCTCGACACCTGCAAACCTTTGCCGACCCACTTATCTTAGCCATAAGAGTGCAACACAAAAGCCAGTGGCTCCATGGACGATCATATCCTCACTACAACTACAAGATGAATTGAAATAATGTAAGACAACTCACCGAAGTCCCATCTGACATAGACGGCACATTTGCATCTGGTCCAATCTCATCTTCCCGCGATGAAGCTGCTCCTCCCAATTGGCAACTAACCCTTCCTTTACACGTCCGTCTTTGACACCGGTTTCCCAAAGTCGTGAAACCATTTAGACCAGCTTTGATATGAGAAGCACCTAGCGACACACAAGAACTGCTTGTCAATCCTAATTGCAAATTAATAATTATTCCTGGCAATCACACATAACCACAAGCACCAGAATCAACACCCTAAACCCTAATTCTCAATACCAATCTGAAACCATGCCAACGACAAAACAATCAGCTGTAGAACTCTGAATGGCAAAGCAATGCTTACATACCACTGTTGTACGATAGTCGCGCAAACCGCAGTGTAGAATCCATGCGCGAAGACCCAATCCCTGAAACCACTACAACAGGCTGTTGCAGTCTACCATTACAGCAACTTCTGGAAACACTCTGAGGGCAAGTGATTCCAGAAACTTGCGTCATGGCCATGGTGCCAATCACCATTTTACCCAGACCCTCCCAAAACCCAACTCAATTCAAAACTAAAACCCAACCCAATTCAGACCTAAAATTCCACTTAATTCAAAACTAAAACCCAACTCAATCCAGAACTAAAACCCAACTCAATTCAAAACTAAAACCCAACTCAATTCAAAACTAAAACCCAACTCAATTCAAAACTAAAATCCCAACTCAATTCAAAACTAAAATCCCAACTCAATTCAAAACTAAAATCCCAACTCAATTCAAAACTAAAATCCCAACTCAATTCAAAACTATAATCCCAACTCAATTCAAAACAAAAACCCAACTCAATCCAGAACAAAAACCCAACTGGATTCAGACCTAAAACCCAACTCTATTCAGAATTAAAACATCGCTCAATCTAAAACTAAGACCTCAATCAATTCAGAACCAAAACCCAACTGAATTCAGAACTAAAACCCCAGTTGGTTCAGAACAATGACTTCACTCAATTCGGAGCTGAACCCAACTGAATTCAGAAGGAAAACATCACTCAATTCGGGACTAAGGCCTCACTCGATTGAGAAATAAATCCAAACTTGGGAACTATGAGATGAGGCAAAGCCGTCGACCTGTAATCTCTAGTGCAATATTTCGTATGCCTCAATCGCTTGAAATGGGTTTCTCTTCGTGTGGACCAGCTGAGGTTGCTCCCAATTCTTTGAGGTTGAAAACTGTTCCGTTGAGGGTCCAACCTTTGCAGGGTCAAGGTGCAGGTGCAGGGTGAATGTGATAATGATGAACTACGTTATTGCATGGACGAGAGGGTTTACGGTGGGTAATGCACTCCCACCTACCTACCGAGTGCGAAGCACGAGGAAGGTAGGTGGGAGTGCATTACACACCGTAAACCCTCGGACCTGTGCAATAACGTGACGTAGCCCACCGGGGGCCCATCGAGGGCGCCCACAGTGAGTTTCGCACCGCCTAAAATTCTGAAATCAAAGGTCTCGAGTTCGAGTCTTGGCTCTAACACTCATGTCGCAATGTGATACATTGCGGATACTGAGTAGGTTCTCATTATATACCCGTGCTACCGTGTCGGTCGTCATAATGCACTCTCTTTTGGCCTATCAGGAGTAACGGTGAGTAATTCACTGTCTTTTGGCCAATCAGGAGCCCGAGACGGGCCCCCCGGTGGGTTACGAGTCTGATGATCAGCTCTGTGATACACTGATTTTAACCCCTAAAGGAGCTGACAGGCCATTCTGGCCTACGGTAGTGCTGTATTAGCGGTTTTCACCTCGAAGGACATGGAATCTAGTTTCGGGAGTAACTACGGATATGACGGCATTGAAGATGTGATAATTACATGATTTTTTGAATTTCATTCTAAGCCATACTCCGGTGTCTGTGACGAAATGTATGCGCATATCCACGTATTCCTGAGGAAACTGCTCATTCTGACGGAGGTCGGGGACGGTCTTGGGGGTAAGATCCCCGTGATCTGCGGTGGCCGTTGGTGACCGGGTGAGGTGGTCGTCGTCGTTACAAGGACTCCCGCGTGTGGCGATATGGGATTCCCGCTCCGTTTTTCGCCTTCCACCTCCCCCACTCTTGTTTTGCGGCTCTACAACTTTGTTTATGTTTTTGTATGAGGCATCCGGACTGAAGGGCTGCGGGGAGTCGCTGTGCGGAGGCGGCTGCAATGAGGTTGACAACCACGTTGAAGGTGTACCGGTTGAGAGGGGCGATTGGTAGGATGGACTCTGGACTTGCCTACAAGAGGGTTTGGTGGTGGGGATTGGAATTCGTGTTGGTTGCAATCAGTATTGCTCATTTGCAGGTAGAATTCGTGGTGATTGATTCCAGAGAGAACCCATACATGGGAGAGACAGGCCACAATCAATCAGGAAGGGAACTTGGAGCGGTGGGGGGAGAATTGAAGAAGTGGTTCGAAGGGCAAGGAGTTTCAGTGCGTGGAGTGGAGCGCGCGTTGCAACTCCTGGACGCGAGGACAGTGCTCAAGGAACCACGTCCGAGCAAGTGGAATCGTAGGGGAAAATTTGGGGAGCCAGAACGGTGTCGGTACCTGTGGTACAGACACGCAGCTCGCATTCTCGGTTGGTGCGAGCGACGGCCTTTTCCTGCAACTGTGACGGACATCTTGCGCAATCACGTGTTCCCAAGTTCGGGAAAAAATGTTGAAGCGCCTGGCGAGGACCTCCAAGGCAGGGTCGCAGCCGCCTCCCACACAGGATCCCCTCACGACGGATCCAAACAAGACTCCGCAGGTATATACTCACCCGGAGCCCCGTCCTTCGGTTTAGGGTTCTCACATTCTGTCATTGGTAGGCAATGTCTGATGTCTTCTTACAAGACTGTTACAGCCAGCATTGATTGATGAGTGTTCTGTAGCACATATCCATTCTTGAAGAACTCGTATTGCAAAGAAGGTTCATGCAGGCAGACGGAGGTGACGACCCCTTCCACAGCCATTTCAAGAAATTCAGATACAAATTAGGGCACAAGCACTATTTCTGAATGGAAGTTGAACTTCGGTGAGCAATTGTACAGAACTTACAGTTTCTTTCATTGGCATCCGCAGGAGATAGTCGATTCCGATGTGGTCCTGGTGCAAACGGCGCCGGAGAGTGGGGCCCTTCCAAAGAAGCCAAGAAAACCGCGGCTAACGAAGGCCCAGAAACAGGTTCCTCTCTTCATTGAAATGCTGGATTTCCATTGCGAGTTTTTGCCGGGGAAGTTTGCAGTTTCTTTGAGGTCTATGTTTCCTGCGTTCAGGGTTCTCGTGGAGCTCAAAATTCGCCTCTGTTGTAATGGAAGGTGTTGCAGGGGGGAGTCGCAGCAGAGACAGAGGGGACACAGGGTGGCAAGGAGAATGTCGACCCGTCCCCGAAGCCAAAGCAACCTCCGAGAGCAAGGGCGACGAAGGTAAGCATTAATTAATAATTCCTCAATGTTTTGTCGATGCCAATTGTGCGATTCAGTTGTTACGATGCTGACCTCCGGCCCTTCATGATTTACGGCCTTACTTGAAAGGGAGGGGACTGTGACTGACCACCGTCTGTGCGAAGGTGATTCCACCCCCGGTGTTGGTCATGAATACGACGGAGCTGGGACGGGACCCTCAAGTGGAGGGCACGCAGGCGCTGGAGGGAGTGCCGGAGGCACGGCCAAAGAGACAGTACAAGCCACGAGTGAAGAAGGTAAACCGCGAATGCAGTGCACTCTTCAACTGTAAATGTCGTCATGCACAGTGTAATTCCTGTTTTCTGTGAAGACATACTCCATTCAGTGGAGGGCTGTTCGGAACTCATGCTAACGACTTCGTGCCAATAGGTTGTTCCGGAGCCTTTGTTGGAACCCGGGGACACCGCGGGAGTGGTAGCGGGCGGGGATATGGCCAGCACGCCGGCCAAAAGGCCGCGCACTTCCAGACAGAAGAAGGTAATTGACGAACCTCATGAAACAGAGTCTTCAGTTTTGAATGCGTTCCTTGTGTGTTGATTAAATTTTTCTTAAAGACATACGCGGTTCATGAGGGGGATGTAGGGGAGTCATGCTAACGATCCCCTGGTGCAGGCGGTTCCGTCTGCTGTGTTCGAGGGAAACACGCAGGAGGTGGTACCGGACGCGGATATGGCCACCACGCAGGCGAAGGAGGGGGGTCTGGAGCCATGCCTCAAGAAACCCCGCAAGCCGAGGGGAAAAAAGGTAAGGAAGACCTCCTCCTACTCTTACATGTTATAAGGTGTGAACATTCGTGCTCTGTGTGTGATTTTTTTTTTTTTTTCTGAAGAGTAGAAACTCTGTATAGGGGGAAACTGAGGGAATAACGCCTACAAAGCTTCCATTGCAGGCGGCTTCAGCTCCCTTGTTAGGGGTGGACAGCCAGGGACCACGTGGGGAAGCAGAGGTCGTCATGACGCAGGCAGTGGATGGCCTGAAGAGGCCCCGGAAGCCCCGCCAGCCGAGGCTGAAGAAGGTCGCTCCAGAAGGGGGGGAAAGCACACCAAAGCCCCCGCGGAAGTCCCGAGCGAAGAAGGTCGGGGACGCGAGCTGCGGAGTAGGAATCCTGGCACAGCAGACGCCCATGCCGGCCTGCGATCCAGCAAACGATTTCGGTCCTCCTCCTCCGGAGTGGACGCCCGCCTCTACACGTAAGTATATTAGAATCTCCTCTATGGTAATGTTCTGGTCCTCTGTTTCCTGTAAATGCTCATGTGCGATGAGTTCCTCTGCGCACGTGTCTCTTGGGTTTGTAGGAGGAAGTACTTTTGTTTTTCCAGTTCACGAGTTACCGTAGCATTGCGATATCACAACTGCCGAGTACGTTACCTGGAACTGTCCAACATCCGAGTAGATTGCGTAACATGTCGCCCACTTCGCGATGGGTATCACAATGTTCTAAGCAGAGTTTGTTGGATTAATGTCCGTACTTGGTGAATTGCAGAGGGACGGAAGAAAGCTAGAGGGGGACTGACCGTGAAGGAGTGGAAGGATTTGAAGGGGAAAAGCATCCGCAAGCTGAGGAAGCCGACGGACTGGCTCCCCCCAGAAGTCGTTCCTAACCTCACAAACGGTGTTAGAACGCGTGCGCTCGCGGCGCAAGTGGCGGAATATGAGCGACAGACGGCAAATGACGACACCATCCGCGAGGTCCTTGCGCATTTCGACGGGTACGAGGCAGCGGAAGATCTCGTGGCTCCAGAATCGCAGCACTCGGTTCAGAGCATGGAGACTTGGAACCTGGACCTCTGGGATGCGGTGTTCCGTGATGACTCTTGGACGAGGTCCACTCCAATTGCGAGGAGTATCGGTTTCGACAGCACGCATCCTGGGGGAGCGATGGAGAGGCATGTCCTGGTGAACGTGGACATAATGCCAGAGCGCTTCTTCGGAACCTACGTGGACTGGAGTTCGAGGAGGTCGGGGTGGGCCGTCCTTGTTCCAAACAGGTTCCTCTCCGAGTCATCTTTCCATACAGGAGATACCCCTTCATGGACACAAGGGGATGTCACCGGGGAGGGCATACACCTTGTGACGGGACAGAAGATGGTAATTTGTGATCTCGGGGGGTACAACACGGAGTGCCACTTGGCGGAAGAGAATGTTCGGATCGCAAATGGTCCAGACATCCGTGCATGTGGCAGCGAGGGGGGACATGGATATGGCTGGTGGAAGAGGCAGCATTGCTTCAGTCCACAACAGCCAGTCCTGTTCCCTGAATCACTTGATTCCTACCCGGGGACACCGGTGGTGGCCGCAGATGCAGCACTTGGCGGGAGCTCTGGAGATGACGAGGTTGAAGCAGCCGAGGGAGAAGCAAGCGGGGCTGGGAGTGGACAGGGCCCAGGGCGCACGGAGCACGTAGCCGAGAACAACACCGGGAAGAGCGCAGCAGCCGCGCCAGCGGGCAAGCCGATTGCCGACTACGACCCCCCCTCCGACATCGAAGGCGTGGATGGAACGCAAGACTCAACTGCGAGGATGACCTTTCCGCAGGTAAGCGTTGATCTCCCGGATTACATGTTGCCTCCTGTGATTAAGGTCGCAAAAGGTAAGGTAAAAGTTGTAGTGGAGGCCCCGGATTCGAGTGGCTCCGACTGGCTCCCGGAGTTTGAAGACACCTTCTACAGCAGTGACTCCGACTTCGCACAAATATGCGAGGATGAAGCGGTGAAGGACCCGGAGGGCCTTGAAGCATGGTGCATGGCTCCGGATGCTTTCACACCGGTGCCAATGGATGAGAACCAACTGGCTGCCTACTACAGGAAGGCCTCGTGGTCGTCAGCCAGCGTGAACTTTGTCCGAAGTCGCGACAACTTCTCAGGCCCTGAACCAGGGTTGAAGGGCCCCAGACCGCCGGGAGTCCCGCTGCCCCAGACTGTATTTGAAATGTACTGGTCTGATGCTGTATTGGACCGGATTGTGTTTGAAACAAACAGGTACGCCAAAACCACCATGCCTGCCGTGGAGAATGAAGCGCCGAGGACAAAAGGGGGACGGCTGTGGAAAGATGTGACCCGTGACGAAATCCGGGGGTGGATAGGGATTTGTGTTCTCATGGGCTGCAAACGCCTCCCCAGCGTGCGCCAGTACTGGATGCGCAAGCAGCCCTTCCTGTATTGCACATTGATCGCCTCCATCATGACGCTCAGGAGGTGGGAGGACATTATGCGCTGCCTCCACCTGGTGGACAACAGTACTCTGATCCGAGATGTGAAAGACCCGAAGTTCGACAGGATAGCAAAAACAAGGTGGCTCGTGGACATGTTCGGCACAGTTTCCAGGGAGATCTATAACTTAGAGAGGGAAATAACAGTAGACGAATGTGTCATTCCCTACAAAGGGAAGTATTGTTTCATAAGGCAGTTCATGCCTAAGAAACCTGTCAGGTTTGGTATTAAAGCGTGGCTTCTTGCTAGTTCAAAGAGTAGATTTGTGTACACCATTGAGGTATACTTTGGAGAGGGAACAGGAGCAGGGCCGCATGGCCTCGGCTACCACGTGGTGGAGCGCATGATGACCGGGCTGGAGAATCGCGGACATTGTCTCGTCGTGGATAATTTTTTTGGAAGTGTAAATCTCTTTCACGACCTCATGTGCAAAGGTATATGGGCTACCGGCACCGTGAGGAGGTACAGTAAGAATTTGCCAGGAGGCTTGTACCGCCAGTTGGATCCGTCTGTGCGGGGTTCCATGCTGATCAGGACCCACGTCCACAGACAGATGGGCGTGGTATCCTGGCAGGATAAGAAACTGGTCACGCTCCTTAGCACTGCTGCGCCGCCGTGGGAGCCGAATACGAAGGTGTTGCGTAAGGTGGATGGATTGAGAGGCAGGCTCATTGTGCCGTCCTCCCCCATGCACCGGCAGTACGTGGAGTACATGCGGGGGGTGGACGTCACGGATCAGCTTCGGGGGAGCTACTCTAGCCAACTAAGGTGTCACAAGTGGTGGCTTAAATTGTTTCATCTTGTCGTAGACCAGACAATGGTCAATGCCTACGTCTGCTGGGTGAAGGAAATGGAGGCTGTTGGATTGCCAGCCACCACGCACCTTGCGTTCAAGATCGCAGTTGGAACTTACCTAGCCCAGGGTGCCATTCGGGCTCGCAAAAGACTCACCCATACCGCCCCTCCACTGAGACGGCCCCCGACTGTCCACACCCTATATAGATCGACTTTGAAGCGAAGATGTGTAATCTGTGGCCGTGTGCAAAAGTGGTTTTGCAAAGCCTGCGGGAAGAGGTGGATGTGCCCGGAGGAGTGTTATAGGGCACAACATGAGGGGCTCATTTAGAGGTATGATTTACTGTCTCTGACTTCCGTCGTCCGTGGTCATGGCAGGAGGGAGTCGCTGATCGGACATGGTGGGAGACGTGGTCCACCTTCCACCTCCTGGTGGAATCCGCCGCAAAGGAATTACCTAGCTCCTCCCCTCGGCGAAAACGGCGTCGGTCGCTGTGACTGAAGGGCATGTCATATCGTCGCACCAAAGACCAGAACCCCGTACGAGCGAAGGGCTGTGGACATCCGTGGACATCGTGCACCACCAGAGTAGCGCTGTGAAGTGTTTTTTTGGACCCACTTCTTAGGGTCGCGCTTGCGTAGGAATGCATGCATCTACATTTTGAACGCACTGACATTACTTCACGAACTACCCGCCCCGAGACTCGTACTTTGTTTGTAAATGCTGGCCGCTGAACATCCTGAACGCAGTCTGTAAATGTGCACATCCTCTTCGTCTGCGCGCAATACCGCCTCAGATGATTAGGCTTGGCAGTGGATTTCTTGCATTTCTTCATTCGGTGTGTGCTACGTTTATTGGTTGACCGGTGGTCACCATTCTCTGTGCCGGAATGATGTGCGTTTCTGGAGTTTGTCATATGCGTTTGTGGAGTCAGTGCGTTCTCCGGTTCTTCTGTGCTCGTCACTGTAGCCCGGCCCTTTTTGGTTTAGGGTTGTTCCGCGGTGCGCTGGAGGAATCTGAGGTTTTTTCAATCGCGCCACAGTGTAATTGCCCGCTTCTGGGAGGTACCTTCCCCATCCAAGGTAACTTCTTCTAGGAGGTAACTCTGGCCTCTGTCTCTTACATTGCTGGTCCACGCTAAACTGTGTTCTTTGTGATTACAGGAACTTAGAGTATGAGTTCAATCCATGTTTCACCCGCTATTGTAGTTCCTCTATACTTACTTCGCTTCTTACATTGGCGTCGGTTCAGTTCAATGATATTTCTATGTGCCGGACTTACTGTGTACATGCAGTTACTTCTGTAGGAAGACAGAGACGAATGGACGAACTTCGTGCCTCCGGGTATGACGAGGCAGATTCCACATGCATTTACCAGCACTTACAGAATCCGGGAGTCAGCTCTATCTAATCAGTCCCAAGAGCGTGGTGACAGCAATACCTCATTTCCCATTCACGGGCCGCTCTTCTGCCGTGAACCGTAGGTGAGTGTCCACTGTCCCTGCCCCCCCCCCCCCCCCTCACGCACTTGCTGCATTTCTGCTGTACCGGAGGCATTTCAGTTCAATGACACTTCAGTCGTCGTATGAGTGCTCCTGCACTTGTCATTTCCCCTGTCTCGTCGTCCACTGTCCGCGTCAGGCTTGGCTCCAAGTATACTTCTCTGTACTGGCCGTCTCGATCGCAGGCACATGAAGTCGTTGAAGGGGAGACCCGTCCTCAGTTCTCACGTTAGACCGTGACATCGTTCTCCTGGATTCGTGCTGGACCTGCGCAGGGTACGCCGCTGGAGTGTAGTCCCAAAAGTGTTCTTCATTGCAATCTCTGTACCCAGGGATTTCGCATTAGAGGTTGTCAACGGAAGCTGCGTCGTCCGGGACAAGTGTGCCTGGAAGGTACTCATTTGAGACGCCATTAAATAGTCCAGAAGGTAAGCCCTCCCCCAACAGTAGATCATATTCTGATTTCTTCACCTACTTCTCTTCTTTCTAAGCCCGAAGAATTGCTCAGACTCGCAAGGATGAAGCGGCGATTTGACCAAGTGTCTTTGCAGCGACCGTCCACTGTGGAGGAGGTGCGGGAGTGGCTACGGCGTCTCGAGCTCTTTGAGCAGGTGAACTGGGACGTCGAACTCCCCCCGTATGGTGCGCTGACTCATCTCCTCGACGATGACTTCGTCTGGGATTGGTCCCCTACCTGCGAGGCGCAATATCAAGCCGTCGCCAGATTCACCGGAGTTTACCATGTAGACGCCATGGACCGGCCTCTGCCCCCCCCTCGAATGCAGGTCGTGCCCGTCGGTGAAGCGACAGCGGCTTCGGCAAACACTGTGGGGCGACCTCCACCAGTAGTGCCCACGGGATCGGACTCTGAAGACGAGGGGAGCGCCTGCTCCTCTGACGACATCGACCGTGACCGGCATGGCGCGCCGTCGCCGCTGCTGGACGACGTCACTGACTAACTTCCGGCCCTTCTCTGTCACTCTGCTTAGCAAAACTATGTGTATCTCCCCGGTCTCCTGAAGACTTTGTTATTCGTGTTCGGCCACTCTTCTTCTCGTCGGACCATGTATTTGTTTTTTTGGAATTTCCCAGCTTCTGAGCCGCGCCTGTTCTCGTCATCACTATGATGTTTTGTATTTTAGAATGCTCCTGGACCCTATGAACTTTAACGAACTCGTGTCCTTGTAAACTCCTTTTATGGAAGTTCAGTAAGGTATGTGGTTTATATACGCATCCCGGCTCTGTTACGTTGTGCACCCTTGAAGTGCATCTTGCACAGTGATTCAGGTTTCGCGATGTGTTTCTTTCATTGGACATGGTTGGAGTTCCGAGAGTTCCATCCTCGACTGGCTCCGACCTGTACGTGACGGGGGGTGCACTTCTGAAACACATTTTTGTGCACAGACTCATGGGCATTGCTCTTATTGCTTTGTCGATTCCCTTTTACTGGGAGTTGTCGTTCTTAGTTACAGTTTTCTGTGATTGTTCTGACAGATAGGAGGGGGTGTTTTGTGCCATGTCTTCGGTTATACGTCCTGATTGGGGGAATCCAGGATTCAAGAGGGACTCAATCCTAGCTCAGCGCCAACGAAGGTGCGCTAGAATCTCCATACTTGGAGTTGCAGGTGAGACCCCTAAGTCCCCAGTGGATTGATTTCATGATTACTGAAGTGACACGCCGTTGTTGACGGGACTTGTTGCTCATGATTCACCGATCTCGATCAGATACTGTCATTACACCTAGCCGTAAGGAGATTTAAGAGCGCGTACGGCCCATAATGAGCCAAAGCCTAAGCAGCAATTCAGGTGTCTTCCTCCACTCTAACTATTTCATTTTCATGCGCTGTAAACGCCCACTGCACTCTCACATGTTCTAAGCACTCTCACCTCTATGGTCTTGCCCCACAGCCCAAGTACTCCCTGTATTCCTTCACCTTCGGGGAAGCCCCTCATTCAGCGAACAGTGCAGCAGCAGCTCCACGACATGGCTCTTGAACGAACCGTGATGGAGATTCTCCAAGAGCTGAACGATGTCGGAGCCCGGTATTTTGCTTTGACAGTGTCATCGACCGCGCCGAACTCTCCACTGGTGAGTACCCCTGTCTACACTTAGTCGACATGGACATGGCGTCTCTCAACCTAGGTCCGTTGCAGCAGAGTCCTTCGAGGACATGGAAGTACACCTCTTTTCTTATGTGATCTTCATGTTGGTGTGGCAGGAGATCCCGACCACGTTTACTACGAGTACAGGTTGGCCAGGGGAGTCGAAGTGCGCCCTTGTGATGTCCATCACAACGTGGAGGGAGTGGCCCCTAGAGCTGGAGCGCGTCGACGGCAGTGGTTTTGCTACAATTTCCGCGAAGTCTGTCTGTTGTGGGTGGTCAAAATTCCTTGCGGACAACCACCTCGGGGTGGGTGCATTCCTCACCTTCGAGGTGATTGATGATCGTTGCCTGGCCGTGGAAATCCACCGCCGTAGCGGCGTCTTGGAGTCTTCCCCGGATGAGAAACCGGCGGTTCAGAATGCGGCAGTCCCGTCCCTGCCTAAGTGTGGCCTTCCCAAGGCGCTGCGCCCTCGCCAGCATGGACGTCTACCTACACGCGACGCTGGAGCATGGGAGGAAATACCTGTCCCCGACCTTCTTCACCCTAAACCCGAGGTTGACGACGTCTTGCTTGACATTCTCTTCGATGAACGTGAAGCTGCGCAGGTCCCGCAATCCGAAGGCATTCAGTCTCGTGCACGAGTTCGCCCTGCAATGACCCATCTTCCCCACTTCCGGAAGACACTCCGCAAATCACATCTCCTCCAGCAGAAGTCAGGCAGACTTGTGAGTTCCGTTTGCAATCTTCTTTCCATGATTTCGACTGTACCCATTTGCTGTCGTTTCTTTATTTCACCTGAATGACAATAGAAAATTGAATTCCTAATTTCCGAGTGCATAGGTTTAGTGCGAATTTGTTGTACTCTTTTTCCCAAGGTAACCCATGCGCATATATACATATCCTGGCAGGACATTCCCACAGCGTATTGGCGCGCTGAGGGGGAGGCTGGCTTCAAGCAGAAAGATTACGTACTGACGGGGCCTGTAACGGAAGCGATTGTCAGGACAATGTGCCATGAGGCGAAAACGCAGACGCAGTGTTTCTTCACCAAAGGTTGGCCGGAGTTCTGCACCTCCAACAACTTTGGCCTCGGCGATACTCTATTGTTTACAAAAGTAGGATATGTGGAATTCAAGGTAACAAAGGAGTGAATAGGCCTCTCAATTCAGAGTAGAAACTCTTGGCTCCACTGTGTCTTCCGAGCCATATGAACAATCTGTACATAGTTGCTACATGTCCACTACTTCGTGTCAGTTCTGTCTCTATGTAGATACGTCGTCTGCTCTCTTACTAGAAGGTCGCAGTAAAGACATTCTCAAACTCTCGGTATTGAATTTGACCATCACCTCGAACATAGGCTGATATGTAGGCAGGGGTTTTCCTTCTTCTGTCTGTGGAAGAAGCACCGCACAAATTTATAAAGTATATTTCCCCACTTCGTAAGGTGTGCTCTATCAGTGCTCACTGAGAGCGATTGTGTTTTCGGTGCTCTCCAGTAACCGAATGTGAGGCCGCACCCCATGGACTTCACGGCGGTTGGTGATCCACTGTCGTGGGACACGGCCAAACCGTCAGAACTCTCTTCCTATTCGTCCACGCGTCTGGACACCATCCCAAAGTACCGCCGAACTTCCCCGTGATTACAGGGGACCGGTTCTCCAGGTAACCGAAGTGACCGGCTCACCGTCTCTGACACGCATCGTCGGGAACCGTGCCAACCGTAGGGCCTATAACCGATGGCGATCCTGGACCCGTGGACTCGCGAGGCACATACGTATCGCAATTTCACCGGAGTTTGCACCCCCTCCCACTACGAAATTCCTCATAAATCGAACACATACTCGATCGACAAATTCATTCGACCTCTATCTTCTACACTTCCGCACACAGATTACCCAACAAGTGCCATCAAAAATCATGAACAGAACCTTTGCTACCGAGGTTCGGAGTTCACCTACGCCTTTACAGAGTTCCTGTATTCCTGACCTGCTCCGGAGAGCAAGCTCCTTTAGGGGTTAACATGCTACTGTGATTTCTCAATGATTTCAACATGCTACTGTGATTTCTGAGTGATTTTAACATGCTATTGTGATTTCTGAATGATTTTTGCAAATTGACACTGAGGGATAATTGTATCTTTAGGATGATAATTTTAATTGATAGTATTTGAGCTAAATTTTAGCCAGTTATAAATCATTACTAGGATTAAACCGGGTGTCCGGGTCTTAAACCAGGTGTCCGGGTATGTAAGGCGGAGACACACTCTGCACCATTTGGAACCCTAATCCTATGAGGTCTCTTCACCTGTCTCGGAGCTCTCAACGAATCAGAGCAATAGTTTAAGATTTTTTTACTCCGAAGTTAGAAAGAGGGAGGTAACCTCGGGAGTGAGTGGGGACTATTAATTTAAAGCCAGCCTAAAGTTGCCTTCCTCCTTGTTCTTCTCGCCTCAATTATTCAGCACTAAAGTCACACCCAAGCTCTGTTGCCCTCCTCTCTATCTTTGTTTTGAACAAATCATTTTGTAAAATTATATTTGTTCTAAAAACATCAAGTGGTGCACTTTCTTCGTAGAATCTTCTAGTCACCTATGAAGATATGCAGAAGAAAAAGCCCTCCAACTCAAGAAAGGAATCTCTGCTCAAGAATAATACTAGATCTTCATAATAATATAGATGATTTTAGCACTTTATAAATCATATGCGTTGTCTATGCACTTCATGAACCATATACAATGTGAGTGCACCAAGCCTCTTTTAATGGCATATCTCAAGATATATAATGGATATATATAAACAAAATCATACACTCTTAAACTAAACTGGAAGTTTGCACTTAAACAAATTTAGCCGTGGACGGATGTTTTACTAGTAAACTTCAACATTCATTAATCATAGTGCCATGCATGCTTTGAAGCTTGGTGTGTGAGTATCTAAGAAGTATTATAGAATTTGTAGAATCTAGTAGTTGTACAAGTTAGATAGAAGCTTACATTAACCTCTTTTTTTTTTTAAATGTTTTTTGAATGATGGAATAGTCTAGGGAATTCAATCCTTTGTAAGATATGCAAAGCTTTGGTATGATGTGGAAGTGACAACTATGCATTCAAAGTTGACTATCTATTTTGATCAAATTTTTAACTTTACAAAAAGATAAAGGACATGATGGCAATCAACTTGCAAAGACTCCTATTACAGTAGAACCTGTCTAAACTAATACTGTCTAAACTAATAACCTTACTGTCTAAACTAATAACCTCCCTCATTTAATGGTCCCAGCAGTACTATTACATCAGCAAGTAGTACATCCAACCTCCATTAACTAATAACCTCCCTAATCTAATGGTCCCAACAGTATTAGTTTAGGCAGGTTCTACTGTAGTGGAGTAACTCCATCAATTTATGGCAGTTTGAGGAAAAATTCCACTTTAAGAGTGTATGATTTTGTTTACAAGTTGCATAGAACGGCGGTTTGAAGGACTAGATGGCAAAGTGAAATGGATATTTTGTGAAATTTTTAAATAATAGTTAAAACAAAGGTTTAGAACTTATCTATGTTGATCTTAAGTTGTATGTTATTGTTGTTTGCCAATCAATTTTTGTTTGTCTTAGTGGTTGATGCTCATTATCGTCCTATAAGGATAAATTGAGTGCAATTTAAGGTTTGACAAACAAAAAATCAAGACTGTGTATGTGCGACCATTGTATGGTTGCTTTGGCATTTGAGATAAATGATTAGATAAGTATTTTTACGGTTGTTTATGCACTTTACATAAGATACTCCAATGTTGAAGTAGTTTCTTATATAATATAACCAAACAATCAAATATTTATAACAAAGTAGTATTTTCTTAACCTTTACATGGTTTTCAAATACATTTTCTCTACATCACACCATTCAATTTAAATACTTTGTATCAAATTTTTCAAAAAGTGCAGAAATTTGAAATACTCTGGTCCCACACAATGTTTGGTCGATGGCTCAAGGATTTGGTCACTAAAAGAGCCTCGCAGTCCTATCATGCATGTGAAAAAGATATGTTCACTTCTCTAAGCTATTATCTTCTTGTTAAAAAATTCAACCAATTCTTTGTGGTGAATTGGCATGGATAATAGTTGAATTTTGAATACATTAAATGAGTTAAGGCTAATGCCTTATGAGGGTAAATACTCTATTTATATAAGTATGTGTTTATAGAACGACCTCCAATATTGTAGTACAAAACTTTAAATTTTGATGATTTTTCTCACCTTTGATTCAAAATCTATATGATTTCTCTTCATCACATGAATTCAAACCTAAATTTAAACCTAAAACTATTAAATAATGTTCCTTTGGTGAATAATAAAAATCAAGAGAATATTAGTGTTACAATTCAATCTAATTTATCATTTACGATAAAAAAATCTTGGTACTAAGATCCACTACTCCTAATTTCATTTGGACTTTTACTATAAGGTCAAATTTATACAACACCATTATTCAAAGCTTTTAACTTCAAAATTTCTTTAAAACCAGATTTTGGTCTAGAATTTGGAGTAATAATTATTGTAATAGTTCCTCTGAACCTTGTATTTCCTAATCAATACAATAAATCGCTTTTGAAATTGGTATATGCCTTTGTGTTGAAGGTAAGTTAACAAGTCTATAATTACAAATCTTACAATCATCAATTTTAGAAATAAATAGCTTGTTGTTATTGGTGGTCTATTTTATCAATTTTTCTCTTAAAACATCAAAAACATTTAGTGGTTAATCTAAACTTTGAGTTGATTATGTTACTAAATAAAAAGTGATGTAATTATATAAATGGCAAATGAACTCTTGGTATTAAAAGACTGGATTGTATAAGAGACAAAGATTATATTTTCATGTGGCTAGAATGAATTTAGAGATTAGTTCCCATATGAATAGGATATACAATTTAGTTGAGGAAGGTTGTTATTGAGGAATTTTTTTAGAGTCCTTTAAATAAGTCATAGATATTTTTATAAAAGTGCAATTTTGAATTTTTTTCTTTAATTTTTTTTAGCAACTTAGTGTGAAATATACAAGCAAGCGCTAGAAAGTTTGGTTGTTTATCATGTATATAAGTTCAAATTGCGTGAATCATGTAGAATTATTTACTATATAAATCTAATTTAAAATAAATATTTTTTAATTTTATCTATTTATCTCTACAGAGTTGCATAAGTCTATTGCAGACATAGATCCACTCTTTTCTTTCCAACCCTCGCATCTCCTCCATCCAACATAAAAACCTTTGACCATTTACAAGTCAATGAGTTTTATTTAATCACGTTATTTGTATAAATGCATGTCAAATAAAATCTTGCATTAATTTATGTTTTAAAATTTTCTTGTCCCCTAAAATTGAAAAGATAAATAGTAGTAAGAAAAGTTTTTTTTGTGAGTTGTTTTTGGATAACTAAAAATATAACAATTAAAACAATCAAAAAGTAAATTTTAATTCTTTTAAATATTATTCCATCAATGAGCAACTCGGAGAGGATTTTACCATGGAAAAAAATTGAAGAAAAATAATAGTAGTCGTAGTAAGCGTAGTGACCATTGTTGTCATGTCCTTTGGTATTATGAAAAGAAAGAAGAGATTGAAGTTGGAGTTGAAAACTTGAAAGGATGTTTGAAAGGTTATGTAGATAATATAAATGGCTATTCAAAAAATTATTGCAAAATTATTTAAAAATCTATTAACATATTTTAAAAACAAAAGAAAACTCGACTTCATTCATTTTTTGTGTATATTTTATTTTATTTTATTTTTACATGAACACATTTCACTTTTTATATTCAAATTTAAAAAATTACATTCTAATTTTTAAAATTATGATTTTTGTTGATGATTTTGCGTGGCATTGCGTAGCCCTAGTCTACTAAGAGCAAGAATTTATCTTCTTATAAGTAAAAATATAAAACTAAAAAAACCTCAAAAACAAGAAAAAATATCCTTTGTTGTTTAAAAATTAACATTTGAAAACTATTTTTTGCGTAACTAAAGGTTCCCGAGAGGTTCCCTCCAATTTATGGCAACACCACAACATTAGCACTATGGTATTTTCTTTCTTCATATAACAACAAATATTCAATCAACAACATGAAATTTTAATTTGTTGTCAAATATATCTACAATCATCAATAATTTCAACACAATATACCCTTTCATATGAAAATTTTCCTAGTTTAGGGTTTTTCCGATAGTGTCGAGATGAAGAAGGTGAATTGAAGGTTATGTTTGACGAGATGCAACTCACGCTGTTGAAGGAGCTTCATACTGCCTATTGACGAGAGTTACTTTTGCATGGCAGATTTGCTCCCGACACCCAGCACCATGGTTCTAGTTCCCAGCACGCAGATTTGGATCCAATTCTTGATGCATCTGGGTTGAAATTTTCCACTCGCATGGCAAATCCTCCTAAAAAAGAAGATGAACGTGGATTGCAATTAGAGCTGCTTGACGAAGATAAAAACATTTCATCTATTTCTCCCCCTTTCCCAGGAATCTTCTAGCCATTTTCACATTCTTTGTTTCAGGAGCTGGATGAAGACCCCATGCCTGGTAAGTGTGCTTAGCAATGCATCCATTTTTTTATATTAGTATCATGCAAGGCTTGATTTCTTTTGGTGATGTTGTGAGAATTTGTTGGTGTGTTGTTCTTCTGTACCCTTGGAGTCTTAATTTAAAACAACTTCATAGATAATGTACTCGTATAAACATCCATGTATGTATATGGGGTCCGAAGATACATAACTCTCCCTCACTCCCCTGAAAAATAGACCGCCACATGGTTCACCCTCATGGCTTTGGGTAGGTGACGTGAGATAACTCTATAGAGTCCATTTGCTTTTACATTATGAAGTTTAGGATGCATGTGATGAGGAGCATTTGTCATGAAGTGTCATTCGCATAGGCCTATTTCATGACATTTGAGACAAAATAACTTCTTACAGTCAATTGGTGGTTGACAACTGTCACAAAGCCACCGGTGACTGTCCCATAGTCTCCTTCTAGGAGACGGCGGTGTGTATACGAGCACATTATCTATTAAGTTGTATTAAACTAAGAGGCAAATTCAAAGTGGAGGGAATTGGTTTATTCTTTCTTCAAATCAACAATTATATCTACTGTGTGTTACTTGCTCTTCCTTGAAGCGTCAACAACTCACATTTTGGGTTCTCAACTTGTGCAGCAAATGATGAGATGTTTCCCTAAGAGTTCTCTTGTGCAGATACATTTCTCGTTGCCAATTCAATTTACAAAGATACAGCCAACCTTCACCCTTCAAAATTCTCAGGTATGTCATTGATTTAAAAAATAAATATTAATAGGAAAAGTTTTTATGTGAATTGCTTTTGAATAACTAAAAAATATACTAATTAAAATAATCAAAAAATAAAATTTAGTTCTTTTAAATATTATCTACTAAGAGCAAGAATTTATCTTCTTGAAAGTAAAAATACAAAGCTAAAAAAAAACCTTTAAAACAAAAAAAGAATTAACATCTAAATTTGAAAATTATTTTTTGCATAAATAAAGGTTCCCTTCAATTTATGGCAACACCACAACATTAGCACTATGGTTCTTTTTTTCTTCATATCACAATAAATATTCAATCATCAATATGAAATTTTAATTTGTTGTCAAATATATCCACAATCATCCATAATTTAAAACACAACATACACTTTCATCCAACCAACACCACTTTCATCCAAAATCTCACTTCTTCATCCACATCTTTGCAAATAATCCATCTTCATCATCCATATTTTCCACCCAAAATATTCTAAACGCCAGTCAAAAAAATCAAGAATTGTTTTTCATTCCAATCTGTCGGTATTTAGCCAACTCCCTTGCAACCCAAGGCACCCTCCAGAGTCCACAACTATCCCCATTTTCGCCCTAAAGGAACGCAAACCACAAACCCGTCACTGCACCCCAAACCCAACACCATCTACCAACACCCTAGATAATCTCACTCAATCCACAAAAACAACAACAATACCTAGATAACACAAAGTTTGGATCATAGACCACCTTCTTCCCTTCCAAAAGGAGCTCATCTCCTCAAATTGCCTTTCATTCCATTGCAGAGACTCTCTTCACCTGGGTTAGGTCAAGCCCTGCTTCACTTGAATTGCATCTCTTCACCTGAGAGGATTGGCATCACACAGGTATGGTTGCAATCTCTCACATCACCCACTTTTATCCTTTCATTTCAATAGAATATAATCCCTATGTTGTGTTATGTTATGTTATGTTGATTCATTTTTTAGATGGTTGAGGGAACACATCACAGGTGAGGGAGAGCTTGGAGAATTTGGTGGTGATTTCTGGAGGGAGTAGTGGGTTGTGGAGTAGATTTGAAGAGGAGTGAGCTAGGTATGTTGGTTGGATGATGGGAGGGAAAAGAAACAGAGTTGAGTTGAGTTGAGGTGTTTTGAGTTGGGGTGAGCCTGATTTTTTTGGTTTCTTGGTTGTGGGAAGAGTTCTTGGGATTCTGTTTCTGTTGGGGTTTGATGTGGGTGATGTAGTGGAGGTTTTGTTTCTGAGTGGGTCTGAATTTTGAGGTTGTTGTGGTTTTTTTTTCAGGAGGTGGGTTTGCAGGTTTTAGGGTTTGAGGGGTTGAAGGGAGGGTTTGTGGTGTGGAAAGATGGTTGGGGTTGCGGATTTGGCTGCTGAAGGCGAGGTGAATAAGGGATTGGAGGCTTTGAATTTGGAGGGGGAGGATGAAGTGGAGGAGATTAATGGATCGGCTCATGACGCGGTTAGGGTTTGCTCTCTGGTTGCAATTCATGGTTTGGTTTTTTGCGAAGGTTGCTGAATTGGTGTTTTTGAGTTCGTGGATTGGTGTGGGAGTGCGGTTTTGAAGCTTACGATTGTGTTGGGTTTTCAGGATACAGGAGAAGTGAAGAAGAAGAAGAAAAAGAATAAGAAGAAGACTAGCTCTGCTGCAGTGGCTCCTGAAGTAGCTGCGAATACAGTTAATGGCTCGAACGGGAGCAATGGAGCTGGGGTCACTCAAGCCGACGATGATGAAGAGGAGGTCGAAGCGGGGGGCGATGGTAAGTCTGTTTTATGGCTACTGCACGTCAATTACGTAATAAAATGTATTGTTCTTTAGGGTTTTTTTAATGTAATTCAAGCTTCTGATCTGGTGGAGTTGTGGCTTTGCTTTGCTTTGATATCTGTACAGACGCGGCAAAGAAGAAGAAAAAGAAGCCCAAGAGCAAGTGAGTATTCGAGTGATCTGTTGTTAGTATGATCAAATCTTCATCGCAGGAATTGGAATTGGTTGTTCATATGCTCGTTTTCAAGGGTCTGCGAAAATGCATGTATCGGTTTCTGCATCATTGCTCACTCTGCTGACATATGAACTCAGGAAAAAGAAGGCTGGGCTAGAGCAAACTGATCCTCCTTCTATTCCAGTGAAGGATCTGTTTCCTTTGGGTGAATTTCCGGAGGGTGAAATCCAGCATTATAAGGACGAGTGAGTACCACAATCTTATCCCAAACGTGTACCTTTCTTTTTGGTGCTTACATTTGGAACTGAAATTGGTGCCACACCTTGTATCATTTGCCATCTGCTTGTACCTTTCTTTAAGTTTTTATCCGAGGAAGAAAACCTACAAAAGATGGTGAAAAAATATTTGCATTTTTTAAGTCGCTTGTTGTGATGTCTCTACTGTCGTGTTTGTTAATTGTAATTGGAGATTATTGCGGTATTTTAATTTTTGCATTGGCATGCCGAGTTTGTGCAGTAATTTGTGGAGGACAACCTCAGAAGAGAAGCGTGAGCAAGAGAGATTGGAAAAACCCATGTATAATGACGTCCGTCAGGCTGCCGAAGTCCATCGTCAGGTTAACTCCCTCCCAGAGCCCATTCTATTTACTGGCATGTTGCGTTGTCCTTCATATACTAGGTAAACTTTCAACTTTTGAAGGGGTTTGTAATGAACTTTCTAAGTCTGACGATTCACAACGCTTTTATCAGACACCATAACTCAAGGATGTGAGACGTGGATATGTAGTTCTAATGAAGTTGGTTTCTGTCTAGACCGGTTATCGCATAATAGTCATATTTCATTCTGCTATTCTTGTAAAGGTTCTGAAGATTCAGTTGTTCTTGTTATTATTTACAGGTGCGGAAGTACATCAAGACTTACGCCAAACCAGGAGTACCCATGATTGATATTTGTGAGACGTTGGAGAACATGGTCCGCAAGCTTATTTCTGAGAATGGTCTGAAAGCCGGCATTGCTTTTCCTACGGGTTGCTCTTTGAATTGGTATGAGCGTTCTCAATCTTATTCTTCTCTGGAATATACTCTTTAGTGAACAAATTGGGCACTCGGTTGCACCTTTGTACTACTCCGTGCAAAAGATTTTGCATCATCTTGTTTATGTATGTTAAGACCTTTGACGTTGGTGAGATTCTAACAGGGTTGCAGCACATTGGACTCCCAACTCTGGAGACAAAACAGTGCTTCAGTACGATGATGTGATGAAATTGGATTTTGGCACACACATTGATGGTTAGTATAATCCGTTGGGTATTGTGGTGTTTGGATGTGGCACATTTACTGTAATTGAAATTACGGTTGTAGAGTTGTTTGATCGTTACCGACTGAAGTTGGCCAAGTTTATAGCGAGCTAGTATTGGTTGAGGTGTGAACGAGTATGTTACTTCTCTTCTTGTGACATCCCTATAGTAATTTTCTGACCTGAATGATCAGAAACCATCTACCGGTAGTCTGAGTTCTCAGTCACTGTTAGAACTATTTCAACATTGACACCGTTTGATATTTAATTCTGTCTTTGTCCTGGCGATGATTACAGGTCGTATAGTGGACTGTGCGTTCACTATTGCCTTCAACCCACAGTATGATCCTCTTCTTGAAGCCTCGCGAGAAGCCACAAATACTGGCATACGGGTATGGCTCTTGTTTACAACATGTTTTTTACTGGAATATGGTTCATTGCTATGAGGAGGTCAGGTCCATCAATATTAGTTTATTATGGTTAAGTCTTGGCAATTTTTTTGCGACAGGGCCTGTGATTTGTACTGAATTGGACAGGTATCGTTCTCATTTAATTAGGAACCATTTTGGCTTTTAACAGGAGGCTGGAATTGACGTCCGGCTTGGTGATATTGGGGCTGCTATTCAAGAAACTATGGAATCGTACGAAGTTGAGATCGGAGGGAAAACTTATCCAAGTGAGTGCTTGTTGCGGCCTCATGAACTTGCATGTGGAAACGAATCGTTTTGTCCTCTTGGTTTGATAGTCATGGGTCTTAGTCTAAGGGAGCTTCATTACAGGTGATCTAGTTCCGGATACTTCTGTATATACTTTGCCTTGAATGAGAGGACAAAATATGTCGTGTGTGGTGGTTGCTCTGCTGTCAGCTGATAGGCTTCCTTATCAACCTGCTTGCTTATGTGACTTGGGTTGTTCGGTACATCGCAGTCAAAAGTATAAGAAACTTGAATGGTCACAGCATCGCACCATACCAGATTCATGCGGGCAAGTCAGTTCCTATTGTGAAAGGAGGCGAACAGACCAAAATGGAGGAAGGAGAGTTTTTTGCAATTGAAACTTTCGCATCTACTGGTAATGCTCATGTGTATTTTCTTTGTATCTGCAACAATCAGGATAATTCTATTCAATGGCGCTAAAATTGCTTTGAGATCATTAGTTGGGTAAGCAGGGAGAATTAATGGGATTTATTCGGTTGAGCAGGGAAAGGTTATATCAGGGAAGACCTGGAATGCAGTCACTACATGAAGAACTTCGATGTAGGCCATGTGCCCCTACGGCTACCTGCTGCGAAGAAGCTGTTGGCCACAATTAATAAGAACTTTTCTACATTAGCATTTTGCCGGCGTTATCTTGATCGCATTGGGGAGACCAAGTACCTGATGGCTTTGAAAAACTTGTGCGATCAAGGAGTTGTTCAGGTTCGTTTAATTTATTTGAACCAGTTAGAAGTTATAATGTTTGTTTGAAATCTTGCTTGTTGTGCTCTCTTGTTCTTCTCTATAACAAAATTAAGTTTACTGGTACAGTTTTTGTTCTATCAGTATCTCTTTTCTTCTGGATTCCTTCTCATCCTAAATTTCTATGTCGTATTAATATTTTAGCTTTTGGAGAGTTAATAATGTCGTGTGTTTTCTTTGCAGCCCTGTCCTCCTCTTTGCGATATCAAGGGAAGCTATGTGTCTCAACATGAGCATACGATATATCTCCGGCCAACTTGCAAGGAAGTAATCTCTCGTGGAGATGATTTCTGAGAGTTTTCAATCGACGTTTTTGGATAGGTTATCACACAGATAGACCAGGTGGCTCTATGTAAAAAGCTCAGTTTGATAGTGTTGTCTGAGAAAGTCTTGATCCAGGGCCATCCTAGTTCATATACATGAGAGTTGTCAATCTATCTCGAAATTCTCTTTCAAAAGGTTCTTCGTAGGAAAGTCTTTCTACCTTCCTGCCAAGCTCGAGACATAGTTTCTGTTGTTTGTGCTTGTGAAGATGTTTTAATATTATTTCTAGGTAACGCGGGTTGAAAAACAGAGTGGACTTCCAACTAATATACATAAGCTTCAATTTCTTTTTGGTTCTTACTTTTAAGATACTTATATGGCATTTGAGTGAATATCCAAAACTGACTCCTAATATTCTTTCTAGAATTCTCAACGCTTGGACGCCATTGGTGGGTTGCTTCCCTGTGAATACTGTAGTTTCGGAGGATGTAATATGTTTGGGCAGTTGGCAATCTGATCGGTGTCATGCGCCTGCTTGATTTAAGATATCTCTTAACATACTCTAACCTCCCCATTTTATATGCTGCTTCTGTCCTGGAGGTACCAACCTTCATCTGGAGGTTAATAGCAGCTTTTTCTGTATTGCTGTTTTGCGAAATGTGGTTTGAGCTAGGCTGCGTTTTATTTGTGCATTTGTGCAACATTTACTCATGCCAGATGTGCTGTACTCCAGATATGTCCTTACTCCGTTTTCCTTAATTACCATGTTCCGCCGTTCGTTTTATTCCTTCATTGCGGAGCTAACCTTGGGTGTATCAGTGAACTAATTGTGGAGTTGTAGCATTCTGCAATTTTCTGTGAGATTCAAGTTGGTCAATTAAATCATTTGTTAGTAATCTTGTAACATATATGAAGTGATTTGTGTTTCAATACGGTACGTGAACCAATCGTGTGATATCCAGGACACAGTTGGTTCCATCAGCAGCTGGCCCTTGAGTTCGTTTACAATGTCTGCTTCCCGATCTTTAATTCGACGTAGAATCCTGGACCCGGAACCTCTAGAAAGGGAATGATAAGGTGGCACCAGCTGATGGGATGATTAATCTGGGCACTGAATCACCTTGATGATGGTCATTTAATTTGAAGAGATATGATCGGCTCAAGGCAAACATCGAAACGGGCTCTGATTGAAGTCTTTCAGAAAATTGAACCTGCATTCCTTCCTGAGGATCATTAATGAAATTTTCCTTGAGAGCGGAGTATACAAGAGAGCTTGGAATGAGAAAAGTAGATATAGTGTGAGGAGTAGTTTTAAGTGATACCGTTGAGAATAATCGACTCTGGGCACTGGAGCTATTTTTGAGTTAGAGCAATTGTTGTTTCTCCGAATCAGTTGTGATAGCTTTTCCCAAGTTGGATAAGTTGGTCATCGGATTTGTTGGGGTGATGTAACGTCTAATGAAATCACCAACCTACCACAGCGATATCAGAACAAAGATTTTCAATAAAAAGGATGATATTGTAGATTTTCTTGCAACGATTCCAACATTGATACTTATTATTTCAGACTATGCTAAGAACGGCTTTTTGTGCACCATTCTAGGATTCCTGGATTCAGTACACTGGTCCAGTTACAATCCACGCGTCTTAAACTCTAGTTCTTGACTCTTGCCTTGCAGATGGCCCTGTGCTCGCTGACCTAATTGCTTGATCCAATGTAAGTACTTGGAGTACATGTATCGAGAATTCATAGCGACAAGATGGGTTGAAGACGGTGTTTTAACTTCTGGAATAAGTATCAATACTGTGATGTCAATATCGTCCAGTGAGAGATGCCTTTAGCTATCGGCTTCAGAGATGTCTTTTGTAGCTAGTGTAAATGATGTTCCCAAATACTGTATTGTACTATCCACATTAATTAGTCTGTAGTGCTGCTGAACCCAATTGATGCGCATCGAGGATAACTCAGCCGATCCATATGTCCACGATATGCTCCCCGTGCGCACCAGCCAACCGAAATCCATTCGATGGCCACGAGATTCTTACGTCGTCACAATATCGTGACTATCTGCTGGCTGCTGGTCCAATCCCCCGCGCCTTCTTTGCACGTCGTCTGGAGCTGGCATCGTTTTGAGATCTTTCACGAGAATATTTTCATTATCCCAAATGCACTGAAGGATCAAAAGTTGTTGGGATGGAACTCTAAGACGGCGATGCTAAGCTGGTCAAAGAAGGATATCCTCTGCATGCTCGAAAGAACTCGGGAATCACTCTAGTATTCTGCCTTCAGATTGTATCGATAAAGAAGATTCTAAGAGAACCTAATAGACCAGTTGTAAGCGAGTCAGAAAAATAAAAACTTCGGCATGATCAAGGCATGCGTATGTACGCCTTGTTATAACAATATATATGATTCCATACACACGACATGAGTTACATTTTGATATCGACATTGACTCCAGCATGAGAACTATAGCAGGTGAACTGGGCCGAGGCTCAACTGCAAGGACAGAGAGTCCAGAACTGAAACAAACCAATTTCATCAATAATCTTATTCAGAACGTCTTCATAAAGAATGCACACGGAATGCACACACTTCACAACTAAACTTTATATATTTTACAGAGTAAAAAAGAGGTCCAGCTGTGCGACATGAAATGCACCTTCAGTACCCACTTCGAAACATACTCACACACACATCACATTCGACTGAGTTTCTAGTAAGTACAAATCTACCTGAGCCATCTGTTCCAGGGGTTAAAACTATCTTAAACTGAACCTTCTATACTGCTCTAATTCACAAAATAATGCAGTACCACGAACATCACAGTATCACCAAAGACCAGTCCCATCAAGCACCATCACACAGTCCCACCGATATGTGACACCATATTATAGTCCCAGTACTCCCAGTCCTAAAACTCCATTCCCACAGTACAAAAACTTAAACCACCAACCTGGCACAAACACAGCCTTTCTGCACACGGTCTTAGGGCTGAAACAAGGTCTACTGACTCTACACCCATCCCCGTGCCACGCAGCGGTCATACGTTACCGATCAAAACCACCAACCGTTCTCCGTCCAACGAACCCTGGACGAAAACGCCACTCTGGCAGCCCATAGGGAACACACCAAGGGAACAAAGTTCCCATCGCGTTCGCGTCCCACGTTGGGAAGCGTATACAGGCCGGCACCGTAGAGACGTCAGCGTGAATACAGGAGCACATTGCCAGCGGTCAGAGATGTCAGGACCTTCCTGAACAAGCTACTGTCAAATCGAGACCCGGTTAGTAAGTTACTAGCGACCTCGTGAGTAGGAGCCTGGTTGGGAGGCGCAAATTGTGCTGCGGGCACGGTACTTCCGTGACAAGCTACCGGGGGCGGGACCGTCCTCCATTGGGCCACGGCTGCGATTTGAGGGGGCTGGGAAAGGAGTTTGGTGGCGTGGACGGGTGGAGAAACACGAAATAGCGGTGCGTTTGAGCCCCGGCTTGGCTGTTGCGGTGGGGCGTGTTCCCACTGCGGCAGACTGGGTCTGGTTTTGAAAATTGGTTGAGCTGTGATTTGTCTGGGCTTTTTAGTTTTGCCGACTAGTTGCAGATTTTGCCTGATTCACACTTTGGGAAAGTTTTGTGTTGGATTCTATTCTGTGGGGTCTGTTTTGGAGTGGTGTGCAGTGTGTTGTGGAGGTATTTACAGCGGAGCGCAACAAGCAGCCCTGCAGCTCTGTTACTAGATTGTGAAGAAAAAGAAATGTAATCTAGTGTCCGAAGTAATCTATGTTTGAGCCTTTTTAGAACAAAGATGAAATATCGTATATTTAAATTATCAGTAATTGGAACTTATTTTTTAAATCAAATAAATTCTTGTATAGAAACCATGCTCTGTGGCCGTGATATCTCGTATACCAAAAATATAGGTATAAAGGCACATTATATTTCAACTATTAGTGTAGAAGGAACATGGTACCACTTCTTAAGCATCCAAAATCAATTGAATTTGCATCACCAATCTTTGACAAAATCATGTGGAGTAAGTGTGGGTTAATGGCTACTTCTCTAGGACAAAATAAAAACTAAGACAAAATAAGGTGCTTATAAGGTAATAATTATTCATTGTGTAATTAAAACATATTAATATAATGAATAAATATTTTGTACTTAAATAGCATACTTATAACTTGTGACAAGCTTCTAAACTCGTTTCACTGAGCATACATCATTTTTTTCCATGTCATAATGGATGTGTATAAAGCTTGGCATACATGATTTAAACATGTTTTCCAGTTACAGTGTACATCAAATTAACTGCAATAGTTCCTTAGGAGAGACCATGATCATCAATGAATTTTTCATTTAGCTGGTTTACAAGCACTCACATTCACTGTGATGGCATTCCTTGCACACACCGGGCTGGGGTGATCCATCAACAAAAGTAGGAATTTACAGTCCTTTGCAAAATTAGGATGATGATGCATTCAGGTTTTTCTTGTAATTTCTTCCAACAGCCTGACTGTGCATTGCATGTCACTTCCGTTGGCAGCAAAATGTATGTCCACAGTTGGCAATCTGAATATTGCTTCGAAAGACATTTCTTAGAGCCACGCATGAGCCCAGGGTTGACGTGGATTAAGTGAGCCCATCCATATGATCTGACAACCCACACAGTTTAACCAATGTCCACTGCTGAAGTACTATCATCCAGCCATCTTACCAACTCATTTCATCTTTCAACATCAAAAACCTGTCATCTTAGCACGGTTTGCCCCCACAACTGACCACACAGTCTAGTTAAGCTTCATAGCAGCCTGGGCTACAATAACTTCAATATCTATTAACACTTATGGAGCAAAAAAATCTGTAACACTTCAACATTTGACAAAGGTGAAATTTTTTAGAAGATAATATGTTACACTTATGAATTTTGGATAGAAAAAAATACTCATGTAAATAAAAGATGAAACTAAATAAAATAGAAGTATGAAAGTACAGGGCGGACATGATTCCATTTCATTCAGATTACATAATTTAATTACCTTATTTCTATTCAAATTATTACTTATTGAGGTCAATTTATTGAGTAGAGAACATATTTTTTTTAATTTTTTTTATAGATTCTCATTACAGGTCTCAATACTCAATAGTACATTTTTTTGGATTTTTAATAGAAAAACACTATTTTCCATAACACTTTTGCAATTTTTGACACTTACTAGGAGTAACATATGTTGAGGGTAGACTGTACCTTTAGTTGTACCATGATCATTAACTTACTCTAACGAGTCTCGTAGAGCATCAAAAACAACATTTTTTACTCACTGAAGAGAATTCCTATGCAAACACGGAGGAAGCCTTCTGTTAATGTAAGTAGGTTTATGTTAGGTCAAAGTACTTCATGAAAACAAGCTCGAGGCTAAAGCCAAATCAGTGGTGGTTGCCCAGTCACTGCCATCTGGTCACCATTGTGAATGAGTGTGGGTCCTTAAAGAAAAGGTTTTCAACCTTGCTGATGATGAAGATCATGTTGTGACTAAGTAGTACTGGTAGTTGCGTGAAGAAGAAGCTGCTTTGTTGAAAAAGCATATTTTGTTTCCGTCCAAGTTTCCGCACAAAACAAATTCTTAGAACACTGATTGTACGGGCAGGTGGACTAGAAACATGTGGATTGAATTTTTCTGCTGTGCACCATGGATTACAATGTGGAGTATGAAGGGATAGAAAGGAAAAAAATCTCCATCAATAATGTTTTCATCCTTTGCATCTTTCACATAGTTATACCTATGGAAACCTGTTCAACCTACTAAAAAATATGTTCATTGACAAGCATGAACTTGTTATATGAATATCACCATATAATGTGGACCGCAATATTTTTGAACAAACTCCACAACAATCATTTTTCCAACTGAAATTCATCCAAGTTATGTAAAGATATATACAAATTAATGAAACAATGTTCAAAATGGCAAGGATTTGTCCTAACAGATGAATGTACCCAGATCAATTATCCACTCACGGTATTCAGCGCTCGGCTGGACATTTAAAAATTACATGAACTAAATACTTGTTCTGAAATGCACTGCACAGCACATTCCATTTACATCAGCATGTGAGCAGCTCCATTTGTAATTTCAATGTACCCAGGATACGTACAATTATGGACTAAAAAATCACAATGTAAATTTATGGGTTTCATCAATGTACCTTGGGAAAGCGAGAATATTGTGAACGTCATTCATCAGCTACAGCACAGCTTCACGAGTCATTGCTCATGGATGTGACATGTTCAATGTTCACTGTCTTCACAATGACGCTACCTTCTCACAATGATCAGACCTTCCGCCAATCATTATCAGCTGTTCACGAGTCTAAAGCTTGTATCTGATTACAACCTATATTGTAATTTAGTCATTTCATTCTGCAAATGAAATCTACTGTAGCAGAGCTGGAATGTTGAAGTTAGCTCTGTTAGATGTTAAGTATTACCATATTCTGTTTCCTTCAAACACATAAAATCAAGCTATTTGACTGTTTCCTGGGTTCATCAAGTGATCTCTAGTTGTGGAAGTCCATCATTTTCTGTAGACTCTCCTTTGACAATTACATAAGCCACCTATGTTCTTCTGTAAAGATAGAGTACCATATATCACTGCATGTAAGCTGCATATGGGATCATGCATGTTGTAAGTACTGCATTCAGTAAATGTGGGAAGGGGTTGCAGTGAATAGCTCAAGGGGTTGCTTCCATCATGCTTTTACCTATTCCCAGTATGTGACACAAACTCCAATCGCATTTCAACCAGAGTGAAGTGATAACCCTTTCCTCCACAGAAATGTTGGAGGTTGACCACAAGTGCGACTGATTCTTTTGTGGATGCAGTACCTGGACTACCTACGAGGTCACCCATCCAGTACTACTGAGACCCAATGCAAAGGCATGTTTGAGGTAAACTACTTTATTAATGCCATTGACTCATTGACTCATGAGGGCTAGTTATAGAGATACCTATAACCACCAAGAACATATTAATTAGTCATTAAATTTGATTCCCTCGTGAAAAAAGAAGAACTCTTGGTTCTTTAAAAGGGAACCCATGTAAATTAAGTGTTTATTTGTCAAGTTTTTTTGTATCTATGTCATAGAGACATTAGTCCCTAAAGTACAAGACTACTTCCATTCGTTAAGAGGTAAACATCATAACACAAATTCAGACAACGTGACCTACTCGGTATTGCATTTGTATAATTGAATGGGTTGTTGTAGAGTTCATTGCTAAGTTATGAGCCCAGAGGTGTTAGTTGGAGTGAATTTATCTTATAAATAGGTCTGGCTTTTAATCCCCTTCGACTTGTTTGAGATGTTCTATATTGTGTACATGACTTTGTGTTATGGTGAGAATTAATGAGCAGTAAAATATGAAGATACACTTTGGAAGTGACAAGGCAAGGAAATATGAAGAGACCATGCAGCAAATCTGAAGATGCACTTGGGAAGTGAAAAGATTCAACATTGAAGATGCAAGAAAATTTGTGAGTTCTACCCATTCATCTCGAGCTAACAACATTGAAGATGCAGTCTGGAAGTGATGAGATTCCTTGGAGCAAATTGCATTGAAGATTAACCTAGGAGTGACAAGATTTACAGGTGACATTATATGAGATAATGCAATCTTGAAGTGATAAGATTCCTTGGAGCTAAATGCATTAAAAATGTAATCTAGAAGTGAGAAGATTCTCTACAGACATAGATGAGATAGTGGTGGTGGCAGGTTTAAATCGGATGCCAAATGGAGTCAGTAGTCAGATGCCCAATGGAGTCAATAGTGGTGGTAATGAAAAGATAAATTAATGCTTTAAATTTTTGAAAAATATAAAGAGGTAATAATAGGTTTGGTACATATTGTATCCAGATGGAATGAGGTTGGTTTTGCACACAATGGATAGTGATAGTTGATTGTCAATTAAATGCACACCGATCTTATAGAGTTATCCAATGGAATGAAGTTAATTCTGGAGGTAATAAATAGTAATAGTTGATTGTTGATTAAATGTATAACAATATTACGAATGCATCTAGTGGCATATTTAACGGTATATATGAGGTTTTGTTTCAACACCTTCTAAAATTCACAAACTATACAAATTTCATTACCGTACGTGATAGGCCAATTCGACACATTGCTGTAGAATAATTATTACTATTTTAGGATTTTCAATTCGACAGTTCAATTTCCGTGCCAATTTTGTATTTATTCGGCGATTTCAATTTCAATTTAATTTCCGTCGAACTGGCCTATCACATACGGTAGTCAACTTAAGTTACATTGATCTTCAAATCCTATTTTTTTTGAATAATATTTCTAAAATATTGACAAATGTTGTGAGTATACATGCATACTCCAAAACATTATTAGATCAAAAATAAAAAAATAAAATCTACCCATCAATCCAATAATCTATCATTTTTTCAACATAAAAAAAATACATAATGAAGCGTTCCCAAGAACATGTCTTCGTATATACTGTATGAGCCACCACGTTCGAGAATCCGCAGTGGATTCACACTATGCTCCCTTGCATGTGACAACAGCACAGTACACTGTACAGCAGCCACAGCATCGGCAATGGGTACCTCTCCCAAGAAGGAGATTTCCCAGAGGCATGATGCCCAGTGCCCACTGCCCACCTTCTGCCTTTGGCATGCTTCTCCGGCACTAGGCCCTTCCATAAATGCCAGCCATGAATGATGATCTCCAGCACTAAAACCTCAACTTGCTGACGCACTGCGCAGAACAGTCATATTCCAAACTTAGCATAACCACACCATCACTGTCGGACCCCAGCAACTATCCATACCCGCTCAACTCCCCCGGTCATCAGCCTCCCAGCCCTTTCCCGCACTCCCAACACCACCGCCCCTCCTTGCCCGCTACTATACCACTCTCGCCTTAGGGCTCAACCTCTTCAAAACCGACATAAAACCTAAAGCCTTTGTTATCTAGGTGATCACCTAAATCTGGTTCACCAAAATCCACGATAACTAAATACTGTCGGCTTATGGTTAGCGACGGACTTTGGTACTGTCCTACAATGACCGCCGGATACCGCTCGCGGTCTAGGGTTTGACGGGTCCAGGTATCATCCTCCCCGGGCCTTTCCCGCAGAAAACCGGGCAGCCACCGCAACTCAACCCGTTTCTCCGCCGGCCCTTCCCGTCGTCTGGCTCTTCACATTCCAGCGACGTCACGCAATAATCCGGTACCGTTCACGGTTTAGGGTTCCACTATTAAAACCCCGGGTATGAGCCTTGACCGAACCCTGATTTCTACGAAGGGAGAAGTCGAGACCCGGAGGGTATTAGCTCTCCTGAGTCTTTGCGGACGGGCAGGGTCATCGGGCAGGCCTGGTCCAGCCCGCGCAGCGTCGTCTCTCTCGCAGAGCTTTTGTTTTGTTGGTGGAGTGCCAGCATCTGAGCCACCATCGCTGCTTCTCGGCGCTTGCAATCCTTCATTCCAACGCCATCTCCGCTTCCACGCACGCTCCCCTGCGCTCTCCCCTGCTGCGCCTTCCTCGCCACCTTTTGGCGCGATTTTCATCCTCTCACTTTTCGTATTTCTCCTCCTCTTCTCCCTCTTCCGAAGGGCGCAACTCCTCTCTCAATGTAACTTCCTGCTGCTCAGGTTTCGTTGATAGGACACGGTACGAACCGGAGCGCAATCACTGGAGCGGAGCCGGTGACGAGCGTTTTGTTGCTGTCTTGGAGTCCGGTGTGGATGCAGTGGAAAGATTATTGGACGGAGGCAGCGAAGGAACGAGCCAAGGCGCGAGTGGCTGAGCTCTGGTTATGGCAGAGTGGAATACGAGTGCGTTGTGCAGGTTCGTGAGCATTTTGTGTCTGTGATTCGCTTGCCGTAGCGGAGAGTGATTAGGACATGAAATTGCGCTTCTTTGAGCGGGGCTTTGGTTTTCTCGTGGCAGTGGCTCGGTTCGGGTGGCGTTTATTGAATTTGTGTGCTGGTATTTAATTTACGAAGCTTTCGGGCGAGGAGGACTGGAAAACATTTCGAACGGAGAACGTGTGGAGTTTTTTATCGGCGAGTTTTTATCTTTGTTATTTATTTTTAGTTTTTTAATGAAAGGAATGGTAGCGTAGGATGGAGTCGCCGCTTGAGATCCTTCGGGCTGTGTAGTTTGCATCGGTGTGGTAGTGTTGGTGTTGGAGAGGTTGGGAGGCATTGGAGTGAGGCTCGTACGATCGGGAAGACAGCATGAATTTTATCTCCCTACTGGTTATCGAATATTGGAGGCGACGGCTGCGGGTTGTGTGGAGTCTCTGTAGCAATCGAATTGTCTGTTTTAACGGCGTTGCGTATTGTTGAAGCTTGAGTCGAGGGCGGTCTTGCTGCACAGTTATTGAGCTGTGTAATAAATTTTAGATATGTCCGGAGGTGATCTTCTTAATCTGGAACCTGCTCTTCTGAAAATCTTGATGTCTCCTAGAGGAGCAGTGTTTGTCTCCTGGATCTGATTTGGTCAATTCTTGCCCTTCGGATGAAAGCATTTCGTCGTCTGTCTTCATATCCGCGCTTGGTTACGCGCCTGGTTACACTACCCGAAGTTGCTCATTTTCGTCCGCTGTGTCGCAGAGTCCATTCCTTCTAAACAATTCTTACGGTTTCATTTCCACCCTAACCTCTTCGATGAGGCACATATGAGAGAACTCTTTTCACTAGCTCACTATGTTTGGGCTCACTAGTTGATAGTTTCGAGGTCAATGCATACAAGGTAATGCGACCGTCTCTACGTCGTGGATTCAATTAATCAATCATGATTTTTTGTAAGACGGAAGTGTAGTTTTTGTCAATTAGTTTGCCTGTCGGACTATATGTGAGCTCTGAAGAACTTAGAGAATGCATTCTGAATAAATTGTCTGCGAGAATCTGCGAGAGTGTTATTAGGACACGTAATCTAGCACGTATTTGCCTTGGATGTTAGCGAGGCATCGTTGAGTTTCTTGGTTGCGTTGCAAGCGAACCTGCAATTAGACTTGGAGTTGATAGTCTAGAGAACATTCATCATCCCCGGGAATCGCTTTCTTGAATTCCTGGCGCCGTTGTGTCTTCTTACTAGCGAAGACAGCAATGTTTCGAGGGCTAATGATAATGCTGTTCTTCTAAACTGTCTTTGGTGCAGACTCATAAGAAGATTGCTTCAAGCATATTCCTGATTTTGCATTGAAGTGTCGTTGTTGATTCTGTGAACGTGCTCTAATTACATCTCGCCAAAATTAATTCGATATTCACTATCGTCGGTCTTGATTACCGGATGATCTGATAGTAATTATTCATTTTGGCAGTGTAATAGTTGAGTTTCAGTGCATTCACATGTGCCATTTCGTCTGGAGAGCCCTTGGAAATGTAGTTGGTATTGGTTGTACGCACGTTTCACTCTGCTACTAGTCTTCTGTTCGATGTGGTACCATTCCTAAGAGAGTTTGCCAATCATAACTTCTTTTTCCTGGCCATTACTCACGTTCTTTATGATGTTTCAGGTTAAGCCTTTCAATGTAATTTCGACTTTAAGGAATGTGACTGGCACTTCCTCCGGTGGAACCCCGAACTTGTCGAAATTTTGAGACGTTTCATTTTGCTCAAGACCGCTGGTGACAGTCTGCGCACGGCATCCAATATGAAAAGGACGCCTATCAACTGATCTGTTGCGGGAAGTGAAAGTCAATATCTTATTGATCAAAATGCCTGAAGGTCGGGGCATTGATTTAAATGGTGATACTTTGAGTAGAGAGACTAAGGAGGCGCAGTCTCCTCTTAAGTCTGAAAACTCTCAACCGAAGAGAAGGTCACCTTTAAGACCGTGCAAGGTGGAGAATATAGACGATGACATTGATACTGGCAGCCAACCTAACGGCCAACCTGATAGCCAGCCTAATAGCCAACCTCGACAAGGGGAGATAGGAGGGCCTAGCACAAATGGTTCCGACACCAAATCAAGAACCAAAAGTAACTCGGACAAGTTCTTGGAGGCCTTAGAAACACGTTTTAGAAGCCGATGTGAGGTGAGATTCTTCCTGATAAGAAACCCCGTGTTTTCGCCATGGATTCGATTTACTTTACTAAGTGGTCATAACCATGCTCAATCATCTTTTTGTTGTATTGGGAGGTTTTCTAAGAACCATGCACAACCTTAATAATAGGTTCTTAACGAATCATCTGTGCGTTTTACCACAGAATGTTGAGCACATCATTGAGAATGGACGATTTCGTTTTACCTGATGACTTGTCTGCGTGGCGAAAGTTTTCTTAAATAGATATTACAGACATATTACAGGTAGTCAAGTGTTCAAAACGTGTAACTTGTGATATATTCTTACTTGTAGGTTGGTCTTTGCCTGAACGATGGCACAACACAAGAAGCACTTCGGTTGTTCAGAGCAAGCAAGTACCTACTGAAGGCCAATATTAATACTATTGGGACAGGAACAGTAAGCTATCCAGCTCATTGCACTTGGTTTCTACTTTTGGATCTATTAGAATTGTAAGGAGATATCGCTTGGATTTGCTTTGCACTTTGACTGAATTTGTAAGTCAGCCCAAATTTTTCTGAATTCTTTGTGCGATGGATTAGTTTCTTAAGTTGAGCGCTAGAGATTTTGTATTTATGTTAATAGGTGGAGGAAACAGAGCGACTGTGGAGTGCTTGTGTGCTCTATGTCGTGAGAAGATTAAGTGCTGGAGTTTCCGGAGGAGGGGATAGATCAGGAAATGCTGTACCTGGCTTCACTTTTTCACAGCTTTTGCGAGAGACGAAATTGAGGTGAGTATTTCCTTCTTGACATGAAGAATCGGACATTTATTTAGCAGTTATGTTTACATATTTATTTTTACATTTTCTACTTCTAGCATTTATTGAACCTCACTTAATTTGTATGTCAGAATATCCTGAGATGTTCTGAATCTGACGTTGAGCATCAAGTGGAGTTATTAAACTGTTGCCCTACTCGATTCTTATCAAAAGTATTGTGTTGATGGTGACAGCGTGGTTGAATTTTTTAAGGAACTTCCTCAGTTCCTTGCAAAGGCTGGTCCAACGCTTAAGTCTCTGTATGGAGAAGATTGGGAGAGACGACTCCAGGTAAAGTATTGATTTAGAATATAGTTCACCATGTGGTCTGTAGTTACAGTTGAACACTAGAGGTGACATATCATGTTGTGGTTGTGCGCACAGGTGAAAGAAGTTCAAGCCAATTTTGTCCACCTCATGGTACTTTACAAGTAAGTTTCTATGCACTCACATAACTACACACTTACGTGATTGAGCAAAACTTGAAGAGTTGGAATTCTTTCTGCAACTATCCGTATCTACTGACTAGACCTTCGAAAACCCACCTTGTTATTATTATTGTGCTCAATTAATCTGATGTTGTAAAACTGTCGTATCATGCGTGCAGTTATTATAAAAGGATTTATCAACATCTTTTCATTTTCCCTGAAACCCAGACTGGAAGTGGTAATGGGTTCTGTTTAGGAGGCAGTCAGGATGCGGCTCCTCCGGTCCACATGCGATTCGGTTGGATGCTTTTTCTAGCGTTGCGGATGCACGTGCTTAGCCACTTCACTGACCTCGTCACTTGCACCAATGGTCTCTTGGCTGTTATTGTACGGAATCCTTCATACCTGTCCCTAATTCTCTTCGAGTGTTGTGATAATAGTTATATGAAATCGTTACATGTTGTCCATACGTAGCTCCAAATATAACGATTACGTGGTGTTGAGCTGTGCATGTCTTTCAGTGTCTCTTGAAGTCTTGCCCCTTTATCAATCGTTAATATCATACTTTGCATATGCACTTTTAGACATTTTCTTGGGCTTATCACATGTTTCTTTCCTGTTCGGTGGCTGATCTTTGTAACCCATGACGTTTGCAGATAGTCTTGATCATACATACACCACTCTCTTGGAGAAGGTTTTCCTTCGACGACAAATTGAAGTTTGGTATAGTGTCTACCTTTTCAACTGGTTGTCTAAGTGATGTTTTGCTGCTGTAGAAGATTTTGTCACTTTGTTGGTTCTGGATACTTCCATCTGACAGTTCGTATGTTTTCAAAACAGCAAAAAGGAGTTCAGAAGGGGTCAATCTGGTTGGATCGCTCTGCTACCTGTACAATGCCGCAGAGGAGGATGTTTCCTGTATGGTTCTGAAACTCAATGAAATGTTGGAAGATCTTATGAAAAGTCCTCCGTCTAAGATCAGTGCCGACAATATGCCTCAAATTTCTGGGATCAATTCAGGTGCGCTTGATGCTGTCTTTCATTCATATTCTTGAACTTCATCATTTATATGTACATTTGTCTGCTGTTTGTTGAACACGTCTGTACTGAGCAAATAGTTGCCGAGGTTTTCTGTATATCTCTAATCATTCAAAATTTTGCAGATGGCATAGCGTACTTTGAGGACTTAATGAAGGATGATAAAATATCTTCAAATCTCCTCATCTTGGAGAACGATTACAGTGAATGGCATTGTTCTCGAGGAGAACTGGACGAGAGAATGTTCATTAATGGCGAAGATAGTCTAATAGGTGCTGTGTCGAGTGGCAGTACGCCAAGTGTTTCTGGAGTAAAGGTAATGCTCTACTCTGAAGTCATCGCCACATCGTACATTTAGCGTTATTGATACTTATCTATGCATTCGTTCGTTTTTTTTTTGGTAATGAAATGTTATGTGGCTTAACTTTGCCTGTCTTTTCAGTCATAGATTTAGGTGGGTCCAAATATTTGATTCTTTAAGAAGAGGAAACTGCTCACTTTGTTTTGTTACTCAAATTGTGATTCTGGTTTACTGGGAATAATTTTGGTTTTTCTTATTTTAAAACTTTAACAATCACTGGCTACAGTACTTCCTCTTTAGTGTAGGTTGACGGTATTCTGATTCTCAGATCGTTTACTTCTGGCAGAGAAAGCACGACACCATATCTTCACCAGGGCAGGGCCCCGCAGTATCCTCAGCTGCATCCCCTTCATCACCATGCAATTCACCCTGCTCATCGCCTCCAAAAAGTCAAGGTCTACCTGCTACTAACAGCTGTAAACCCCCTCCTACACCTGTTAGTATCACAATGACGACTGCTAAATGGCTTCGCACAGTTATTGCACCTCTGCCAGCTGAGCCTTCCCCTGATTTGCAGAAGTACTTTCAGTCAGGTGACCGTAATATTGCATCTGATGTTAAGTATAGAGCGGATGTAATATTAGGAGCCATTTTCCAGGCAAGAAATTGGCGAGGAGCTAGAGAAACAGGAAGTATGGACAATCTATGGGCTGATCAGCGCAGGTTAGAAGCCTTGAAGTTGTATTACAAAGCTCTTGGGACTATTTGTAAGGCTGAAGCTCAGCGATTACGCTCTCACCATCTTACTTTTCTCTCTAATGAGCGGTTTCATCGCTGCATGCTTGCATGCTCAGCAGAATTAGTTCTCGCAAGTCACAAAACTGTGACTATGACCTTTCCTGCCGTATTAGAGCCAACAGGGATAACCGCTTTTGATTTAAGTAAAGTTATTGAAAACTTTGTTCGGCATGAGGAGAGTCTTCCTCGTGAGCTGAAACGGCATTTGAATTCTATCGAAGAGAGAATTTTGGAAAGTATGGCGTGGGAGAAGGGCTCTTCTATGTATGACTCTCTTATAATTTCAAAGCCGAAGCTTGCGTCGGAAATCAATCGCTTAAACTTGATGGCAGATCCCATGCCATGTTTAGATGCCCTCAGATCACAGTATCACCCCCCATCAGCTTCCGCGGATGCCCCTGTTGGAGGTTTCAAAGCTGGTGATCCATCAGGTGAGGATATGTGTTTATTGCAGTAGTATGGGAGCATTTCATTCTCTTCGGCATCATCTTTGAGTTTATTGTTTCTGTTTTTCATTGCCTACCAGAATTATTGTGCTGAAATTTCTTTATACTTGTTAGGCACCTCAGGTTTTGATGAGCACGATGTTCTCAGAAATTTACTTAGTCTTTTCGTGCTTATCTCATTCACCTCTTCGGTCTTCAGGAGAACCAGTGGAGGCTGCAGTCTCACCACCTCATCAAGGGTCAGCTGCACCTGTTAAGGCTAATGGAAGTGCCGCAGCTGTTAGTGCAGAGCAAGCCGTGAATACGAGTTTCATGTCACCAGGGAGACGCCCTTCTGCATTTGCTGCATTTAATTCTCCTTCGAAGAGGAGTCAAATGCCACCACTGCTATTATCTGCCTTTGCGAGGTATGCTTGCTTTTTATCCTTTGTGGTTCTTGCATGTTGATATGTGCAGTTGCTTCTTTATCGTGCATTACTGAGAGTCAAGTCATCTTGATCAAGGTAGTCTACGTGTTCGTCGGGATCAACTCCAGTCGCTGTGTTTCTTTCGTAGTTTTTACGTGGTTATATCTGTTCAGAAGTACCTTTAACCTTCTATTTCGATGTTGGCAACAATTTTCCTTCTGATGTATCTGTTTAGCGTTTGTATCCTGTATATCATGTAGTTCAAGTCCTCGCAGTTTTGTGGCCTAATCTGCCTCTCACAGTAACTGTTAACTATGCAGTCCACAAAGACCGAACCCTCACGCTGGAGGTGAAACGTGTGCGGAGACTGCTATCAATGTTTTTTTTCAGAAGGTAGACATGTCGACTCAGCTGTTGATGCAGCAGACAAAGGGTCTTGTAGTTCTACTTGACATCTTTTGAGTGACCAAACCGTGTATGATCATTCTTTGGTCAGGAGAAGTTTTGCTCGTACATCGAGTTAATATGCGGGAAGTACATTTTTTTCTAAGGGGATAGTGTCCGGTTATTCTTGTTTCGAATGTTCAGCAAGTAAATTAGTGGAACAAATAAGGATATGGCGGTACCTGTATCCTAATGTACAGGACAGAAGACACCATCTGAGAACGAGTCTCTCGATGACATTTTGGTGGTGGTGAGCATGTTGGGGTCGGCTCACTTATTTGTGCCTTACCCTAAGATGTTCTTTGTTCCACCTAGTGTTAATAATCTTTGCCAACGCCGTTGTTACCATTGTGCACTCTGTTCCTGCAAGGACTCTTGCCTCTCTGTTATCTCGTGGAGGGGTTTCAGTTGATAGATTAGCCTAATAATTGTTGAATTAGTGATGTTTTGTGATCTAAAACATACCAGTACTTGCTTGAATGTCTTGCCAGGTGATGAAGCTGGCCGCTGTTCGGATACGAAACTTGTGTGACCGTCTACAACAGTCCCAACAGGTTCAGGAACATGTGTTCCGCGCCTTGCGACATGCTCTGAATCATGAAACGATTCTTTTTTTCAATCGGCACATCGACCAAGTCGTACTCTGCTGTCTCTATGGCATCTGCAAGGTAAGTAAATTGTTGCGAGTGTACTTTGTTTGGGTGAGTTCTCCTTGCTGGTTCATAGCAATTAGTTCTGCTGATTCAATTTCATTTCACGGTGAACTTGCACATATGTTTGAATGAAAATGTTGTGTTCTATTGAGCTTGCAGGTCAGCAAATCCAATGTTACTTTTCGAGATATTGTTTACCATTACAGAAAGCAGCCGCAGTGCAAACCGAACGTATTCCGTAACGTCCTCCTGGATGTCACAAAGCCTGGGGTACGTACCTGTGATCTGTCCGTTGTGGGTCAGATGATCGTCTTGAGAACTTGGTTGTGCAATGTTGCTTGAACATGTTTTGGAGATTACCAATTATTGATTGTCTAACTTCCAGTCATGCTGAATATGTATTTTCAACACTATGCAGAAAGCAGGACAAGAGACGGGGGACATAATCAAATTTTATAACGAAGTTTTTGTTCCTTCAACAAAATCCTTCTTACTGCACATGGGTTCAAATGCTGGTCCGTCAGTTCCAAACAACATTGCTGTCCCTGAAGACAAAAACCAGGGTGCGGTTCAAATCCATGTTCATTATTTCACTTCTGATGTTCCTGTAAGCGATCTTGTTCTTGTTGGGACGATAGGGGCTGCGTGAAGTTCACAATAGTCTTGCAAAACACTAATAGCCAGTTCATCTTCTGCTTTCTGAATCAGTGGTCATTCCTTCAACCAAGAAGCGTTTGTGCCAAGGTCATTGCAAGTGTCCCCAACGTGGTGTTTTGCTTGTAAAATGTTCGCATACCTTTTCCCTCTCATGGAATTTTCCAAACCTGTAAGGTGGTTTCTTTAGTTTCAACTTCGGAGAAATAGCAACAGTTTTGGCACTTTTAGAGACAACAGTTCAATTAGGACCTATTTCCTGATGCATGAATACAACTGAGCCTCCTCAGCTATTCCTCTGCTGCTTGCAAAGTGAATATCCTCTAGTGATGTCTTCACCACAAGAGCCTTATCTGACATTACCAGGCTTTTAAGTGCAGGGCTCTCTTGAGTTCTGAATTTTAGCTGGGAGGCCTGGTCTGAAGCCTGTTGAGTGATCCTTTTTCCTGTTTAACCAACTTCAACAAGCCCAGTCTGCAGTAGTCAAGGTAGGTGTCAGGTTTGACGAAGCATGACCTCGTCGATATTCCAGTCCAGCTCGTTAGTATGTCATTCAGTTTAGAGGTGTGATTCTCAATTTGGCAAGTCTTCTGGTTTGTGCCCAGACTGGTGTTGACAATGAACATGTCCTTGGCATTTTGTGGCTGCAGCTCAGGCACCTGCTTCACCTAGGCCTTCTACCTTCCCTTCCCTACCTGATATGTCTCCCAAAAAGGTGTCCGCAAAACATAATGTTTATGTCTCTCCGCTCCCATCGAACAAGGTATATCTTTACGTTCAGTTCAGTTGATAGATATGCTTGAAGAACGCAGTCTTTGGGTTGTTGCTTCCTATCTGATGCGTTGGTGCGTCATGCCAAATCATGTCAATCTTGTAATGACTCTCTTGCATTACACCGGTGCACAAGAGGCTTTTTAATACTTTTTTTTTTAAGAAATCTCTGCTAATTTGAGCTGTAGAGAAGCAGTCTGGCTCTAGGCTCCTATGTCCCTTGTATTGATGCAGCTTCTTGTTTGCAGGTCGACTCAATCATGTCTCCACACACTCGAAGTCTGTATGCATGTGTTGGAGAGAGTACTCAAGCTTTCCAAAGCCCGTCAAAAGATCTTACGGACATCAATAATCGATTGAACAACAGGTTTGTGACTTCTTACAGGCTTTAATGAGGGGAGTTTTGTACGATTTAAATACATTAAAATAAAAATAATTAGACGTAGTAGAATGCCTACTATGTGCTTGACTTCTTTTTTGGTTTCTCCAAGCGTTTTGGTTACCTTCCTCTATGTTTGTCTTCAATTCTTACTGACCTTTATAATTTATGGTGAAGCAGGCGGTTGGGGAGGTTAGACTTTGGAGCAGCAGCTGTGGTGAGCGATTCATTGGTTGCCAATACCTTAAACATTCTCAATGGAAACGGAAACTCACAGTCAATTCGGCTCAAAGCTGATCCCACTATTCCCAGGTCGTGGTCTCCATCAAAGCGATCGCGATCTGATAGATAATCCATATCGATCCTGCGTCGCGGGCCATGGATCTTGGATTCGTCATACTTTGTATGTATATGAATATGATTCATGTAAACAGAACCATGCGACATTTAGGTGTAAAATTGATTTTTAGACTTTTGTCATGGTTCGTTTGCACTCCTTGGAGAATCTTTAGCCTCGGTCATGTCTAGAATAGTTTTATTCGTAGGTTTCATCAACTAGCAGGTATCTGGGTAAGCCTTCTCGTAACACAATTTGTGCCATAGTTATACAGCCAAGACAGTTCTCAGGTATACCCTCTGACCACAGGTGAATACTGTGAATACCACGGGTAGTAGTCCTCAAGTGCGTATTCTCTGTGAATTCGAAATCGATCATGATATGAATTCTTATATGAAAAGTGTTTGGTCCACTGGAAGACCAGAGTTATACTTTATGTCCTGACTCCTGATGTTTTCATCTTTTCATGCTATATGAGTTTCCCGCTGGCTTGCAAGACTTTTTTTGCAAACGACTATAGATTAGAGATGACTATCCGGTATTCAAATTTCCAGGAAGCCTGTGGTTTGATAGATGAGATATTGCTAGGTTCATTTTCCAGATGATTGTCACATGACACACCAATTGTGAATAAGCAGCTAACCTCAAGTGTCTCTATCCATTTGATTAAAATAATGATCATACTAGAAATGTCATGAGAAGTGAGAATCACCTTATTATTATTTTTTTTGATTCAATATTGCGTTTCCAAAAACCCAGAGAATTTAAATAGAAACTCTCCTAATTTATGAAAAATTCCAATGATTTTGGAACCTATTCACAACATCTAATTCACATAGACATTCTCTATCTATTTTTTCCTTAAGTGAATCAATTCTTCTTAGATCTTCAATTATACATCAAATTTAAAATTTTAAAAAATTATTTCAAATCAACAATAAAATTATTTCAAACATGGCACTCTTTTTATTCTTCAAATCTATAATTGTTCAACAAACATTCTTTAATTTTTTCTTAATTATTATTAAACAACCTAAGTTAAGTTTTTGTGAATAATGCCAATCAACTTAGAAATTATCATTCTACATGAACCATGAATTAAACACATCCTTGAATAAGAAATAATGACATAATAGTTGAAAATAATCTAGGAGATTAAAAAACTATATAAGGCCACTTTTGTTAAAAAGATTTTATCAAAGTAATTGGTTATGTGTCTGTAGATCCGCCACATCAATTTTCACTAGTAGAAACCATCCTCCAATGACCACGATCATGACCATTTTGACCAGATTTTCCATTTAACTTGATAGTTGCTTTCACATAATGGAAATTCTATTCAAACATTTGGCAAACATATATGACGTATACTTTTTATATTTTAAAATTCAATATGATAAAAGTTTATTACTTTTAATAAAATATGGTTTTTGATAAAAATAAATGTTGTTAAAATAACTTGTGTATGATTAAATTTACTTCCATATAATCAAAATATTTTCATGTGAGATAAATGTAGGTCATAAAAACTATTTCAAAAACCACATGGCCCATTGTCATTAGACATGAGAATTTGAACTTTTGGGGACTTCACCAAAAGTCCTTAGTCTTCTACCCTCCAAGGCAATAAAGCCGATGCTAACATACTCCAAATTTTATACCTATCAGTCAGTTCGAAGTAGGAAATGACTTGCCCACATTCTAGCGTTTAAAATAGAAAGCATAAAATCCCATAATGCTTTCATAATGTAGAAAATGTAGTGCATGTTCAATACATCCAGCCGCATAGTTGCATTGAGAGAATGTATTAACAAATTTCCGGAACCATAAGTAAATGATGGCCTATTTACATTGCACTAACATTTGAGCTCATAATCCTTTCACAGAAACAGCGCTAAATATAAATGAACCTCAAACGTACTATTGTGCCATTGTAGCCATGCCGGTAATAATCTCCCCCAACTGAATTCACCTTCCGCCCACCTACCGGTAGTTCAGAAATGTTTTTACCTGTTGTACAAAAATTTGATTGCTGTGAAGAATCCAGGATTCATCATAGCTCGTGCTGTACAACGTTACCAAGGAAGGCCATCTGCCTTCGGGCTCTGTTACTGTATCAGGCTGTACTGTACAGTACAGTACAGTTCTACTGTTTAGAGAAGAACCCGAGAAGGTTGCTTTGCTTCTGCTTGGCGCCTGCATCCAAGGCAGTTTTTGAGGTGAGTTTGGAGGTATCAGTGGTCCGTTGGCGTTTAGAATCGTTGTCCTTGGCAGCTGGAGATGCTTTCCTGGCTTGCGGCTTCACAGGAGTGGAAACCGGGCTGATCTTCACACTCGTTGGTCCATGCGTTCTGCCTAATGTGGCAGACTCTTCTTCCTTGTTTGCATGAGGTGAATGATTTTCTTCCTCTGATTTGACGAGTTGAGGGGAGGGGCCTGGTGTCTCTGTGTCCTTATCCTGGTGAGGCCTAGGATCTTCATGTAGCTGTTCCTTCAGGGACGAGCTATCGTTTGATAGGGCACTTGTTTTACTTCTATCCACAGGTCCTTCAGGGTGGCTCACTGCTTTAGTTACATCCTGGTCAGGCTCCATGCCTGCAAGCAAAGCTTTGAAATCCTCTTCATTAAGATAATCTCCATCTCTGAAATCCGGGGACATCCCTTTGTCAGAATTTGGAGACATCCCTTTGTTAGGATAGGGAGACACTCTTCTCTCAGGAGACGGGGACATTCCTTTATCAGCAGGGCCTGTATTTTGGTGCGCAAGTTGTTTTCCAAACATCTGAGCTATCTTGCTCTCGCTTGCCACCTTCGGCTTGATCTGTTTCCAATGCACTCACATTAGAATAGCACCCCATCAGATGTAAATGATGCATCTATACCCCGTGCCAAAGAAAGAACATGAATAGCGAGTCTAGAGACACGAAACACCAAAGAACCGACACGCATGGCTTTAAACTGATTATGCGCATCACAACCTTGACTAATTGCACTCACCTCGCATATGAGTATCTCCAATTTACCAAGGACTTCAAGTTACAGGCAATTTATTCTTACGCCTATGGACACTTGATAATAAATCATGATACTTTCTCTTTACATCTGACCAATAAATGCAACATCAAAATGAATGGGTTTAATACCTCTTCAACGCACTCAGGTCCATTGAAAGCCGGTCTTCCCATGGCTGGAGTGACAGGATACCAAGTCTGGAAAAAGCAGGCAAACATATCTCAGGTCAGTGAACTTCATAAGACCAATTGAATGTATAGAAGGAGTATGGACAGCATGCCCCTGATGATAGAAGAACACATATAAGCAGGACTGGTTATACACGCGAAGTTCCCCCAACAACTACCTAGTTGATTTCACACTTACAAGGTCAGGCGATTCGTAGGGCTGCGTGAGTTTGTGAATAGAATCTTCTGATAGTTCACTATTCAACCATGAATCAATAGCGTCCTGGCTTTTCAATATAACTGGCATCCTGTCTACACACCATTACAGTAATATCAGATCTCGTGGTCATGGTTACAAAACATTCACAAGGTGATAGCGTGAAATACAGCTGCCAAGGATAGCATTTGCCTAATTTCTAGAGCTCGTTCAAGGTCATTGGTCAACAAATACGTATGGTGTTCCAATAGAGCACCAAATCAGCAGCACTTACGAAACAGATGGATTTAACTAAAGATACAAAGCACAAAAGAGCAACAGATTCAAAATTCGCACCATGCAACCACTCCAATCGCTTAGAAGCACGAGTCGTCAAGATGGTGAACGTGTACATTGTCTCCCCTGCCAGAATTCATAGACGAATTTGATCAGAAATTTCTATACAAGACAAACCATTCGTGCATGTTCCAATTGCGTGTTCACTGAACTCCAGTGCTCAAATTAGTACAGTTTCCTTCTTCAGAATTGGCTCACCTTCAGGGGATTCCCAGGTATCATACAGAGCTGCAAACACAAGAGGATGCCCATCTTCCATATGAACATAATACGGCTGCTTCTGCTTGCCATCCTTCTTCCACTCGTAAAATCTGAATAAGAAAAACTTGTAATTTAACATACTCCAGAACATAGACAACCTTAATTAAAGCAAACAGACTTGATCACAAACGTTAAAATTCAATGAGCATCTTAACAGTGCGTTCATTTATCCAGGATTAATTGAAATTCACATCTTTCTCTTGTCAGCTGCGAGTTGAAATTCGTAAAAAGCGATAGGATCGAGTTTAAGAATGCCCTCACCCTTCGAGAGTAGCGAGGCATCGATTCTTCGCCAGGAGACGACGAAATGAGGTCTTCTCATGCACAGACTCTGATCTGGCGTTAAACTGAATCCCAAGAACCATAAACCCCAAAACACTAGGGTTACTTTAAAGTTCTCCTGAGCCAGCAACCCTAACGAGCTAAAATTAATTTCAGAAGCAACAACTGCACTTTCTTTCAAAAAATAAATCGCACAGATTCACTTCAGAAGCTTACCATTCGGAAAAAATCTGGTCTCTCTGATTTCTTCGTAAAACTAGGAACAAGACCCCATCTCATACAGTGCACAACAGGCTCCCTTGCGTCACCAGCACCATCATGTCGGACAACAGGCATGTGTGCACCCGGCGCCACATTGTACGAAGGTTGATACCTGCAAACACCCAGCCACCATAATTTCACTTACCACATAGAATCACATCCCCTGACTGTACACACACACGTTTGAGGATTTCCACTATATCACCCACCGTGGATTCAAAGACCAGGAGTACAAGAAGAAACATGCACATCCCTCCAAGCAAAATTGCGCAATGAGACTATAAAACTAGGGTCGTACCACGAACGTTACTAGATCGACCTAAGCTCCTGAACATACCCACCCAAATGAAATTCGTGGAATGGTACTCAACTACCAATGCCTTCAAGCAATTGGTAGTTGATCACAACAAGTTATGAAACCCAAAAACTGAGAATTCCAACACCTTTCTCTGCTCAAATTCAATGAAACCAGAGAACCCAAATCCAAATCAAACAATGGCGCCTGGAGGCAACCAACCCACAATCAACAAAACCCAGAAATACCTGAAATTCTACCATACCTGTCGGCATTGACGGCACGCAAGGGAGCTCGAAACCCACAAGCAGCGCCCACTGAGTCCACTCGCACCGTGCACCGAGCTCTCCCACACATACTGACGCCTCCACTTCAACTCCCCAATGTCTCGAACTCCGAACGAAGCAAACCACTTCCACTTCTTAAACCTTCAGCTGCCAACACCTGAACTCTTGAGCCGAGACTCCGGTTTCTCTACAGATTTGGCTCCGAATTGAAGTTGCGAGAGCTTCACAGATGGCTCCTGATTGCAATTGTGGCGGAATCCAGACAATGGCGGCGTGGAATACCACTTGGCATTCCTCCCATCATGGCATTTCCTCCGGACATCGCATCCTAGCTTCACGCGAAAGCTCTGCCAGAGAGTGGAGCCCAAACGCGTTATTGAGTCTCCAAAGCCGGCATTATCTACAGGCGTTGTACATCTGATATGCAGTAATCTTGTGGTTTTTTTGGCGGGATTAGGTGTTATGACGGTTTTGAGTATGTGTTGATAAGTGGAGCTTAGAAGATGATCGGAGCCTTTTATCTTCGTCGGGGTGTTGATTACCGTTACTGTATTGCAAAACAGTTGAAGTACGCAAAACCGGTACTGTTTACTGGATTTGTACACGTGGCTTAGAAGTCTAGTGTGAAGGTTAAGTAATTTGGTGCATTGACGGGTTTTGGGTCTTTGGTGGACCATGTGAATATGGAATGCATGTCCAAAACCAATAGATTTCATGGGATTATATTCATTTTTCTTTTATACGATTAAGTGTAGTAAAATTTGACTATTTTTAGATGAAATTGGTTGACTTCCAAATAAATAAATAAGAGATATCAATATTCAAAGCTAAGATAGTCCATTTTTGTCTTTAAGGTCTAATTTTTAAATTTCTCCTTTATCTCTAAAACACTAATTACTGGATTTGAGCAACTTTAACCCCTAAACGCCTAAACGACCAAAAATTGATCGTTTTCATTTTTCCAAGTTCCATAACTGTCATCCAAATGACAATTTTTCATCCATTTTTTTTTCATGTTGTAAAGTTGTGAGAAATCTATTTAATCTCATTAACACATTCTCAAAATAATAATTTCATGAATTTTGGTGCCTCTCTAAAGTCAAAAAGATCAAAACCGTGTGTATATTCAAAAATTCCTTGATACAGACAGCTGAAACACAATTTGGACTATCGGGATGATCTTTTTTGGAGTAGAGGTAAACTACTGAAATGTAGTTTGGAAATCTATTTTCTAGTCCAATTTAAAATTTTGAAAAATACCTAAAATTGAGTGATTTATAGCTGGTATAAGATGAAGGGGTATAACCGTGGCTACTTCTTGATTTTCCACGGTTTTAGGTTTTTTCATCATATTTTTGAATTAAAACATAATTTTTGAGCACGGTAACTAATATAAGGTTTCTGGTTGTCATATTCATCTATGGTAAATATTTCATAATTTTTTAGTATAATCTATATTTGATATGAATTTTCTTTGTTTGTTTTTATTTGAAAATTTATATTAAATACATTTTGAAACATTTAATTTTGATAAAATTGTTTCTTGTAGATAACATGAGTATCTAGCTAAGAAAAGTTTAAAATTCATATTTTACATTATTTATAGTAGCAAAATAGAGCATCCAAAGTCAAAGTCTATTTCCGTGGTCATAGGCTCAGGCATTTGGGGGTTAACTTACTTCATGGACTAATTTTTTTATGGACATGGAAATGAGCTCCATTACTCTTGAAATAAGATCACTCACAATCATTGGTATTATTTTATTTTTCCCGACCTAGCTAATTTTTTCAAATAAAACGACCTTTGAATATAATCTAAGTTTGACCATACAATCCTTTTCGTTGCGGACATGGATACCGTACATTGACAGAAGGTTTGTTCACCTTTGAAGTGATATTTATTTATTTTTGGAAAAATAAATCTCGTTTTTTCAATATTTTAAATTTTATATATTTTAATTTTTGTTTTATTTTAAATATACTAAAAATGTCCTTAAACATAAAATGATTTATCATATTTTTGTTTTTCCATCCTTGAAATTTCCATTTTTATTTATTTTTAAAAGAACTATTTATGAACAAACCTGCTATCAATGTACAATACTTACCCAAATTTAGAACACTTACTCATTCATCTGAATGAACAAAAATGACAGAACGCATCATCATTCATATGAACAAATGATGACGAAAGAACAGAGTCATCCGAAGGCGATGGCGATGGCAGATTAGGGTTTCCAGTTTTGCAGTGAATTTGCGTCGACTCCGATTTCGCATGCGTTTGTCAGTTTCTTCAACTGGGTTCGATTCATGCTGCATAGATTGTTCCCATTCTTTCAAGCTCCGGAACAAGGCCTGATGTGGAGTAAGCCCTTCCTGAGATGAAGATCTCTTTCTAGTCCAGACCTGGCGAGTCTCAGAACTTTGCACCAACTAATCAATCAAGCTTTTGTCGATCTCATGCATGGCGATGGCGGGCCAGCAGCAGGACGTTCAGCTGAAGCTACCAGTGCGGCGCTTGCGCGGCCATACGGACTCCGTCTTGTGCTGCGCTTCCCGTCCCGATTCGCCCCATGTTGTCGCTTCGTCTAGCGAGGTAGCTGGAGCTGGAGCTTTGATTTTGCCCTTTCGTTGAATCGTATGTTGTTTTGGACTTGATGATTTCAGTCTGGATTTGGTGATTTTAATTGAAGTTTACTGAGTGGTGATGCTGTGATTGTGGTCGAATTTTTTTCTGATGGGTTGGTGTGTTGTTGGCTCTCAGGATGGGAGTGTGTGCATTTTTGACATCCGAACCGCCATGTGCTGTCATAGGCTGCAATGTTTCGGTGGTCAGGCAGTGGTTTCCGTTTTACCAGCACCTGGTTTGTCTCTTTCCATTCGCCAAATTATGAGAACAAAGACTGTTATGCTCTGCTCTAGTTGTAAATGCAGTTCGGTAATTGGATTGTTAAGGAACTTTTTCAACTTTGATTTTTTGGAATTCTAGATAAGTGACGTTGTTTTCTTGGTACAGGAAGTGAGCATGTCTTGTATGCTGCAGCGGGTTCCACAGTGTACTGCCTGGACGTGCGTCAGGTATGTTTCGAAGTTCTGGACATGTGAGTTTTTTTCTTTTGTGGTGTTGTCAGATGTGGCTCTTGCTAGTTTTCTTGTGAGTTGTATGCTCATGATGGAACTTCCAGTTGTTTACTGTCAACAATGCCATGGCTAACGATGGCTAACAGGTCTGTGGGATTGTCTTGAATGGAGGGGCCTACAGGGAGCCCTTTACAAACTTATTCATTTAATGTTGAGGAGATCAATCAGGTATATTTTGAACATTTGAATATGCACGCTAGTGATTTCACTGTCATAGCCTGGTGTCATTTCCTGTTTCTGGCATTTGCATGTTTTCCAGCTGATTGATGCGAAGAGCAGAATCAGGCTTTCCAGGCATTATGATTCTATATATGTTTAATGCAACCAGTTTTTGGACTAAGCACCATGTGATCCAAGTGGTCAGATCTGATAATGTGTACATTTTTGTGTCAACTTTGTGATCGGTGTAGGTGGCGTTGAATTTTAAGGGCACATACCTTGCTGCGGCAGACGACTCCGGAGCTGTCAAGGTACTCTTACAACTTCAGCTTTCATGGCATAGTTCTAAAAATGTAAGATGGTGTTAATATTGACCATCAAAATGAATCACGATGTTCAACTTCGTCATTAGTAGTTCATAACTGTGAAAGCTTACGAAGGATGAAATACCTCAGAACTTCATATGACGAAAGATTCAAATTCTTTCTCTTTCTCGGTGCGTGGCAGGATTTTCCAAGAAGTAGCTAACCAGTACTGCGAGGCATTATTAGGTTTTTAGAAACGAGCAACCTGTCCATTATAACCAACTATGATGCCGACTTAATGAGTTGTCTATCGGTCCACAGGTCATAGATACCCGTACGCACAAGCTTTTCAAAACCTTACAAGGAGCTCATTCAAATGTAAGATTTCAAAAAACCTTTCTTATTCTCAGCGTTGTTTTCCTGCTTTTCTACCTGAGTCGTTTTATATTTTTCTTTGAAATATCGGGTTTCCTTTTCTATTTTAATGAATGTACTTGATATTTCATATCCACTATTAGCCATTTTTAGTGCAGAGCTAATTTTTATTTTCCCAGAAGTGAGAAGTTTGATGCTGACGATCGTGTCTGTGTTTGAGCAGATTTGTAGCTCTGTACAATTTCATTCTCGTAGACCATGGGAAGGTGAGAGCAACTTCATTTGTGACAGGTTGAATTTTCTGATAAAGTTTTGATCCGTAAGATACTCAGACAGTCTCATCCGATGCATGAAATCCATTTCATGATTAAAGTCTTAGTTCTCGTTGCTACTGCTTGTAGGAAAACGTGACTATGTTTTGCCTTGTAAGAACTTCTTTGAAATGGTTCTTACAGTTGTAACGGGAGGATTGGACTCAAAGTTAGTGAAGTGGGACTTCAATCGTGGAAGACCATTGCAAGTTGTTGACCTTGGTAAGTTCTTCCTTTGCTAATACGGACTTACTTTATGTGAGATGCCTAATTCTCAAGTGATAATGGTTTAACGGCACAGGATTTTGCTGTTTCTTTTAACCTGGCTTTTGTTCCGCCTCTAGGCACACCAAGGTTTATCTCTAGGTACTGTGGCTTGGTTTTGTAGTATGTGCACATGCTGTTGAGTGAGATTGTTTCACTGTTTAGTCTTCTCTTGTCTTGTTTTTACTTTTTACATATATTGTAAGAGTACTGGTACGTTCCAAGCAGGTTTTCCTTGTTTATAATTATCTTTATTTAACACTTTAATACAACTTGTTCAGCTGCAGCAGCAGTGACCAGTAGTGAAGGAGTAGGTGGCTTCTGCAATCCTCCCTTTGTACATGCATTGGCGTCAATTGAGGGTGACGTTCCAGGTGAAGCTGGAAAACTATTGGCAGTAGCCCGGGGGGATGGAGCTATTGATGTTTTTGACTCAGGTTTAGAGAGTGGTAGTCCAAAGCAGTCCTCTCAACCTGCTGTCTCAAAGAGAAGGGCCTCCACAAGCAAAGATGTAAAAAGACTTGATGACAAGAAGAGCCCATCTCAAATGGATGTTCTAGTACCTGGGAGAAAGCGACATTTGCATCTAGGCATCGGTGGTCATGCCAGCATTGTAAATCATGTGTACGTTATTCTCCATCCTCTGAGTCTTTTGATAAAATTTGATTTCTTGGGAAGCTCATGAGCTGCAAATTCAACGGGTTTAGTTTCCCGCTCAAAAGACTAATTCATTGTATTTATTTTCCTACTCAGAACCTTCGCGAGATTTGGGCAGCGGGGCCAATTTTTAGTTTCTGGTGGAAATGACACGTTTATCAAAGTTTGGGACTGGGCTCTTGAAGATAATCCATCTTCGGATGTTGCTGCCACAAGCAGTCAAGGTCCTTTGGTTATGAATTTGAAGCACAAACGAAAGGTAATTATGGCCTACTACCTTGCTCGAACTGCATGATGGAAGGGTATACATATCTGTTTAGGGTATGTATTTTGATCCTTCTGGCAAGGTGTTTGGTATTTGTCATTCACTTCAAGTATGAGACTGGCATAGACGTGCATACTGCCTCGTGCACTTTTAGCTCTGCTTGTCTGACTTGGACCAACTTCCATGTATTGCAGGTCAATTGGCTGAGCACTACCTCGTCAGAAGTGGAGAATTTAGTGGTGGCCGATACTTCTAAAGTCTTGAGTGTCTATTCCGTTTTGTAGCTTTCGTGAAGATGGAAAGATTTCTCTTGTGACCTACCACTGTCATTGGGATATTCAAACAACCCCAACCAGGAAATATGGATCAGCTTAGGCACCCACAAGAGCTCTGTAAGCTCTGTAGTGATGAAATGTTGATGAGTTGACTACAAACGATACACGCTTATGGACTCATTGTTCTCGAATGCAATAGTAGGTGTCAGAATAGAACATTGGGAAATACTTGGTTTTTTTAGAATTTGTAAACTCGCCTGCGTTGTCATCTGAGATTTTGACCCCTGAGCATATAAGCAAAATAGAAGATTTTGACCCCTGAGCATATAACCATATAAGCAAAATGCAACCATCTAATCTTCTATTTTGCTTATATGGTTGCATTTTTATTCATCTAAAGCTCTTCTATTTTGCTTATATGGTTGCATTTTTTATTCATCTAAAGTTCTTTGGATTCTTGAATTAGAGTTGAAGGCAAAAAGATCCACTCCTCACTTGGACCTTCCACCATGGAGTCAATTATTCGTCAAATTTAAAGCTCACTACATACTTTGGAAGGTATAAATGGGAATAAACTAAATATTAAAATTTGAAGTATATTAATCAAGAAGATTTGGTATTGAAAGAAAATTGAAGTAATAATCCAAATTATAAATAGAGTTAGTATAATCCAAATTCATAAATAGAGTTAGTATAAGTCTGACACCAATCCACTACCAATCTATTTATAATCTAGAAGATGTTTGCTTGAGTTGAAGTGCTTTCAAGTTGAATAGATGTTGATGAACATGGCATTCTCGTAGAAATTAAATTGAGCTAAATTGTGCTTGCCAAGAGTCAAAGGCTTTGTAAAGTAATGATTTGCACCTCAAATCTTAAATTTGCACCATCATTTTTTAGTTCATTCCACAAATTTTTCTTTTCACTTTTCCATAAAGTCAATATTGCATGTACCCATTTTCTTTGAAATTCATAAAAATGAGTTCTTACTAACATTTAAAAATCCATTCTTTTGAAAAACTTTTCAAATTGTGTGTAATCCTTTTTTTCTATTCAATGCTCCATTACATGTCATATGCGTTATTTTAGGGACATTGGACCACAACTGGAAAAATATAATTAGCCATAAAAAATTGTAATCATTAATACATTTAAGATGCACATTATAACTCAAGTATAAATTATATATTTTAACATTAAAATAAAAATTAAAAAAATAATCCAATCATACACCAATTCTTTTTATTAAAAATCCAATTGAATTTTAGTTATACTTTAAATAGAAAAAACAAAAAGATATCATTTATTAGGCTCAGGAACAATATTTTCATCCAACTCAAAGTGCCTTCTTAGACTTTGAGTTTTTTTTTGTTAAAGTTGAATGGACGACGTTGCTCCACATTATAGTGACTAGTGTAGTAAACAACATGCACCACAAGATACATTAATTTAGAACTCAAGATGACACATTGGTTTATTTCAATACATAAATTATCTCTTAGCATACTTTGATTAGATTGGAATAAAATTTGTTAATGAAGAAATTAAAGATAATAAGTCATAAAAATAGTAAACTTTCAGTATTATTTTTTAGAGAATCCAAACTTAAAGGCCCTCTTGATTTGTACATGCTTCTGTCTTGTTTCATCTGTGAATCATAAAAATTCATCATTGCCTGACTGCGTTTATCAAGGTAATCACCCCATGCCTACCCTCCCACTCCGACTGGTTAAGTCCATCCCGAAGGAGGCACTGGGAAATTTTTCCCTCCATCGCGTCACAAAACACATGAAGAACACATGGTGTGGCACAGACAACAGTATGCTTCTACTAAGTTGCTTGGTGTATCAAAGACAACTGCTTCTACTAAGTTTCTCATAGTCAATGCGCTGCAAAGTTCATTGAACAACAAATCATACGGCATCTGAGACGAACTCAATAATATCAGTGTGCAAGCAACCTTGAATGGAAAGAAGCATGCCTTCGTGGAGATTGTGAAATCACGATGCAATCTTTATTCTCCTTCCAGGATAATTGCTCTTCACTTGAACATTCCAATAAATAGAATATGGAACTATCAGACATATAATCCAGAATTTAATACAGAGGACGCGGAACAGTATGCGCTGTGCAGCGCGCTGATCCACAGTTCACCTGAACCCACTAAGCTACAGTACTGAGATATCTCTCTTCCACCTGTTGCTTGCTCATGGAACCCCACGTTGGCCACTCTCTCGGTGCAGTGACTTGCACTCTTCCTCCAGTAATAGTAACAGTAACAGTAAGTTACACTGTTGGTTGTTATGCGATAACGATGTTGAAGTCCAAGTTGGAGCCATTGTGGAAAGCACGGATGCTCTTGTGGGCCTAAACCCCAGCTGTGATCATCTTTGAAGCGGGACAGTGGTTGCCGTGTTAAGGACTTGCGATGTTAGTGGAGAAAGTAGGGCAGAAAGTAGAATTTTTTTTGTTGAGTTTCGAGCGAGGCTTAGGCGTCTGTTCTACAGCAGGTTGCCGTGAGCCGATTTTTGAAGTACTTGAAGTGGCGTATCTCGTATACCGTAATATACATCGTTTTACGCTTGAAGATATCAGTACTATGTCTGTTGATGTTGGAATGCTGTCACGAAGGGCGTTAGAGACCGCCGTAGTTTTAGATTGAGCGTAGTTTGGATATTGTGTAGTTGTTTCGGATGCAGAGTTACTAGTTCGGATGCTAGATTGTCTCTGGCATGCCGCAAGCTTAGGCCTAATGGTTCCTGGGTGGAGCGGCGGTGAGACTAGTAGTTAACGGTACCAGTATAGCACCTCATATTATTTTCCCTAGATCTATCTTTACGAATAAAACTGAAGGAATTTCCTGACTGTATATATTACAAATCGATGGTGTGACGCTTGATCTGGAGTGTGATGGTGTTATCCACGACAAGCATCAGTTTTGTTAATTAGTTGTTCCTTGGCCTCGATTAGATGGTTTTTACCGACAAGAGACGTATAAATCTGCAGTTTTATCAGGGCCAGGGATTCAATACCTTGAGCTGGTTCATGGAAGTGGTCGCCTCCTCCCCTGTAACGCGAGTGCTATAATGGCTGAAGACGTCACAGTCATGGCGTCGGCACACTCCTTCAGTGTTTTGAATAAGCACTGTGCTACTTGTGATACACTTGGTGGCTGGACCTCACGGATGTGGGAATGTGATTTATGCCAGGATTACTTCCTCTGTGAAAATTGCTACAAGGGACCACTGGAAGAATCTGATGTACTATCGGCTCCTCATCACGTGCATACTGAAGACTACTGCATGTCACCACATGTAACGCCATTTGGTTGCGGCGGTTGTCAATCATTTCCAATTTGTAACCAACGTTGGCGTTGCAAGAAGTGCTTTGATTTTGACCTCTGTGAAGTATGCTACAGAGAATTGGATACGGTGGACATGCCTCCTGAGCATTCTAGAGAGCATCCGATGATTGCTGTTGAGGTGCTGTGTCCAGAGAGACACTGTAAATCTAAGTCGATTTACAGCAAGCCATTGGATCCCCAGTGGTCATACATGGGAGATAGAGATCCATCTGAGCAAAGGTTTGTATAGACATTGAACAAGTCCTTTGATTATATTATTTTCATTTAATGGTAATGCCACATTTTTCATCAACAGAAATATTCTATTAATTACTAGGAACTATTTAATGTCACATTCAATTCAACTGCTGCTTTATTTAAATCTTATGTTGAAATCTATGTACTACGTGAGTGCAGAGATTCTCACAAGAAACACAAGATCTTTTTAAGTCATGCTGGTGCTCAGAAACAATTTGTGGAAGAATTACATCAAGAATGTTTAGGTCACTTTGGACCTACAAAAATATGGCTGGGAAGTTTTCATATTTCTAAAAGCATTCAATCAAGTTTCAGCAAGCCAAATGTTCCCCAGTGGTCATACATTGAAGAGAGAGATTTGTCGAGCTGTTATTTCCAGTGGGTAAGGAGAAAACCACTGACAGAAACAGACATGACGAGCCATGTGAACAGTGCAGAAGAGACTGCGACTACTCCATCATCAACCAAGATAGAAAACCACAGCGACGCTCACATGTCTTTAATACAGGTAGAGGGGACTCACCATTCAAATTTGTACAACAATAATTAGGTTTGTTCCAACTTACATTTGCCAATTTGTGAAGTCCCACGGCTTATCATGATTGATCCTGACCGTTTGTTGGATGAAATGATTATCTACTGTAAATATGTGATGTGGCTTTTTATTTGAGATTTTCCATGACAGTCATTTGAATCTCATCCAAAAATATTGCACATATTGTCATGGCAGAAAAATCTCAGACTCAAATACACAAGTTTATCTCTAAAGCCAGGTTTGGAGACATCTTACACTAAAAGGTGAGTGTAGACTTTGGATGAGTTCTTTTATTGTATCACTTGTCAAGTTGTCCTAGTTGGTATTTGCCACATTTTTCATTCCACCAATTTACTCTATTAACTACTAGGAACTATTACCGTCAAATTTGTTTCAACTGTTGATTACTGTGTACTACGTGAGTGCAGGGATTCTCACAAGAAACACAAGATCTTTTTAAGTCATGCTGGTGCTCAAAAACATTTTGTGGAAGAATTACATCAAGAACTTTTAAAAGTACATCATTTTGGAACATTTTTTGATAAAGATGACGGAAGTTTGCCTAAAGCAGAGCCATTTCCTCAAAAGATTTTGGATGCAGCAAAGAACTGTGAATTGGCCATTGTGGTGATCTCCACAGACTACTTTACTCGAAAATGGCCTATGTTGGAATTGGCTACTTTTGTAGAAGCTCAGAAGACACGGCTAGAGCTGAAGATACTTCCTATCTTTTACAAACTTTCGGTGGAGGAATTCAAGCAACCTGAGCGGCAAAAAATTTATGTGGAAACTTGGAATCAGTTGTCTGTTTCCGAGGATGACATACAGCATTGGAAAGAAGCACTGAAAGTGATTTCTCGTACTAACGGAATTGAATTTGACAAAGCAATGGGGAAAGCAATGGGGAAGAAGGCGTTAAGACTAAAAATTGTGGAAACAGTTTGTAAGCTAGTGAAGCATGAAATTTTGTGGGATGATTCACATGTGCAAGGCAAAGCTCGCATGCATGAGATGATTGAAGTGGTATGTATTTGAAACCTCTATGTATTGAATTAGAAACCCTGTTTCAATATCATTGTAATTTCAATTTTGTTTAGAACATGGTAGAATTTGAATTCATTAATTGATGTTAATTAAAGACATCAATGCATGTGAAATCTTGTACTGGGATTGTTGTTTTAAACTATGAGGGTACATAATTATTTAAAACTTTTGTTATTAATGCAGAAGTTTCAAAGATCATACAATGCTTCTGGAGAAGTAGAATCAACATATACAACTTACATGGGATTATATGGCATGGGAGGTTCTGGAAAGACTACTATATCTAAGGTGTTTTGTAATGAGATGATGCAACACTACTTTGGAAGGTCATGCCACATCGAATTGGGCACTATGGATTCATTGCAATTGCGCAAAAAACTACTACAATGCATCAGCTATCTTGATCCTGGGTTCTTATCAACTATAGTGGATGAAGGAGAGGTATGTCTAAACTACTAATTATATCGATGTATTTTACATACAGATCATGGAATTCAATTATGGTAGATATCATGGAATTCAATATCACTTACTCTTTTTCATTTTGTATGTTCCATTGTACAGATCTTAGGACTTTTGAAGGACCATATATCCAAGTACAAAATATGTTTGGTTATTGATAATGTTTCAGACACTCAGACATCCCTTGAAGAAGCTAGGATACTTCTTAATCTTCCTTTTAAAGAAGGGAGTTCTATTTTGGTTACTTCACGAAGCAAATATATCTTACAGGATTTGAACATCACAGCTTTGATGAAGGTTCCAGCTTTAACTACAAATGAAGCCATGGCATTGTTCATTCATCATACAGGATGTGGCACATCTTTTCTCTCAAAAGATCAGAGGAGTGCTGTGGAGATGCTTGTGGAACAATGTAATTTCAAAACAGAAGACAGGGTTGGACAAGAATATCACCCACTTGCATTGAAAGTGTTGGGTACTCGAGTTGGGCCTAATCCCGAAAAGTGGTGTGATATTGAAATTGATTTCAAACGTTCTGAAAATGAAAATATACACCATATATTTTCAATCCTAAGATCAAGTTATGATGCTCTTATTCCTCGCTATCAAAGGATGTTTTTGGATCTGGCATTAAGCAGAAGTGATTACATTGATGGTATAAGTGAATATGATATGGAATGGCAAATGCGGTGTTTGTATGGTGAAAACAAGCAAGGAAAAAACTGCTTCATTTCCAAATTGGTGAGTTTAATCCTGTTTACAATCTCAATGTTGAATGTTTTTTTCTAACATTAGAAATGATAAGGATGTGAGTCAGAATGATTTCTAATGATAAGAATATCTAACTCACATCCTTACCATTTCTGAAAATGTAATTTGTTGTTTTGACAGTAGATCGTTATGTTTATTCTGATGGTTTTATGTTATACAGGTAAAAGACCTTCAAGCAAAATCACTTATTGAGTTCTACGACGTTGAGTCTCGAAGAATATACATTCATGATCTTTACTATGAATTTGCAATAATCGAGGTAGAAAAGAAAGGATTGGTGCACAGCCCAAGCTGTTTTTTGACTCGTCCGGCTAACCGTCAACGTTCTGTTCAAGAGCGAAGGCTTCGCATTCAAAATCAGTTGATTCAACGTGTAAGTACAAGAGATATATTGTCATGCACAATATGTTCAGCAGCAGAATTAATCACTATTCAAGGTTGCCCAAACCTGAGGAGTGTAGATGTTCCAGGCATGCAAAATCTCAAGATGTTCGAAGTAACCGGTGGTTGCCCTCATTTGACAACTATCAATCTAGAAGGAGCTGTAAACCTTCAATGTTTGAGTTGGGAAGGCTTTCAAGGGGAATTTCCAGATTTGACTAGTTTGGAGTCGCTGGAAGGATTATGGCTGCTGAGTGCTGAAGAGATGTCACCTCCACCTCCCCGGGGGTCTCTGGATTTCCGTAGTAACCCCAATTTGGACACTCTTCACTTATCTTATCTGCCTCTCAATTGTCTCAACCTTCATGAAGCGGTTAACTTAAGAATTTTAAGGGTCAATAGTTGCCAATACGTGGAAAGATTCGAAGGTCTCGAAGCTCTGGTCAAGTTGGAGTTTGTTGACTTGTGTGTGTGTTCTTCCCTCCTGGAGTTTCCTTCAGTGAGCAATTTCCCATCCTTGAAATCATTCCGCTTGGAAGGAGCTGCAAAAGTGAAGGAGATACACGGACTTGCCAACTTGATTATGCTTCGAGGACTCTCATTGAAGGGTGGGGAAGAACTGGAGGAACTCCCTGGGATTGAGGCTAGTACCAGGTTGAGTGAGCTAGACTTGTCTGATACGAACCTCGAGGATTTTTCATGGATTTCTTCGATGAAGGGTTTGACGGCCATCAATCTTTCAGGTACCATGATAAGGTATGTGCCTGAGTGCGGTGAACTCAGCAAGCTCACCTACTTAGTTTTGGATAACTGTGAAGCTCTGGAAAGTGCAGGCAACACTGGGAGTCTTCACGGGTGAGAGCACAATAAAGTGGACCACAAAGTGCAACATGTGATCACTAGGAAGTGAATATGAAGTGTGCTGTTTTTTAAAGTTCAAAGCTGATTTTGAGCATTTTGGTGTAGTTTTTGAACATTTTAGTCACTTTTTAGGGTGTCACAAGGTGTCTTATATACATCTTCATAAAAAAAATATCTTCAATTGAAACTTATATTGACCCCTAGTTCTAAATCACGAAAATGAACTTTTTCAAAGTCTTAATTTCTTCATTTGGGGACCTCTATTGTCTTTAGAGGATGTTTTTTTCAATTTAAAAAACAATGTTCGGTGAAAAAAAACTCCCCAAAAGTTTCACGGAAAACAGCGTCTTAAAAACGTATTTTAGACACTTTTGGCCAATCTAGAATTCCAACCTCAGCTGTCCAGATCATTTCTACATGCGTAGTGTACAAACGGAGGTCCCCGCGAAGTCAAAAGTGATTTTTGTTGTAAATACAATGTAAAACGATCACTTTTCCAAATGACAGCTTTCACTTTGTCTGACTTTATGGTGTTCGTAGAGGTGTCTAAACTCAACATCTTCTTCCGCAAATTTGGGAAGTTGTAGAACATCAAGTCTAAATTCCATATCCCGAACTTAATTTTCAATCAAGAAGTCCTACATGCCACTTTCTCTACCGTTTACACATAGGGCTGAAACTGTCAAATAGTTAACCACTTTTTTGGTACACTTTATTGTGCTTCCCCCCTCACCCAATTTTACCCGAAACTTTACAGGTGATCAGTGCAGAGAATAGTTGGAGACTGAATTCATTGCCACAGTTCAATATCGAATCAGCCTTGACTGGTTTGTGTATCAGCGGTACAAGTGTGGAGGACATATCTGGTGTTCTGAACTGCAAGGTCCTCCAGTCTCTTTATTGCGGGGAGACTCCCATCGCCAGTCTTCCAGACTTGAGTAGCTTGACGAGCTTGAAGATTCTGGATGTGCATGGATGCAGGTTCCTGAAAAGAATGGACAACACTAAGAGCTTGCCTGCACTTGAAGCTCTCTTTGTATACGACTGCTTAGAGCTGTTTTCCTTGCCTGACCTTTCCAGCTCTAAGGGATTGACGAGTCTCTGTCTAAAAAATTGTCCTTTGGTAAATCCAAACTCAGTGTTGTTGCCCACTGAAAGTAATGTTGATGTAGAAGTGGAGATCAATGATGCAGGCGAAACGTGGGAAATTGTTGATTAGAAGTTTACCTTGGATGGGCTCCCAGGAACCTCCATCTCCTAATTCTCTCTGTGATCTGCATCATTATTAACCTTGGTGATGTTGCAGCGTCCTGGTGTGGTGCCATTTTGGACACAAACTGGGCAAGCGCAGAATCTCAAGATTCCAACATGAAGAGAAGATAATTAATGTGCCTATGGAATGTTCATTTGTGCCGAGCATAGCTTTGTGACATGAATTCAGCCTGTGGTTTAGAGCTTCCTTTCACATTTTTTATGACTTTTTCAGAAAGGTTAATTGTAGGCTACTAAATTAGACGAGGATAACTGACGGATATTGCTGGAATTTGGAAGAGAATTTATGAACTTGCGAATTGAACCTGATTCAACTTTGTCAACATCTCTGGCAATGAGTTGAAGTTTGGAATTCTACAAGAACATTTCTGACTCTATTTGGTATGCATACATAGTTAGCAAGAATGGCAGCAAGATGGAAAGTCGTATCTGAGCTTGGGCGGGTTGATGACGTTTTTCTTGTGCATAGGCTTCGGGACATCATCGGCGGGGTAGAACTTGGGCGCCCTGCCGGCAGGAGTCGCTCATCCAGCTCCCTTCTAGTGGGTAGAGAGGGTGCCTCCGTTCTAGGCAATGGTTGCCCGTACGCCCCGCTTGTGGTAGGTCTTGGCACGCAGATGGAGCAGTGGCTTCGGTGAGTGAGTAATAATCCGACGCCTGCAAATAGAAATCTTCTACTAGGCATTCAACCAATAAAGAACCCTTCCTGGAGCCTTCAACACTTCTCGTGCGTAAGGAACACCTCTCCTCCAAATTTTTCTTCACATACATTCCCGACCTTCCTTACCTTTACATTCAGAGTCAGAATCCACAAATGAGGAACAGCAGTCATTGTCATGCCGTCGGCAGAGTGTATCGCAAGTGGAAGCCCTCATACAGGATCAGCAATATTACCAGGACGTGAGCCATCCAGAAACCGGCCCGAGAGAAGCTCAAAGGAAAACAAGTACTCTGAACAGTTTATATAGGAATCCCAATAGGAACACATTGAAAAAGTGCCTGACACCAGCTTAACAAAGTCCATAATGTGACCACAATTAGCGATCAATGCCTGCTCGATTGGTTTCATGTGTATGTACCTTCTAAATAACGCCATATATTACATTCGTATCAACGAGCGCTCATTTTCTCTTGCAGATCGGAGCGTCACCCTCTCAATTCCCATTCCCCTGTCGACACGCATGGACTGCATTCGCTTGAAGGACCTCTCCGTCGGCAATAGGCCCCTCCTCCACAGTAGTTTCTGTGCCACAGTACATGGGTCAATTTGCAGCCAGGCCAATCCAACTGGCTAGTACACAGAAAGCGTGAGAGACAGCTCGTAGAAGCCAACATTTGATCGCTGATCAAGTTGGATTGGCCATAGATTGGAACAGAACATATGTATTTAGACACACCTGATGGAAAACGTAATTCCGTTATCCTCTGCAATTCGGATCGTCCGCGTTCACCAGCGCACTTGCATCTGCAGGAGCCCCTGTCCTCTTCGTGCCTGAAAGTCTGAACAAGGTTCAGTCCGACCACATTCACCCATCTCCCAGAAGCTGACTTGCAGTTACACAACCATCGATTTCCAGCGTGATCGGTCTCCAACAACCGTACTTAGAGCATCCCCAGTAGTCGCCTTACTGTGAACCTTTAACCCTAAGACGCCTAAACGACCAAAAATTGGTCGATCTCATTTTTCCAAGTTTCATAAGTGTCATCCAAATGACAAATTTTCATCCATTTTTTCATGTTGTAAAGTTGTGAGAAATCTATCTAATCTCATTAATGAATTTTCAAAATTATAATTTCATGAATTTTGGTGCCTCCTTAAAGTCCAAAACATCAATATCGTGTTTGTATTCAAAAATTCTTTAATACATATAGTTGAAACACAATTTTGACTATTGAGATGATTTTTTTTACAATTGAGGTAAACTAATGAAATGTAGCTTGAAAATTTTATTTTCCAGTCTAATTTAAAATTTAAAAAATACCTAAAATTGAGTGATTTATAGCTGGCATAAGATGAAGGGGTATTATCGTGGCTATTACTTGATTTTCCACGGTTCTAGGTTTTTGAATTAAAATATAATTTTAAAGCACGGTAACTAGTATAAGGTTCTTGGTTGTCATATACATCTATGGTAGATATTTGGTAATTTTTTAGTATAACCTATATTTGATATGAATTTTCTTTGTTTGTTTTTATTTGAAAATTTATATTAATTACATAATGGAACCACTAATTTTGATAAAATTATTTCTTGTAGATAACATGTGTATATAGTGAAGAAAAATTAAAAATTCATATTTAACATTATTTATAGTAGCAAAATAGAGCATCCAAAGTCAAAGTCTATTTCCGTCGTCATAGGCTCAAGCATTTGGGGGTTAAAGGGTCTTCAACGCATAGTTACATCACAATTACAGGTTGAGTGGAATTTTGGTCCTCCATTAAAGGTGACTTGTAATCGATTTCTTTACTTGGTTGTTGTGAAATTCTTTAACAAGTTGCGAAAGAAATCCAAACCCAAGTGTAGTAGTAAGAAGATAAAAAGATGAGAACTTGAAATTTACTATTTCTGGCGATTTAACCGTGGCCTTTAAAGGGTTGAAATTTAGAGATCTTTTTTCCTCTAGAGGTCGCGGCTTGGATGAGAAAGGTGTTTATAGGTCACCACTGGGAGCTTAGAGGACCTTTAAGCCTCTAACGGTTAACCCGGATGAAGTCAGATGGAGGTTTAAGGGCTTAGAGGTCCACTTGGAATGCTCTTAGGGCCAAGATGTACTTAGAATTATATATGATTGAAAACATTTCGAATAGAACGTAACTCCCTACGGGGAGATTTTGTATTCTCCCCCGATGCACCTCCCGTCCCGGAATGCCCGCCCTAGCAAAAAGCCCGCCACGCCCAAATGTCCTAGTAGAGGTCGATTTTTTAGGAGTTCAGAAGGGCAGCCTGATAACTCTCAGCGCCTTCGGGAATAGAACTTGACACCACCCCAGTCAAACCCACGCACCTTACAACCTTGGCAATCAACTGTAGTCAGGCTAGTTCGCTTAGCTGCACTACACTATAGCTTTTTAAATCCACACCGCGGTTAAAGCAATAAATGAAAAAACAACCTCAGAAAAAACCAAGGAGGCCAGGGAAACCGGCTGTCACGTCACCGCCACATGCCAAATGCTCGTTAAATAGCCTACAACGTTGGTGACCGCACTGCACCATAGTTGCCTTGATCGATATGTTTCCCACGGGATTTACTCAAAGTGAGCCCCTCCCGGGAGGAGCTCAGCCTATACATAAATTCTAGTCCTACAAATGAAGTGACATAGAAAGACAAAAATATGAACGCGATCAAACATTAGGGAAACAAAAACTGTCCCTGAGGTCCAAAAAGCACTATCGGGTAGAGAAGTCTTTGCCTTAGGAAAATACTGGATTTCTGGCTACAATTAGTTTTGGCTCAAGACATGAAAGTTAAGGATAATATAAATAATAATCCTTGACCACATCATGTATATATACTTGAACTTATACCCCTTTGTACGTATATGTAGAGTATTCCTATCCGTATACATAAAGTATTTTTATACATACATGTCGAGTACTTTTATACGTATATTTGTCATGTATAAATATAGTAAAACATACTATATGAATACATGATTTATACATACAAGTATAATATTCTGATACATACATGTATAAAGTATAAATACGGTCTACTATATACAAAACCGTATAAGTCTTGTACATACCTTCAAAATCTCGAATCTCCCCCTAAAATAATAGCCAAACTTCAATTAACCACCAAATTAGCATAAACACTTCAAATCAGGAGTGCTTTAGCATTTTGGAAAGCTATCAAAGTGCTTCACAGAGAAATAGAAATATTGAAGCTCAACAAGCTACTGTCAAGAGTCCATAGCTCGCCAAAGGTCGTACTCCCATATTTAGCATCAACTGCACCTCTTTTTGCTTCAAAGAACACTCTGACTTCATACAAGCTTTTCCAAGGTCGAGTGATAGCTTTCTAGAAAGCTGATAATATCACCTAAATTCTCTCCAAAATTCACCTTCAGAATCTATACCAAACAATTTCTATACCAAACAATTTCTATGCTCAGTTGAAGTTGATGCCTACTTCCACTCTTGAATCTATTTGGCAGCTCAACACCCTCTCACTTTCAAAGCCAAAAATCTATCTCAAACAAACTAAATCAAAACTTATAAAGCACCATAAAAAAATAACACAATAAAACTTAACATGCTCAAATTTTGTAAATAAAAACTCTATAAACAAGTTTCTACAAGCTTTTGAAGTCTCAGTCCTCCAAATTTTTTTTACAGCACACTCTCCCATTCAAACATACATAGAAATTACATATTAATCTCAAATAGAGCATGCCATATCATTATAGAACCACAACAACAAGATGTACAACCTCTCAAAATCTCATAGAAAAACTCATAGTACACACTAAGCTTTCGCTCTCCAAAAACTGCACACCGAAAACTAAACTACGGTGGTGGAGAGAGGGAAACCCGACCCCTTTGTCTCCTCCCAAAGTCAACACGAGCCCATACTTACGCCTCATGGGCCTCAACTACTTATTGGAAAACCCCTTCAACTTTACTTCAGCCTTATCTATCCTTTATCTTAGCCATAAGGCATCAAAAGTCCACCAAATGGTAAACTATTTCTACCTTCTATCCACCAAATTTCTAACATGCAAGGTAAAGGCATTTCACTCCATTTGCAAGAACTTGAGGATGCGTTGAAGGATAAGAGCAACAAAGTCAGTACAAGCAGCTTTGGTCAACGGATTAACTGGACCTTTCAGCTGAACTGGGCTCAATTAAATGAAAATATCAAATTAGAGTCATCCGCACTTTCCCACATGCCCGATGCTCCTCCTACTCCTTGCGGTTGCAGAAGCTCACTACACTAGCTGCATTCTGAAGCTTTGTCCGTGAGTCAAAATTCATATCTTCATTACGAATTGCACATTTAAGCCTGATAACTTCTGCTCCATCGTGGAGCCCCTTGCCGTGGCCACTTCCGAAGTAGGACCACACCATCCGAGAATCATTCAGTAACCCGAGCATGACTGTTGAAGACGGATACCTGGACATACAGTATATTTTCCAAACACTCCACTTAAATTCTAGCAATTGTACCTTCAAAATGTTGAACAAAAATGATACAAAAAAATGGAAGTGAGTTGTCGGAGCTTTATCTAAAGACGTGATACTAGTATCTTCTCAACTTAAATTGTGCCGCACACCCGTTGGACCAGACTATGTGTTCGTTAGGTTTGATTCCTTTCTCTGTGATGTGCTTCTAATGTAGTGCAAATTAGTAGTGCTAAATGAAAAGGGTGTCATGTTATGGTGCATCACTGATGTAGTAATGGTATTCCGTGAACAACTTTGGTGCACCTGATCCTGAATCAGCAAGGAAGAGAGGGTTACAACGGTAGCAAATGTGCACAAGTATTGTGATTTGATGTTGAAACCAATGCATTAATTGCACTTCTTGATATGGCTGAAATGTGTAATTCTCTGCAAAATCCACAGCGGACAAAATCGAGTCAAGCGGGAAGGTATCAATAGACACCTTGAATTGCTCTGCTTGCCACTTGGCTATGTAAATGTGTACAATGAACGGCTGCAATTTCTGCTTGAGATGTTCGACAAAGATTGGCGCCCCTGTACTTTGATATATCATATGGAGGACCTTGTTCTCCTTCACAACCCGAGTCCTCCCATGAACAACCATCTCAAAATTATGCCACTGAACCCTAAGCAGAATAGTATCGTCTACTTCCCTGGGACACAACTGCAGCATGTCCACCCCAAAGAGTTCACACAAATCCTTGATGCACTTCTGTACGTGTCATCCATCCCCCTCTACCGGATAAAAGACACTATGCCACATGTCCGTCAATCCATTAAAATGAGAGAGGTCGGCATGGCACCTGTTTAGCTGGTCTAGTGATGATGACTCTATAATAGCCAGACTGACGCACACCTCTCAAAGGCATCCACAATGACGCCCATGTATGCCCTTCATCGTGGTTATCATATTATTCCACCAGATCCTCAGCTCAGCCACTTCACAGTAATATCGACACGTGCATGTATTGAGTTCTTTTAGCCTTCTAATGTAGAAGGGCTTCAATTTAAGCTCGAAGGCCCTTAGCCCCACCTTATTGTCTTCGTTAGCTTCCATGAACCGCACATGGAACTCCAACTGCCACTCACACACACATCCATTAAATAAATACATCAGATAGAGCCCTCGTAAGACACTGAATCCGTTGAAGTACAGGCCAATGCCTCGCTGATCCTAAACGCCGTGTCATCCTCACACTTTCAACTGACCCACGCTACGAGCCCTTAGTCCAGGCCATTTACAAACTCCAGTACCGGGACTCAGACTCTAACATGAAATCGCCCATAAATGTGGACGAATTCAAACATTCCGGAAACAGGCATGTTCAGATTCAGGTATCCTACGACTTTCAGAGTGTCACGAAACAGAGGCCAACATCTTTCCAAGCATCATTCCATTGTATTCGCACTTGTCTGATCAAATTCTGTCTTACAGGACAAAGGATTCACACAAACCCTTGATCAAATTCTGTCTCACAAGATCAAATTCAATCTATGTTTTTCTACTTTTCACGTGTCACTAAGGATGCATCATTAATTTATATGGTCTTATAAAACTCACATTTGTTAGCACAAAAGTGAACCAATGTCATCTTGAAAAAATTCAAAATTTCACTATATCATTAGAGGACTGATCATTCATGTTTAAGATAGAATTTGATTTTTCATGAAGATTCATTTATTTAAAAGATTGAACTAAGTGCTATTGGAGTACTTAATAAAAATTATTAGTAGGGTATTAATGTGTTATTACATGACCATTTATATGAGTCCATTTCTTGTTGATTTTTGACATGGTAAAAAGACACTATATCTACCATACTTATCATATCCTTCAATCCTTGGCTAGTTGGACATCATCTGTCTTCATTAGTGACAAATAAATTTGAAGCAGTGCAAGTCTTACATGCAAATAACAATAAAGCTACTTGTAAACTCACTCTCACACACAATGTCACCTCAAATCTCAACTTATTCTACATTACACTCATATCAATAATTTAACCCCTAAAAATCCAGGAAAGCCGAAATGGGTTTTTGCTATATTGGGCAGCCAAGATGAAGGGGTTAAATTTCATATTTTTGCCTAAGATTTTTACTGGATGCTCCCTATACTGCAAGGTGTATGTGGTAAAATTTTCAAAGCCAAATTCCAATTTTAAAATCTTCATCTAGAAATTTTAGGTTTCAAGTCCAAAACGGGCAGCTTAAAATTAGGGTTTTTTAAATTTTTTTTCTTGAAATATTTTCATAACCAAACCACCACTCAAATTCCAAAGAGACCCAAGTCAAAAAATAAACCAATTTTACAAGGGCAGCCTCCAAAAATTACAAAGACAAGCTTCAAATTTTTGAATTATTTCTTTCAAAATTCGTCAAAATTTGAGATTTTGAAATTTTTCAAAAATAATTTCGCCCGAAAATAAAAATTGTATAAAGGCACCTAACTACCATTTAAATTTTTCTAAAACCAAGTATACGTAACGTCATACATGTTTTACGATATCAACGTTTTTAGACCCGCTTCTAGAAAATAATTTTTATGAAGGTCCTAAAAAAGGAATAAATCTCTAAAATTTTGCATGGAAGTACCCAACTTGATTACCTACATGGAAAAAAATATGAGCAAAATGTTTGGGATAATGAACATCAAGTCCCCATTTTCATCATTTACCCTATGTCGTTCGGTTTGTACCAAAAAAAAACTTTTGCTGCAACTTTAAACATTATAATCTCACAAATGGTAAACATCCAACGGTTGAAAATTTCATCCGTACTTCTAAATAGGGTAAAGTACAAGATCTAACGGTTAGATGTCTAGAAAAAGGAAAAAAAACTGGTCCAAACCGTCATTCCCACAAAGCGGTCAAAAATGACAGTTTTGGAACTTGGAGCTTCCAAAAACGGCTGGATTTTTAGGGGTTAAGTACATTTTGAATACCATATTATTTGAGCCCAATGTTTAGATGGCATGACATATCTCAATGCAAGCATTTTTGGTTTTAGTGTAAAAATCTTGAAACGCTCACCTACTTTCCAACAAAACATGGTAAATTTACAAACAACTCTAATTCCAGGACGTCTTTGTCCATAGCCACTCAGCCACCATGTTTGAAAGGCCCAAAATCACATGCTGCTGGATGTGCCAGATTCCTTTGAGGAGCTTTGGGTACTATAGTGATAAAAGTAATAAAGTTGCACATGGCTGGCCACGATCTTGCCAAACCGTCCAACACCCTTTTCATTGAAATTCTCGTACTTTTCCAGGTCCAATCAGTCCGGAAGTCCTTCAGAGGTGCATAATACATATCATACAGTAAGATTTTTGCTGCCAAGAGAGTCCATTGGTTCTCGCTTCCCAGATAATAGCACATCCTTGAGTACTTCTCTGGCTAAGTTGCTGCTCCTTGTAACCAAAGGGCGACAGCGCATATCTTGCACAAAACGCTGTTGTGTTTGAGGGGAAACATATGTGATTCACTCAGATATTTTGACACAGAAGGATTTGACAACTCCAGAGGGGCATGAAGAAAGCCCAATTGTTACAGTATGCAATGATCTTGTTTTACTCAATTTACAATAATTAAAGTTGTGGTGAGGGCTCGTTTACATACAAACTTGGGCTCCGACCCAATGACAAATGAAGTGTCTTGCATGTTTTTGGATGGGAGTGTTGTATGTGGGTTTTCATGAAACCCGTTTGGGTTTTTTGTATTAATAGAAAAGAAACAAATGTCAACAAGTTGGATTTTCATCCAACCAAGTCAGGTAGAAAGAGCAAATGAAAACAACATAAAATCTGGTCAAATTGAAACAATCATGGAAGTGAGTTGATATGGTATAATACCAAGTAAAAACACCTTCATGTACAAAAATCTAAACTTGTAAAAAAATAGTGAAATACATACCTTAAATCATTTTTTGCTTACCAATTTGCTTACTGCAATTCCTCTCCAGTAAATAGAATGGTGGATTAGTCCATATATCAATTTTGAAGAAGCCAATTAATGATTTATAGATAAACCAAAACGTTGAATTTGAAAATATGAAATTATTTAGCTTCTTTATATGAAATTCCTCGTTATTTTAGTTTATAATATTCATACCTTTAGTAGAATTCCATGCTTTGATTAGAGAGCTATAAGTGAGTTGTAGGCTTGTGTTTGGTGTAGAAGAAGGACTCCAGCTCTGAAGGGGCCAAAGTGAATACAATGTTTGTTCATTTTATTTTCTAATCCAACGGCCACTCGACAAAGGATAATGAATCCAGAGCTACTCCTTTCGAAGGTAAACACTTTTCTAAAATACGTGCGTAAAAGACAACGAACATGTCATGCCCCCAAGGTCTTTTTGGATAACCATACAACAAGGTCTCAAGACCCCTCACCATAGTTGAGTAGACTATGGTGGTAAGCACCACATCAGCATGGAGATTCGAAGTCACAACCACCTTACCGGTGTGCTAGGACTCAAACCACTACACCAAAATTAAATCATCAAGTAAATATAAAAAATATAAAAAATGAGAATTCTTAGCCTTGAGATTATTTTGTTTTATTTTAAACATTTAAAAAATTTGGAATTAAAATTTTCAACTAAAAATATATAACTATGAAGTTGGTAAAGGTTGAATGATTGAATCCTTAAAATCATTGCATTAGAGTCTAATAGAACACTATCTGTACTTTTGCCATCTGAGATCCTAGATAGATTTATCATCTATGGAAAAAACAAAACACTAATCTAATGTTTTGGTAATAAAGTTGCCATAATTTTAACACCATGACCTTTCCTCAAAGAATAACTTAATTTGGTGATCATTACGATCCCTTAAAAGCATGCATATATTATGCTTCATCTTAGTCTTACGTCCACCTTTGATAAAGTTATCAAATAATACAATGTTCAATTTACAAAACCTACATTAAATGTACTTACAATCTTGAAATATTGCGGGTTTTTTTAATTTGTATTACAATATTAGACTCATAAGTATATTTTCTAACTTAAGTTGTCAAATAGTATGGGTCATAGCATAATTCAAATAATGTGGGTTTTTCATTGAAGTAACCTACACTGTACAAATTTTCATTCACTCAGTAATTACTTGCACAAATTGGGACCGAGTACAAAAGGTGCATTCCATTGCTAGAGATTGGTGCATCAACAAGTTCATCAGTAGATAAATTACAAATTTCTGTGCAGATCCTAATCACGTCAACCACAGCGGGGTAGGTCCTGATAATCTGCATGCATGCAGGAATTAATTAAATAATTACCATCCCTGTTCCTCATTCTGAATCCTGATTCGGTACAACATTCCCTGCGAAGCTCGGGCTTTAACTTCAACGCCATCGCCATCAACTCTAGCGTAGTTGTTTTCCGATCTGCATTAGCGAGACCACATTCTTTGTCCTCTTTTGGCAGGCGATGGCCAGATTTTCGAGCTGCGGAGAGGCCCCACCCAATGCTCGGCCACTCACAGCACAGGGGCGGCCACTGTCGGTCTTATGCCGTTGGCCTCCTTCCGCCACGTCCTCGGGAGGCCCTCCATCGCCAAATGGACCACCCTCTCACTTATTTAAGCTCAACGTTCCTTTCCACAAACGATCTCATACTGTCTTCTCTTCAACGCTCTCCAGCTCTCTTCAGCTCTCGATCTCGGCAAGCAAAGTTGCCTGAAGTGGTCTGTCAGCAGTTCGATTGGGGCTAACAGGTAGCTGCAGTACCGAGACTGTGTTCATGGTGAAGCAAGTATTTATCTCACACTTAGAGTTCAGGGAGCCTTGCAGAAGTGGGATTCTGTCCAAACTGCAGGCTTCGGTGAATCTGGAGGGCCACCTTTCAGTTCCTAGTTTTTATTTGCTGGGACCTGTGGTGTCGGGATTTGCACTTGAAACAGATCATCATGTCGAAGACTATCTCTGAGGTATGAGAAGCTGTAGCTTTAGTGTTGCAACTTCATTGCTTGTTTTTATGAGAGGTTGTGGTCTTGGTGGGTGAGGTATAGCATGTAGGTTGGTGTTATTGATGTGATTTATTCTTACTGTGGTGTTCCGAATGGATTGTGTGTAGACGTTTTATGGAAGCCCTGAGCCCCAATGGTTGGTGGAGAGTCCAAAGGAGGTTCAGACACATTTCGATCGTCGTGGATGCGTTCGCCAGATCCGAACGTCTGTCTACCAAACCAATGCCGATGTGCACACGCCCGGGAGAAGTGAGAACCTGGCAAAGAGGTCGAGTTACCCCTTGGAACAGCCTTCCATGGTGAATGCAGACCGCAAAGCATACGTGTACAACGCTGTCCCTGCGACGCACGGGACTGTAGATCGACCTGTGTTCAATGCGTTGAACACAAACATTGTCAGCAATATTCCTGTAAGCACCCCAGAAAACTCTACTAGTTTTCTTTGTCCCCGCAAAGTTGGTATTACTTATCATGTTTTCCCCCTTCATCCAATGAACACACTAGCATCATGCTCCGAACTTCTCCAATTGAATGAGATCATACGCTAACAGAGTGCACATCAACCCTTGCAGATTGTTGAGTTTATGGTGCCCTTATGCTGTGGGAAATGCGAAGAGAAAGTGAGGGAGGAGCTTGAGAATGTTGAAGGTGAGCAGTTGTTACTAATTCCGTGGACCCCAAAGCCAGTAATTGTGAACTGATGAGTCAATCTAGATATTCACTGTACATATACATGTGAAATCTCTGCTGAGCTAGTTTTCACTCATTTTTATCTGTGTATGCAGGTGTGTACAAGGTGTTGTGTGATCAACACAACCAAAGAGTGACAGTTTACAGCACCCTGGACCCCGAGCGGCTGCTGAAAAGGGTCAAGCGCATCAAGAAGAAATCCTACTTCTGGAGTGGAGGCAGGAACCTTCATGGCGTTCGCCATGTTCCAAGCCTACCTCGCGACTACGACCTTAGCCTGGCGCAACGCTCGAACATTCCCGTCTACAAATCAGACCCTGCACATCACCGAAGCGCTTCACGTATTTCAGGTCAACACCAGAGATATGTGTCCCCTAGATCATCATATGATCCTGTGGAGACTCAATACATGAAGAGAAAATCTCTTGGACCCCATTCAGAAGATCCTCATTTCTATTACGCAGATGTAGAGCACCAGTACAAAATCCCAAGCCATGTCTCCTCCCCTCTCATGGCTTCCATTGATGCGTCTCAAAGTTACACAACTGGAACTCCCTACTTTTCGAACCCACTGGAGAGCTCTCTCGATTATGGTCATCACCCATCTTCATACGGAGCAGTATATGAATATTGTGATGACTACGGCACAACTGAGTACTACTGAGCAAGAGCATGAGAACGACGCGCCCACGGTGGTGAAGCAGAGAATGTCTGTAAATGTTTGTTCGGTGCCTGTCCGATCCAGTGTATGGGATATATTTTTTTCCACTCCATACACAGCAATTTTGAAGGATGAGAGATTGAGCATGCTTGCAAGTACTGAGTAGTGTAAAGTGATAATATTTTGTCGAAGAAATTAGCAAATAGGTTAAGTACTTGGTGCAACTTTGGAACAGAAAAATAAAGGTTAGAAAGGAGGTCCAAGGTTGTCGTAGATAAACCTTTTGAGAAGACATGGTTGGTGTACATGCAGATCTGGTTAATTATGCAAGAAACAGGCTTTGTGGTCTGTTTAAATTTTCCTTTACGGAGTCTGTATTCCTTGTGCATGGAAATTTTTACCGGGGAGTTGTGTTTTAAGTTTTCTTTAGAGTGGGTGGTCGAAGGAAATTAAAGGTTTGCTGCCACTACCAGGTGGGATTTTCAACACTTTTTCGTAAGGGTGCTGTGTCATTTTCGAATGATATTTTTGTCTCAATTTCTTCTACTGCTGCCTCTTTTAGTGTCAATTAATGAATCCTTCTAAAACAGTAATTGCCTAGAATCTCAAGACAGATAAGGTGTCATTACCCCACCTGTTTCTAGCAGCAAATTTACCGCCTAGAGCTCCTCTGTTTCGGTTGCAATCACCTCCATATGCGCAAGAACAATTCCCATCAAATGACTCCTGAATGTTCCTCACAACTCGACGACTGTGAACTTAGCAGTTCAGTAAGAGATAATTGCAGATAAATCATTCACACTCGTTCAGAACAATCTCTGAAGAGAAATACTATTGCTACACATGCAAAGGATCCCAGTGTGTTTTAATCTGCAAGTGCAGAGCACCATCACACCACCAAGGCAGAGCACGAGCTCAAGGTGGTGAAGCAGCGAATGAATGTGTGTGTGAATGGTTTCCGGTGTCCAGTGTTCGATCAACTGCACATGAAATTTTATTTTTCGCAATTTATATTCTGCAATTTTGAAGGATGTGAAAGACACAGCTTGCTCATCAATACTGAGCAGTGAGTATACTTGTGTGCTTTGGATCATACATGTTATAAGATTGTCACTAAACAAACACCAAGCGATTTAGCAAGAACAGATGTATTTCTTACTTTGGTATAGGTATTTATACTCTATCTTGGAATGTTCAGATATCTTTGTGGACAAAGTTTAATTCTGTAAATAGAATCATGTATTGAGAAACTAACATCAAATAATCTCTGAAGGCCACAGCTTGTCTTTGAATTTGATGGTTTGAGGGAAATAAATATAATGTCTTGTTGGGAGGAATATTTTGGAGGTAGTTTTAGAATGATTCATTAATGTTATGACCAGAATTTCATCATAAAATTAAAATCAAGCTAAAAACAATTTTAAATTCGATCACAAACAAATCTATATTTAAAAATATTTGATGATTTTTTTGAAATAGTTTTAATATGAGGTATTGTTGATGTGACAACTTTTGAAATTTTTCCTACTCTTGAATTTTTTACCTCACTTTTTTGAATCTACTTTTTGAACTAAAATCTATGTAAATGAGGCTTGATTAAAATTTCATATATTTTTATGTTTATAAATTTAGTTAAACATGTATTCGTCTTATACCAAATCAAATTGATAAATAGAGAAATAATTTGGTTTTTTATTTGTTAAAAGTATATTGTGGTAGAACCTTTCATGAAAAATGATATTCAAGACAAAAAATAGGTTGGATAGCATTGTAGAGGATCAAAGTTGTCATAGTAGTATAAATCTATAGTACATCTTAATTCGCTAGAATTCCTTCAGAGGTTCTGAATATAAAAACGTGTAGCCAATTAGGTATAGCTATGACATTTGGAATCTTTTGAAGGTGCAACTTAGATAATTCTATCCCATGTAAGGATGCCTCATCAAAGACTAGAGAACAAAGATTCTTTATTTTCAGTAGCCCCAAGAAATATACCTCAAAATCTAGATTTTGGTTTAGAACCAATAGTTTTGGCAATAAATTATGTTTGTAATTTTTCTTTTTTGAATTTTAAGTTACACCATTGCAAAAATTTGACCATTAACTTTTAGCATGTCTTTTTTTTGGATTTCATATTGGCCTTCACAAATAATTTTGTGAAAAGCAAATCCAAGCTTATTGCAGATTCATTTGCTCATGATTCACAAAACAATTTTATCTATTCTTTAAGGAGGTTGTTCATAACTCAAACAAGTACATCAAAATGTTGAAACGTGAATTTATGAATGTATGAATTTATGAACATTGATTGTGGCTTCACACTCTGGTCATCAGGTGAAAAAAACTTTGGAGAATGTTTGTGAGTTATAATCTTGAAATCATGTGCATCTAAGGTCTATTTTATTTTTTATTTTTTAATAAGACCATATTACCATGATCTTTAAGATTATACAATTAAATTCTTGATTTTTTTTTCTAAAAATAAAAAGAATCATTGAAATGACAATAATTTGCCACTATGCCTTCCAAAAATACAACCGGTGCTTTAGGGATTAACCCTTTCATGTCCACTTATGTTTTTGAAAATCAAGGTTCTTTGAGGAGCGTGAATGTACTTTGCAATGCAATGAATAAATCAAGGGTCAAAAATGAGATCCAATCGTACAAATGTGTAGTCTCTTTAGTATATATGCTAAAGGCCAAACATGGTTGAAATCTATCATATAAACCAGAGTATTGTGATGTCTAAAGTTGGGTGTAGTACACAACGTATACATGACCTTTGTGCATTTTTCTAGAATCAGCGACCAAATGATCTAGACACGGGCAAAATACATGGAATTGATGTTGTGAAGACTTTGAAGATTTGTCCAACAACACCATGCATTAGGTGCAAAACGGGGTCTGGAAAAGGCCGTGTAAGCCTGCCCGGGGTTGGTGAACCCCCTGCCCAAAGCCGCACTGTCGCTGGCAGTGGGTGCCAGGATTGCTGCCCGCACGGAACTGCGTGGCGCACTGTGAACAAAGGTCCTCGGAATAATAGTTGAGAGATGAATGCGTTGGCTCAGGGTTTGGTCCCAAGTGGATAGATGTTGTCAGCCTGCCACTGTAGCTTGTGCCCTCCACACGCCTAGCGGGGAGGTCATTGGTTCGAGCCCCCGTGGCGGTTGCTGGCACCACGGTGGCACGTTTGGTGCCATGTCAAAAAGCACGCGGGCAGCGGCCATTTTTTTTTCTCACGTGCCGCTTACACGGCCTTTTCCAGACCCCGTTTTGCACCTAATGAGCATTGCATTTTCGGAGCATTTTTTAGCATTTCAAGAAATTCATCGTCATGTATAATTAGGTCTAGCAAGCGCATTAGGAGTCCAAATGCATTCGCATTTTGTGTAGTAGATCCAAGATACATTTTCCCTTGGCGTTATTTCCTACAATTTTGCTATTTCTTTACCAATCTTACTCAATTATGGAATAACCACAGCTCAACGACTATATTTGGTTGATTGGTCATGAAAGGGTTAAAATCAATTGAAGTTCAAAATGAACCTTCTCATTGAAATACTTTCTTACTCATTCCAAAAAATTATCAAATTATTAAGATGCTATGCTAGTAATTATTAAATTTTTCAAGCATATTTCCATCAATAGTTTTAAAATGGATTTTTTACGTTCCGCCCAATAGAAAATGATGTATTCTTAGATAAAACATTTGAAGGAGGGTCTTTGAAGAAAGTTTTCATGAAAATCCAAAATAACCCTAAACTACCCGTAAGACAAGTTCTGGTGGAAGGTACTTATGGTTGAAACCTATGAGGTTGTCGATTCGATTCTCTATGGCGCCTTTAGCGACTCGATCAACCTACACCGGTATCCCGATGGAAGGCCCGTGAGTAACATTAGTGAAGAAGGAGTTCTTTCCCTCGAGAAGATTTGGAGGAATCGATAACAGTTTCTCCAACTATTACCAATTCCTCTACAATTTTTTTGAGGGGAAGGACTCCTTTCCCACTTGTGTAATTTCCCCCAACCTAATTCGGTCCAATTACATGGGTTTAGAGTCCATTGCCTCGAACCCCGACCCCCAACCCCCCAAAAACGAGGTCATATGTGTCAAAATAAAAAATAAAAAATAAAAAAAATTTAAAAATAAAAAATAAAAAATTGTCTTGATGCATATACTGTAATCCTTCAGAATAATTGAATTATTCTATTTTGTCGTCTTTTCCGAGAGTAGAAGGCTCATATTTCGCCCAGCTTCAGGCCTCATCTTCTGCATCCTGAACCATCCATGATTCCCAGATATTATTGTTTCTCACTTACTTTAATTTAAGCCTCGATTCCCTACTATGTATTTGGCAGAACCTCAATATTTTATTACTTTTTTAATAGCGCATGAACAGCTTTGCTAGTCAAGATTATTGCAAAAATACAAGTTTGCTGAGCCTACACTGACTTCCAAAAATGACTCAATGATTTAGTTCTTTTCCCTCTACAACTTGATAAATCACATATGATTTGTAGAAATTTAATTTATATTATTATTAAGTTATCGTGTAAAGACACCCTAAACCCTTTTTTAAAATTAAAATCATCAATTTCTATTCAGATGAATTTCTTCTAAAATTTTAGTTTTTATATGATTTTTGAAGAATAAGTGAGTTTACTTTCCACAACATTGATGAAGGTTTAGGGTTTTAGAGGGACACTCCTCCCCTCAGAATCAGCAATTGGGGGAATCGAAAACTTACCTGGCGGCGGCTATGGGGTTGAGCAATGAGGCTCCGAGAGCGCCCTACTGCGAAGCAGGTTGATCGTAGCGTGCAGCATGCACACATCGTTTGATTGTTGAGTGGATTACCTGTGTCTCAATGCGTGTTCGTATTAGGTCCTGTCCAAGCACCTGGTGGTTTGCAGTATCACGCAACACTGGTTGAGGAGACCAACTCACACCGTGGAGACAAGTTCTAGGGTTTTCCGACTCAATCCCTGTCAGATCGGCTAGTTGTATTTGTTCTTTTGGGTCTTCCATTAGTTGTGCATTTGAGTCAAGACCTTGATTAACCTCTGCTCTGTTAGGGCAATAGTGGGTCAGATCTGCATCTCACAAAGTTAGGGTTTAGTATCGCTCGTGTGGAGTGGTCAGTGTATTGTGTGTACACAGAGTAGAAGGGCAGGTGGCGGAGGACAGGAGTCACCCTCTCGATCCGGAAGACACCATGTTTCTGCGATGGCGGATCTGGCGAGCAGCTCAAGCTATGCCGCGACACTTCGGGCGCACACGGCACATGCCCCAGTCCAACCCATAGCGAGCGAAGATCAAGCCCTGGCGGAGAAATTGAGACGGCATGAGAGGGTAGAACTAGAACTGGTACATACGGTAACGCATTGAGGGAAATTCGCGAAGATACATCCAACCATTGCTACACCAGGGGAGGAACTTCCAGCAGGAGTGGAACGGAGTAGCGCGGGATTCCTAATCAAAACAACATCGCAGAAGGTGGAGCTCAACAAGGAGAAGGTGCAGAAGGAGATGGACTTCTACCAGAAGAAAGTCATAATCGCATATTTCGTGGGGTGCCGACCATCGCTGCCAAGCCTGCAAGGGTGGCTATCGGCATTAGGGCAGGAAGTCAAGGGAGAATGCCAGTTGGGCCGGGACCTAGGCCGTGGGTTCTTTCAGATCCTGACTACGGACGAAGCAAACACACAGCGCCTCCTCATGCTCACCCCCCACCTCTCCAAGTGGGGGACGTGCATCATGCAACCATGGTCCCCCGGCTTCAATGCCAGCAGACCGACAGGTACCAGAATGCCAATCTGGATCACTTTGAAGACCGTCCCCGACGAATTCATCACCAGCGCGGTCGACTTGGCAGAGAGTCTCGGGGTAGTCCTGGGGAAACACAGGGGGAATGCCCAAAATCCCGACCAGAAGTTCTGCATAGCAGTACAAACTGGGGACCCCTTCGTCATGACTATCGAGGCCGCCAATCCGGTCACAGGCCTCATTTCCCAGATCCAGGTAGATTATAACAATCTCCCGATTAGATGTCGTTTTTGTCTGTCGACGTCTCACCTCATCAAGGATTCTAGTGCGCTGCATGGGGGGAAGAAGCCGTCAGAAACAACTGAGGCACCTCAACCCTCTGCCCCGAGCAAGTCCAAAGGCGTTACAAGCAAATCCAAAGGAGAAACGAACGAGTGGAGGGAAGTTCGTTATCAGGGGAGGGATCGAATGAGGCGTTTTTTCCAAAAGGAGCAAAACGAGGAGGGCATAGAGACCCGAGCAGAGAGGAAGTAGAAGGAGCTAGGAAGCATGACACAGGTGGGGGCGAACCCCCGGAGCCCCCCGAGCCACCACAGTTCAAGCGCCCAACAAGTGTTGAGCGCACAAAGACACAACAAGGGCATACCTCACCGAGTAACGCCAAAAGGAAAGGAAGTGTGGGAATGCCGACCGCCGGTCTGGACCTGGAGGGTCGGAGACGAAGGGAAGTCGAGCGAGGATATGAGTCCTCCCCGAACTCCCATGAGTTCCCGGACGCACTAGAATTCCAGAAGGCTAGAGTGGAATGGAGGACTCAACACCAAGGGACCTCTGGGCAACCACCTGCCACACCAACTGGAACCCTGGGCAGCCTACAGGCCCAAGAATTGCGCCGCAACTCGAGAGATCAAACTGGCCAGCCTAGGAGAGCCCATGCAGTAGACAAGGCTCAACCGGCCCCCTACAACAACTTGCCCTCGCAAAGCGTGACACAGGTCGCCCATGCAGCTCAGACCATAGCAAGATTCGGCCTATCAGGCCCAATAACGGGCAACACCGACCCCGCTCACGCAACATTTCTGGAGGAATCTCGAAACCAATACGTAGAAGATGAAGAGATGACGGAGAACACAGGAAACGAGTCAGAGAAGGGACAGAGGGAACTTCGAACACCAGGGGGGCAAGACGACTCGTATGCATGCGCCCGAAGAGGATATGATCAAAGCTTCGAAGTGGGACCGGACTCTCACCAAGAGGCATCTTCAGGAGATTCGGAGCGCCACACAGACAGCCTAGGATTCGGCCAAGCCCCCGCGGGGGAAGGAGGATAACCCCCCCCCCCCCCCCACCGCCCCTCCCAAGCCGAGGGTTTGAAGCACAAATCCCTCTCCACCTCCTCCCAGCCATGAAGGCGTGGCTACAGGAACAGGGAGTTCAAGCGAACTTCCCGGCATCCCCCTTCCAACCAAGGCTTGCCCAGCAAACGATAGCCAGACGAAACGAAGAACCGTCCCCAGGCAAGGCGAAGTCCCTGCGCAAAGCAAGGAACTTTAGAGTCAACCAAAGCAGTCCTTATCCCCGGCCAGTGGTGGCCAACCTCGCACAATCGTTTGTATGAAGATTACAATCTTAAGCCAGAACGTCCAGGGCCTAAACAACCGGGCCAAAGTGGACCTTGTGCAAGATTACTACAGGAAGCACCTGCGGGAGACAGAAGTGATCTGTTTTCAGGAATTGAAATTACGGGGAGCAAAGTTTCAAGCCATGCACAAACTCATGTGGGCCGGAGCAAAGTTTTTTGGACAGGAGGCACAAGTCGCCTATAACAACGACACCAATTTAGATGGAGCAGGAAGCGGGGGCATCCGCATTTGGGTGACCCCAGCCATGAGCCACTTGGTCCATTCAGACGGCTGCTCTAGGGGGGGAAATGCCCAGTGGGTGAGATTTTCAGGGGTATCGGGGCAGGACATTGCGATAGTAAATGTCTATGCTCCACACACATCGGTAGAAAGGTGCGCACTTTGGGGGGAGCTCTTAAAAGACTTGCCCCGGGACTGCCGGTGGATTCTTGCCGGTGACTGGAACTTTGTCGAACGCAGGGAGGACAAGTCGTCAGGCCGCGCCTCAAGTGTCACGGAAATAGAGAAACGCATATTCCAAGAACTGAAAGAAGCGTTGCAAGTAGAGGATTCCTTCCCAGTTCAGAGTAGGCTCAAGTATACCTGGGACAGTCAACACAGGGATGGGACCCGGGTGCTTGCCTGCCTCGACAAAATATACACACCCCAAGGGGTTGAAGGCTCTTCACCTGCGGATGACTACACTATCATGGGCGACTGCCACCACTCAGACCACCTGCCCGTGAGACGGCGAGTGTGGTTGGAGCCGGAAGTCAAGCGAGCCTCCACATATGTCATGAACGCCCTGTACTTAAAGGATGCAGAGGTTGGGCGTAAGATCAGATCCATTTGGTCCAACAACGCCCGACTTCCCTTCTTCGGAAAATTGAGGAAATGCGTCAAGTTTTATAAAGACTTCTGCGTGAAGAAAGCTCAAGAAAATAGAGCAGAGGAGGCCGATCGGAGGGCTAAGCTAGAGCAAGCTGTCACCATCCTTCAAGTCGCCCCCACAGACCCTGCAGCCCAAGCTGCTCTTCTTGAGGCCTCGGACTTCCTTAGCCAAGTTGAGGCGAGGAAACTAGAAGGCCAGAGGTTGCGGAGCCGGCTTAAATGGAAACAGAAGGGAGATCAGAGTTCAAAAGAATTCTTTCAGGCTCATAAAGCCCGGTCCACAGCGTCACACATCACGGCATTAGAAGACCAGGCGGGCCAAGTGCACACGAGTCAGAGCTCCATCGGGGAAATATGTCAAGCATATTATCAGAGGCTATACACAGCCAGAGCTGCGACAGCGGAAACGGAAGTTGCCGAGGCCACAGCCTTAGGATGCGTGAAGGACTGCATACCGGGAGACATGAAGACAGAGCTCAAGCTCCCGATTACCTAGGCCGAACTGAAAAAGGCGGTGGATGAGATGCAGCCTGGGAAAGCTCCGGGGCCAGACGGCACGGTGCTGGAATTCTATAAGCAATTCTGGGACTGCATAGGGGCGGATTTTCACCTAATGATTCTTGAGAGCATCTGCAAGGGCCGCCTCCCAGCCGGCGTCACCCATGGCATGATAACCCTCTTACACAAGGGAGGACCCCGCCAAGCTCTCACAAACTGGCGGCCCATTACTCTCTTGAATATGGGTTACAAAATCTACGCCAAAGCGCTGCAATTACGTCTCCAAGTTCCAACCGGTCCTAATGGAGATTATCAGCCCCGATCAATCCGCATTTCTGCCAATGCGTTTCATCCTCGACAACTTATTTCTCACCCAAGAAACGATGACATGGGTGGAACAATCGGACCAGCCTCTACTCTTCTTGAAACTTGACTTCTCGAAGGCGTATGATATGGTCGAATGGGGATGCTTATTCAAAATTATGTACAAGATGGGTTTCCCTCATGAGTTTGTACAGATGGTATCCCTGCTCTTCACGAAGGCAGCCGCAGCTGTGAACGTTAATGGCACGCCGTCACCGCAGTTTCAAATTGGAAGGGGGGTCAGGCAAGGGTGCCCTCTAGCACCCTACCTCTTCCTAATTATCTCAGAGGTGCTGGATCTTATGGTCACCAAGGAGATTCAACAGGGAAGGGTCAAAGGAATTCAGCTCCCCTTTCCAGGCCGTCAGCAAACGCTAGCACAATACGCTGACGACACTTTGTTTACTCTCCTCGGGGAGGAGTCGTCGGCCATGCAGCTCGTCCGAACCCTCAACGTCTTTTGCCTGGCGACTGGGCTTGTACTAAACTGGAATAAATCTAACGGTTACTGGAAGAGTCGCCTTCAGTTAGAGAGACCAGCCTGGACGGAAAACTTGGGGGTTACGTAGGCTGACAATACCAGTGTCAGCAAGCTCTTGGGAGCACCGTTCGGGTTGTCTCTCACAACCTCTGATGTGAATGCCTTCCTCCACAAGAGGCTGGCCAACAAACTCACGCACTGGAGCACGACCCACATCAACCGCACGGGTAGAGGTATTGTGGTAAACAGTATCCTGCTCTCGTGCTTGTTCTTTTTCTTTTCAGTATGGGGGGGCTCCAAAAAAGGCGTGGCCAAACTGCGATCATCCATCCTGAATTACCTTGCTGCCGGCAAGGTGGAGAAGTCTCGGGCGAGAGTAAGCTGGCTGCATTGCTGCCAACCGAAGGCAGAGGGCGGGATCAATTTGATTAACCCAGAAGATGCGGTGTCGGCCCTAATGGTCAAATGGGTAGTGAAAGCCATGGAACCCGGGGTAACCAACCTCCACCTCCTACTACGCCACAAGCTTGCCCAAGCCCAACCGTATAGTGGAGGTAGATGGACCGAAAGCCTTGAGTACTTTACAATCCCAAAACATCAAGCACGGAGGGGGTCGATCACATGGAACAGGGTCACACCTGCCTAGAAGAACCTCCTGCCAGCCCTCACCTTCGTCCCCCCGAAATGTTGGGAAGAAGTCCTTAGTCTCAGCTGGTGGTGGAACCCCGAGGTGCCAGCTATAGGCCCCGGTTTTTCCAGACTCAGGGCTGCCTCCCTGCACAGGGCCGGCCTTCGCTTTTATCGTGACGTCTGGAGACGCGGGCGTTTCATGACCCCCGAGGAGGCACTACAAGCTTACGGCCTGCGGTCCGAGGAGGCAGGTGCCTGGACTGCAGTCACTTCTCGAGCCATGCAACGTTGGATTCCCCTTCTCCGTCAAGCCCGGGATCCAATCATGGGAGATTGGATAGGAATCTTCGAGGATGATAACACCCCCCTCCCGCTGATGGTGTGCCAAACGGGAGAGACCTTTTACCCTTTCGCCGGCCCGAACTACCACTCTGTCCCGACAGACGTAGTAGCCTACACCGTTCGACCCAAATCTGCGAGCTTGGTGGAAATCCCCTGGTCAACTCGGATGAGGGGAGCGACCTATGATAGCCGCGGTGACGACACTGTGAACATCCTGGCAGGGTGTGTCAGGAGAGTCAGAGTGGCTGAAACCAAAAGAGGCCCGAAGAAACGCATTATTCGCATGTACTACGATAAGACACACCTCCTGGAATGGGATCCGGCCCGATTTTCTTGGCCCAATCAGACTGAGTTCATGAGTTACACTGCAAGTATGGCCCGCAAATTCTTGCTACGGACTCATCCTGTTCCTGAGGTAGTTCCGAGGAAGTGGAGTGGGATCCTCCCCCCCTCGTACAAACTTCGATGGCTTAATGCGTGGGATCCTGGTAGGATCAAGAAGGAGACCGGCCTCATATGGGCCATCTGGCACAAAGGTGTAGAAGTCAACGCATGGAGAGGGAAATTTAATCCTCAAGGCATCGATCAATGTTGTCCTGTATGCTTGAACGGTGTCAAGGAAACAATCCTTCACCACTTCTGGGAATGCCCCGCGGCGGTGAAAGCATGGCAGTGGGGAGCTTACATCCTCAACACCCTCGTCCCCTACGGACAAGGGGCCTCCCAGACTCCTCCCGGTAGTCCCAGCCAACCCGCCTTGGTTGCAGATAGCAGGACCGGAGATCCTGGCCACCCACCATCACCGAGGCGTGCCATGCTAGGAGCTGGTGCTACGGTACCACAACCCCAACCCCCGCCCGTGCCTAACGTGCCCGACCTAAACGAGGCCCCACCAGGTCCAGGGGATGTAACCCACCCGGCACAGGTGCACATATCACAGGGACACTCCTCCCCTCAGACTCAGCAATTGAGGACCGCCATATCTTGGAAGCACGGGATCTTTGCACACATGATGCCTCGACGCTTCAAGCAGGTGAGTCGTATCTGGCTGCTGCTTAGGGGAGCTATCATGTGGTCCTTGTGGAAAGAAAGAAATGACGCCGCTTTCAACAGGCTACACTGGCATATCGAGAAAGTATGCTGCAAACTCTGGCTCGAAATGATTGATTAAGGGAGAATTGCGTGGGCCAAGGCCCAAGAGAACATTGCTAAACATACCGAGTCCCCGGACAAAGCTGCTCAACTTCTGCTCCAGTTCACATCTCTCTGGTGTAGAAAACAACTATTTGCCAGGTGAGACGGGACTCAGCCATGCTGGTCCCTTAGCGGTCCTAGCTACAGATGTATCAGTAGTGTCTAGTGCGTCTACTGCCTCGCCGGTCCTGGCGGGGCGGTTGTCATGTTGTTTCTTCTCCTTGCAGTAAAGGTTACGCCTTTATTTGTGTCAAAAAAAAAAAAAAAAAAAAAAAAAAAAAAAACCCTTTTTTAAAATTAAAATCATCAATTTCTATTCAGATGAATTTCTTCTAAAATTTTAGTTTTTATATGATTTTTGAAGAATAAGTGAGTTTACTTTCCACAACAATGATGAAGGTGGGTCTCAAATGTCCTTTTACAACATTTGAAGCCATCATGAAATGGTTTTGACTCATAAAAAAAGCTTTATAATCATTTATATTGTTTCTTGAATTGGTTGAAGAACCAAACAAATAGGAGGTGGTCAATTCGGATTTCACTTATGGTTGAGTGTCCTAGAACCACCAACTTAAGCAGTTTAGAGTATTTGAGTAGTGGTAATTTCGGAAAAAAAACTATGAGAGGCTTCAAAATAGGATTTCATAAGGATTGGAAAAAAATGCAACGAGAAATATATATTTCTCAATTTTCTACAAAATTCCAAAGTACAAAGTAATCCAAATCAAACCTCTAGGCTACCCCATGTTGTACAAAATCTCACTTACAACGATACCCAAAACCACTAACTATTTTTTTGCAATGCTTGACATGCATTGGTCTACTTGAATAGTGAAATTGGTGGTTTTGGATCTCAAGTGTGGTGGGACTAAGAAAAGTCTAAATGCCATAAATGTGGGGAGTTGGTGGTTTTAGGACATTTAACCATACTTGTATATCTTAACCCCTAAAGTTCCTTGACTATGTTTCACCAAAAAACACTTCAAAACTGCCATTTCCAAAATAAAAAAACATGAATGATTAAAAAACCATTATTTTCTAATTCTAACCATAAGATCTTTAATAAGCTATTGTAATAAGTAGCTCAATAAATTTCATCATAATCAATTGTTACATTGTAGAGATTAGAAGATTATAGCAATTAAAATTTGAAAATATACTTTTCTGACAAAATGTTTGTTTAGGTTGACACAGTCTAACTTTTTTTCCTTAGGTTTTTTTCATTATGGATTTTGGAGGTTTTGGTGCATGTCAAAGATGACTAAGTTAGCTAATTGTATAAAAAAAATACATATAAAAGACAAGTGTAGCATGTTGAAAAAAATATTTTTATGAAGTTGAATACAAAAAAATTCTATTTCATATTTCTTTCCTAGAAATTCTATTATGTTATATAGTCCCAATCCAAACTGCCAAAGTAAAGATTGATGTCCATACTTTGAGTGGAAAAAAGGAAAAACCTAAGAGAAGAAAAAATTCTAACTTTTATGAAGGAAAGAAGAAGTTTTTTTAATACACTGCCTAAAACGGTGAGAAAACTTTGATATTTTATGGAGTGAACCTTTTGTACTGAAAGAATTTTTTGGAAAATCTCAAAGATGACAATATTAAGTATTTATAAAAAAAATCTCAAAGGTAACAAATATATTTAGCATGGCTTCCCAAACTGCCCGCCCAGCACCAAATTTCACTTTGGGTACCATAACTATTTTTTTAAATGTCTAATTCAGGGAATATATATATATATATATATTCCTTCAAAGTCCTTGCTACGGCAAACATTCACAAAAAGTTTCAAAAATCTCAACTTAAATTGAAGTCACAGCTACATGCCCAAATTCAAAAAAAAGCCGAAAATTGTCCTTTGGGGGTTAATGATTTTGTTTGGATTTTTTGTAGGATTATAGCACACATTACACACTCCCACTTACCCCATTAGGTTCTATTCATATTTCTTATGTAATAGATTTCAGAATGAAAATACCAAAATACTGATTCAGTTTTGGGATGCAGTGCCGCCTTGTATTCCTACCATTCCTAGTTTGTGCTTAGCAATTGGGAGGATACCCAGGCTTCAAGGAGCCAGTGAATCTGGTGGCCATGACAGGATAGCGCTGGGAGAGCAATGTACACACTTCCACTTGGACAAACAGGTGGCAATTTCACACCCTTGCCGCATTCTTACTGGTAATTTGTACACAATGATCCAGCTTGTACTCATCACTTCAGAATTTTGTAAGCTTTGAAACTTGGGCCCTGATGCGGTGTGCAACCCAGCCCTTCATTTGTGACTAGCTCATCTGCTTTCACACTAAAATTTGAGTGTTTTTCCAATTCTGTGAGCAATAAAATTCATGCCATCTTGTTCTATCATGAATGTTAAGAGACCTGGAAATTTTATTGATTAATGCTATGTATTTGTTTATGCACTTTTAGGCCATATGACATGGATGATTGAATGGCATTTTGGTCAATGGAAGGTTAGTGAAGAGTCTACAAAGCAGTCTTTTTTCTTGAGATGGAGAAAAGATCCATCAAGCTTCCCTTCATGACACATAAAGAGTTGAGTTTCAGAAAATGAGCATAAATGTACACATGGTCGGAGTGTAGATAGATATACACATGATCCAAATGTACACATTTTGCACGTAGGGCATATGAACCTATTTAGGAACATGAGCATTTGAGATGTGAGGCCATTTGTTTGCTTTATAGGCATGATCGCATACAATTTGTGAGTAGTGATTTACTTTTTTAAGGTCTTCAAAGTAGTGGTCACTAATTCTTTAGATTTTGAAGATGAAGAAAATATATGACAATATAATATTTACAATAAAGTTATAGTAAATCTCTAAAGATCCACATTGCAAATTGGCCAAAATTAAGTTCTTCCTACTTCAAGCCAAATAAATCTCAATCTAAACATTTTTTGGTAGATTTAATTATACCACCTGGAAAATAATTTAATATACTACTTATATACCAAAATTTCAATGTTCATTTTTCTTCATTTGTAAAATCATAAAGATCAAAGTAGCTGAAATTTGTTTTCAATAAACATGGAACTTTTTTCTTGCCTAACTTTCAAACCTACCCTTGTAAAAGTCATATATAATACAATCTTGATATTGTAAAACTCATGTATAATACAACTTGTATATTGTAAAACTCATGTATAGTACAATTTGGATAAATTGGTATTTTGAATAGAAATTTGGTTTGAAATGCATTGCAATAAAAAAAATCTCAAAAAAATCTTTTAAAATAAAAGCTTTTAAGCTATCCACATTTGAGAGAGAGAGAGAGTTCTTCAATGAAAAATTCCCCAAAAATCACAAATTCACCCAAAAATTGCAAAATCATGTTTTTGTAAACCCTTGCTTTACAAAAAAAAATCATCCAAAATATTGTTTTTTACTACTTCATCTAAGTTGTTCATTATTGTTTGGATTGCTTATGGATCAAAAGAACTTTAGACTCGACTAAAGTCAATTTGAATTTTACAAGGTACTATGATTTTTTCTTTATTGTATTGTTCTTTTTACTCCAAATAGTTAAAAGGCATAGGAGATCATGGTGGTTTTTAAAATCAAAGAAAATTAGTTTGGGCATCATTTCAACCTCCAAATCTAGTTTTTCTTGAGTTTAAAAACCACCAAATTCTTATACAATAAGTATGCAGAGACAACCAAATTCTTCATGTATGTTTATCATAAAGAGTGAACAAATAAGATTATGTTAACCAAAATTCATAGTATCTAATCAATTATCAAGTGCCTTTACAAATACATCTTGACAATTTTAGATTCTCTAGTAATTCCAATTTTAACAACCTAAATGTGGATCTTTTACATTCCAATTTTAACAACCTAAATGTGGATCTTTTACATTCCTAATCAGAAATTTTAGTTTAAGAGGTGACTTTTTTTCAGAGAATTTTTTTTTTTTTTTTTTTTTTTTTTTGTGAAGCAAGGAATTCCATTGCAGAGTTTTCAGAGACTTTCAACAACGCCATAAAGAGGTCAGAATGCTTAATTAAGCCTGGTAGTTTAAGGAGAACCAACCTGAAGCCAATATGTCATGAAATGCAAGGTTCACATGATCAAGCAAGTTTCTCATGCCAGAGCAATGTTCAATGAAATGGAACCCATTCTGCACAAATTTGCAATGTTTATGGAACTTGCAGGGATCATCTACACTTATTGTTGATGGTTTCCAGACGTTCCCATTAGCATGCAACCTGAAACAAGACACTTGGCTAGCTAAAGCTGGCTTCTCAGTGAGTCATACCCATGACCTTGAGGTATTGAGAATTAAAATTGCTGTTTCACAAACATAAATAGATTAAGTACTGGATGGTTAGACTGAGGCACCTGTATTTACAACCTGTCATTTGTTGACTAGCCATGACATCATGGTGCATTACTTCATGCTCTTGGGTGCGTATCAGCATCCCAATATAGCAAAACTTCTGTAAGTTACTCTTGAACACTGTACAATATCAAAACTGTCATCAACAACAATGATGTTGTGATAATCTTCCTTTTTTTTGTTTATGTTTTGTCTTGTTTTGTTTTGTTTTGTTTCTTTTTTCTTTTTTTTTCTTTTTTGACGCAAAAGGAAAAATCCATTGCATGAGAAAGTTTTATCTTGTTTTGAAGTCTTCAGTGTCTCTGTAGAGTTACAGCATAATCATCCAATCCCATCCAGGACTTTTTACTCAAAAGTAACAAAGTGAAAATTCACTTTCTACTAAAAGTTACAGGCTCTGATTTTCTTGTCACAATAGTTGATTCATCATGCAGATACCTTCCGGGGTTAAATAGTCATATCACTGTGCAGTGTGGAGAAGTACACTTTTACCCAGAAAATGTGCGAAAACGGCAATTTGCGCTGCTTCCATCTGTAATTATTGCCGCAAAATCGGTGGTGCACATGTAATATCCACATTTCCAAATGTAAGTTGTTAGGATAAACACATGCGCATTTCAGAGACTCATTGAAGAAGTTTCTTATAAAGCGGACAATAAGCTTGGTGGATCATCTTTCTTAACTTATTGGAAATAAAACTAGAGTTGACTTAGCAAATCAAGTAGCAAGACAACCTTTTTCTGATTTCTTAGGTAAGTTCAGAATAATATCCAAAAACTCATGAGTCATAAGGGCAGGACTTAGATTCTTAAAAGAGTCCAAAATGATTAACAACACCAGAAACTAATATTCTAGAAGAATAACAACACCAAAAGTTGCATACGTGTGACTGCACCGATGCCTCACACTTAATTGAGTTTTTCATGCATTTCCATAATTGAACCAATATGTGGAACATTCTTCAGATTTGAAAAGCAGTGCTAGATTAGGCAAGTGTCAGCAATTTACAAAGCCTTTGAAGCCCCAGCTTGTCCACACAGTATCATAGAGAACTCTTTGAAGAAGCACAAGACCTTGAAGCGGTTTCTGTGTGCTTCCGGAGGATCATTGTTCCTACTTTGATCTTTTGCTTTTGGAATTCAACCGAAGAGGCTTTGCAGGTTGCACCACGGCAAGGCCGTACCTGATTGTGTGCCATCTGAGTTGGACAGGAGGGGCGCTGCAGTTTTTTCACTATTTTGCTTTCAAGGGCCTTGCAGAATGATATCACGAAGGTTATTGAGGATTGAACTCTTTTCAGGTGCAACCTGAATTCCATAACTCATCGCGAGTTGATCTGCTTTTTCTTCAATCACAGATCCAGACAACGGTGCATAGCTCTTCGAGATACGACCTGCTACCGGTACTGTAAGTGAGATCAAATTAAAACCTCTTTTCGTTGACTTCAGTGTGGATATATGATATGATATACACACAAAATACACACAGGGTTTGTTGAATGTGCCACACTGCCGTTGTTGTGATAAGGGAAGTCCTAGTCCGAATCGATCGGCGATTTAGTTCCTTAAATATGAGTGAACATTACAGAATTTGGTTAAATGTTAGATAGGGCGCTTGAACTTTGTTCCTTGACCCAAGTGTTTAGGAATCTGCGTCTGGGGTCTTCGTAACTGTTAATGTTAATCATGTGCAGAATATCCCAAAGCGGAAGATTTCAAGCCGTGGGATACAGAAATATTTGTCACTCCCATCAGGTCGTAGCAGTTGGAGATGGCAAATGAAGAGCGCCCCAAGACTCTGGCAGAAGCGGAAGCGCCTGCTCCATTGGTGGACAGGAAGGAAGTGAGTGACTGGAGTTTTTATCGTGCTATCATTGCCGAATTCATGGCTACACTTCTGTTCCTCTACATTAGCCTCACCACTCTGGTTGGCACCATCAGAGTTGGCGCTGGCAGCGTTGGGCTCATTGAGACCGCCTGGGCATTCGGAGGAATGATCTTCATTTTGGTCTATTGTATTGCTGGAATTTCAGGTACCTCCTCCTAGCTTCAACTCGTCATGAAATTTGAATGTTGCTCAGTTGCTAATATTTTGTTTACGTACGTTACAAATGATTCAAGCTCTCATTAGGAAGACCAGGCGTTGTGAATTTTACAGATGCCTTGATGTGTGCAATTTTGAAAATGCCATCACTGATTAGGATCTGACTCATTTTGAGAATATCATCAAGTTAACTTGATGATTATTATGTCGCAGGTGGACACATCAACCCAGCTGTTACATTCGGTCTCTTCGTTGCAAAGAAGGTGACCATCACGAGAGCTCTAGCCTACATTGTAGCCCAGTGCTTGGGAGCCATGTGCGGTGCTGCAATTGCAAGGGGCGTTCAAGGAAGTGAAGAATTCCACACCTATGGCCAAGGTGCAGTGAATGGTGTGAAGCCCGGTCACAGCATTGGACAAGCTCTTGCTGCTGAACTAATGGGCACTTTTGTGCTTCTGTTTACAGTATTATCTGCAACAGATCCAACGCGAATGGCTCGAGATTCTCATGTTCCTGTAAGCTTCATCAGGCCTTTCATACTTACATCTTACAGCTAAATCCAAGTCATTTAATTTATCATAGAGACGACGTCAGAAATTCATCGTTGAAATAGAACTATATACTATTGCCAAAGTGAACATCACAACTGTCTCCTCGAATACTTTGCCAGCACCCATTCGTTCGAATTTCTTACTTGAAGTTGCTAGAATTAAAACAGTCTGGTCTGATCTTAAAATGACATAATTATTCGATTGACAAGTACGAGTGTCATGTACACCGAGTGCGTGGAAATCGTTTTAAACCGGGCAGAGAATTTGATCTGTACCTGCAGGTATTGGCTCCATTGCCTATTGGATTCGCAGTTTTTGTGGTTCACTTGGCAACAATCCCCATCACTGGAACAGGAATTAATCCAGCTCGAAGCTTAGGTGCCGCAGTCGCTAACCCTCTCCATGGCAACTGGGCCCAACATGTAAGTTAGCTTCTTGCTTTAACCCCCTACAGGCTACATTTACAAAAATGTGGTCTACATGGTGGACGTTATGAGAGTGGGATGAAACCATCATGGTGACTTGCTACTGTATGAAACATTAGGATAACTTTGTTCTTGGAAAAGTGCTTCTACATAAGCTCTTGCTTGTGGATCATGAGCAGCATGTTCTCTATGAGTCAAGTTTTGTGGTAATTAGAATTCAGACGTTGTTGAATGGTTCATGTGCAGTGGATATTTTGGGTCGGACCCCTGGCGGGAGCTGCCGCCGCCGCTGTCTACCACACCTATGTGCTGAAAGCAGGCTCAATCAAGTTCAGAAGTCTCTATGAGTAAGCCCATGAGATAAACTACTACTGTGTCGAAATCCACAAAGTTGCTCCTCATGCAAATGATGCACTCCGTTGGGTGAATATTTGACTTAAATTGTGCAGACTCGGAAGTACTGTACGGCACTATACAAGTCATTAGATGCACATATGTCCACACTTAACAGTTTTGTAATTTTTAGTTGTTCTAAACCACAATAAAGGTAATGGTGATAACACAAATACATTCCGTTGATTCATATTCATTGCTGAATTTTCAAGATATATTTGAAACGTGTGGAGATAAAGGTCTTCGTTGTCTGCTTCATGATTCTATTACTATCCCTTCAAAGAAAATCTTAATCTGGTATAAGTTAAGAGCTCTCTAGTGATGTTTCTTCTAGTCTGGACAATGTCGTCGAACTTCTATTAGCTTCTGCGAACTTCGACAGAATAAGTGATGTAAACTTCAGGCTTGCCTCCTTTGCCAAATTACGAAAGGCTGCTTCCAAGGGCAATGCAATACTAGATAACAGTCTCTACCACAGTCGATGGCCATAACCTCCAATTCTGTGAGGTGGAGAACAATATCTGTTGGTGTCTCTGCTTTTGTAAATGCAACTATATCCAACCATCTAGCAATCACACCCATTCGCTTATCCATAAAATCACCCCTAATATTCCAGACACCTCTCTTGTTCTTCGTCCAAGAACAAACAACCGCAGCTCGTCTCCTCCAAACATCAGAGCTAGAAATAGGACACATTAACAAGGCCTACTCTTTACGTCTCAACTGCAGAAACTTGAGTAGAGTCGATGATGAGTGAGTTGCATCATGGTGGAGCAGCAGCAGGCACTAAGTTATCAATTTAGCCAGGACGTCTGAAGGACAGTACTACTAGCACTACGTACGTGCACATGCTTTTAACTACTTCAAGTCTGGTACTCTGAACAGTTCGTCTGGACTCTGAACTTTGAACATGAAGCTCATGGGATGCTTGTAGTCCCGTTTGTGATAGAGACGCTGCAACTTGCAAGTGCCCTCTAGGTTGTGAAGGGCCAGGGAACAGGCTTGCTGCCAAGCATCTGCTCCAGAGGTGTCTGTCAATGTCCAGCAAGTGTGGGAGTAACTCGAAGGCAAGCAGAGACGTACAACGTAAGTTGCAGGGATTAATAATGCGGTATCTCAGGTGACTCCAGGAGGTTTCAAGTTTCAAGGTTCCAACTCTGCTTGCTTTAGCAGTGGTTCAGCAGTTGATACACTCGCATTTTAAGGGTTTTAAGCATGCTTATCTATTCTTAGAATTTTTTAAAATTTATTGGATCACAATAGCAAGAGAAAAATAATTCCAATGCACTTCAAAATGCATTATTTGGACATTGTATGAATAAGTTATGAATTTTTGAAGAGTTTAGTATAGAGACACCTAATGTCGACACTAAGGTCAAATGTTTAGAAGTGGTACATCCTTGGAATCATATCTATTCACTTCCCTAGATTTTTTGAGATTTTAGAAGGGATTTTTACAGGCACAAGGATGCTTATGGGTGTTGCTACCTTAATTAGAGTAGAAACTCTAAAACGTTATATAATCAGCGCTAAGGTGGCCTTCTAACAAGGAATCTTTGAGGGGGAGAGCACAATAAAGTGGACCACAAAGTGATACATGTTATCATTTGGAAGTGATTATAAAGTGTTCTGTTTTTCAAAGCTCAAATCTGATTTTGAGCATTTTGGTGTAGTTTTTGAGCATTTTAGTCACTTTCTAGAGTGTCATAAGCTATCTTACACGCATCTTCATAAAAAAAACATCCTCACTTGAAACTAAATTTGACCACTAGTTCTAAATCATGAAAATGAACTTTTCCAAAGTCTTAATTTTTTTATTTGGTGCCTTCTATTGTCTTTAAAGGATGTTTTTTTCAATTTAAAAAACAATGTTCGGTGAAAAAAATCGGCCAAAAAGTACCGCGGAAGTGATCCTCTTAAAAAACATCCTTGCGATACTTTTGGAATCCTAAACCAATTAATGAGTATATGAATTGACTATTATAAAATACCTTTTAAACATACATAGGGCACCGCAAAATTGAAAGTGATTTCGAACAAAACCCTAAACTGTTATGTTCACTTTCCCAAATGACTGCATTCACTTTGTCCGACTTCGACGTCTTCGTTTTCCATTGTAAACTCAATTTCTTTTCCCGCAACTTTGGGAAGTTGAAGAAGATCAAGTCTACTTTCTGTATCCCAAACTTAATTTTGCATCGACGTAACGGAGATCCCACTTTCTCTAGTGTTTACGGAAGGGGCTGAAATTGGGGAAAAGATAAGCACTTTTTTGGTCCACTTTATTGTGCTTCCCCTTGAGGTTATCATTGTTCTATAATGAGCTTTGAACTTTTTAATCCAATTGAAATACATTTATCAATGGATTAAGTGGTCATCAAAGAGAAGCAATGCATGTGTGTTATAGAGGGAATGGAGATGATTTCTTAGGAAAAAAAATTACATAGTATAAATCAAAAATATTTTTGTACAGTGATTTCTTATAGTAATAAAGTGTCATTGGGGTGGTTCTTGAAATGTTATGTGAAGATTATGTAGTTAGTATGACATCATTACTATGACCATACAATCCATTGTTTATATGACAACTGCGTATTTCACTACAACAATTGTTTAATTTTTTCTATAGTATAGAAAAGATTGATTGAAAATTATATGCATGCATCGGTGTTGAGAATTGCATCAGCATCTAAATTTAGATTTGGACATGATATTGTGATTTTTAAAAGAAAATCTACAAAACGTAAAACTTTGGCTGGTAAAAATTAAAAAATGGAGTGAATAGAGTATATTTCATTTCAAATAAATAATATATATCCAATAATAGACTGCATGCATCTAAAAAAATAAGATGCAAATTTATGATATTAAAACACACTTTGTTATTTGAGGATTTTTTAATTTTTTGATATATTGATTAATTGATTCAAAAATTTGAACTAAAATTTTTGCAACTTCAGGAGAAAAATTAAGTTCATTTTAAAAGTTAAAAAAAACCATCTAACAAGTTATATTTTGCAATTTAAACAATACTATGAATTTTTATAGCATAATAATTTAATATTGTATAAACTTTGAGGATGAAAATGATGCCTTATTTTTAAATTTTACTAAATTATTTGGAGGCATATCAGCCACCGCAAATCATTAATAGATATGGTGCCAATGCAAATTCATTTTTTGACAAATCACACTTACAATCCATTTTAAAGAAATACAATATAAAAAAGGGTATCAAAGTCATTTTGCATTGACAAAATAGCTAAATATTCCAAGTAATTTACATTATAATCGAACCATAATTTTTTTGTTTAACCTGTTTTTGTATAAAACATCTTATAAAAGAATTATAATTGCGTGTTAAAATTAATATTTTGTGAATATAAACACAAAAATATGTAAAATTATAATTATGTGCCAAAACATATTTGCATTGACAATTGGTTTTACGTTGAAATTTTATGTCTAAAAATTTATGAGATTTTGAGTAGCTTTTTAATTTTCAACACTTCCAACAAGAATCACTAAATTTTCAATCCTTTTCTTAATTAATTTTCTTATTTTAATTTTAATTTTTTTTTAAATTTTAGAAAGAAATTATGAATGCATTTATAAGATTCATTGTGTGAAGATATACATAAATACATAATTAGTAGATTGTATTAAAATGTATTTAAAAAGAATTATTGAAATATTTTAATCAATAAATATTGAATATTTCTAGTAATTAGAAAATGTGTGTTTTGAAAATATGCATAAATCAGGTTTCATGTAACATTTTTTACAGAATTGGCCCATGGTTGACCAAATAGACAAACACATGGATGGCAGTATTTGTTTACAATATAAATTCAAGATTAGAATGATTCATCCAAGAAGACTTTTAAGTTCTTACTTCAAAAGTGTTCTTGCAAAATTAATTTATGTTATTTAATCAACTAAATATACAAAAATCACTACACATAGAACTTTACAGTTCAATTTATTCCAACATTTTTCACTGTTATATAATTAATGTCTTATTTGGCCTCTATTTGAGGCTTTTCACACCTAATGACAATATGATTGTGTGAAGGAGGATGTTCATGATAACTTAGAGTGTAATATATATATATATATATATATATATATATATATATATATATATATATATAGAGGATTACGAACAAGATTTGTGCAATTTCTTAAAATTATTTTGTTCAATTTGAAGATAATCAAACTTGCAATCCAATGTTAGAATTTACTTGTTTGTATATTTAATTTCTAAAATAGAAAATTCACCCAAAGTAGCTTTTCAACTCAAAACAAGATGCAAGGATTCAACTAAATAGAAATTTATTCAATTTGATTTTTCACATTTATACAAAAATATAATTGAGAAAAATCATCAATTTAACAAAATTGCATATGATCTAACTTTTATTATCTAATAACATATATCAATCTTTTTTACCATGGATCAAGCTTTTCCACCATGGATCAAGCTTTTCCTTTGAGAATCTTAAAGAATCTTCGTTTAAGCATCATTCAATCCAACCAAACATTGGATTTAATTCTCAAACATGAAAGCCCCTCCATTGACTCAAGGCTTTGCTGAATCAACAACCACAAGATGTTTGCTACTAAAATTTAGTCTCTTAATCTTCATCCATCAAACTAGCCTTATCATTCATGAACACCTCACCAATATATTTACCAATAATGCAAAATGGGATTTGCATGGGCGGTGATGATGTCTTTACATAATTGACATGAATGCTGGAGCCCCTATATTTGTCCATAAGAACATTTCAACTGGATCTAAATTTTCTGGAGGATATGGGCTGATAAAAATACTAAAAGTTGATACCATACCCAGAGATGTTAAAATTCCCTCCAAGCTTGCATTAGTACCTGCCAACTATATATTACCTTTGTGCTACTTTCGAATTGGAAAGATCAACTATTTTAGAATGGGCGTTATGGGATTTATTTTTGATTCTCACGCCCTCACAATTTGAACTTTGAAATTGAGCGGCCATTTCTCATGAAAACAATTTTAAAATTTCAAAAAAATTATGAAGGTACCTCAAGGTTAGATGAACTCCAGCCTCTTTTTAAAGTTGGGTGACACCTAGGCTCTGGTGTTTACAATGAGTTACTTAACATGGTAAGCCGGTGACTGTGTGGATTAAGACACTTGTAAAGGCACAAAATAAGTTAATATTATGATCTCTCTGTATTCTGGTCTATAAACAATATGATAAGGATTCAGAATTTTAGCCCATTTGCAAAATAAGAATTCAGCCCATTGCAGAAGTTGAGTAACTCTTGCCAATAGCCACTTTTTCACCTAGTTGTTCAGCTTAGCTAGGCAATATGGCTTAGTAGGATGCGAAAGATTCTATCACTTGATAATATCACTAGGTGGGAGCCATGACTATTATGAAATTACATATAACGGATTGAATCATTTGTTTTAAATCCAATTCTCCAATTTAGAATGGATTGATAAACCACCCCATTTTAATAATTAATCACCTTAAAATGCTAAAACTAGCGAGTAATAGTGATTGACAATGTTTCTTACCAGTTTGCATTGCAACACATGGTATTATTGACGAATGTTGTATAATTTAGTTACGACAAGATACTTTGAATCTGTCAAAAATTTATTTATCATGGTAGCTTACACTTTTATTGGCTTTTCTTATTTTTTTATCCATTTACTAAGACTTGTTTCACATTGTTGCTAAAGTTCAAAAGTCCAAAAAAATTATGCCCCATAGATTAAGAAAAGCAGGCTATTAAATACTAGTCTTTCTCCATAAGCCTTGTCATACATTATTTATTAATCCATTGTCATTTCTTAGTGCAAACCTTAATTTGGTCCCAAAAATCCATAATTATGATTGGAGATGATATATTTAGTAATATTGTTATGTGTAACGGCATATGATATTTGACTTAGACACCATGAGTTTTGATAAAATATAATCTTATTTACTCCTCTCAATAGCTAATAATAATAGAATATCTTGGTGATTTTATTCTACTAATTTCTAAGTATTCAACTCATAGACGCTTTGACAAGCCGAAGGCAACAACTTGTATATTCCCACGTAGTTTCACACCCAAGAACTTTGACTCTTTTCATGAATCACTTTAGATACACCCAAGAAATTTGACAAATACACTTTGGACTCCACCCCAGCTCCCTGACTCCCTGACTCCCTGAGCCAGTGAGCCCGCTCACAAACCCTCCCTAGACAAACATGAGAGACAAAACTCTCAACTTCTAGAATCAGTCGCCACATACAAGAACTCATTCACAAACAAAGTGTGCCCCAAAAAACCATGCACCCACCCCCACCTACCATAACAGAAAGACTACAACTGGGCCCCAATTCCCAAAATCACACCCTCGAGAACACAAGAGGAAAAAAAAAAGACCTAACCCCCCCTCCCAAAATCAAACTCAAACTTACCCCCCCAAAACCCAAAATCCATATAATAATAGCCCCCCTCCACCCCCCCACCGCCACGTGGGACCCCTCCCCCCCGACAAACCTCACCGGCCCATAACCCCCCCTCTAACCCAGCTCATCCCACCCCCAAACCCACCACTACGCCCAAAACCCTCACCCCCCTATCGCTCGAGTGACGGCTTTACACACACCAAACTCCCCGACCCGCGCCCGGGCCGCGCTGCACCCAAAATCCGTCACCCCATATCCGCTAATCGCCACCGTTCGATGAACCCATGTAACTAGAGTGACGGCTTTAAACCCGCACCAACTCCCCGACCCGCGCTGCCCGGGCCGGTACGGAGGTGAAGTCAAGCGCAGTCGGAGAGACTTCGATCAGTGCAGTCGACTGGGCTCCGGAGGTTCGATCGGACTGGCGAGGTTCGGGGCTCGGGGGTGGTGGGATAGGAATTCGGGAGTCGAGGTAGATTCGAGCTTCGACCATGTCATGGCCGGGACCGGCAATCAGTTGCGAGTGGGAAGCTAGAACTGATTGAAGTTCGGTACTGGTTGGATTCATGTGGAGACCGAGCTCGGAGGCTTTTCGGAGTGATTGGGAGCAAGCTTGGTCGACTGTCAGTGCTCGGTGTACGTCTCCGGTGACCTGGTCGCAGTTTCGCTCGGGGCCCACTGGCGCTGATCTCCAGGATTCGCCTAGTGAGGAGTTTCTGAGGAGCTTTGCGTCAGAGCATGAATCGATTATCAGCTGGGAGTGGAGGATCAAAGCTGTGGATTTTGCAGTGTTTGGTGAATGCGGGAGGGTGTGAGTGAGGAGATTATCTAGTAGGATTTGTTTTTGGTTTTTTTCGAGGGTACTGGAGCTTATCCTCCGGGCGGTGGAAAGTTTCGTGGTCGTGGACTTGTCGTCGCTTGGGAGTTGAGAATTGGTCCTCCAGTGGTCTGCACGAGGTTTGCGTTTGAAGTACGGCTTTGGTTTTTTCAGAGCGAGGTTGGATGGTTAGGAGATCTGTGAAGGGTAGAGCTCAATGGGGTTTGCTAGTGAATTCCCTTGGGTTTGATTTGTGAAGGTTGGAAAAGAGTTTGATGAGAAACGAGGATAGAGAGGAGGTTGGAGGTTGTGTGCAGGAGAGGTGGGAAGTGGGATACTGTAGATGAGGAAGTGATTTGGGGTGGTTTTTGTGATTACCTCGAGGATTACAGGGACGAGCAGAATTTTAGCGGAAGAGATTATTTTTTTGTGGTTGAGTGATCACTAGTCTGTGAGTTCGTGGATCGAAGGGGAATGACAAGGAAGGCGGAGGCTTCGAAGAGCTTATTTTGTTTGGAAGTGGCAGATTAGGTTTGCGCTTCATCGATTGGATGATTTCACTTCTGAATTTCAGTTCCATGCAGAAGTGGAGTCCGTAATTTTGCTGGACAGGAACGGCATTGATGATCATAGGATTTTGATCTCGTGATTGGTATCACAAGAGAGTATGATTCAGGGTTGAGCTCTGAGCTACAGAGGGAAGTGGAAGGTGGTTTGCTGGGGTTGGGAGTGTAGCCTGAGCTGGGAGCGTAGGAGGTGACTTCCATTTGACACCATGGCCAGAATGAAGGGCGTCACAGCGGAAGTGAGCTATGACCGGACGCAGGAGGAAATTGAAGGTCTCGCAAACGCTAGGGAACTGGTGGGTAAGGAATCAGCTGACTTGTGGGGAAGAGTGAAGAGGATGTCAGTACGCGATTTGGCGAGTAAGTTTGAGTCGGGCCAAGCTGCTGCGAATGCAGCTGCTGCAAAGCTTGCTAAAGAGGTATTTGCAGAAATCCTTCTTTTCTTCATCTCTTCTTACTTGTTGTCTTTGGGATCAGCCACGTTTGGTTCTCCCGGCTGCATTTTTGCTAGCACGTCAAAGATGTCAGGGACTTGATGGATACTAGTTTTTTGAAGACGCAACGAGTAGTTGCTGTTCAGGATTTCTGTGTTCGAATTGGATGCAACTTGTAAAACTCGGTTTGTATTTGTAGATGAGACAATCGTGAAATTGTCTTGCATATTCTGTCGCGAAAGAAATTCTTCCTCATTGCTAGAATATGAGAGACTCTAGACTTTCGAAGATGTAGAGCTGAAAGTTTTGAATGGGGAATTAACAGCCATAAGCCGTGGAAAAATTTGCGATCTCAGAAGAAAAAAAGATGCGGAGGTTGCTCATTGCATTGTATATTACCGATGATGACTGTACTTTGAATTGAAAGCGCATTTCGAAGAACGAAATGCTTACGAAACAGTTCATACATTTTCGATAAATCACTCGTTATGCGTCCTCATATCCGTATCATAACCAGTTGTGAATGTCGTGGTGTGGTCGTGTGCAGCAAATGGCGAAAGAAGTTGCTGTTCTGGACAAACCAGCGCTTATGAAAAAGCTACGCGGATTGCTTGGAGACCTTTTAGGCCGAGTTGCAGGCCGCATCAAGGATGATATCACGGAAGCGCTCATTACTGTATGTAAATTCTTTTGTGAAGTTTTTCTCTCCTCTACAAATTTTAAAGTAGAAACCTGGAACATCATACAGAAACACTTGTAATCGTGAGCACTGCGTTTTGTTTTTAGGGTGTAAACCCCATCTTGTTGGATCATCTAATTTGAGCCACAATAAATTGGATAAATGCGGTGAAAGTTCTTCCTCGCAATTCAAGTGTGTCTTATGATCCCTGAATTTGTGAGGTTGTCTCAGGTGGAGGCAATAGAAGCTCAGTGGTCTCAACTGGAGACGGAGTCTCTGCAGGAAAGAGAAGAGTCAAGGAAGCTGGCTGCCCTTTTTCAGAAGGTTACGGCACATTCCCTTCATCAGCGTCATTGTGTGCTCTTCTCGCCATCAGAAAATCCTAGAGTTCATGTCCTGGTCAGTAGGAATATGGCGATGTGCAGCCTTGCGAATTTCACTAGCCACTTGCTGCGATTGTTAAAAAGGTATTTACGCTTCTAGTACTTTGTTTCAGGCTTCCGAGGATGCGAAGAACAGCATTGAAAAGGAACGACTACAAGCGCATGCTGAGATTGAGGCTGCGAGGGCCACCGCACTTCGTTGTCAACAAGCGTTGGAAGAGCAGGCTCATGCTCTGACTGAATCCGAGCACGAGGTAGGGGACCAGAAACTTGATGTCATTCTTTTTCCAAACCCAAGTGGATCTGAAGCTACAATGACGAGAAGTTGGTGGCACAGTTCGCAGAGCCCCTCCGATGACTTCACTGGTGTATAATAATTTTTATTGGTGAATGCAGGAGCTGTTGGAGCTGCGGGTGGAGATCAAAGAAGCCCGCAGAATAACAATGCTCCACGCACCAAGTAAGGTGATGGACATGGAATTCGAGATTTCAGGACTGCGGCAGCAATTGTCTGAGAAATCACAGGAGGTTGTTCTTCTCCGAAAGAAGGTGACGCTATGAACCTAATGTCCTATCCTATTGATCGCGGTAGATTAAATGTCTCCTTCTCATTCCTGGCTTGCAGCTTAAACTGTCTACCACTCTTCCCTTCACAATATTTTGAGCGTGAAGAATTAGAGGATTCTCTGATCAGACCCTCATCTAGGAATCAAATACCCCAGGGTGCTTAGAAGCGTGTTAATGTTGTCCTGCACTTGACATAATAGGGCTTGTGTTGATGGATTTTGACCGTTTTTGAACGAATCGATTACGATCCTGTTGCGGTGCATAGTCATTCACAATGTTTCTGCTGGATGATAGGTGGATGCTTTGGCGTTGAACTCACAAGTACCTTCGCACTTCGAGCTTCAAGGTGAGGAGCGACTTGGGTCGGCCCTGATGGTCGTTCCTCTTCAGTCAGTTTCCGTAGAGCTGGGCAAGTGCAAATTCCAGTGGCAACGCCTTCATGGACTGAAGGCTGAACCCATCATCGGTAAGCAGTAGCGATCACCGATTGTGACCTAGAATATCTTTGTTCAAATGCAATACTCCGGTGGAAGTTATGGATGACGGCATAGCCATGCCACATTTTTAGGTTGTTTGCAGTTACGCATCCATATTCGCAGTATCATGTGTTAACAAAAATGTACTATTGGAATACATTTTACAAATGCAAGCTCATAATTGCTCTCTTGGGAATTACTTCACAACCCCTGAAGCTTCGGCTCTTTTAATCTTGCTAAAGTATGGATTTCTACGCACAGGTGCTACGAGGCCTCAGTATGCCCCTGAGCCCCTGGATGTCGGAAAACAGCTCAAAGTTAACATTGCTCTTCCGAATGGAGATCGAGAGTCCCTTTCTAGTTCGGGACCTATTGATGCAGGTAAGAGATCTTTACTAGTTTAGTAACGATTCGACCTTTCTGTTGGTTTTCTTCAAGTACAAATGTAGTGTATCCTACAGAATAGAATGCAGGACATCAGTGTCGAGTTTACTGTATGTTGTATTGAGTCAATTACGATAATGTGGGGCATGCGATTTTTTTAGTCTGGTGTTGAAGAAGGTTTGGTGGGTTGTGCCAGCTGCTGGACTAGGCCAGTACGTGGAAGCCTTGGTACGAAAAGGAGGAGCTGAGTTTAATGTACGTCATTCTTAGAAACTCTTAGCCTACTTACATTTGGCTGCATGAGCTGCTATTATGATTTGTATTGACAATGGGGCTAGGCTCTATATAAGGCAGACATTCTTGACACAAGTCACTGGTAAATGCATGCAGGTCAGAATCTTCCAAGAGAATGGCGAACATGTGGCCAAGTCCACATTTCAGGTCTTGACTATTGAGAAGTCGCATATGAGGCTTTTCAAAGGTCGCACGACTCGGGCAAAAGAGGACTATTCTTCGTCTATGCAGGTGTGCATCCTTCCGAACCTAGGCAATTTTTGTTAGAAGGTTTGATTAAATTATGGAGCTTTTCTGGAGCATTCCTCTCGGAATGTAGGTATTTGGAATTAGTATTTATCACCAATATAGAGATTGGAGTCTTCTCATTTTGGTTTGCGAGAGCCACGTCTATCTTCAGAGACTTAACTTTTGTTGCAGCTGTTTCATTATAGGAACTTTATCTTGAGTTTCCTAAGTGACTATAAGAAACATAAGATTGCCCGTTTAGCAAGTATTTTTCCTCCTGTATGCGGGTGTGTTTCTGAAATTCTCGCCAAGGACATCATAATTAATACTGAGACGCATGTTTTTAATTGTGGTTCTGTGGGAATGCAGTTGTGTGGTGCACGAGGTGGAGGTGATGCCGCCGCGCGAAGCATGTATTGGGTTGCACACAAGAACCACACCTTCATGCTGGTTTTGGACTCCGAGCGAGAGCGAAACGCAGCCATTATGTTGGCAAGAAGATTTGCTTACGACTGCAATGTATGGACGTTACGTTTTTACTACCCATCATGATGTGTGGCTCATTCATAGACGTTTTTCACAGAATTTTTTTGTCCAGATTTCATTTGACCTCCTGGAAATTCATGCGTAGCCATTGCCAAGACGGCAGTGTTTGGAAGTAGATAGTTTAGCACATGGAGTTAGCTGGGCGAGCAGTAGTTGTAACTCATGGAACTTTAGAATGGTCCTCGTCAGCTCTATTTTAAAAGCTTTCCTTTGACAAAAAAACGAAATGTATATTCCATTGATAACTTAACAACGTTACCCCTATTTTGGCAGGTCATACTTGGAGGACCTGAGAATTGATGACTGCCCGCAAGTCAGATGGATGGCAATCGTGATGAATCTGTACAATGTGGAATGTGGTGGGTTCGGTGCCTGCAATTTTCTTCTCCAAAGTGCAATGTAGGTTCATCTCTAGCTGTGATAATTTAATATCTTTACTTCTCGACACACACCAAGTGGGTTGTTTATTCAACAACCCTCGTGCATTTCACCTTCCCAAGAGGCACACAACACTGCTAACTCTATCTTCGAGATTGCAATCTCGGAGGCACTACTAATGCTGACAAATGCTCACAGAGAACTACGGTCCTTGTATAGCTAGAGACCCTTTTATAGCTAGAAACCACTTGAGATAGGTTTGATTTTAGCCTCTGAACTTTTGAGGTGTAGCATTATACATTAGTCTTCTACAATTAGATGATTCAACTAGGTTCTACATTCCACCAAAATTTGGCTGTATGATGTAGTCGTAGCTGTTGTGAGCTTGTATAGATCATGGAACTTTCCGAGGTTCGGCCTCATGCAGGTGGTGATATCATTGTACTGTACCTTCCATTGGACTTATTTATATTGACCTAATATAATAGAATTTGTTCGAAGATCATCAGTTACCTTGTTGAGCATCTTGTTGTCAGTTATACATCTCTAGATGTGACTTCCTCTCCATTTGTTCTGTTCCGGTACGGTGAGGCTTGTACGAAATGTGCAAACAACACGCCAATGCTCATGCGTGCACTCATGTTTGAATGTGGTTATAAAGCTCTGGTCTACTTCCTCTGGCAACGGCAAGAACGTAACGCATGCTTATCCTTACTTTATCCTCATTGACCTCTCAACAGACTCAATTCTTCATTTTCTCTAAAAGAGGAACAAGATGTTGGACAAGGTAATGCTAATTTAGCAACTTCTGCTTGTGAGGATAACAATGTAGAGCCACGAGACTCACAAGAGAAGTTGTTTCTCCTAATCACAGACTGCTTTCGTATTCTCAGAGCTAACGACAATGTTGGTACTTGTTCAATCGTCTGTTATGATGATCAATAAAAAAGGATCTCAAAAGAAGACATCATGGCTTCAAAGCAAACCTTGGTTAAGATTAATAAGCTTTCTCTTCTTATGCACCGATTGACTGCTACCTATCCGATTACAGGAAGAAGATTGAAGTCCCACGTGCCCATTTCAACATCCATACAATTCTGTTGGTGGACAATTCTGCATGACGAAGATAGTATGTACACTGTCACTTTTGCAAGAATATTGTGATCTGTTAGTGTTCCAAAAAATATGCACTTAAGTTAGTGCTGGTCCGCTCTTACACCAAGCTAATGTTTCTAATTGGACAGATCCTCCTGATGCTTTTTACGACAATGCTTCGGACAAGTTACTGTTCATAACGACGTGCGTTGTGAATGTGCATTGTGCATGAGTTTAAGTTAACAGGTTGAATTCTTTTGAAATGGAAAGTAAGATTCCCCGTCGTTCATGAAATTTAGACGCTTTGGAATCAGACGGAGAATTAGGAAGTCAGGAACAACACCGAGTCTATGAAGCCTATTCATGGGGTCCGTATAATTGTAATTAAGCCTCAAGCTTGCTCAATCATGAATCCATAGGAAGCTTCAGCATTACCAAAGGACTTGCAAAAGTACTGTTCGTTCTGATACAGCCAAATGGTATTCAAGTGGCGAATCCTGGAATAGAAACTGTATATTCGGTATCCAAAAGGATGCTGTTCTGCGCAATCAGTTCCTTAATTCCATTAACTTTTCCACGAAATCACCACTATCAGAGAAATCACTACGAAGGAGAACAAATCCAAAGTGGATGGAAGCAGCAAATTCTTCACACATGCCAAATGCTGGACCCATCGTAGATCTGTCATCATCATACTTATCCTAATTCTAGGTGCTTTTCCCCCATTCTATCGTGGTTTCACAAAAGAGCCACATGAACTGTGGCAGCGGCTCACTGTAACAGCAACATTGATAATGCAACCATATTAGGCAAACATGCAAACTCAGGCAAAACAAGAGGGGAAAACGAAGCAGGGAAAAGAAGCAGTAAATAATGAAAGGATAGAGATCTACTAAGCAGAAAATTGAATTGCTGTAATGTACTAATAAAGTGCGGTAGAACTTGGATAAACTGAATGAAACATTTTGGACTACGTAATTTGCAAGCAGCTCCTGGTTATGATCTTAACCTTGTCCACGCAGGAGTGGTTATGAAAAATTACCTTGCCCAGCCATGAGTGTGGTGAGAGAGGTCATAACCAGTTCGCTGCTCGCACAACACAACGTCAATGATTACACATTGATCGATGTCCTTCAATGGTGATCAATTTAGGGACACACATGAAAGATATCATGATAACTTCAAAGCAGCCCATGTGAAATACCCATGTCCTGATCCTTGTCCTCCTTCTGCTTCTTACGCAACGCCTGTATGCCACATCTACAAATTTAAGGCGACAGTAACATTACGGATGAAGGGTACAAGACACAATCAGATAGAATCTAACTTTAAATCACAGTAGGTGAGTTAGAAACGTAGAGAGCTCAACCTCTTACTCCGCCTCAACAACTTTCAAATTCTTCATCGTTGAAGGTCCATCCATTCCGAGACTTCGCCCTCAAAGCCGAAATACAGACACAGCCTTTTCGCGAAAAGCAATTTGATAAATAAAGTTACTTTCTGCGTGAAACACAAGCACTGTTCCTACGGCAGGCCACCCTGCAACTCCAGCATGGTGGAATATGTTAAAGTTTAGTGAAGCACAGCTAAAGGAATCTTTTTTCCTATTTTAATTTAATTTTGGTTTTGTTTTTGGATACAAATGCACGCTCCAGCTTTTGCAAGGACTGCGAGGCTCATGCAGGGGCTCAGCAGCAACGCCAGACTAGTAAGTTAAGTGCAGCAAGGAATCGGCAGCTCAGAGCAGTTGAAGATTGGAGGCAGGGAGGATGTGGATCTGGCAAGATCTCGCAGCGCGAGCATCGCGTGCAGCGCATGGGTCGTCGTTGGTGGGTACCGTGACGGCACTGGTGGTGACGACGCTGCTGATACACTTGCTGGTGGTGTACCAGCGTCGCCAGAAGCTGCCCCCTGGTCCTTGGCCATGGCCCGTCGTTGGTAATCTGTTTGTTCTCAATGGTCGACCGCATAGAAAATTGCAGAAGCTGGCTGCGACTTATGGAGGGCTCATGTATATTCAATTGGGTATGCGCTCTTACTGGTTTTCAGGATCCATCCACCTTGCTCAAATTTTGATTCAAGTGTTTCTTTCTGGTGTGCTAATTAACTTTAATTGGTTATTTCGTGCCCAAAACTAGTTGTGAAGGCTCCAGATTGACCTTGCGAAGAGGGTGGTTTGGGTCTATGATTTGCTTTGAATGGGATGGTTTGGATTTGGATTTGAAACTGTCGGTCAGATTTTTGTTCAGGTGGGATTGGAGTACTAGTCCAATTTGGTACCGTAGTTGTGCAACGTCTGACATGTCATGATTATGAATTGTCAGGTGAGAGGCGATGTCTTGTGGTGTCCACTGCTGCAGCAGCCAAGGAGGTGTTTAAGAAGCACGACCAAGCATTTTCTTCCCGACCAAGGAGCCTGGTGTTAACCGTTCTTACAGCAGGTACTTACAGAAGCCTGCCTGCTGCACCTTATGGACAATACTGGCGGCAGCTGCGAAGACTCGCCAACACCCGGCTGTTCTCTCCGGCTACTCATGCTTCTCACGAGGGTATCAGACATGGAGAGGTTCGTAACATGATGAAGGTACTCGTGGAGGAATCCCAGAAAGGGACGAGTACCATCAACCTCAAAAAATGGCTGACTGGGGTCACGTCCAATAACATGACCATGATGATCACCAGAAACAGGTAAAGGTTACCCGCAGATGCAAATCGTCAAATGTGAGGAGCATTCAACAATGTCACTGATTTGCAATTGATTGTGAGGGAATGCGAATGTGCTGTGTCCCTGCAACTTAGCTGAATGTTTGCATACTGTAGTGGCCAGATTTAGGGTTTATGCTCATCTCGTCTGACATTGTTTTCGTGTGTGCCAAGGTACTTTGATATCCGTGACAAGAATCAGGAGAAACGAGGTTACGATGACGTACTGAGGCGCTCCGTTGATGCGAACGGTGCCTTGGTCATAAGCGACTATGTTCCATGGCTGAGCTTCATTACAAAATTGCAAGGGTGGGAGGAGTATCTTCTGGGGCTGCAAAGACGCGGAAGAGAAATGGTAGCTAAAATTATCGAAGTGGACAACCATAAGCGACGGGAAAAGGACGTGACCAAGGATGAGAGCTATGTGCCTGACATGGTAGACGTGCTGCTGAAAGCCCCCCTTGACGATGCTGGGAAGCCCCTCAGCGATGGGGAAATTTCATCTCTACTCCTGGTGAGCTTCCCACTACCCGATCGTGTCCATTACACTGCGCTCTCTCATCTTAGTTTTTCCTCCTTCCAAAATGTGATAACTGTTACACGACTTTCTTTTTAGACTACAAGTTGCGTTATTTTTGGATCTTTGGCAGAAATTCGTTATTTCCCCATCCAGACTTTCTTGTCTTTTTGTTTTTTTGTAATCTCTAATGCACTCTGGTTATTCAAGCTAATCCAATCTCAAAGGTTCGAAGTCCCCATGTCATTGTTCTTGATCACTGTCACATTGCAGCTTGCTATGTGCCCACACTGCCCACTCTTAGTCTTCAGGTTTTACCATTTGGGAGATTTCTCATCCAGAGTGACTGGTTGTTGCACTTCCAGAGCTTGATCAATGCAGGAACCGACACGACCGCAACGACAGCGGAGTGGGTCATGGCGGAGCTCATGGCAAACCCAGACATCAGGGAGCAAGCGCAGGCCGAAATTGACACAGTGGTGGGTCTCGACCGCCTTGTCCAGGAATCCGACATCCCCAACCTTCCACTCCTGCAAGCCATCATCAAGGAAACCTTCCGTCTGCACCCAGCTGCACCTCTGTCCGTGAAGCGTGAGTCTCACGAGCCATGCGTGGTCTCAGGGTGGAGCATCCCTACGCAGACGGAGCTCATCCTGAACATATACGCCATCCACAGGGATCCCAACATGTACGACAATCCAGATGTGTTCAGACCGAGTAGGTTTCTGGAGCATCCGGAGGTGAATCCTCTCTCAGGCCACGATTTCTTCGAGCTGATTCCATTTGGGGTGGGACGGCGGATGTGCCCTGGAGCCAACCTCGCATACACGTTGGCCTCATTGATGGTGGCCAATCTTCTTCACAGCTTCGATTGGGCCTTACCTGATGGTGAGAGTCCAGCCACCATGGACATGAGTGAGGCTATTTCCTTCGTGTTGTATAGAGAAAAGCCCCTCTGTTTGATTGCCAAACCCAGAAGGCCAGCTTCTCTGTATTAACTTAAATATTAAAACCATGAAGCGTGGAAATCGCTACACTTGATGCATTTTGGATGCGGAATTTCCAATGGCAGTTGATGGTACTTAGCCTTCTGTGGTGTGCAGTGTTGGGATACTGAGCCCGGTCTATGTATCATGATGCTTAAATGTATTTTCTTCACTCTGAGATGACTAATTAAGGCTGCTTGTAAGTGTGTACACCATTATATATTCAGCTCTGAGCGGAAGCGATGTGGTTGTTGCCAACTCGCATGTGATCTGCACATCATAATTCTGCTTGAAGATCTTGAACTCGAGCATTCTGCTTTGCATCTCATAGAGGAAACCAACTACTTTCGCTTGATAATACTTCAAATCTATGATGTGCACCGCTGTCATTTAGAGCTCGGTTCGTTGGGGCTGTTAAACACTCACAGTTGCAGAGGGAGTAAATCTAGCCGTTGAGGAACATGAAAACTGAATTCTAGTGACGAGTTAAACGGCTAACGCTTTAATGTGCATGCTGAAGCCTTTAAATCTGCATCCATGTGCTCTCGCACGGCGGAAGGGCTCTGAAGGCCATGCTCACAACCACCTTGCTCCTCTGATACCGTTGCGGTTCAGCACCCGTGACAACATAGTAACCAAGAATCAGTTGAAAATCCACTTCACGATTCGACTTCAACCACAGCGAAATCGATCAGGTTTGTAAACCATCAAGCCAGGTTTGTAAGCACTATCAGAGAAAGCACTACGAAGGAGAACAAATCCAAAGTGGATGGAATCAGCAAATTCTTCACACATGCCAAATGCTGGACCCGTCGTAGATCTGTCATCATCATACTTATCCTAATTCTAGGTGCTTTTCCCCCATTCTATCGTGGTTTAACAGAAGAGTCACATGAACTGTGGCAGCGGCTCACTGTATCAGCAACATTGTCAATGCAACCATAGTAGGCAAACATGCAAACTCAGGCAAAACAAGAGGGGAAAATCGAAGAAGGGAACTTAGGAGCAGTAAATAATGAACTGTTATTGAATCGACGAGAGGCTTTACGGTGGGTAATACACTCCCACCTACCTACCGATTGTGGTAGCACTCGGTAGGTAGGTGGGAGTGTATTACACACTGTAAGGCCTCTCGTTGATTCAATACTATGACGTGGCCCATCGGGGGCCTACTGAGGCCTTTTTGGCTTTATTTACTTTTTGAAAATTAAACCCCGATGGAGTGTACTCTTTTGATTCACGTAGGTCCTCGGATTCGGAGGCAAGAGGTCGGGAGTTCAATTCCTGCCCACAGTGCCTTTTGGATTTGAGCCACATGCCAATTACTGTGTTCTTCCCAGTATGTGTAGTTGACCAACTCGCCACGAAATTCGGTCCCAGCACGGATTTAGAGCAATCTCGGCACGGATTTAGGGCCAGCTATTTAGGGTCTGGGAGCTTCTTCGTCTCCGTCGTTTTACTTCTAGCTTCTTTGGGTGTTGTTGTTGTTCTTCTTCATTTGTGCTTCGAGTTTACCTTTTTTTTCTTCGTCTCTCTACATGCGGTTGTGATACGTAGCGGTGTAGTAGTGTGATTCGTTTCTTGCGCTGTGAGCGGTGCAGCAGTGTGATGTAGCGGTGGAGCAGTGTGATTCGTTTCTTCGGCTGTGAGTTACCGTTTCTTCTATTGTCTATGCATGCGTTTGTAATTCGGTGTAGCGATGTAGCGGTGCGATTGCCCTGTTCTCTTTTTGTTTCAACTTTGTTGTGATTTGATTTGGCTAAGTTGTGAGTTTCTTCTTTACTGATTGTTTCGTTTCTTGCTCTCTGAGTTACCGTTTCTTCTGTTGTGTATGCATGTGGTTGTGATTCTGATGTAGCGGTATAGCAGTGTAAGTGTCATGTTTTCTTTTTGTTTCTGCTTTGTTGTGAGTTTGTGCTTCGTTGTGATTCGGCATAGGTCTGTGAGTTTCTTTTTGCTGACTGTTTCATTTCTTTCTTTGTTGAATGTTTAGTTTCTTGCAATGTGAGTTTGAGTACTACGACACCCCTGCTGCCACATCAGTCTAAGCAGATTCCCTGTTTAGCTCTACATTGTACTGACTTCGAAGGATTTTTTACTCATCTTTGTAATATCTCTCTTAATATCTGCTGTTCACTCGATATGAGTGTTCGGAGCTTTGTAACATATTCGAATCTACAATTGTGAATAAAAAAGCCTTTCATTACCAACCTTGTCTATATCGTTCCATTATGAGTTAGTACTGTGTGTATAATTTCTTGTGCTCTTTGTGCATGCAGTTCTAATTTGTTGTAACACAAATATTAATTAGTTTCTTTGATTGATTGTAACAGGATTGAGATGGCTTACTTTGGATGCCTGATCAGCATTTGTACTGCATGTTATTTTGATTTTGTACCTCTAGTTTCTTTGTTGTTACTTTTTTCAGGTCCAGTGAGTTGTTAATAGCAATTTAGTATTAGTATCAATGACTGTGACTGAAACTTTCAACATCACTGTTGTAACTAGACGATGTTGAACTTTTGAATTACAGTTGTTTGTTTCTTTTGAGTCACAGTCGTTTGAGGTCTTTTTTAGGAGTCGATAATATGTAGTTTAGTAGGGATAATCTTGGTTTGTAAGTATCTGTGTATGTTTTTTGATTTTAGTTGTACAATGGCTGAAGTTAGAAAATCTAAGCACTGTACCAAAGGCTTGAAGGGTCCATATCATGCTTCTATGTTAACAGATCTTCCTTCTTTTGATCTCAACGTTTCTAATAGTCCATTAGAGGCGGTGAAGAAAAAACGAAATAGATGTAGTGCCCTAGTTGAGAATTCACAACCAGTATTGGTCGACTCATTTTCTCTCGGTATACATGCTGAGATTAGCTTTGTCACTCATGATTCTATAAGTGGAGTTATGCTAGTACCTGCTCATAATCTGTCTGAATTGTTCTCAGTCTAAATTGGTTCAGCTGGATATTGAACATGTTCATTCAGTGCGGGATGTGTCTGTTCAAGTCAGTGACAATCCGGCACCTGAAGGTGAAGTGTTTAACTCAAATTCTGAGTCTGATATGCCCATATTTGGTGTTGTTCCAAAATAGTCACGTAATCAAAAGTCATCAAAGTTCTTTACTGTTGATCAGGGAGTGCTTAATCAGATTCTGAAAGATAAAACCAATCCTTTTGAGGGAGTTGTTAATTGGTGTCAAAATCGTTTCAACGCTTGGAGGAAAGCAAAAGGGATGGATACATCTAAATCCATAGAGTACTACTGGGACCATTTCAAAGAATTTGGTCAGATTTTGACTGTGTTTTTTCTTGAGGTTGCAAAGATCAATGGAAAGCATTATCCAATTGAGTCTCTTATGGGACTCTACAATGCTTTCAATTGGATTCTTTGTGCTGAGCAAAGGAAACGTTGTATTGAGGAGAATAAGACAGAGCCAATTTTTGAAATAGAGAAACATCCATTTTTCCTCACTGTCAATTGGGCTGTCAATGAGAGTATGACAATGTCTGTTAACGCTAGTGCAAACAAAGGTCGGAAGAAAGCTCGTGGACTGACTTTTGAAGACGAGGTGACAATTTTTTCACATCATTCGCACCAAGTTACATTTGCTCAAGGCGTGCTGAAGCGAATTGTATATTACTGTACAATCATTTTTTACGTGAGAGGCAATACTGAGATGCATAACCTTTGTTACTGCAACTTTCAACGAGGTGAAAATAATGTTGGATTTACGTATATCAAGTTATTAATATATTTTTATCTTGTATTGTTTAATCTTTGTAATTTATATTATGTTTTATTTATAATTGTAATTGTTTATATTGATGTGAAAATTTTAACAAGTTGTTTTAAATGTTTCTTAGGTAGTATGATGAACGTCTTTCTAAAAACTACAGGGCTAGTATCAAACGATTCTACGAAGAGCAGTTTTGTTCCCTAGTTTATAGTTACGATCATGATGTCATTCTCACCTGGATGACACTAGAATCTCACTATCCTCCAGGCTCCAGTATTGAAATCGGATCCAAAATCTCACATGTTTCTGTCACCAATTGATGCCCCTTTAACACCAATGTGGTTTAAGGTCAAAGAAAAGGATGGAATAGTTGAAGGCATAAACCTTGGAGTCAACCAGATTCGGAAAATCTTGAAGCTCATGGCTACAGAAGCGGGTATTGACGGTGCTTCTATAATAAACAAGACTGGTCTTGTTACAAGGATTACCAAAATGGCAATCGCATGGGTTCCTAGAAATGTTATGCAACAAATAATAGGTCATAGAGCTTAGTCCTCTTTGGACAAGTATGATGAGACAAGAGATCTTGATACTCAGGCTGCGCAACTTCCTTCAAGGATCCCTTATAATCTATCTTATTGAAACATGTGTTTTTTGGACTCATCAAAATATTTGTTTAGAATGATGGAAGAATTGATGTAATTTACTAAGATTTCTTTTGGAAAAACTTAAGCTAGTAACTTTGCATTATGTGTAGGCGCCTTCACAGCTTGCAAACCATGTTGTGCAGGCAATGAAAATCACCCACAACCTTACAGGCTCGGAAAATTACTCCCCGATTCAAAGGATGTACTTGTTACTAAAAATTGGTCTGCATGCGCCTACAGACCACTTAGTGTAAACGACCCATCAGAGACTTCGCCCTCAATGCTAAAATACAGACACAATAGTAGGTGAGTTGGAAACGTAGAGAGCTCAATCTCTTACTCCACCTAAACCACTTTCAAATTCTTGATCATTGAAGGTCCACCCATTCCGAGACTTCGCCCTCAATTATGAAGTACAAACACAGTAGGTGACTTAGAAACGTACAGAGCTCAATCGTTTACTCCGCCTCAACAACGTTGAAATCCCACCACCCTTGAAACTTCGCCCTCCATGCCGAAATACAGACACAGCCATTTGGCGAAAACCAATTTGATCAACAAAGTTACTTTCTGCGTGAAACACATGCACTGTTCCCATGGCCAGGCAACCCTGCAACTCCACCATGGAAGAATATATTAAAGTCCAGCAGCTCCAGCTCCAGCATGTGGAAACAAATGCACGCTCCAGCTTTTGGAAGGACTGCGAGCCTCATGCAGGGGTTTATGTGAGCTTGCAACAACGAGAGACTTGTAAGTTAAGTGCAGCAAGGAATCGGCAGCTCAGAGCAGTTGAAGATTGGGGGCAGGGAGGATGTCGATTTGGCAAGATCTCGCAACGCGAGCCTCGCGTGCAGCGCATGGGTCGTCGCTGGTGGGCACCGTGACGGCACTGGTGGTGACGACGCTGGTGATACACTTGCTGGTGGTGTACCAGCGTCGCCAGAAGCTGCCCCCTGGACCTTGGCCATGGCCCGTCTTCGGTAATCTGTTTGTTCTCAATGGTCGACCGCACAGAAAATTGCAGAAGCTGGCTGCGACTTATGGAGGGCTCATGTATATTCAATTGGGTATGCGCTCTTACTGGTTTTCAGGATCCTTCCATCTTGCTCGAGATTCGATTGAAGTGTTTCTTCTTTGTGTGCTAGCTAGCTTTGATTGGTTGTTTCGTGACCAAAACTGGTTGTGAAGGCTCTAGATTGAGCTTTGCGAAGAGGGTAGTTTGGGTCTAGGATTTGCTTTGAATGGGATGGTTTGGATTTAGATTTGAAACTGTTGGTCAGATTGTTGTTCAGGAAGGATTGGAGTACTAGTTCAATTTGGTACCGTAGTTGTGCAACGTCTGACATGTCATGATTATGAATTGTCAGGTGAAAGGCGATGTCTTGTGGTGTCCACCGCTGCAGCAGCCAAGGAGGTGTTTAAGAAGCACGACGCAGCATTTTCTTCCCGACCAAAGAGTTTTGTGTTAAACATTATGACAGCAGGTACTTACAGAAGCCTGCCTGTTGCACCTTATGGACAATACTGGCGGCAGCTGCGAAGACTCGCCAACACCCGGCTATTCTCTCCGGCTACTCATGCTTCTCACGAGGGTATCAGACATGGAGAGGTTCGTAACATGATGCAGGTACTTGTGGAAGAATCCCAGAAAGGGACGAGTACCATCAACCTCAAAAAATGGCTGACTGGGGTCACGTCCAATAACATGACCATGATGATCACCAGAAACAGGTAAAGATTACCTACAGGTGCAAATCGTCAAATGTGAGCAGCATTCAACATTGTCACTGATTTGCAATTGATTGCGAGGGAATGCCAATGTGCTGTGTCCCTGCAACTTAGCTGAATGCTTGCATACAGTAGTGGCCAGATTTAGGGTTTAGGCTCATCTCGTCTGACACTGTTTTTGTGAGCCAAGGTACTTCGATATCCGTGACAAGAATGAAGAGAAACTAGGCTACGATGATGTACTGAAGCGCTCCTTTGATGCCAACGGTGCACTGATCATAAGCGACTATGTTCCATGGCTGAGCTTCATTACAAGATTGCAAGGCTGGGAGGAGTATCTTCTGGGGCTGCGAAGTCGCGGAAGAGAAATGGTAGCTAAAATTATCGAAGTGGACAAGCATAGGCGACGTGAAGAGGACGCGACGAAGGATGAGAACTATGTGCCTGACATGGTAGACGTGCTGCTGAAAGCCCCCCTTGACGATGCTGGGAAGCCCCTCAGCGATGGGGAAATTTCAGCTCTACTCCTGGTGAGCCTCCCACTACCCGATCGTGTCCATCACGCTGCGTTCTCTCATATCTCATTTTCCCAGTGATCCTTTTGAAGTTGATCAAGACATAAGGAAAAATCAAAACTCAAGAGTGAGCGTAAAACTTGTTTACTGTAACTTGCCTTTTTTTTTTTTTCCCCCCTTCCGAAATCTGATAACTGTAACTGTACGACTTGTTTATAGATTAGAAGTTGCGTTAATTTTGGATCTTTGGCAGAAATTTGTTAAACCCCCACCCAGACTTTCTTGTCTTTTTTTTTCTTGTAATCTCCAATGCACTCTTGGTTTTCAAGCTGGTCAAATCTCAAAGGTTCGAACCCCCATGTCATTGTTCTGAGTCACTGTGACATTGCAGCTTGCTATATGCCTACACTGCCCACCCTTAGTCTTCAGGTTTTACCATTTGGGAGATTCCTCATTCAGAGTGACTGGTTGTTGCACTCCCAGAGCTTGATCAATGCAGGAACCGACACGACCGCAACGACAGCGGAGTGGGTCATGGCGGAGCTCATGGCAAACCCACACATCAGGGAGCAAGCGCAGGCCGAAATCGACACAGTGGTGGGTCTCGACCGCCTTGTCCAGGAATCCGACATCCCCAACCTTCCACTCCTGCAAGCCATCATCAAGGAAACCTTCCGTCTGCACCCAGCTGCACCTCTGTCCGTGAAGCGTGAGTCTCACGAGCCATGCGTGGTCTCGGGGTGGAGCATCCCTACGCAGACGGAGCTCATCCTGAACATATACGCCATCCACAGGGATCCCAACATGTACGACAATCCAGATGTGTTCAGACCGAGTAGGTTTCTGGAGCATCCGGAGGTGAATCCTCTCTCAGGTCACGATTTCTTCCAGCTGATTCCATTTGGGGTGGGACGGCGGATGTGCCCTGGAGCCAACCTTGCGTACACATTGCTGTCATTGATGGTGGCCAATCTTCTTCACAGCTTCGATTGGGCCTTACCTGATGGTGAGAGTCCAGCCACCATGGACATGAGTGAGGCTATTTCCTTCATTGCGTATAAAGAAACGCCCCTCTGTTTGATTGCCAAACCCAGAAGGCCAGCTTCTCTGTACTAAATATCAAAACCATGAGCGTGGAAATCGCTACACTTGTTGCATTCGGGAAGCGGTAAATTATAATAGTGGCAGATGATGGTACTTAGCCTTCTGTGGTGTAAGGTATGAACACCTAGACCCGGTCCCTCTCAAAGGCGTTCCTGTCAGATTCTTGCTCTAGTGGAGATTTGAACACCTTATAATTACGCATAATGTACCCCATGCATACATGCAGTAGGATGTCGGACTATAGGTTAATCTATATTGGTCATTGTAAAATTGTATTCATTATTGTAAGTGCTTATAAATATCCTAAAAATGGGGAAACTTTGTATATTTTTATAGTTAATCACTGAAAAATAGGAAGCCACTCGTTCCACCACCTCTACAAGTATAGTGAAATCTTTAAAATTTACAAAAACAGGTGTTTATAAGTGTTGAAAGTATTCTGAAACTTGTCAAACCCTGATGAAAGGTAGAATTACACACAGGTAATGCAGAGTGTCCATTGGCTTTTAGCGACCTTGAGCAGAGCATGTGTTCAAGTTCTACCATAGAGAAAGTCATCGTTCACCACACCATAGCCTACTTAACACCTTTGAATTCCACAAAACCCAAAGTGGGTTGCAAGGAACTTTTGCAAGCTAACACAGTTAGAATTTTTGATATTTCTTGACAAGATTTTTTTAGTGAACATGATAAATCATAATCTTTATGGGGTTGAAATTTCAGCATTTAAAAAAATTAAAATTAAAAAAAGAAATTTTTTTGAAATTTTCAGCATTTTAGAAGTGAAAATTCGCAAAAACGGGCCTGGAATTTTAGGGGTTAATGTATTGGGAAACATATGTGTCGTTGCCACACGCTTAGAAGGTTAGATCCCATTATGTGAGCTTTAAAAAGTTCCAAACAGTTAGAATAGGTTACGGATTGCATAATTGAAGTGGTTAGGAGCCAGAAGCATGAGCTAAAATATGGGTCACAAACTATTCCAAACCCTCACACTTCTTTTTGGTTGAAATAGGAACAGTTGTGCACATTCTTCACAACACTTGCATGAGAGTGCTAGTGTAAAAAGAAAGAATGTTATGTAAGAAAACCCTTGAGTGGGAAGGCAATCATATTGTGCCCAATTAACACCAAAATCATGGATTTTGTTATTTCTCAAAAATCAATTTAACCTCCAAGCCTTGATCATATAGGTAATTTATAATCAACTTCATGTACATGGTTTAATGAATGGATATCAAAATGCAAAAGAATTTTTTACTTTTATAATCTACTCTGTGTTTTGTAATGTTAGTACACAGTAACCCTTGAAGTCAAAATTGACCCCCTTACTATTGATCTGCACGAAAGTTTTTATAAAAATTGGAACTTCAAGGGCTATATATATTTTAAGATCCGTACAATCAAAATTGATAAAACTTGGTAGGTAGAATAATTGGACAACTCTAAACAAGATCCTACGGTTGGATTTTGTCAAATGAAGTTCAAAAAATTGTGCAACGATTTTAAAAAGGATCGTTTGGAAGTATAGCTTTCTTTTGCATAGTTTTAAGTGAGTTTTGAACTTGATTCTTGGAAGTTGGGCTTTTTTGATTTTCTTGATTTTTTGTTATTGGTGGCGAGGGGAGGTGTGGGGTTGAAGGTTTTTCTCATGAGCCTTTGTCTAAGGTTCAGAGTGATTATAGTACACTCCAGGCACGTGTACTAGATTTTGGAATCAAGGAAGTAAGATTGGTTCAAGCTCCTCACCAGTTATTAGTGCCCAGTCTCGAAGCTTAGGCTAGGAATGGAGCAACGTCATCGAATAATGATGAGAGAATTTTGAGGGTTGTGTTTGAGAAGGATGAGAAGAATTTTTTTAGCAAATATCTTTTAGATGCCTATGATATAATTGTTCTTCGTCATTTGCCGCAATGTGGCCTTACTCATCGTGAGGTTGAGGAGTGGGCTTGGTTAAGTTTACATAGTACTTTTACTTCCATTACTCTTATTGGGAATGGTTTTTTTAAAGCCTCTTTTCCTAAGAAAGAGGGTGCAGATCATACACTTCAGAATTCACGGGAGGTTATCTTCTCAACTTGGAGTGCGGATTTTTCTTTGGGGAAGGAGAAGTCTATTTCGAAGGTTCAGTATCCTGTGTGGGCACAATTTCTCGACAATCCAGATTTTGTTCGTAAAGAAGCATATCTTCGTATTTTGGAAAACCATTTGGGGACGGTATTAGCAATTGATCTTTCTGATAGTTTCAAGGGGAAAACCTTTGGCCTAAGGGTTAGGGTACTTGTTTCCGGTATCTAGAAGCTGGCGTATGTTTCAGAGATTCTGTTGGGACCGAATGGACTTTCTAAGTCTCACAAGATTGTTTACTCTGGTAAACCGGATCAGTGTATTAGATGCAAGGCTTTTGGGCATACTTTAGGCCATTGTAAATCGTTAATTGATAAGAGTTCTTCAGGCTTTTAGCCACTTAAGAATCCTAGAATACCTTTCGATCAGCGACCTTTAGGATTTCAGCAAGGACCATGGAATTCTAGATTCCGTGATTCATGAGTTAGGAATTTCAAGAATCAGGAATTTAGGAAGGACAGGAAGGATGATCGGGTTTCTTCACATGGCATGAGGAAAGAATGGCATGAACGTGAGGTTCCTTTGGATAAGGGAAATGGCCATCTAATTCTGTGAATACAAGTTTTGAACGAGTGGTTAAATTGGGAAAGAACACAAGGTGATCTCTTCCTTTGGAAAGAGATTCTGATTTGGTGGTTCCCTTGACAAAGGAGAAGAATCATTCTAATTCATTGAGTAGAGGATTTGTGCATGTGGTTCCTTTAGATAAGAAGATAGAGTGTTCAAATTCTTTGGACAGAGGACCCGAGCGGATGGATTCTTTAGGAAAGAAGGTGGATACAAGTTTTGTGCAGGAGGTTCCTTTGCAACGGGAAGTGGATGAAGGATCTGAGTGGGTGGTTTCTGTGGGAAGGAATAAGGAGTGTTCTATTCCTTTGGAAAGAAGTTCTGAGCAGCGGGATACTTTGGGGAAGAAGATGGAGTGTTCGATTTCTTTGGACAATTAATGGACCTAAGTATATTGTTTTGGAGGATGACAATATTATTAAGGAATTGGATGGAGCGTTGAATATTTCTCTGGATAAGTTTTCGGAAACCTCTACAAGATATGAGACAGTCTTTTCTTGTTGGTTTGTTGGATGCTGTTAATTTGATGGGGGAAGATTTACAACGTAGGCAGAAGTGTTTGGCAAAGGTTTCTATGATTTGTAGTACAGAAAACGTTTTTGATCCATACACTTTGGAGAATGAAATACTTCATGTGCATTCTAAGAATGCTACAGTTTTTGAGGACGGTTTGGAATCGTCTAACGGAGAGATTTGGTTTTATCTGGTATAAGGAAAAATCTCCAATTTCTCAAAAAATTCACTAGACTCTTTATACAGACTCCGGATTTGTGTGTAAAACGTGGCTATCTTACTACAAATATTCCACAACAATTTGGGATGTTGCTGAATTTCTTACGCCTTCTCGACTTAAGAACAACCGTTGTAGGGTTTTTCCTATCATTACTTCATTGATTGGAATGAAGGAAAAGCCTAATTTCCGAATACTGATTGATAAATCTGGGCCTTGTGGGTCAAAATTTGCCTTGTCAATGGAACAACTCTGAGCTGAGTCCAAAAAAATATCCTGAACATCAGTGTGTCTAAATTTGTGCCATTTTTTGAGTGCATGTCCTTCCTGGTGCTTCATTTGATAGTTGCTCAAGCAAATCGTGTTGTTTCATTTTCTCAAAGAAGGTGGTTACAACTCAAGTCTTAGAGGCCGTGGCACTCCTTCGACAATCAAGGTGGAGGTGCAGCTTCAACAAGGTGTAGCTCACGTCTACACAACTAATATTCTCTCTCCTCCATCTCAAGTATTTTCTGCAAGCTAGTTTAGAGGTGCACCATGGTCCATGTTGGTGCTTCTTTCTGTAGATTAGTAATCACATTGAAGTTTACTTGCTTTTGTTGTTTTCGTTTGTTGTAGAGGCAAGCTTAGATTTAGATGTGGATTCGTGGACTTGCAGTTCATTCAAGATGATATCTCAAATTGTAATTTCTTGGCAGTGTGGTGCCTTTGTTGTGCTTGTAGTGGTAGATATAGAGTTCTTCCCCAGGTGGTAAATCCGCCTGGTCACTCTTGTTGGTTACTCTTTGTTTTTTAACCCCGGTGGGGAATTGAAGGTAGATATAGAGTTGTAGTGGCTTTATCTGGCTTTCGGGTCTAGGCTGCAAGCATGGCACCTTAGCCTCGGGTCTTTGGAGTTGTGGCCTTGGATTGTTCTTCCTTTTCTTGTTTTAACCGCGGTGCAGATTTCAAAGATGATATCCATGGAGGCTCTTTCCTTGAAACCGTGAGGTGGAGGTCTCAAATCTCCGTGGTTTCGCAAATGGACTTGATTGGTCGGGATAAAAATATTTTTATTATAAAAGGTTTTTTTATTCAAATCTGACATTATTGGCCTACCATTCTTGGTGTACCCAATTTACCAAGCGTGGGCCATGTCAAAACTTGCATTTTTTTATTAAAATATTCATATTGCCAAATTGGCTCAGCCTGGTTGGGGCCGATTTCAGCCTCTTAGCTAATCCCTATGGAGGATTCAGTCCTTAAAACACACTGAATTAGCCATACTCTTGATGTAAAGCAGCTCAACCACTTGTTGATGCTTCTAGCTCCTGAGTCCTAACCACTTCAATTATGCAGTCCATAACCTATTCCATGTGATTAGAACTGTTTGGAATTTTATGGAGCTTACATTAGAAGATCTCACTTTGTAAGTGTGGCAATGACACATATGTTTCCCAATGCATTGAGCAGGCTATGGTGTGGTGAACAGTGACATTCTCCATGGTAGGACTTTGGACACATGATTTGCTAAAAGCTAACGGAGACTCTACATTACCCATACAAAATTCTACCTTTTACCCAGGTTTGACAAATTTCAGAATAACTTCAAGACACAATGTTGAGCTGCAAATTCGATAATCCTGTGTAGGGCCGAACTGAATTCAAACACGAGTTCAACAACACAGACATGATCAATAACCAAATAAGCCTAGGTATATTCATGTAGCACGAGGTGTAGAAGTCTTCATCACTTGAGAATTCAAAGCCAATCTGATGCATTGCAAATTAAATTTTACATTGCAAATATCAGATGAATTTTTAGAACCGGTAATACAAAAAGCTATAAACAAAGATAGTATGCGACGAAAATGGTACTCAGTTGAGCCTGTACATGGATACAATCAATGCACGTCGATGGCTAATTCTGTTGTTGCTAGACTAACTCTAATTCTGCCGCAATGGAGAAATTGAATCAACCAGCAATTGGAACTGGCCATGAGCAATGCATTGCATAATTCACCTTCACGCTTTCTTCTTGTGAAGCATGCTCTGCTCGCGCTGCTTGGCGATGGTTTCGAAGAGGCTGCCATCGTACATGCCACGAATCTGCTCCTTGGACACAAACCCTCCCTGGTCCTTGAGCAGCAGGTATGTGATGCCCCACTCCAGCTTCTCCGCCGTCCACCCGAACGGATCCACCGCATTCTTGTTGGCACTCGTCAGAGCGTACAACTCGTCGAAATACAACTTGTTCTTGTCATGCTTGGCGAACTTGCTGAACAGCTCCTCAAACTTCTCCGGCACGAACCTACCTTCCGTGTCGTACACTTCAGAGTCACTCCCATGCTTGGCTTTGTGGATGTTCTTGATGTAAATGGGAAACATCAGCGACGGGATCCACGACTCCAGAGTTGCGTAACTGAAAGCTCCGTTGATAATAACCATTCCAAGAAAACTAATGAACACACCGAACCCAATGGCCCTAAACCCTACGTACGTCTCCCACGGATAGATAATCCCATCCCCGTTTCGATCGAAGAACGCAACGTGCTGCTGCATCACCGAGTACCCATTGTGATTATACCCAGGCGTCCCATTCGGATGGTCCGCGTCCGCAGCGATAAGCGCCCGCGGCACATGAGGCTTGGGGATGCCCAAGCCCTGCGTGGAGATCGGGCGCTCGTACGTCACGGGCGCCTTGGGCGCCACCGTCTGCAGCGCTTCGTTGCCCTCGCCCGTCTCTCCTGCCGCTATCTTCGTCGCCATAGCGATCAGCGCCCAGAACACCAACTGTAAAACCTCACAGCTAGCGAGGAACACGACAACCACGACGAAGAGATGACGCAGGCAGAGGTAAAGTTCAATCTACGACGAGAGAAGTGCAGAGAGCGAAGGAGGAAGTCGGGCCCAACAAGCACCGGAACTTGACAGAGTGAGAATTAAGCTGGAGCAAGTGTAAATTTAATAATGAAGGGAGCGTGGAGGGAGCATGCAGCGTTGCAGCCAGGAGGAGTCCATCTGTTGCGGGGACCATTAAATAAACGTAAGAAAATGAAATGACGAAACGAAAGGCGATAGTTTCCATGCAGAGTTGCAGCGCCCGCTCTGGTTCTTGCCTGGGTGCGTCACTCCTCCTCCGCCCAATTGGCGGCCCCGAGCGCTGCCACATGCCCCGCACCCGCACTCCATTCCGTTTCTTCTCAGCTTCAACTGTACACTAGTGTTACAGTAGTACCAGCTTGAGGAGTAGTGTAATCAGGGGCGCGTCACCACATTTGCTTTAGTAGCTTTTGTGGCATGCACACTCCCATCTGCCACTGCACTTCGTCCCTGGACCACACTGTCACATGCGCATGTTCCCCGCTTACTAACAGGCTTCCCAAATCCATGCCACACTGTAAATCCTAGGATTTTAGGTTTGGTGCTAGGGTGGCCACAAAGAATACATTGGGTGCAAATTTTTGGCTTCTTTAAATTTTTTTTATGGAGAAGTCCTTTGGCCATCCCTATTTTTTTCCCACCAGTTTCGGGCGTTAGGTAGTATTATGTAATTGGACGTCTCAGAAGTGGGCGACAAGGCCAACTTATTGGAAGAATGATGGCTCCATCCAAGATACATGTTGGGTAATTTCTCGCTTCGACCAATTAGTGATTTAAGGACTTTCAAGCCAAATATAGCACATTACTATTTTAATTTCTCCTTCTGGCAAAATTTCGCCATCTAGAAAAACATTGTTCATGTCTGATTATGGGAAACCATGATAGTACTATGGGTGTTTAGAGCTATAATTGGACAAAGCGCAACAAGTCCATGGTCTCGTTCCCACATCCTGCTCGCAGGCGCAGGGAGCCTACTCCGGATTTGGCTCCTTGCTGAATTTCTAGGCAAAATGCTGAGTTCACATGGCTTTTTGCCTACGAATTCAGCAAGGAACCAAATCCAAAGTAGGCTCCCTACGCTTGCCAACAGTATGTGTGAACGAACCCCCTATTACTCATCGTTAAAGCATCCACAACAGTGCCTTCTCAAGCCGGGCCTCAAGAAACGCTTTCCCGGCTCTTAATTTCAGATTTCTTGGCCGGCAAAAGAGCCCCGAAAAGGCCATTAGTCACATGAGTCACAACCTACTAAATCTCCCGTAACTCTCAAACGTAAAGCTTTTAGTTTCTCAGATTTTTATAAAGTTTCAATACCATGTAATACATATTCCACTAAAGTTTTGTTAGTATTGGACACTTTTACAACTTTTGGATCAAAGAACTCTCAATTCTCCAAAAACCAAAAAAAATTGGATAATATCCAATAATTCATATTAAAGTCTTTGTTTAGTACCATTAAAATATTATTGATGCTTTGGATGATTGTGTCAGTTAAATATTTCAAAATGATCTATTCTTAGAATAATATTGTGATAAAATTTTAACAACAAAAAGGTTTATAGGGTTAAAAAATCAATTGTTTGATTGAATTGGGGCCCCAAGTTCTGCACTTGGGAACCCCAAGTCGTTGAATTTCATTATCACATGTGAAATTTTTGGTTCATTGCAAGTTCTATGTTAGCGTCCCTCCTTCTCGAGGCAGTCCCTACACATGGCTACAATGATTGATTACTAAAAACAAAATTTGATGCCTCATGTGACCTTAACGGCTTCCTTATTTTCAGGTTTGTGGTGGAAAATCTCACTCGCTTGGTTGACGAGCAGGGATAGACATTTGGAGGGGCGTGAAGCGGCATTTTCCGTTGGCGAGCACTGATGCGAGAGGGAGAACAAAGCAGCCCCGCAATATTCAATTAGGCCTCGGCTTGAGCAAGACCAATGTGGATGCTCTTACAGCCTAGTTTTGGACACCACCTGAGGCTCAGGTTACCAAACAATGGGGTAACAAGTCCGTATCACTCATTGTTCCTAAGTTTGGAAGCTAACTAAGACATGACTTAAATAATAAGGCTGATTAAACTGGGGTACGGGTATATAAAGCAGGAATGGGCATGTGCTTATTTGTAACCTTGATCCTATAGAGGCTCTCCACCTCTCTCAAAGCTCTTTTCTAATCACAAGAGTAGTCAAGCTTCTTTTGACCTCCGAATACAGTAACACTTAAGTTACCTCGGCTGTGCACGGTCTTAGGCACCAAACTTCAAGTTTAAATCATCTTTAAGACATTTTAAATCGGAAATACGGGAGTCTAAAGAAGCAATAGAATGTATCATTTCTAACTCTAATTTTATGAGGGCTCTCCACTTTTCTCAAATCTTTCTTCCAATCACATGGATAATCAAGCTACATTTGTCCTATGAATGGAGTAATTCAAAGTAACTCCTTGTCTGCACTATGAATTTCCGTATTAAACCAAAAGTATTAGAATCCACTTCCATTTTCATAGGAAAATTACTCCATGTAATAAGTTTATGTTGTTTGACTTGCATTTCGTCAATAACCAGAGGGTGAGAGAGCAGAAAGAGGTGGAGAGGAATTACAAAATTAGGGTTTTTACTGAGAACCCGCTGTCTCTGCATTATACACTTTAACACCCGGTTTGATAACTTTAAAAATGTCATATTGAAGTATCTTTATCAACCCTGTTTTTAGTAGCGTGAGATCATGGTCAGTGGTCACCATTTGCTGGACGGCATCCTTGGTCCGAGCTGGCGTGTCGCATGGGCCGAGATGGGAGATGGACTGGTTTTCCACTCTTCTTTCCTTCACGGCACTCCTTTCTTTTTCTCCTCGGCTCTTCTTCCTTTTTCTCCTTGGCTCTCCTTTCTTTTTCTCCTCGGCTCCTTTCTTTTTCTCCTCGGCTCCTTTCTATTTCTTATCTTCTCTCCTTTCTTTTTCTACCCTCCCAGCGCCATACAACCCCGACAGCAAATCCGCATTCTCGGCTTGAACTCAGGCATCTTCATGCAAGATGATGAGCATTCGATGTGTTGGGAAACGGTTCAGACAGAAATATGAAGGTACTCAACCATGTTGCACCATAATTTTATCAAAGAACAACAGCATTGATTTGACAGTTTCCACCAGTTCATCGTGTTTGAAACTTGTCTACTCAGTGCGTATCTCACTTCAAGGAGTCATCCCATGCCATGGAATTAATTGTACGATAGGTATACCATGGGTGTAGGACCATGTGGGTGAGTGATGGTCGGACGTGGCAATGCTGCCCATGCTCGCCATGGCAACGATCTCCGACTCCGCCAGGTTTTCTGGGTTGCTGACTCCAGCAATGGTGTGGTGACCACTGGACAACCGTGTGCAAAGGACTTCTGGTTCCCTGCCCTCACCAAGCCTGGTGAACAATGAAACTAAGAACATGGCGTGACCCAGGCCAAAAAACACGGCCAGCTAAACCGGGCAACTGACAACAGATTGCAGACTTATTCCGATGGACTAGGTTGGAAGTATAACTCATATGAAGGATTACATTACAGTACAGTGAAGCGATGATGCCACTACCTAAGTGAGGCTGCACCTCACAAGAAATCCTTGATCTATGTTTTACAAAGCTCTCGACTGCTACAAGAATGTCGTGGAGCCATACTGCGGTGGGATATGAAAGTTCAATCGGCTAAATGAAGAACTTGAAAACTACTGTATAGTGCTATTCTACACAGGCGACGTTTAAACCAGACGTATGTGCATGAAGCGAAAGAGCCTAAAGCTATACAAGGACTGGAGGTCTCCAGATGCTTTGGTGGGCATCCGGAGGGCTCCCAGATTCAGTCTCTCAAGGTAGAGTTTGCGGGGCTCTGAGCCCCGTCCCAAGGGCAAGATGCACGGGGGTTGTTGGATAGACAACCCACTTCGCATGTAAAGAAACCTAAGATATTAATTATTGCATGTACTCTAGCAAATGAATCTACGTTCAGAGAAAACAACTAAAGGCAGTCAGCATCGAGCCCAACCATTCCACATTGTACAAAGCGGAATCAACTATCAGGGCCTCCAAGCATGACCTGCCAAAATAAGGGTGAAGTCAGATGCTGATGAGAACAAGTGCAAAGAATTGCGTTTCAACTAAAACTCGAAAGAACTTTTCCAATGGTGTGCCATCTTGACAAAAACTTTGGACAAAAATTTCGAGCTTGGGACCATACAAATGACAGGATAAAAAAATCACGATCATGTATGAAAGAAACTTAGAAAAACGCAGGCAATGTGATGGAGAGCAGAGAAGTCGCATCCATACATTGCAGTCAAAAGCAAATCTTCTAGCCAACATGATGGCTGCATTGCGCTCTCGCTCGGAGTCCAACACCAGCATGAAGGTGAGGTTCTTGTGTGCTACCCAATACAAGCTCCGTGCGGCGGCATCACCTCCACCTCGTGCACCACACAACTGCATTCGCACAGAACCACGATTATAGATATGCTTGGTGATAACCCAATCATCGGCAATATTAATTTTGATGTCCAAGACGGTTCGTAACAAAAAGTTGAAGAATAAACTCCGTATAAGCCCGTCTTATGTTCCTATTTATGCGCCACTGAGCAATCCTAACCAGAGTTATCATAACAGGTTTAACTGAAACACAGGATTTCTCACTATAAACCAAGTTTAATGTAATTCTCTGCCGTATTTTAATGAAGAAGGACCAAAGCCCAATTTCCATGAAGGAAATACCGGTCCGACTTCTACATCTGAGTTCCGAGTATAAGGAAAGGTGGAAATTCTCTCGTGATTTAAATCCGCATTCACACAAGTTATTCTGTGGCTCAGTTGAAGGAATGGTAATTCGCATTCAATTGACATGAGGGGAGCTCCTAATGTTCTCTCATCCTCTATAAAAGGATACAAACGCACAGATGGATGCATACCTGCATTGAGGAAGAGTACTCTTCTTTTGCTCGGTTAGTGCGGCCTTTAAAAACTTTCATACGCGACTTGTCAATAGCCAAGACCTGAAATGTATGCTTGCCCACATGTTCTCCATTCTCTTGGAAGATTCTGACCTGGATTGCAAACAGGAACAAGTTACTTCCGATAGCCAATTCTCTCAAACTCAGGATCAACAACCGTTGTCAAAGCGAACCAAAGCACGTTAACTCATGAACAAGGAATATCATTATGTTAAGTTCTAACGACGTACATTGAACTCAGCTCCTCCTTTCCGTGCCAGCGCTTCCACGTACTGGCCTAGTCCAGCCGCTGCCACAATCCACAGAAATTCTTAAACATCTGACGCACAAATCCCATGCTGCATATCTTATATAAATAAATTCGACACTTTATTGCATTAAACAGTGATATTCTGCATTCAACTCCGCAGAAATAGCTTACCTCCATCTATAGGTCCCGAAGTTGTAAGAATCTCCCCACTACCATCCGGAAGGACGATTTCAACTTTAAGCTTTTTCCCAACATCCAGAGGCTCAGGTGCATACTGAGGCCTCGTAGCACCTATGCATACATGCCAACCTTTAGTAACGCAAACAAGAGTGATAGGATTCCCAGGAAAATATGATAAGGAGCAATCCCCAGGAAGAGAAAGTATAAGATAGAATTCCATCAGATACTCTCTTGCGGTAGGTCACATGCAACAAAGGCTGAAGACAAAAGCTCTAAAGGCTTCCACAAAAACAGCATGAGGAGAAAAATCCGCGGTCAACATTTGCTGCTCACCTATGATAGTTTCAGACTTCGCTCCATGGACACGGTACCACTGAAACTTGCATTTCTCCAGCTCCGGCGACACTAACTGAGAAGGAACAGTAATCAAGGAAGATCCGAGTCGCTCCTCACCTTGAAGCTCAAAAATTAATGGCTCTTGCGAGTTCAAAGTCAATGCATCAACCTGTCAACCAACCGCAAGAGCCAAATTTATGCACCGAACCACCATGTGGTCGAAAATAGAGTTCACCTTCAAAACAGAGAATAGGTGACCAGTGTACTCGAAGTATCTTAGTCTCCTGAGCTGGATGATAAAAGGCCAGGTGCTACTATTAATCACTAACTTCAACCAAGAATGTAATAAAAATCAAATGGTAATTAGCATATCATCAAATGTGTAAAGCAGCAAAGACGTGCCTCCAAGCATCTTCATTTACTTTTTTCCAAGAAAGAATTATTTCCTACAATCATCTCCTTCCAATTTTTCACTCCAGGATCATTGTGGAATGAAGACTGGTTGTTAGATTAACATAACAAGTCTAGCACCGCCTTGGAAGACAAGCCATGCACTGGGGTGAGATGCAATCCATCAATCTTACCTTCTTGCGGAGAAGGACAACCTCCAGAGCCTTTTCTGTGAGTTGCTGTCGCAGCCCTGAAATCTCGAACTCCATGTCCATCACCTTACTAGGTGCGTGGAGCATTGTTATTCTGCGGGCCTCCTTGACTTCCTTCCGCAGCTCCATCAGCTCCTGCACCACCAATATAAAAGCATTATATTCTAGTAAAAATCATTGCAAGGGCTTGGAGGGACGAAGCGCATAAGTGATTTGCACAAATTATACCACCCACTTTTCCATGGCGTAGCTTCATGTCTAGATAGGATTAGAAAAAGGAATGGCATCAATCTCTTGTTCTCTACCTCTTGCTCGGCTTGACTCAGAGCGTGAGCCTGCTCTTCCAACGCTTGTTGACAACGAAGTGCCGTGGCCCGTGCAGCCTCTATCTCAACCTGCGCTTCTTGTCGTTCCTTCTGAATGATATTCTTTGCATCCTCGGAAGCCTGAACCAAGCACACAGCATAGGTGCATAAATACCTTCGACAATTGGCTGTCAACACTCGCGAGCTTGAAGATGTAAGCCAGCACATTGCCATAGTAGTAATGACCAGGATTGTTGGAAGACATGGAAACTACAAAAAAGGCGATCTCTTAGCGGGAAAATGTCTTAACCTTCTGAAAAAGTGCGGCCAGCTTCTTTGACTCTTCTCTTTCCTGCATAGATTCCACCTCCCGCTGTGTCCACTGAGCTTCCACTGCATCCATCTGAGATAACAACACGAATTCAGGGCACAGCAAATGGCTGTATCCTTAAAGGACCAATTAATCTGGCTCATCTGAATGAGCCAATAGGAGGAAGTACGAACCAAAATTCTGAAATTTATATGCAGAATCGTTATGCAGAATGTCCAACACCATCGAGTAAGATACAAACAAAAAGCCAATGTGTCGTTGACACTCTCCCAATTTCAAGCTACTGAAATAGTCGAAATCTATGCCATGAAAATTAGACAGTAGGAACGGAGCCTTAATGTATGGAAAGAAAAAGTTGTGTTATCTGAGAGAAGTAACGTTACTGAAGATCGAACATACAATAAGAAGAGCTTCGCTGGCATCGTCCTTGTTCCGACCCGCAACTCGACCCAAAAGGTCATTTAGCAACCCACGGAGCTTTTTGATAAGCGCTGGTTTATCCAGTAGAGCAACTTCTTTAGCCCTTTGCTGCAAACAAGCACATCCACAGCCAGATGGTCACTACAGGTGATGAAACGGATATGTGCATGCACAGTGATTCATTTTTACAAGTTTATAAATAAAACCTGTTCTAAGCACATCTTCGTTTTCATTATATGTAAGCTCTAATTTACATATATGTAAGCTCTAAATCCGCAAGATACAGCCTGTTGCATACTCGTCCAATAAATGAATAAAATCTTAATATTTGCAATTTCCACAAGGTCGAATTCGAGCAAGGCCACAGCTTCAGTGAACCACTTCAGCCGAAATGATGCCCCAAGGCTAACTAAGGACCAAATGAGGTCAAATCCAATGGTCCGACGGTAGAATGCAATAAGGTTCTAACGATTCTAATTTTCTCGGTGTCCAATACACTATGCAGTGAGAACGTAGAAAACAATTATTGGCTGAAATATTTTCTTTGCCCATTCGAATCACAAAGTCTGGGGACAAATGACGGCAACAAAACACAAAACCGTGAGGACTAAACTTGGCTGATCCCAACGACAACTAATCAGAAAAGATGAAGGAAATCTGAAGGAAAGATAAAGGAAAGAATGAAGGCTACAAAATACCTCTTGAGCAAGTTTTGCAGCAGCTGCGTTCGCCGCCGCTTGTCCCGACTCGAACTTGCTCGCCAAATCACGCACTGACATTCTCTTGACCCTTCCCCACAGGTCGGCTGATTCCTTGCCCAGAATTTCCCTGGCAGTAGCAAGCCCTTCATTGCCCTCCCGCGTCCGGTCGGAGCTCACTTCCGCCGTGACGCCCTTCATTCTGGCAATTGTGGCAATAGTAAACCTGGCCTCCGATTTAGCCAGCTTGAACTTCCACTTCGACCTCTATTTAACTTAAAGTTTTTAATTCTGCGTCCTCATACCGACAAGAAACACTGTCTTAGAAGATTGAGCACGCACGTGATCCGATGCATATCAATGGCCTCGGAATAAAACGCCGCTTCCAGCAAAGGCATGTCCACTCCTTTCTGTAGCCATAATTTACAATCTACTTCCTTACTCCCGAAAACCTTTTGCTATTCGTGAACCCCACTAGTCTGCCTCTTCTAAACGAGAGCTCTAAACTTGAAGCTCAAGCCTTGATATCAGATGTCCTCAATTTTGATCACCTGCAGACTGAAGAAAAAACAATTCAATCTGCTTCAAAAAAACTCTCCTTCCGAACGATCCTCAATTTAATCACGAAAGAAAAAGAGATCCAAACCACTCTGCCATGTACTAAATCCTAGTTCTCGCCACTCCTGCGCATAAAATCTTCAATCACCAACCTCCTTGATATCCTCGTATGTCATCAAGCTCTTATGCAGCCCCTTCACAAAATCGGAATTGAGACTGAAACCCCACAGCTGCTTTGTGCACAGATCGAGTCACCATGGAGCCTTGCTCTGAAAGACAAGGAAGGCAAACGCCGTGCTTCAGAGGCAAAGCCCTTTTGTTGCAGACCAAAGCAGGACCTATTCTCGAGTCCACAAAGCGAAGACAAGTCCAACACGACCACGTACATAAAAGCCTGTTGTTGGTCACCCGGAGGATAAGGTCCCCCAGCCCAGAATAAATAAAAATCCTGCAAGACCAGCCACAATTCGCTCATGCGACGCAGACTCCCGCATTCGCCATGACAGACGGCCCACGACTTCCTCTGTCGCTTGCTGATGATCGATTGACGGCCTGGCAAGCCATGCCGCTGGCTGCAGAAGCGCAGATGCGCAAGAACTCCTGTTCGCCCATATTCTGGAGATCGATCCTAGTGGGCCCCCAGCCTCGGAGCTGCTCCCACAGGCCGACCAAGTCAGCCAGAAGCCGTGCAGACTGGACAACGTCGTCTTCCAGATGACACATACCCCGGCCGCCCGGTCTACCACCACCAGTTCACAGCCCCACCCAGCTCACTCCCCAAATAATAAACAACCGAATCATGAACCCACTGATCCACACACCATGAAACTGTCAATCGATGTACAAATCTAGACACTCCTGTAAGACCAAGCTCATGATGACCGCCCACGCACTCCAGAGTACCGAACCTCCAGTCCGATCGCGCTGACTGCCAATGGGTACCAAAGGGTACGAAACGGTCCCAGAGGCATTCAAAGGGTAGCAATCAGAAGCCCCGGTGGACGGAGTCAGATTGCGAGATCAACGAGATGAGCGACGTCGTAGTGAAGTGGTCCAGGGATGTGCTAGAGAGGGGAGCGAGTGCGGGGATGGCGATGGAGGAGATGTCAGGGACGACTACGCATCGAGCTGCAGTGCTACTGCGCCACTCTGATCGATGTTCGAGGACTGGTATCGCCGATCCGCAGCGGCTCCGTTCTCGCTTCACTTTCGCTGCTAGCGGGCAGCTTAGCGCATCCGGCCGGGCAGCGCGGGTCGGGCGCGGAGGAGGCGCGGGTCGGGGAGTTTGGAGCATGCAAATCTGGCGAAGACGACAGTGTTTGTATTTTTGGGCTTAGAATGGGGTTTGGTAGATTTGGAATTTGGGACGGTTTTGGGTGTTGGTGTGAGTTTTGTCTGTCCACGTGGAGTGGTGGTGTAGGTGGGGAACTGCTGTTAGCTCTTGACCCCTAAAGGCATAATGGTGTCTCTACAATGGTGGGTTAACCAAAAACAAAACAAAAAAACAAAAAAAAACAAAAAAAAGAGAAGAGAAAAGAAAAGAAAAAATTGAAGAGAAGTTAGAAATGCTACTTGGAGAGAGTTGAAGTAGAAGTAAATGGGGGGCTACAGTGCAAGGTGGTTTTGTTGAAATTTGAGGTGCTATTTGCTTGAGATTGATTTTTGAAGATAAATGAGGATATATGGCAGTTTTGGGGAGATTTCAACATGCTCTAATAGTGTTTTCAAACTTTGACTACAAATATCTCCCAAAGTATGAGGAATTTTGAAGTATGAATTGTCTAAATGGAAACTGCAAAAAGTTCCAACTTCACAATATCTATATTTAGTAACTAAGTGCCGGATCAAAGTCTAATTGAACAAGATATGGTTGATTTTGATGTTAGGGGCTGGTTGGGGATTACATTATTTCACACAATAGCCACGCACTAGTGGGAAACAGTCACAACTACACCGGAATGAACACCTAAAAAGGACCTAAACTGGGCCTCAAGGAATGGTGTAGTTAGGATTCATTTCGGTGTAAATGGGCAGCTGACACACTCTATCGCAGATTGCGCTGTCTGGGAATCGAACCCCTGTGGCCCCCACATTTTCGAGTTAACTCTGTGTCCATGCACGGCATGTGCGTTTGTCGGGTAGCGAGACATTTACACATTGCAAACAGTCGCGGTAACTCCCTGGTCACGGATGAAGTCGCGGATGTAGAAGGTCGCAGTGATTCGTGAGGTGAATCAGCGTGAGGTAAACAGGGTTGGAAGTTTACCTATGATATTTTACGAATACCCGGTGCTTCGAGGTTTATGCCCTGACGATCAATAACCGGTGCTTCTATGCTACATACACAGGTAGTGATACGATACCCGGAAGGCTGTTGAGAACGCTGTGCCCCCGCGAAGGATTCCAATTGATGACCGGAACTCGTGGTTTATGCTATGGTTGTTACCCTTTTACTTACGCATTATTGAGACCCCTCACGTATACCCGAACAGGGATTCAAAAATAGATTTTAGGGTTTTGTTACGGATATGTTCAATTCGGTCGGGTATCAATTGTGGTACCCAAGTAACAATTAGCTCTGGCCGGGTATGTAATTCTTCTGTCACCCCGTTTGATATCCGGAGTTTGGTAATTCGATACGGATATCAGTCGGTTTAGGGTTAATTAAATATATTGTAATGCTAATACAAAATTTTAATTATCATGCACCTCTGGGCGGTAGCTGAAAAGATGATATCCACAGTTTCGCTTTTCCATTATAAATAATTCAGTACATATGTAGGATTAGGCAACCAAATTTTTAAGACCCGAATCTGTCTCTGATATGTCCTATGAAATGTCATGGAGTCATGCGACTTGTTTCTGAGGGATTACTTTGGGCTTCCTATGTAATAGACGACTCTCCCATTTCACGTATACGCTACTCCCTGAAGACTTAACCATTGCTTGCTCTAGCGTTGTAAAAGGCTGCCTGGTCTCTTTAAACAGGAGTGGTAAGTTCGGAACTAATATTCGATGGATTTGCACCATCTGCTGACCTTCAGAACAGTGGGATCCAAATTTCTGTGAGGGAGATTTCCAGCTCCCTCCGGTCCTTCCCTCCGCAACAATCTTGGTTCCAGCATCTGGGTGAAGCACATAGCAAAGACAGTTCGCGGGAAGAGCGTCAGAGGTGACTCTTGGGAGGAGTCCTAAATCAAATTTCGGTCTTGGTCCTCTAGGCGTTGGCTCTTCTACTGGACTGTTAGTCTTCCTCCTCGTGTTGATCCCGTCGGGTGCCATCCTTGGGGCAGGATCGGCACTTTGGTGCTGGACTTCGGTTGTGGTCATTGCTCCCGCTATCCGGGGATCACCTGCTGATGCACCTGCCCTGTTGTCCACGCTCTGGTGTGGCGAATGAGCAATCGCGTCCGTTCTAATTGAAGCAGAAACTTCGGTAGACACAGCAGCTCCAATCGGCATCGAATTCCGGAAGTTCTGTAACATGGTGTTCGGTGTGACTGGTATAGTATCGCCACTCGCCCATGACGGAGACCGTTCAGCGTAGTTACTATGAATCTGCACAGGAGGTAGACTTGCTGATGGTCGACTGTGATCAGTAGCGGGGTCAGTCATTGAAGGGCCTTTACTCGGCTGCATGTCTGAACATTGTACTAGAGGAGTAGCATTGCTTACAACATGCGGATTTCTGTGTGGTGGAGCGGCGTTAGGGACGGTGGTCACCGGTGGTTCAGCTGTCGGCGTGAACTCCCGAGCAGGCGTATTCTGAGGGGTTGGCAGTTGAGGATTTAAGAACTTTAACAGCAGTTCCTTCACCTCTCTTATCTGGTCCTTGCTGCTGGATAGGTCGTTAGCCATCTGGATCACAGTACTTTCCAGTGCGTTTATTCTTGTGGCCTCCCTGATGGCATATGGCGGTGTTGCAGGTCTCTGGAATTGACAAAATCTCATCGTCAGATATGTTACGAAGTGGCTCCCTATGTACTGATAAGCAGTAGGAGTTCCCGCAAGAATGACAAATCGAAGTAAGATTGAAGATAACCAATGACAAATTAAATTAGAACTGGGATCATTCGTTTATGAAGGAAAATAAAAGTTCACAGTACCCGTGGAAAACTTGGGGTCTGATTGTCGGCCCGAGGCCCTTGGGCGGAGGCTTGAGTTGTCACTTGGTTGATGCCAGTGGTTGGAGTACTGTCCCGATAATCCGTGCTTAGACTGTTAGATTCGGTGTTGAAAGTCGAACCAGTGTGCAAGTTTCCTTGCCCCTCATGGCACGGGTTGTGACTCTGCGTTTTACATGACAAGTTCATAAGATGATTACAGCAGTAACGAATTTGAGCAAACATTCAAGATGCATAGATTTCTGTGTGGATAAATTGCACATACCCGAAACAAGGGAGGGGCTGCATCGGAATCAGTGTTGTCATTCTCAATGAGGTGAGCCTTCCGTTTACCTTTCCTCATCTCTATCATTTGAATAGACTCCTCCTTTCCTGCTGCACTCAACCAGTATTTCTTCCACTCTGTGAAAGCCTCTATCGGGCAACGGGGGTGCCTCCCGCCACTAGTTTCAATGAAGTGCGCTTTCCATAACTTCCGATCATTTTTTAATGTATTTTTTAAGAATTTCCCAAGATATTTGATATCTAATGGTCTAGAATATGTGAACTGTTGAGCAAGTTTTTGAGCAATACAATCTACTTGAGAATTCCAATACTCTCGTCTCGCTTTGTAACTTCTTACTTTGTAATTCAAAGTTTGACGGGCACAGAGGCGTGCTGCCCGATGCCACGGGCTTTTCAGGCCAAGAACAATACCTGAATCGCTAACAGGTATGGAGATGTGCGGGTCACGATTTTGGGCATGTGCAGCTGCCATCTCCTTCAAGAAAGGTCGATGCATCTCACGAGCTGCTGTGCGGCGCTTGTTCAAGATGTCGTTCTGGGGATCCGATGGAGATGTGATGCCCGTGCCTCCCCAATCCGAAATCGGTTCCTCTGGAGCACTCTGTAATGTCGGTCTTGTGTTGGCGGATGGGCATGCAGCATCCGACCCAGAACCTCCTCGATAGTCACTGAGGTGGGTGGTTGAAGGTGGTCGTGCATTCTCGAGCCATGGACCTTGAGCTGGTATGCTCCCAAAATGGGTAGGGTAAACAACAGGGGGATTAGATACGGGTAATTGACCAGTTTGGTAGCGATAACTCACATGTGAGTACTGGGGGTTCGCATGTCCGGATGATGTTGACTGCGTTCGAACCTACGAGCAAGGAGAAGACACACACATACATATGCTCTGGCAGTTAAATACTAGGACAAATTTGCAGGGGTGGCATTATGGTCACAGCAGAATCCCTCATCTCTTAATCATCTCAAGCTAAGAACACATGTTGTTGACATTGATAATCATACATTTGTAACAGGCAGTACTCATTGAAGATGTAAAATTTAAACGCTGTATCTGCTACGATTTTGTGAAAAAGTGAGTTCTGCAGTACATGTTGTGCACACGTAGCAGAACTAGCTTCCCCACTGTCAGGACAGTGCTTGTATATCATCAGAGTCATCAAAGTCACGACATTGGAGAGAGTGAGTAACATCGATACCGCACTTACTGCTCAACATTATGCAATAACGCATGAGTTTGCACCTGTCGACTTAAGGTGCATGCAACAAAACGAAGCCGACGGTATCCACTGTTCAGCTGCGATTCAAAATGTAGTGCACGGATTCGAGATATACCTGGTGTTGCGGAGAATCGTCCAAGTACTGTCCGTCGATCATTTGGTAAGGGGTCACTCGGGGAGGAAACGCCATCGCTCTCTGAACAGGGAGGACACTACACGGCTCTGGGGACTCGCTTCGATTCTTCACCGAAGAGGAACTGCCTTCCGAGGAGGAGCTTGAAGGCCACGGATCACCGCAGAAAATCATGGACCCTGGGTGTGCTAACCTGTTCTCCATTAGGGTTAGATGACGGCGACCTGGATTGTGTTTGATCTTTGTAGGAGGGCGAAAATAGTGCGCTAGAAAGCTGATAGTGGATGGCAGTGATAGGAAAAAGAGCGTGAGTTCTAATCTCGAATATGTCGCTGTCGACCTGACGTTGGTGAGATCCAGTGCAGACTATTTGCATAAGGCAGCGCTGAGCTTAGTAGCGAAAAGTGTGTCAAAGTATCTGAGTAGGTCCAATTTCAGTGCACACGATCTGTTTGTTGTATAGATGTATGATATTCGGTCGGGTAAAAGTCGGCGCTGTGGGTGGGAACGGATGGAACATAGACTTCGTAGAAGCGTGTCGTAGAAGATAAGGACCAAACTTCATAAATGGTGTTCGCCCTCTCACCCCTTGGACTCATTCTCTAGCGTTGTAGAGCACACTTGCATTGTACGAGCGGATTCCAGAGCGATGGATCGGAACGAGAGAATGGAGGAGTGGAGTCCCAGTACTTTGTTGAGAACAGGATTCGGCCAACTTGACGACGACGGGAATTTAGTTAGTGTATGGAATTTCGGCGATTTATACGAGGCCTTGAGAGATGTCGACTCCCCGGAACAGCCGAGGTTCGGTCCTGTCCTTCCTGTACCTGTCGTTGAGTGTTCACGTAGTGAGAGTTCGGCCGCCGTTTGTCTTCTATCGGCTAATGAGGAGTTGGCAGTTGAAGCGCACAACGGAGCAGACACTCGGGATAGCCAGGGAACTATGATGGATCGAATCGAGCAAGTTGAGGAGGGCGCCGACGTGTCTGACGACATGCCAGAATTGGAGAACGCACACAGGTTGGATCTGGTAGGCAATACTCTCGGTACTGTTCGTTGTTGCCCTGGACAGAGAACATGCGTTTTGTCACGCGACGATGATCTCAACTTGATCAAATGTCCGGTGTGTAGTGTCCAACAAGAGAAGAAGGTAAGAGACGGTGGAGTACCTGCAAAAGTGTTTCAACATTTCCCTTTAATTCCTAGACTTCGTCGAATGTTTAGGTCCACTATCGTTCTCCCTCCATCGGTTACGGAGAATTCACAAAGTGCGCCTTTGATGTGTGAAGAATTTGTCCCTCCTCGGAACCAGTTCACCCAGCCGCCCTATGTGTTAGAGCAAGGAGCTAAGTCAATTTATGATTCTAGAAAGGGTTTATCGGGGCTGCACACGGAGGTTGGTTGTTGGACGGATTATTGCAAAATATCGTTAATGTTGGAGGCGCTCTTGATAACGGATCCGGAGCGGATTGTGATCACCAGCGGCGACGATTACGACGATATGCCGGAACTGGAAAATTCTCAGGTGTTCGAAGATCTGCATGGTTTGGTGCCTGTTTTGAAGCCGATCACGAGTGTGAATGAAGATCACGATGACGAAAAAGGAGGAACTGCTCCGGGATTTTCAGAGATAGCCAATGTCGTAGTTCCGAGGAACCACACCCTCCACCAAGGTTTTCCATTCAGCTGTGAAGTGGCAGCAAACGATTTTCTTGTGCATGCAATGTGCCACATCTTGGAGTTGCCATAGCGAATCAAGGATGACTTGATGATTTTGGTTAACGACATGTTGGGGGTATACTTCGGGAGCAGTGATAGAGGGCTTACTAGGCTAGCGTCAGATAAATCAGCACTTCTTTAGGTAGTACTAGAAATTGCATGAGTGCACTGAATATCAGACTCCAAATATGTGAAATTCACAAATGTATTGCACGTAGAAGTAGTCCGTGAGTCCCGTTTAGGCTCCGTAGACATGACCACGGACATTTAATCAGCCTGCACTGTAATGTTCGCTACGCCTTGATCAAAATCAGCGGCAATATATTTCAATCGAAATAAAACGTAAGGCTAATTTTGTGGATACACTTGTTCCATGTGTCGATCCTTCACAAATTCTATCATCCCAGTTTTCTGTCGAGCAGCAGGTTAATGGATGGATGAGGACTGTTATGCGTAACGTGCATCTCCCTGTATTTGCAGTCCGAGTAGGGCAAGTACTGCTTCTTTTTCGTTTCGTCTCCTGGAGTGGTCTGTAACGTTTTCTTGTGTCAAACGGCCATGGAAGAGGGAACGACGCTGCCGCTCAGGGATCGAAGACGACGGGATGCCCGCGACCTTAAGCTACTGCGTCGGGAGGAAGACTTGGCTGATCGAGGACGAGCTAGGAAGCGAATCTGTCCTTGCAACATCTGTATGGGACAGACGCATTCTCTCAGATTTCGGGCCGTGGTTCGAGAGCACCTGAAAATCTATGGAAGGCACCCCTATCACAGGGGCTCAACCGAGGTGACTTTTATAACCTCCATTTCTTATTTTATTTTTCTGCAACTTGAGCTTGGCAAATCAGGCAGCAATCTGCATCGCATCCATGTTTTGAAGCGAGTTATGGGATTCAATTGTTTCAATGTTTACTGGGGAATCTGTATGTCGTTAGGGTATTGAGAAGGACGACTCTGACGTAGAGTGGGATGGAGACATCGTTGAACAATTCGGCGTGAGAGGAGGAGTAGGTGGCCGGGAAGACGTTCGAGTCCTAGACGAAGGTATGAGGATGGAAGGACTTGTACAACACACCTTCCATGTTTATGACCAAGTAGTGGGAAACGTCTACGACATCAGGGATGGTGAGGAAGTACTCGAGGCAGACAACGTGGTCCATATGGCTGGAGATCCAGCGCAATTTGATCCGGATCGAGCACCACGATATCCGGAAACAGGTGAAACAGAGAGAGGTCCAGCAGAGGGAATGCCACACGAGGAGGAAATGCAGGATGATGACCTGCCGGCTATGGAGGAAACGAGGCCATATCAGCAGCAGATTCTAGAAGAAAGTGCCAGAACTCCACTCTTTGCAGGTTCAGGTCTGACCCAACTGGGAGGTACGCTTCTCATGTTGAATTGCTTGAGGACTCACAATGCCTCAAACACTTTGGTCAATGAAATATTTGCAATTCTCAGTAAGAGTATGTTGCCCGAAGTCAATTCTCTGCCAAGAAATGAATACCAAGCATCAAAGGTTTTGAAACAGTTAGGCCTTGCTTATGATACAATTCATTGCTGCCCTGGACCTCGTACTTGCGTTTTATTTAGAGGCGATGATTTCAAGGACTTGATTACATGTCCAGTATGCGGTGCCAATCGGTACAAGCAGGTAGGGAAATCTAGGGTACCTGCAAAAGTGCTGCGTCATTTCCCTTTGATTCCTAGGTTGCAGAGGATGTTTAGCACACCTTTACAGGCGAGTTACATGACATGGCATTCGAGGCATCACAGCGAGGACGGAGTAATGAGGGGAGCTGTAGACTCCCACCAGTGGAGATTTATAAATTGGAGATATCATGCTGAATTTGCTTTTGAGCCGAGGAATCTGCGACTTGGGCTGGCCACCGACGGGGTTAATCCGTTTTCGATAAAACGTAGTACGTGGAGTACTTGGCCAGTTTTGTTAATGAATTATAACTTGCCTCCTTGGATGACTACGAAAAAGCACTTTATTATGCTTAGTCTAATCATACCAGGGAAGCTATCGGTAACTGGAGAGAACTTTGATGTCTACCTCCAACCACTACTTGAAGAGCTGCAGATTTTGTGGAGAACTGGAGTACCTACGGAGGACGCAGCTATGTTTCAGGGAAGCCAGAGATTTAACATGAAAGCCATTCTATTGTGGACAATGCACGATTTTCCAGCCTATGGAGTAGTAGCAGGTTGTGTTACTAAAGGATATCGTGGCTGCCCTGTATGTGGGAAGAATACAATTTCAAGGCGGTCCTTATCTCTTCGAAAAAATGTATATGACGATCAACACAGGCGGTTCCTTCCTCTAGACCATGCATGGAGGGCAGCTCGACCCGAGTTTGATGGACTCGCTGAAGGGAGAGCACCTCCAATCAAAATGACATCGGAGGAAATTTTGCGCTGGGGGGCCCTTCGAGAGAGCTGGGTGCATTTAGGAGCGAGTCCGGCGTCCACAGATCCTGCTCGTGAATCAGGGATCAAAAGAATGTCTGCTCTATTCGAACTGGAATATTGGAAGGTACCTGGCCTATTAAATTAGGACATAGAGCTCAATTTTTTTAATTCTTGACATTGTTTGCATTGTGATGTTGTAGCCTCCGAAGTCAGGGTTGTTCAGACGTTTATCCGTAGATTTTTTGAAGTTAAATTTTTTCTTCTGCCATACACTTGGTTAGCTTTCTTCAGCTCAAATACGGTTAATTAACTAGAGAGCTTTGGACTACACTGTGCTGCGAGGGCCGTGTCTCTCTGCGCATATTCTTGAATTAACGCACTTAATCGTCTTAGTCCTTAGACCCTCTTGCAGTCATTGGATATCTGTGAATTAATTCGAGTTTAGTCTCCATGACCACGTTGTTTTTTGGTAGAGTAAATATTCCTGTAGAGAGAATGCTGCCCCGGACTTTATTAAACAACCAGGCGACGTCTGTTATACTTAGAAGAGTCGTTGTTTACTGAGATACTTCGATAGTACAACAGTGCCCACTGATAGGCTTCATTAGATTGTCCAATGTACGTCTAAACCCAGTGCCTGAATATTGCTCATGGAATGGCTTTGTCCTATACAATTTTAGCATCGACACTTAAGGAGGAACAAATAACTAGATTTGACCGTAAAAAATAAACCGGCACTCTGTAATGAACAGTTAAGGAGTCCTCTAACCTGGTCCGGCCATGCTTCAATCTTGAGTACTATCCTCGATAACTCCTTGTAATACCGGTCCTGGGTACGTCAGCCTCTGCCATGTATAATTGCGGTGTCAAGTTTCATGTCATAAGAAATCATACAGTGCATAGGAACTGATAACATTGACATGTGCATTTCTAATTTTTTTGCTTTCGAGTTAACGAGTTGTGCACTTCTCTTTAACTTTAATTTTTTTTAATTTCCAGTGCCCTCTACTAGCATGACTGCTTTTCTTCTTCTGTTGTTTTCCATTATGAAGAGTCAATCTGTATTAGAAGGCCTTGTATAGGTTGAGCTCGGTAGCTTAGGGTCCTTATTTTTTTTGAGTTAGTGCTACTGCACTCTCAATTTCTATATATGTAGGTTTAGTTCGTCCGTTTATCTCCTTGTATAACCGGCCCTGGATACTTTAGACCCGAACATTTATGATTACGGTGTCCCAGAGTCACGCGAGTACAGTGCAGACAGTGTGTAGGATCTGTACAATGTGTCCTTAATCACATCGATGAGTCAGAATCATGTATATAGCAGGCTCTAAGAGGTCTGTGCGGGTTTCAAATTTTTACAACTGAAGTCTGTCATATTTGTTGACAATCCTGATTTGAACATGTATTCACGCAGGAACTCCCAATACGCAACACATTAGATGTGATGCATATTGAAAGAAACGTGAGCGACAACCTCCTGCGACACTTGTTCGGGGACAAAGATACATTGGAGACGCGCAGGGACATGGAGGCAGTGGGCAAGATGCATAATCTGCATCTTGTTCTCGGTCCATCTGGCAATTATCAGAAACCGAAAGCACCGTATACCTTCTCAGAATGGGAGAAGAATGATTTCCTAACGCGGGTCTCAAGTACAAAAGTCCCCTCAGGATATAGCGCCACCCTTACAAAACACATTGGAGAGAAGCGATTGCTGGGACTTAAAAGCCACGATCATCACGTTTTGATTCAGCAAATCCTACCTGCGGCTATTCGGCACAGCCTTAGCCGGGGAGTGAGAGACACCATCATACGACTGGGGAACCTGTTTCAGCGAATCTGTGCAAAGGTGATACGTATTTCAGAAATTGAGTCATTGCGAATTTCAGCTGCAGAGGTACTTTGTCTTCTAGAGGTACATTTCCCACCGGGATTCTTTGATATAATGACTCATCTTGTCATACATCTAGTGGATGAGTTGGAAATTTGTGGTCCAGTACATGCAAGGTGGTGTTATTCCGTAGAAAGGTATCTTGGAGTTCTCACAAAGTATGTGAGGGACAAGTCCAAACCGGAAGCCGGGATGGCTACGGGGTATATGATTGACGAAAGTTTGGGGTTCTGCACTGAGTATTTCGAGCTCTATGAGCACAGCAAGAGTAGGGTCTGGGACCCGGAAGAAGAGCTTAAAGACTGCGGAGAATGCCTCCTTGGTAAACCCAGACCAAAAACCCTCACTGACAGGGAAATTGAGCAAGTTCATGAATATGTGATTACACATTCAGTCCATACTGAGGAGCTGCTCGAGTAAGTGAATCACAATTTCCATCTTCTATTTTAATTATCATCCCGCATTGATTCAGTTCTGTTGGCATTCAGCATCTACTAATGACTGTCCTGCTATCACAACATCAGGGAATGGAAAAACCTAGCTGAAGAATTCAAACAAAGAAGACGTGCATTTGCAAGTTCGCACAGACGTCCTAGGGGCACACCCATCCAATATCCAACAGAGTTAGCGGTGGCTTTCCCTAAATTTGCTCAATGGCTCAATGCTCACGTGCGTGACTTGAAGGAGGCCGAGTTCCCTGTATCCACCGAGCTTGATTCCCTACACTGCCCACCTTCGCAGCACGCATGGTCGTTTAACGCCATGTGGGCTTATGGATCGCACTTCAGTTGTAATGATGAGACAGGCCCTTCAGCTGTTACCTTTGATTCGGGAATAGCAGCTATTCCCCCCTCTGCCACATGCACCGAAATTGACGTGGGAATTTTAAAGAACATCATACGTGTGTCGTATGGAGGGATTCATCCAGTACTCATGGAGGGCTCATGGATAAAATCGCGTGACCAAGGGAGAAGAGTCGTGCGCAAGGATTCATACGGTTTCTGGATTGTTCAGTACCACTGCCGCGATGTTTCTGAGTCTGATAATCCTTTTGTTTATCCGGCTAGTGTGTCGCAAGTATTTTTCGTCTCTGATGCTGTTGACTCCGCCTGGAAGGTGGTCTTGCGTCACGATCCACGATCCAGACGCATACAAGGTGACAGGGAATTTCATGTGTTCGGTGCGGCAGGAAGTATTCGGCCCACCCTGAGCACGAGGTCGGTGAATCATGTGGGGAGTAGCTCTGGAGGCGCCCGGGCTGAGAATAGTGAGGCAGAGGAGGTCCCAATCGAGCGATTCAACGCCTACATCCGAGAGGAAGAGTTACCTGACGACTTGGCTCATTTGGACGATACGCAATTCGAGGATGAAGTTGAGATTCAATACGTCGAGTAATGGAATTAGGTGGACGCTATGTCATTGCGTATCAATTGGACACGGTTTGAGTCGGCATGCGATGTAGGTGAGTAACACAGCAGTCTCTGTATCTTATCTCTACATGTTGGAGTTTTGAATTCCGAAGAGCTGCAATGGTCCCTAGGCAATGCAGGTAGAGGTCATGGTCAATTGACCAAGGGAGATTATAATTTGATGTAATTGTTTTATGCTTAGTTTAATCGTCCTTCATTTTGGTTCGCAGTTATGTAATTCACGTGCAGATAAAGGTTGCCCATATGCGTTTGATTCTGGTCTTCATTTATTGCTTATTAGTGAAGGAGTTTAATTCACCCATCGAGGGATGTCACTTCTGTGTCGAAGTCAGAGATCGTAACGTTCTGGTACGAAGCTCACCACCGAGACCCTATTTTGTTTCAAGATTTTTCAATTGATGTTACGCTGTATCTACAGTACTAGGTAGTGATTTTGATTCCTGATCTCGAGTATTACCTACAATTACGTTGTAAATCGTGTTAGTCATAAGTTCTGGTATTTGACATTGGACAAATTAGTTTGTATACGGCCCATCGCTAGAACTTGCACTTGATTTCTTTGTAATACCATGCATTGTACCGCTATTCTTTTCTTCGATTGTCATTCATCTTTCGACGACACAAACAGGCAATGACGGATTGACTCGTCTGCAGGTCGGGAGATATAGATTGGAGATTGGGCTGTTTGAAATATCGCCAGCCAATGAATTCCATATGCGTGGCTTATGGATTAATAGCTTATGACTCTTCCAATGTCGCAGTGGCATATTCATGGACCTCATGGATTTTCCGGGTCCGGTGGGCTCTTAACAGTTTTATGTGTGTTCGTCTCTTTTGTCCATCGAATTCAGTCCCCACAGTCTCGGTAAGTTGTTCACTATATAGTCTTGTTTTTGTTTATTATGATTTATTTGTCCTAAATCGTATGGGCAAAAACTTGATAAGGCTTAGCAATAACCCTTCACCTTCCAGCAGTAACTTTGATTTTTTCAAGGGGCTGCCTTTGAGTCTTTGCATTTGCTTCACTGATCGTTTTGCAGATCAGCATTCCGCAACTGTAAGCACTCTATCGAACGTGCCATCCCAACGAAGACTCTTCCCCAGGTAAAGTTCAGTATCGGCATCCAATAATCTCACGTCGTTGCCGATTACCGTGTGGCATTAGTCTCCCTTAATCGCTCGCGGTAGTTAACCTCATGCTTAATCACCTGCTTAGTTAGTTTCGGAACTCACTAATCCGAATTGTAGTGAGTGAGGTGGAAGTTCATGAATTGACACTTTGCTTATGATGTTACTGAAATTACTACCCGATACTGAGGATCGTGGCGCCGTTATTGCAGAAATCCAGAGGATTCGACATGTAACTCTTTTTACACCTTCCTCCCTTTACTTGATCAGGGGTTCTTCTTCCTGAACGCACACGCATTTATTTCATTATGTGTTCCTCCAGTTATGAGTACTTCCTCCCCAGATTGCGCTGCATCTCAGAAGTAATGAGGCCAAGTTCGATGTGAGTATTTATCAGGAACACTGCTTCTCTCTCGCTTGATTGTTTCGTGTCCATCATCTTTCTGTATCCCGCGGCTTCTTGTTAGGATTACCGATATCATTTTCATTGGCTTCGCGGCACTTTCAATTACCTTGACAATGGCATTCCCTCCGACCTCGTCTATTCCCTGGTTCATTGTGATAATGCGTCTCAACAATTCGGGACTAACCCCCACAGTGACACCATCCGAGTTTATGCCAAGTCGGCGTGCCCTGAGAGAGTTTTGTGGGCCGAAATCTAAACACGGTTTTGTTTTTGATGATCAGGGTGTCCCGGAATATGGCCAGTACGTGAAGGATCTGCATGCGCGAGTGCTTCAGCAGCCATGGCCACAAAACTCGGTTCTGTCTTTCCATTTCTCTCGGGGCTTGCTCGCTGAGGCCATGGGAGTTGCAGTTAATTGGGCAGAATTTGCGCATCGTCAGACTCACCCACATCAGTCTCGTAGCAGAGGACCACGCGTACTTCCCGAATTCGCAAACCTCACGCAACCGCTACCCCCGCTTCAAGTCATAACGCCGCTCTGTAACAGAGAGGTAAAGTAGATCATTCAATTTTTTTCCGTGATAGTGTATGGAATTGTACTCCATGGTGGTCGTCTTTGTATATGTTGGCACTAACTTATTCACGGATAGGATTTCTCAAGATCAACTCTTAGTTAGTGACAGTCTGTTTTTGTTCGTGGTACGCCCTCTTAAACCCCGAGAAGTTCTAGTTATCATTTAAACTTCCGCTCCCTTGTTTTCCTTCTGTGCACCTATCTCTGGCTCAGAGTCAACTTTTATTTCATTTGTTCTCGTAGTTCGTGGAGACGGTATTCTATTTTGTGAATTTGTTTGTGGGCCTTAAACTTTCATTTAACAGAGCCGTCGTTGCTGTTCGTCCGTCCTTGTACTGCACAGATGAGTCCAATGCCTGAGCAGGGGAAGCCAACTCCAGAGGGCGATGTGCAGATGGAAGAACTACGGTACATGAGAGGCAGAGTCGACATCGGCAACACCACTGCGCTTATTCCTCCGAAGGAGGCTGTGAGAACTACACCTACATTTGCCCCGACTACCTACATTCGGAAGAGGAAATCAATTTCTGGGAAAGAGATGCATTCTGGAACTCAGCGTGGAGAGGGCAGCGGTTCGGGAAATACCATAAATCCTGAAGGACGTTTTATCCCTGTGGACGCCATAAACGCCCTCGTTCGCCTGCGTACCAGCGTGACGTGTTCAATCGAACTGGAGCGTTCAACTCTCAATATGGCCCATCTTGCCGCAGGGAAAACAGCAGGAATCCTCCGACGCCGTCTGAGAGAGGAGAAGGGACACCTTAAATTTCTCGAAAGGAAGGTACGGGAGAAGAAGGACAGCCACAACACCGCAGCAGAGGAGTACGCAAGAGCGCGGGCTGTTTTGGACGCAGCAAGATTTGACGAGGGAGCACCAGCAACTCGGGAGCAGAAAATGGCCATGAGAGCCTTCACACGTATTTGCGAGAAGCTGGTTGAGTCCATGGAGCAGAATTCTGGACGTACATACAACCGAATGCAGGCGTGGGAATTGAAGTTCAACCAACAAAACGAGCGGATCACAAAAACGGTGGAGGAACTCTCAACTGCAGAATTGGCCGCGAAGGAGAAACGTCGAATTGTGGAGACATCCCTTAGTCATCTCGAAGCACTGACCGTGGTTCTGGGAGCACTGTGAGGAGCAACACTTAAACCTTTACAGTGATCGCGATCTTCACAGTTCCATTCGCAGATACTGGACTCACTTACGACGTAGGAATATGCGCAGCAGAGCTTTGCTTTAGTGCGATGGCAATGCATTTTTTTCTTTTTCGATTTTTTGATTAAATCTCAAGTGTAATGGCGATTTAGGACAGTAGGAATCAGAAATCCCCGAGGCATGTGTAGGTGGGGGATGTTTTAAAAACTACAGCATGTGACTATTTGATTTTGTAAATACAAACTCTGGACTTATACAGCCGATATTACGTGAACAGTGAACTTCAGAAGCACCACCGGAATTCAACATATGAACAGTACAGTCGAAGTCAATACCCGGCTGATATCCGTATGGACTATAGTTTCTGTCTGCTGAATAGGTAGACCTCACAGTAACTTCGAAATCGGGAAATGTAATTCATGTGGATCCACCTCAGTCGGATGAACATTATGTACCAGCGGATGATGGTGGTCCCACGCTGTCCAATTTACCGAGCAGTTTAACCCAGCCTTTGGCGAAAATTCCCAGCTCGCGAAAAACAAAAACCCGAGAAGGATACGGGTCTGACACATCGCATTCATTGGTCGCAACTTCCGGTACCTCCACTGCTCACTGAAATAGAACTTACCCAGCAGTAATCCAGAGCTGTGAACACCGAAAAGAACAATCAGCCAATGAGGACAGAGTTCCAATAATAAGTGAACACCAAAGTCCAGTTTCGGTGTTCATCTCTGGTGTAGTTGCAGCCTCTTTCCACTAGTGACGCCTTCAATCCACCATTGAGTGAAATTTTGTTTACATTATTTTCAACTAATTCATGTTATCATTTTGAAATACAAAAGAATTTTATTAAAGATTTTTTCAGAGAGGAAAATACTATGGATTAGCTTGCCACTTTTACTTCTATTGATGTTTAGGATAAGTTATTTTAAGGCAATTATGATTAAAGCCTTGTAACTTTAGTTTTGATATTAGATACAATCAAATGATATTGCAATAAATATTGTTTCTATGTAGAATGCATGATATGATATTTTATTAAATTTTACCTTTTAGCAATACTCATTTTTACTTGTCAATAAGTATAGAGAGTGAAATTATAAAATTAAAACCTCTCAAAGACAATTTCAATTAAAATAGAGATATGTCTTAGCCAATGAGATTCTAATTTATATTATGCATTATAATTGTAGAATGATTTTATCATTCAATTTCATTATACAAAGTGTCTTTTAAGTAGTGTTAAAATTCATTAAATTTTATGTGTCTAAATGTTTTTTTGTCCATATCAACAATTCATATCAATGTTTAAATTAATAAATCTTTTGAATTAGTTAATTATTAAAACGAATTACAGATGAAAATTTGTTATTTGTATATTTTTTAGTTTCTATTTTCTAATACTATCGTTATCACCCAAAAAAATTACAAAATATCAATCTTAAAACTAAAGGTCATAATTATACTGGCTTTTAAAAAATTATCTGAAAAAATTATAAATGATCACATATAATTTTTGGAATTCTTAGTCATACAATCATATTTCATTAACCTACTCTAGAATTTCATCGTGTTTTGATATTTTTGCAAAGACTTAAGTGTGGTCATCAAAATATATAACACATTTCAATATGAATTTTAACTTATTTATAATATTTATTTTTATAACTTTGATATACTTTAAAAATTTACACAATAACAAGTCAAAATACTCCATTTTATTTTATAATGATTAGATTAATATCAAATATACTAATATGTATTAAACTAATCTAACATGTTCCAAAACTTAACAATTTATTCCAAAATATTTTATTGTATGAAATTAATATATCTTTGAATATTTAAATATGATTTTTGAATAAATTAATAGTTTAGATAGATAATAAAAGTGAAGGGATATTGAACTATATACTATTTAATGAATAAAAGTGAATGATTCTTGTAATTCAAAAAATTAAAATGTCCATTGATAGATAATGATTTGTCATCCATATATTTATCTCCAATTGATTTTCTTATCCGGCCTATAGTTGAAAAATATTGAATTGAAGATTGAAAACTTTAAATTGAAAGCTTAACTACACATTCATCCTACATTTCATCCAACTCAAGATTGTAAAAATCGATGAATGCTCCATTAGAAATGCAGTTTATTATTGATTCATTTATTTTTAAATTTAAAAAAATAAATGAAAAGAATCAATTTTTTGAAAACATGACACATTAATATTTTTTAAAAACATGACACATTAATATTTTTTAAGATGTGATTGTGTAATGGCTCATTGGCCACTGCAAATCATTGATGACTTTATTGCCAATGCATAATTCATTCTTTAAATCATCTCAAACCTATAAATAAAAACCTACAAATCCATTCTTTCAAGGTATTTTTTAATTCAAAAAATACTTGTAGCTTTCAAGTAATTTATAATACAACATGATTATAAAATTTTAATTTTAATTTACAATTGATATACAAAAATATTCTAAAAAATGAAACCTTTATTAAATATTTAAAAGCTCCAAAATGTGCCAAAGTATTTTTGCATTGGTTATCCTTGAAGAGACTTCAACCACATATAATCACATCTTCTTTGATAAATGTGTTGCCACATTTTATAGTACATCACAAGCTCATGGCTATTTGGGGCACGGTAACACCAACTTCAAGAGACCTTGGTTGGATTCCATTGTGGTCATAGTGTTTGCACCTACATGTTATCATTCCATGATGGTCAACAATTACTTTAGACCGTCTCAAGATGATTAAGGTGTTCTGATACCTTCCAAGTAAGTGCAATTTCTATGATGATTGCGCACCCATTTCATTCTGTTGTAAAAAAACGAAGCCATTCAAATCCCATTGATTTTTTGTATTCATTTAAAATATACATATTATAAAAAAACCATATTTGTCTATATATAAGCCAATCAAGCACCAATTCTATATAATTTCAAATTGAACCTATTCAATGTGTCTTTTCAAAACATGCAACTTCTTTTGTATCAAAAGTATTTTTATGTGTGGTTAAAGTTCCTCAATTAATTTTTATGTATCTTATGACATAATCTATATTTTATATGTTTGTATATATCTTGACAATGTGTATTCATGATCTATTTTTAAATTAATGAAATCTTAAAAAAAAAAAAAAAAAAAAATTGTTTTTAGTTTTTCATAAAAGATAGAATTTCATTTTAAAACCAACATGAATCTAATTTTTATGATTTGTGTATGTTTTCATAAAATGTGCATTTAAACATATATTCATTTTTTCTTCTTAATCACAAAATATTTTTAGTATGGTAATAAAATAAAAAATAAAATCATTAGTTTTTATAATTCTAATAGATAAAAACAAGACCAAAAAGGGAGGCATGATAATAAAGACAAGTATGAGATAGGTGCCCACTCCTAAAAAATTGTAGAAAATCTAAATTCTAAGACCAAGAGGTGTATTTCCAACAAACACCATTCCCCAATTGCTCCATTACTCAACAAACTCAAAAGAGAGGCACAACCACATGCAAAAACACAAAAAACACACTATCTAACACCGACAAATGCAACAGATCAGCCAATGAATTACACCACTCCTAAATTTTTTTAATACCAATCAATCCACCCCCTCCCAACTTCCAAAAGTTTGAAAACTCCGCTTACAAACAACCAACATCCTATGAGTTACATTCCTTCAGAGCTACCTTAAAGAACTCCTCTTTCTATGCCACTTTACAAATCAAAACCCCAAACAACAACACAGTTTTCTAGAAATAGATCCTCAAACATCCAAAATGGATAAATTCAGTGACCAACGTGTATTCCAAAAGCTCCGTGATTGGTACACAACGCCAAAACTCTACTTACCTTTGAAATAAGGGCAAACAACCGGTTGCAGAGAAGCTCCATGCACCTATGAAACCACATAAATTCTATAATCCATTTCTATTCTTGTGGATGTTTGCATGATAACTAGTGATATAAACACGTTGAAAATATCATAAGGTAGAACTACCTATTGGCAAACAACATCCCATAGCCGTATCCTATAAATGCATGCATTCACAAGCAATGCATCACCTATTTCCATACAAGCAAGATTCTATTTCTAAAACAAATCCAACACAAGGCACTTATTGATTGGCACAAGTCACCAAAAGGTGATTTGTCTTTGTGCACGCTTTTAGGAGGGGTCTATGTACATAAATAGGTGGCTAGCCATACAAAACTCTGAAAATCTCATATCCCAGTATTTGCTAATATGTGGGAAAAAATTCAGCTCATGCACAACTTTGCATTAAGGATATCTTTTTAGGAATACAAAAATAGTTGGTTCTACCTTAAAACATTCTAAAGATTGACATGTACAAATTGTTGCCTTCAGCTAGACTAAGATGATCATTCAGTAAGATCATCCACTACAAAGGTAAAGAGAAAAAAACCCATGCTTTGGATAATTTTTTTTCATAAACTATTTGTTGAGGTAATTATGTGCATACCTTGTCATTATATAGCTTATTTTTTAATGCCCACATCAAAACGTCCACATCAAAACTTGCATGCTTCATTTTATTTCTTTTGCAATGAAGATAGCTATGTATCTGCTTGTATCATTTGTTCAATGTATTTTTGGAGTTTCACATCTAGAATATGCTCATAACTACCCTATAACTTCTTATTTTTGTATTTCATTTTTGTTTGGACGTAGGCACATGCCCATCCATATCAATTGCATATTTTGTTTTTTTGAATTATTCATTGGGGGTCGGCACATGCCCATCGCTATTGTTTGCATTATCTTTTTTTGGAATTTATCATTGGAAGTGGTGACTCAATTCCTAGGGTTTAGAAGATAGTATTCTAATTTAACTTCACTTAGGGTTCAAAAGCTCTCCTTCTCCAACACGCACTCCCAACACTCTCTTTCTCTCCCCTCTCATTCACTCACAGCCCAACAACGCATCACCCATCAACACACATCGACTTCGCCATCGCCATCGCCACTATACATGCCTACTCCTATTGTGTGAGTAATTGTTGTTCTAAATTACTTAGTAGAAGTGGACACATACCCACATCAATTATTTACGTTTTTTTTTTTTTTTTTTTTTTTTTTGTTTTTGTTTTTGGAATTTATCATATGGAAGTAGGCAACTAAACTACAAACTAAAATTGGAATATTTTTTATAAAAAGTTTTTCATTGAAGATATGCACATGCCAATCCCAAAATTACATGATTTTCTTTATTATATTTTTGGTATGACGATAAGCACGTGTCTAATCCTATTGTTTGTTCCATTCAAAAAAAAATAAAAATAAAAAATCTTATTGAAAAGAGACATATTATGCCTATCCTATAACTTTTGTAATTTTCTTCATCTTATCTCCAATCGGAAAGTAGGCATGTACTTACATCTACCATTTACATAGTCTTTTTGGAAGTTTTCACTAAGAGTAAGCACATGCCCATCACTATCATTTGTATAGTCTTCTTTCTAATTTTTCATTGAGGATAGGCACATACCCACCCTCCATTACTTATCTAGTTTTATTTTTTTCAACTTGGAATTGAAAGTTAAAGCGTTTACCTACCCTCTCGCTTGTAAGATCTTTATTTTTTTAATTTCTCATTTGGAAATAGGTCTATCTCATTATTAACATGACATATTTATTTTTTTCTAAATATTTGGGTTGGAATGAACTTTTAGTTTTTCATCAAATGTATGCAAGTATGGATAGGAGGTCACCTTATGGCGGATGCTTTGATGAAAGTCCAAGTCTAAATGAAGGAGGACTTGGAGCCATAATTTTGAGGATGCAAAGGTTGTTGCTTTTTTGAATATTGAAGGTATTGAAGTTGTTTGTGGTGTTGTGGACTTTGAGAGTTGGAAGAATTATTGGAGGTTGTTTAATATGAGCTATAGATGAAATTGTTTGTGTCAAGCGCATTACAGATGGAGGTGCACATGTATATGAGTTACACATGGCAAGAATGGAAGATTGTTTGTACAAAATCCTCAAACAAAGGAATTGAGGCCTAATATATCTTCTAATTTGGAACACACTTAGCATTTTTTTCTTTCTGCACAAAAGTTTCTAAATAATGCACTTCGCCGCCCTCGTCGCATGACCGTTTTTTTTTCCACTTAAAATTAAAGTAGTTTACCACCATCTATAATGCAAAAAATTACAAAGACAAACCGCTTGGTTTGTCATTCTCATTCATTACCAAAAGGGTCAAGGCCTTTTTAAAGGTACCTTCCTTAATTCTTTAGATGTTGACCTCTCTTGCTATGATATATGAATTTTAAATTAGTTAAAAACTAACATACTTTTGTTTATGCTAGACTAGATGTGTCGCTTTTGGCCGATACGGGCCTACGCCGTCGAATGTAGATGAAGACGATTACAAGACCGTTGGTGTAGCATTGGTCGCGGAGCGAAACAACATTGCTCATTGTTTCAGGGGGAGAGCACAATAAAGTGGACCACAAAGTGCAAAATGTGACCACTAACAAGTGAATATGAAGTGTGCTGTTTTTGAAGGCTCAAAGCTGATTTTGAGGATTTTGGTGTAGTTTTTGAGCATTTTAGTCACTTTCTAAGGTGTCATAAGGTATCTTACACACACCTTCATAAAAAGAACATCCTGAATTGAAACTAAATTTGACCACTACTTCTAAATCATGAAAATGAACTTTTCCAAAGTCTTGATTTCTTCATTTGGGGCCCTCTATTGTCTTTAGATGATGTTTTTTTCAATTTAAAAAACAATGTTCGGTGAAAAAAAAGTGACAAAAAGTATCGCGGAAAAGACCCTCTTAAAAAGCATCCTTGCGATACTTTTGGAACCCTAAATCAATCAATGAGTATATGAATTGACTATTTTAGAATACCTTTTAAACATACAGAGGGCCCCGCGAAATTAAAAGTGATTTTGGACAAAACCCTAAACCATTTTGTTCACTTTTCCAAATGAGTCCATTCACTTTGCGTGAGTTCGACGTCTCCGTTTTCCATTGTAAACTCAATGTCCTCTCTCGCAACTTTGGGAAGTTGAAGAAAATCAAGTCTACTTTCCGTATCTCAAACTCAATCTTGCATCGACATAACATAGATCCCACTTTCCCTAGTGTTTACAGAAGGGGCTGAAATTGGTGAAAAGATAAGCACTTTTTTGGTTCACTTTATTGTGCTTCCCCCCTTCAGTATTTTGGAGCTCGATGAGCGTGTTAGTCTCTCTCAGCTTGGAATCCAAAAGTACCCCGAGCTGGTCACAGAGCTTCCAGATCCATGTACTATTATTCACAGGTATGATGAATACAAGTCAAGATTGCCACATCTTTTTACATAGCTACACCCAGATCTATTATTCTTATGAAGACGCGTGCCTGCTCAAGTGATTCCAGTATGTAAAGATCATCCCTTTTCTACGTGAATTCCCATTTTTTGGGAAGCATCCAATATCTCATCACTTAAACATTGATCTAAGCTCATGCTTTTCTTGTTTATACGATGTTTGGTTGCCGCTTCAAGCATCCAACAAATGGCGAAGGTTTCTTGACAACTTATTGATATAATAGATGGTACTAATTGAGTAGTACCAAAAATTCTTACCTTTTTCACTTCACAAATAGGCTTGACATTTTCTATGGCGTTAACCAAAAGTCTTAATATATTACCATGCTAAGCTAGACAATGAAAAGTTTTATAAACAATAGCACAAGATCTCGCTTTTTTACCATTAGTCATGCAAATATGGACAATTTTTTTTATTAATTGATTTTGTTTACCATGCAAGCCCCAAATATAGCCCAAATTTTCCAAGCTATCGTGTGTGCTTGTCCCACGACCTTTAGGACTTGATGGCACACGCCTTAGAAGGGCAGAGCATAAATATCTACAATACAATAATCAACTTTCAAAAAAGCTTTCTTGAAAAAAAAATTAGACTTATTTCCATTAAATGGCCAATTTTCATTTTTTTCCATTCTCGCCTTTTTTGAAAGTTTTGATTGGTGAAACCAATCATAGAATGAACTAAGCACAAAGCTGAGATTCAATGATTTAACAAATAAATTCATATAGAAACTTTGGATTTTTTTGTACCATATTTAGATCTGCCTCAGCGTCGATTTGGTATTCCCTGCAAATCTTTAATTCCTTCAATACAATGGTATTTTACACTTGACAAATCTTTCGCTCTATCTCCTTTAACCATAACCATAGAATGCTTTTACAAATTATGGCCTTTGCCGGAAATGTAAACAATTATGTCATTTCGATTAGTTAAACGTACTTTGACTATCTTGCGTAAAGTCGAATTAGGTTTCTTTGGTGTTCTCGTCGAAACACACATGCATACATGATACTCTTTGCTTTTGAGGACATTGGGTTAAAGCTTGAGTACGTTGTGTGCACCATTTTGACTTTCTATCATGACGAACCAATTGATTTATTATAGGCATATTTCATTTACTTGGTTTTTCAATAAAGTAGCATAATTGTTTTCCTATTTCTTATGCTTTATTTGTTATGGGAATAAGGCCTTTGGCCGCTACACCCTACGCCCTTTGATGCCTATGCCGTCTACGATCTTTATTAACCATAAGAGCACAAAAAAATAAAATAAGAGAGAACAATTAAGAACTATAATAAAGGGCAAAGATACTTTAAAAAGAAATCATTTTTTCAATTGTTTGTGTCCTTTCTTTTTTTAGACAAAAATTCCTACGTGCACTAGAAAGTTCATTTTGCTTGGCTCTCGAAGCATATGTAAGTAAGGCTATCCCTTACGAGATTTGAAGCCGTGATTTCACCATGAAAAGATGATGTCCTATACATCTAGACAAAAATGACAACATTTTTTCAAAGAAAAAAATGGTTAGTTAAAGTTGCGCTACAATAAAACAATTTGCGGCATGTAGCCCGTTTATGCGCTACTTTTCTTTTTCATCTACCTACAATAATTCATAATGCTTTTATTTTTTATTTTAAAAAAAAACCTCTCTACTTGGTCAACATTACAGCAAAAATGACCTTTCCTTTAGTAACGTCTTCATATCTGCTTTTCAAAATCTATATGTATTTTTTTTCCTTTTTAGTAGTAAAACCTTACCGCAAGTTAATCAAATCAACAAATATTCTTTTTCAAACTAGAACCCTTTTCCAGTATTATATATTAGTCAGCTGCTTATGACTACGACCATTGCGCCCGACATCACCAACCTTATAGTGCAACACCAACATAACTATTAACGAACAATATTGCTTTAGAATCTCCTTGGCAATAAAGTAGAGTGATATGACATAATAGATGTAGTTCAATACTACTAAGCACTAGTGCTTGGAATTCCACAATAAAAGGAAAAAAACAAGGAAAAAAAGACTTTTTAAAAACAAAGTGCCATGTTTCCTGAAAGTTACTCCATCCGCTCTAGTTCTCGTGTGGTTTGGGCCTAAATTACTCCATTCACAAGTCAAAAGTTGCTTGACTTATACTTTGATTGGAAGAGAACTCTCAGATAGGTGGAGAGAAAGCATAGAATTAGGATTACAAATGGGGTAAAGTCTATCCCAACTTTATATAGAGACTCCCGGTTTAACCCTAAAAGCACTTTTTTCTTTAAAGCAAGAGAACCCAACTGCAAGCTAAGTAAGTAAGTGCTTGAATCTGCAGTGACGCCCACTCAGCCCATCATAACTGTAGCTCCACAGTTTGTAGACAGTTTGATGGATCGGTAGAATTCTCAGATTGGGGAACACGGCTACACAGTTCTGCATGCACTCATGCATGCATGCAGGTATTGTTCTCAACAGACCTCCAGGTTTGGTGGGACTTGGAGGAGAAGAGAGTGTCAGCTGTCATGAGAATTTGGGCAGTGAGTGCCTTCATGGTCACGTTGTCGGAGGGTGATACGGAGAATTGAGTTGCAGCAAGTTGTTACGGAAATGGAGGCGTAGAGCCGGGCAGTGAAGTCCATGGCGTGGAGGTAACGAACTTGCTAACTTGGAATGAAAGTTTAGAGGAGCTCAGAACTGGATAGAAGGGTGCGCAGTACTACTCAACCACTGCTGGCACTCTTGAATTGTTGGTGAGAACTATGGGAAGTTGGCGATTGGGATTGAATACTGATGTTCAAGAGGTCGGAATTAATGCACAATTTTGAACTTTGATTGACTTAATGTGGTGGGTGAATGCAGAGTTAGCTTTCTTTTCTCCTGTTCTGATCTTTCGGATGAGTGTAGATTGTGTTTCAGGTGTGAGATTAAGAGTGGCGGCTGATGCATAATTATAATGTCAGTCGTTCATGACTCATGAGCCTGTTTGTAAAATATGGGAAATTGGGAAAAGGAAGACAGCTGTGTGCATTGAGGTGCATTGTTTGCCAAGACTCTACCACACCATCACATTAATATAAAATGGCATATCGAATGACACCTTGGTTTACAAGAAGTTCTTTATTAGAACCTTTATATTTAACAAGATTTCTGTCTGTACATACCGATAATCTGTAATGTGGAGGTAAAGCTTATGGCATAATGTCCCGCTCAATGTAGTGTCTAGGATGGGTTTACATGGTGATCGTCTACTTGACTTGTGAAGCTAAGCTCTAATGGAAATGAGAGCGGGTTCAAGCTGTAAAAGCATTCTCCACCCAAAGCTTGAGGTGGTGCTTGAAGGACTTGTGCTTGTCCAGAGGGACCATCATGCTGCACATCATAAATCATCCCAGTATGAGAAACTGTGTTGAAAATGCACAGTTGAGATTCTGCATATGCAACACAGGTGTACTCTGGATAGATTTCAAGGCTTCGACCTCCTCCGATCTTCTTACTCCGAATGACATTTGTCAACCTGCCAGATGCTGCACCTCCCGTCAAGTGAGTCCATTCCAGCCTGTCTACACAATGTATAACACAACCATTTGTGTCCTCTTGCTCCGAGAAAAGGTAGACTTTGCCGCTGCATTCCACCAGCTGAAGGATGGTGGAGTTGGTACTTGCAGAGAAGGGGAGAGGAGTTGCCCAATTCGTCAACCATCTACCTTGATCTACATTGTACACGAGAATGGCCTTTTGCTCAGCCTCCAGAAAGGCAATGCAAAGTATATTGCCATCTTGATACACTCCTGTCTGAAACTCATTCAACGCAAAGTCTGGTCCAGGTAGATTGTCTGTGACTTTCCATTCTGATGTGGATGAGTCAAACACTTCGGTAATGCTTGAGAAATTGCGGAGCTCACCGTGCATAGAACTACTTCCTGCAACAACTACTTTGAATGCCCTAGTTGCTGAGTCTACAATCATGCTCATGAGAACAGGATTACGACGATGGTTCAAAGGCGGCAAGACTCTACATCTTCCAGTCAGAGGATTGAAGACGATCAATCTCTCCTTGTCTATGGACTTGGAGACATTTACGCAAATTAGACCTCCCTTGGCACAAACAAGATACTCCTTGAAGAGCTCAGGCTCTGGCTTAGGGAGGTATGCCAGAGGTGGGAGGCGCCTCCACCGATTTAGAGAGGTGTCAAATCCAACACATTGCCACTTCCCATCACTTGCAATGAAGAAATATGGTACTGTCAAAGTGACTCGCTTGGAACTAAGCTCTACACATAGGCCTCGAAATGGGTCACTCTCTAAAAAACGTTTCACTTGCTTTGACACACACTTGAATTGAAATAGGTCTTCATAACGGAGACAACCTAGGACACGAAGCTGGAGGTCAGTCGATAATTTGCGGCTCCAGAGTTTCCCTAAAGGATCTAAACATGGATCAACATCTTTGCCCTTCCGTTGAGTAATTGAACATAGAGATAAACATGATAATCCTTCAGAAACGTCACTACTGAAGAGCTTGGGAGTGGACATGGCTACTGCAACCAAGTTAGTACGAACAGGATTAACAAGGACGGAGCGGAGCTGACAATATGAAGCTTAATATGCACATTGTGTGGAAACGCTCTTCATTTATAGTAGTGTTGTATCCAAATTGTCTGTGTACTGAAGGGAATGTCTTGCAAACTCAAATAAGCTTGTCTGTACACAATTCGCCAGTTGGACACTGTAGATCGATCGAGAGTCGTTTTAAAAACCATTGCACGAGTCTGGAGGATTAGCAAATGGATTTTTACTTAGAGACCCGTGTGCGGAGACAAAACCGTTCGAGAACCTTCAGCTTCAAGCAGGGAGAACCCTAATTTACTGAGACTTCTGGTCACGTGGCAGAGAAAATCTGCTTCAATCCGGTAGCTGAACGTTTTTCATTGAAAACTGTTGTGCTCCTCTTGTTCTTTGGTAGTCTGCCCCCCTGCTCTGGCTCTTGCCGATGAGGGTTTGTTTTCCTTTTCTTTGCAATGAAACTCGTTCATTTGCTAGAATAAAATAAAATAAATAAAATAAATAAAATAAAAATAAAATAAAAAATAAAACTGATGTGCACAGCATACTGTAGATGAATTTTCTTCCCCTGAACGCTGATTGTCGAGTTGAGTCATCGGAATCTCGGCTATTGATTCGTACTAGCTTTGGCCAGCGGGAGTTATACTTGAGTTTTCATTCTGTGTAAACAAAGATGTTCTGTGATAAGATGCTTTTAGCTTCACAGACAACTTATGACCTGTGGCTTCGCAGACGTGAATGAAGACATGCAAATTTGGTATGGATGGCACTGAAGTCTCTTCACGTGAAAAATAATTGTGCTGTAGTAGTCTGTCTGTAAGCTACTAATATCGATATGATTTTCTATTGGCAAGCTTTTTTGTATATCAGAGGCAAATCGGAAGTCACCTCCAAGGCAGATTATCTAGGGAAGCACGCAACTTGAATCTCCCTAGTAGATGAAAGAAGAAAAGCGTCGTAATTCCAATTTTAATGGTATCGGCAGTAACTAGGGTGTCCATGTGGTGGTGAGCACGAACGGACCTACAATAATTCCCCTGCTGTTTCTTCATTTAGGGTATCAGTAAGAATTCAGAATATTGCGACTGCCTTTCGTTGTGTTTTGCTGGGTTGTTTACTGAAATGGATTTGTGAAGTCGAGGGATAAAGATGTGGCATCACATTTCGATATACAGAATGATTAAGAGTCTATCAGGTGTGACATCGTGTTCATGAGATGAATTACTGGGGGTGTTGAAATCTAGTCCATAGTCGACGACAGTAATTGAACAACCAAAAAACCCCTGAACGCTTTGCAAATCCAGTGTTGAAGAGTTAGTGTGAGTGGATAGATTGACGGCACAACCCGGTGGCGAGCGTTTCAATAGAAGCATCGTACAAAGTTGAGCGTTTTGAGAAGCGCCCGGAGAATTTACCAAGCAGTTGAAACATGTGATAAGCTCTAATGGATACCGCCGAATACCACCCACAAACACTTGGCCTGCACAACGGAGCGATAAGCATTTCCGTCGACCGAATGAGAAATTGGAAGCGCAAGACATTTCTGCTGCCCGATTGTCAAGCAACGTCGAAGCGGATAGACCTACGCTGTAACCTGTGGCCACTATTCCATATCCACTCAGTCCTCCACGGGCTACAAAACTCCACTCTCTTCCTTCTCCTCCCCGTGATCCACATTTTCAGCATTCTTCTCTCTTCGCATCTTGCCTGTTGTTCGTGAGCATTCTTGCTTGTGAGCCATGGCTTCCATCGTTGTTGCCTCCTCCGTGGTGGCCCCTGCCGCCTTCGCCGCTGCGTCATCCGCAGTGTCGACCTCCGAGTCCACCTCGGTGAAGGCCTTCTCTGGCCTCAAGAGCTCCACCCTCTTCGCCTCCAAGGCCCAGAGCTTGAGCTCCGTCCAGAATGGCAGCCGTGTGCAATGCATGCAGGTGTGGAACCCCATGGGCCAGACCAAGTTCGAGACCTTCTCCTACTTGCCTGCCCTTACCGATGACCAGATTGCCAAGCAGGTGGACTACATGATCCAGCAGAAGCTCATCCCCTGCCTCGAGTTCGACATTGTAAGCCTCACTCTCGCACTGTCATTCTATCTCAATGGCTTTTGACATGTAGATATCAGGAATATTGAGGTCGTAAGCTATGTAGAGAAGATTCTAGTCTGGGAGTGGATGCGAATTTTGGATGGGTTTTGCAATTTGTGAGGGGCTGTGATTAACCTGGCTGTTTTCTGGAACAGAACTCCGACGGTGTGTCGCGTGCGAACAACCAGAGCCCAGGATACTATGATGGCCGCTACTGGACCATGTGGAAGTTGCCCATGTTCGGGTGCAACGACGCCTCCCAGGTGCTGCGCGAGATTGGGGAGTGCAAGAAGGAGTACCCCAGTTGCTTCGTGCGTGTGTTGGGTTTCGACAACGTCAGGCAGGTGCAGATCTGCGGGTTTTTGGTGGCCAGGCCCAACTAGATGACCAATTTGTTGATATCCTCCAGGAACCTAGTTTTTCGTTTCTAGATATTCAGAGGGAATGAAATTCTTGCAAACCCCGATTGAGGTTATCGCCTGTGGACATAATAAATGGCTTAATGCCTTGAATTTGGTCTAAACTTGCCTTATCTTTGGAATGACTAAGTCCCTGAATACTCTTGTGATTAGACTTGTTCGATATGGGAGGCTCGATTGTGTAGAATGAGTTGATTAACACGTTCTTTGACCTACTTGTGTCAGTCGTATCTTAACAACCGAAATCCATATGAAGCTAGTATCTGAACATCTTTGTTAATTTCTCTGTCACACTCACGGAGCGTGCGATAGTTTCCCAGACCATCCATGAATATGAATCGAATTTCGATAACTTTAAGTCCTTGTCCTTCAGGACGCAGTGATTTTTAGTATTGGATAGTATGGCAATTCAGTCTTGAAAAAATCAGAAATCTATGCTACCGATATCCACAGTATGGTTGTTTTATTTGAAAGGAATAGTTTAGCCGGTGATTTACCACTGCGTTTAGATCCTTGCTTCGTTATTCGAAGTGAAAACCCTCTTCAGACATGTGATAATTTGACGCTAGCAGTAAAATTCTTGAGAATAACAATCATCCTAATGGATTTCATCAAATGTAGAATATACAGTCACGCCGAATACGCACATTTAAATTGTCTCAAGTTGTTAGCCATTGCACTGGGTCCGCTGTCTGTCTTGAAATGCCCAGGCCACAGTGAAGGAGGCAGACATAGCGACAACGCGCCTCATGCACTTCAAGGGCAGAAGTATCCAAACTTCAATGCGTGTGTACACTGGCTTAGTGTAATGCTTCTTACAGGAATCAGTAATGAAATGGGTAACACGCAGCTGAGCCCATGCGCCGACCCCTACCTCAGTTGTTAATGCTCTGCCCTTGTCGCTTGTGCGTTCATGAATCCAGTCGCAGAGCTCCATAGTTATCGTACGGGTACATGAGTTATGCATCCTGTGTGGGCAGTGGGCACCACTCCAGAGACCAATCCTTCCATGTGGGCAGCAGAAAGACCCAAGGACTTGCTCCAACAATCTGTACTTTTGGATCAGGCTCATCTGCTAGTGACATAGGACACAAGCATCCCATAATTCCCGTCTGTCTGAAGGATCTTTTTTTTTTTGGAAGGTAAATGAAGAAATTCATTGCAATAAATGGTAAATTACAACCCTCATAGGACAAGAGTCCAGGGCGAGACAAGAAAGGGGGGACTCTGTACACAGTAACACACTATAACTAGTTAGGCATTAGGCCGGCTGGTGGCAATAAGTTCCACTTGACCGTAAGACCTGTTCTAGTTCCTAAAATATTCCTGTTCATCCATTTTGAGTCAAATGCACGCAGTGTGCTCTGAATTTGGGCTTCCAAATTAGCTCTCTTGACAGCCTTGAGGGTTCGCTTCCAGTCAATTCTTGTCTGAAGGATTTACTCTCCCAGCTCAAGCTTGGAGCGCTTCAATCATATGGTAGCAGCACCTATTTTCGGACACTTAAGGAATTCACTATATTTGTGGAGGTGGAATGAGTGGCTTCCTATTTTACAGTGATTATCAATAAGAAATAACAAAGTTTCCCCATTTTTGGGATATTTATAAGCACTTACAATAATAACTACAAATTTTGGAAGTGACCAACATAGGTTGACCTATAGTCGGACACCCTTTTGCATGTACGCATGGGATACATTAAAGGTAATTATAGGGTCATCAAATCTCCACTGCAGCAAGAATCTGAGGTGTAAGCCTTTAGGGGGGGGCCGCCTTTAGGTGCTTACACCATACATGAAACAGTGAAATAGGCAAACACTGTTCAACTGACGAATGGCCAATATCAAAGAGTTTTATTCACTTGCCATTAATTCGTGTAACAAACCGCCCCAAATGAATCAGTTTCATAACTCTATTGCTTGATATCCTGACAGTATACATGTGCAAGTCAACCATTTGGAAGAAGGGAAATTCACAAAAGTTGTCGAAATAACTGTATCATTCAGCATGCCACAGAGAAGAATACAAACCGAAAAACTGAGTCATCCATATTCACCATGTCCGTTGTCTAGGACTGTGAAGTCTGACAGGAGCAAGGATACTTGTGAGTCATCATCACTCTGGGCAAGGTCTCTCTGTGTAGGACCCAGATGCTTCACTGCGCCAGGGTGCCACTAAGGCACTGGCGGCCTCGCTCATCATTTCGATCGCTCCAGAAGATTATATCAAAGCTGGGTGCCGTAACTGTTGTAGCCGAGGGTACCACTTGCACTTCAGGGCTATGATTGCCTCGCACTTAGACTCGCTCGGATTTGACCCCCACATCGAGAGTTTGTACTCTAGCTGCATGTGTACTTCTGCTTCACGGTTTCCATCAAGCTAGCGGCGCAGCATAATGCCACTCTAGGTTGGAGGAACGTCTTGGTCACATTACACGGTTCAAGCTTGCCTAGTGATGAGGCTGGTTTGAGTAGGAGCCTGAAGCTGGATGTCAATTTACATGTAGCTTAAGGAGCAGGCTTTGGGTTCCAGTGGATGAGCATTTGCTACTGGTGGTTTTCTAGTTTGAGGAAATCGAGCTGGAGTTGTGGGTTTTATTGCAGGGGCTGATTGATGAGCCATTGATGGAGGTAGCTCAGTGGTCTCAGCTTGGAGGCTGAGTGGTCATGTGAGAGCTCAAAGAGTTCTTAGGGCGGGACGGTGCGGAGGAGCAGCTGGGGAGTTTTTTGGCAGATCATGTTCAGTTGGACAAGTAGTAGAATGGCGAAGATGAAAGAGAATTTGACGAAGAGTTGCCTCAGCGTAGCGCTTGCCATGGTGTACTTGAACTCTGTTTGGGCTCCAGCCATGGCGGTCACGGATCCTGGTGATGGTAAGCGTTCACGTGTGGTTGTTTTGTTCATTTTGTTCATCCTGCATTGAGTTGGTCGTCCAAGGTGTAATACCGGTACACACTACGAATACTAACTTGAATAACCACCTTGATTGTGTTTTCTTGGACAAAGTCTATTTCTGTTTTATAGGAACTGTCTGCCATTGGGTGTAAAGAGAGACAGCATAAGAAAAAATTCATCTTCGTTTATCATCTTGACCTCAACATAGGAAGTGGCTTCGAGTTTTATCAGAATAGGAGAATAAATTTTGATAAGTTCTTGGTTTTTGAAAGGGAATCTTGTAGTAGCCCCACATGAAAGGAGAAAATGATACCTGTGGGGATTATTTCTTTCCGTTTTCACTTCACAAACAGTAATTAATGAAGTGCAATGTTGTTGTGATTATCGTGGATTATTGGTTGGGGTGCAGTCAAAGCTTTGCTCTCATTGCAACAGGCATGGGGCGGCGACACGTCTTTGTGGAGTGGGTCAGATCCTTGCTTGGAGGGATGGTTGGGTATCCTTTGCGACGGAAGCAAAACCAGAGTGATATCCTTGTAAGCTCTTTGTTTTGTCCAGATTTGAATGAACATATTGCATAATGATTTCTTGCAGTCATTTCCATTAGGTCTCAACGTGTGAACACCTGGTCAAGATGAATGCTGCCTATCACTCAGAGGTCCCAGCGTTGAAACTTGTGTCTCTGGTTGAACGTAGTCTTATGAAAGATGCTCTTTCTTGATATGCAGGTTTATATATACTTGCATGCCTAGTTCATCTATAACTAGCTGCATGTTTTCTTTTCGTGACACAAGCTATAGTACAGTAAGCTGCTGTAGCCATGAACAAAATAGGATCAGCACCACATGGCCTCAATTGTGCCTATTTTTCCAACTACACTGGGCTTCGTTAGCTTTGCTTTCAAAATTTGAAATCAGCACTCTCTTCATTGATATATGTCATGCAGGTACTTAGTCAGGAGAGATCTTGCAGGAGAAATTCCTCCAGAAATAGGATCACTATCAGCTCTTCAGAATCTGTAAGTGATACTAGCAACACTTGCTTAGATCCCTACTGCGGATGCCATTAACTTAACATGCCAAGAATGTTGAAGCAGACCAATGCTTGTGTAGATTCTGTGACAAATGTTTTCATCTGCTTTAGATGCTCAAGTACATACGGTATAACCTTCGTTAAAGTTTGGTTTCTAGCAATTGCGATTGTTTACCTTAATTAGGGTGAGCATATAACTGGTGCTACGTTGATATTCTGAAGCACTCTGGATAACTGGATATTTCTGTAGGGATCTCTCCTTCAACAGTGGTTTGGTAGGTGAAGTACCTGCTGAGCTGGGTTCCTTAACCAGCTTAGTCTATCTGTAAGTTCTATTCTACTTCTATACAGCTTCCTTATCAAAAGGTGGATAGGTGACTTCAGCAATAGGCATTTATATTCACAGATATTGTGCGATCTGGAAATGTATTAGTATCTCCAGCGTGATGTGACTATAAATATGACTAGAGATCAATCTGCCCTTCCCCAAGGAATTTGGCTTTTAGCTGGAATTTGTTTTTCACAATGTTTTACTTGCAGGAGTTTGCAGCAGTGCGGTCTCTCAGGGATGATTCCTCCCTCGCTTGGAAAGCTAGTGAATATGAAATTTTTGTAAGTTCCAACTGATTCTCTTGATATGAAAGTGCGAATTCTCTTGTCTTAACCATTGCAGCGAACATAGCATAATTTAATTAGAGTTTGTGAAAGTCCCTGTTCACTATACTTTGATATTGTATTCATCTAAAGAGATCAGATGTCAATAGAATTTTACATATGATCATATGCCACTGCTCTAAGAAAATGTGTGTGTGTGGACTGCAGTGCTTTGAATAACAATAGGTTCACAGGAGAAATTCCATCAGCTCTTGGCGCACTTGTCAACTTGACGTGGTTCGATGTCGCTTCCAATCGCTTATCAGGACCTTTGCCCGTCTCAACCAGTAGCGCTGACGGTCTCGGACTTGATACCTGGCCAAATATAAAACACTAGTAAGACATTTTCACCTGTCGTCCATTTTTAAGTTGGAACAATTTTTGGTTCTTAACACAATCAAACTAAGTGCGTTTGCACAACAGCATACTCATTCTTCTGGAGCTTGCTGAAGATTCTCGAATCATAGAAAAGGAATTCATTTTGGGCGCAAGCTGCTTCATAAATGTAATCATAGTAAGAAGAGCATACAATATTGTATATTTGTCTCCCGGTCATTTACTCGTACCTTGCTGACCTGGAGGTATTTATTTTGCAGCCATCTGAATGACAACAATTTTTCAGGCTTCATTCCACCTGAACTTGGGAATGCTCCTAATCTCCTTCACATGTGAGCCCTCTACTATAGAATTTCTCATGTTTTGCATACAGTTACACGTATCCCTGTTGTCCTGTTGAATTTTATGCTTATCCCTCGCACATTGCTCAAAGCCTCTTGCAGTAATTTTGTCAAGCTGATCCGGTTTTATGATATCTTGTGTACGCATTACTTTTGCTGCCGTCTTTTGGTATTTATTTTACACTGGGTAAAGGATGAGAAGGATTACCTTTGGATGTACAGGCTGCTCGAGGTCAATTCATTTAGTGGACCGATTCCCGTCACATTTGGAAATTTATCTAAACTCGTGATCTTGTAAGCATTTCAGTCCTTTTGTGTACAAAGACCATGATGGTGTTGCTATGTGATAAATTTGAGTAAACATTGATTCAACCAAAAGGTGTACTGTTTTACATTTCCAGCAGTTTAAAATTTTGTTTGTGTGCTAAAAGTTTTGTGCTTTGTTTTAGAATTCCAATCAGTTTCTTAGTTTTCGTTTCGTATTAGTAATTAATGAACTTGTTAAATTTGAGCACTTTTAAATGTAGAAGAGGTCTTAACCAGCTCTTTGTGCTTGCAACAGGAGTCTCCACTACAACAAGCTGACCGGCCCGATCCCCTCTACGCTCAACCCTGGTCTGCATCAAATGTATGTCAACTTCTTATCATTAACGAGATGCACAATGGTTACTTATCACTTGCATAGTATATTGTGATGTTTTATGAAATTTGACGGAGTTTTAGAGCAGCTCTACATAATGTTTGTTCTTTAACACATTTTTTCAAGTTCTCACATAAGTTGGCAACTGTAATTCATCTTGAAGGCTCTGTGCGTACTTTTGAATCTTTGACTTGTTTCTAGAATGTGTACGTTTGTTCACGTTGTTCATTTGTTGTTTGATAATATCACTTCGTGCTGTCTAAAATTGGTCTATTCGGCTTATGTTCTATAACAATTGTGTTCATGTTTTGATCATCAGTCGTGTGTCCAACAATCAGCTTTCTGGGACTCTGCCAGACTTGAGTGCCCTCAACCAGCTTGAATATGTGTAAGCAAACTTAGCAACCTTGTAACGATGTAATGCATACCCTTAGTAATGTCACTTGTTCTGCTGCCGATAACTGTTCTAGTCAATCCTTGGAGTTTCTCAATCGATGTTGAGTAGGTGTTGGATCCCACACAAGTTGGGACAATCTGTATTACCACTGCAAGAGACTTAACGTTGCATTGGAATCAGCACCGAATGTCATCACAGTAATCTCTAGTCACTTAAAACTCAGTAGCCGTCTTGATGTGTTCGTTGGCTTAGCATTTGCAATGTTCTGTGTGACAGTGATTTCAGCAACAATTCTTTCGATCCACAGCCTTTTCCTGCATGGTTAAATTCGTCCTCAAGTACACTTCAGACAATGTAAGACTTTAAACACCTTGATTTATTCACTATTTAGTTCATTTTAAATTCTTCGTGTACCAATTCTTTCTTGACTAGCTTCTTGCCGATTACTCCTCAAGCAAGTTTGTGGTGTCAAGTTTCACATCCGTCAGATGGTAGTCAGCACGAATGGCTGATCAGTCTTTGATTCTGATTTGGGGACTTTTGGGAGGGGTTGCAGAAGATTTGAAAACGGTAGTCTTACAGGGCCCCTGCCAGTCGACATCTTGCACTACCCCGCACTTGAGGGCCTGTGAGTGTTTGACAACCGTGCAACACTCTTTTACCTCAAAGTTTTCGTGATTTGCTGCCTAGCGAATTTGCCGTTGTTGAATTTTATTGCAACGGGTGAATCTTTTAGGGATAGCTACAGGAAGCTTACCTCATGTGCCATGGTCTAACTTTCACTTCTCTACTTAACAGGTACCTCCAAAGGAATCAACTAAATGGTTCATTGACTATCCCAGAGAACATTGGAAAAGCATTGCGATATGTTTCTCTGCAGAGCAACAATATTTTATCCATTGTCCAAACTGCTCCCAACACTACAGTTTTACCAGAAATTCAGTAAGCTTTCTACTCTGAGTGTATTCGTCGACAGTGTGCATTTGTTTTCTGTTGAGCAATATCTCATCATGCTCCAGTGTTCTGCATTCTGAATACGCATAGCAGAGCAGCGTATGAGATTTCATCAACCTCGAGAGCGTGTTCACTATGTAGAAACTCTACCGCTTTTCTTGTCATATTCGATTTGAGAATGGATCTCATAGGCTTTTGAACAGCTTTCTTCAATCAGATTGCAACAAGGCGCTAGGTTCCTTTTCTTTAAAATTATTTTTACTCTATTCACTTTGTACTTCTATGCTCCACTTTTATTTATGTGTTATCGATCATATGATTGCTTAATTTTGCAGATTGGAAGATAATCCGTTATGCAATAAAGATACTAGTGGACTTGTCGAAGTAAGCCCGACTTTGTGCTCAGCTGAGGTGGAATCGATCGGTTCAAACTCAAGTGCAACCAAATGGATCTCGCCTCTGGATTCGAACAACAGTTGCCAATCCCCGTGCACGAACAGCTGGCTTACCTTGAATCCATACGATTGCAATTGCGGTGTACCTCTCATTGTAACACTTGAGTTCCGAGCACTAACAAGCTCAAATATTGATGACGATGCTTTGTGGGAGTCGCTTAGGAATCAAACGTATGTCTCGCTCAGCAACCTCATTAGCCAGAATAATCCTCCATTGAAACTAGAAGAAACTCAGATATGGATTAAGAATGCGTTTTTCAATGAGACACAGGTTGACACTTCAAAAGTACAGGCCAAATTGTATATTTTCCCACTCGCTGGCAGTGTTATTGTGGACCAGCTCACCGAAGACTTCATCAAGACGAGCTTCACCTATCAGAAAGTAACTTATGCTAGTCCTTTCAAGCCAGAGATTGTTATAGGAATCGAGCCCTCAAGAGGTACTTTCTGAACAGCCTGCTGAGTGAGAAAGTTTTAAAGGCTATTCTATAGTTATTTTAGTCCCATTATAAAAAACTTCTTCATATTTTATTTCTCTGTTTTAGTCTAGAAGTTGTTTTACAGGGTTTTCTGATGCTGAGACTTGACATTATATGATGCAGATATAGGCCGTGTGGTTTCCGGAATCTCGAAAGCGGTTATTATTGGCATTGCTGTGGGCGCTGGAGCTCTGCTGGCACTAGTTGCATTCCTTGCGTTGGTAGTTCTAAGGCTGAAACGCAGGGCTGAAGAAGAACGGAAGAAGAATCCGTTTGGTACAGCAATCTTGATCTTTACCGTTTTCTCACTTTAAAACATCATAGAAGTAGTGATGCGATGCATTTTATTAGACCGGAACAAGGATTTGACTTATGAGTTGTTGAATGTGCAGCTTCATGGCAGAAAGCTGAAGCTGGCGAGGCACCGAGTCTCAAAGGAGCCCGTTGGTTCACTTTTGATGACATCAAAAGCATGACAAACAATTTCGACGATGACAATACGCTTGGGGTTGGAGGTTATGGCAAGGTGCATATCTCCCCATTTTGTGTCACATATTTCTTTATTGATGTTTGAAAACGGTCGACATTGGTCATCCTTACTTAATTATCTCTAAAAAAACAGGAGCGATATGCTACTGAATTTATGCAAGTACACTAGAAAACAGCAACTGTAGCAAAAGCAACACCGGTTGCGCATCCTGTTTATATGTGGGAGTGTATTTCACTGTGATTACCAATACATCACGACCCCCGTCAGTACTTGGTGTTTTTCATGTTAATTTAGTCAATTAAACAAGATTCATCAAGATATTAACTGACTGTGTGCTTGCTTGAGCAGGTATACAAGGGTGTTATGGCTGGGACAGGAGCAGTGCTTGCAGTTAAAAGGGCGCAAGAAGGTTCTAAACAAGGCGCCCAAGAGTTCAAAAATGAGATCGAGTTATTATCAAGGGTCCACCACAATAATTTGGTGGGACTTGTGGGGTTCTGCTATGAGAAGGCAGAGCAGATGCTTGTGTATGAATACATGCCCAACGGTTCATTGACAGACTGGCTTCGTGGTGAGTATAAACGAGGCTGAAAGCAGATTCTTTTAAATCACTGTCGTTCTATGTTTGTTCAATCACTGGTGTTGATTATATATTGCCCCCTTGAGATTTATCTAGTATCGCTTTATAACTACATCGCTCTTGGATATAGGAGGGCAACTACACTTTCAGATGATCTGTAGGGGTCAGTTTAGTCAAAATATGAAGGTTGTCCTGTCTGTGTTAGTTTATATAGGATAAATCTTACTGAGGAAGGCCAAATAGCTAACACGTTGAGAGGAGCTGCAGCAAAGTACGTTTTCTGTTAAATAATCGACGATTATTTTGTCATACATTTCGAACGTTTTTTCATTGTATCCAATGCGATGCAGGCGGGAAGTCAGATCAACCTTTGGACTGGGACAGAAGGCTCCTGATAGCCTTGGGTGCAGCCAGAGGCGTGGCGTACTTGCATGAGAATGCAAACCCACCAATAATCCACAGGGACGTCAAAGCGTGCAACATTTTGCTTGACAAGAGCATGAACGCTAAGGTCGCCGACTTCGGCCTGTCGATGTTGGTTCCTGACGAACATGACAAACGCAACCATACGATCAAGGGAACCACGGTATGCCAATTCTGCTCAATATAAAATACTCAAAAGTCGGTGTAGCTAGTTGCTTATATTTAATATGTATTCGTAGACTTTGGGTATGGTCTTCCAGCTCGTTGACATAATTTGGGTGCTTTCCAGGGCTACCTTGACCCAGAGTACTACGCAACAAGTATCATGACGCCTAAGAGTGATGTATACAGCTTTGGGGTGGTTTTGCTGGAGCTTGTAACCGGCAAGCCACCTGTTAGTCGAGACGGTCACATTGTCAATCAACTCAAGAACACACTGAACAGAGCAGGTTTGACAGGTGTATTTGAGTTGCTCGACCCTGTGCTTGTCGACACACCAGTACAAGACCTGGACACGTTTGTGAAGATTGCCCTTGAGTGTGTTGGAGACACTTCAATTGAGAGACCAAGCATGCATGAGGTGGTGAAACAGTTGGAAGCTTTGGTGGGTCCAAAGTCATACTTTATGCCAGGAGGTGACAACACTGTATCAGCGAAACCAGAAAAGAGGAAACAGAGATTGCTAGTTAAGGTGCCAAATGAATTTCCAGATGGTTTTGAGCCTGCTTCTGGACAAGTCTCTCAGGCTTCTGCATCAGCATCTTCGCAACAATCCTTTTCTAAGTACAGTGGAGGCTTTGATCCCAGCCCGAGATAAGTACGAAGTTACTAATTCACTTATGGATCAAGCGTGAGCATGCTTGAATGTGTAGGATTCTAATCGCTGACTATTCGGTTCTATTAAATGTGCAGAGGCTGACTATTCGGTTCTCGTGGTTTGTTTCTGCCATGTGAAACGATTAACACACAGTGACAAGTCATTTTGAGTGCACTGCTTCTCGTGCAAGTCAGACATACCCCTGAAATACACTTACTGCAGGTTCAGCAATTAAGACTGCAGTGCCAAAACTAATTCTCTGTAAATGTGAACAATGTATACTTCGTTTTATTTCTCAGCAGTAACTTGTCAACGCTAGGGCAGCTCCGATTGTTGAACTTAAAGGATTAACCCTCAGCGTGTACCGATAGTCGAAAGTAAGGATTAAATGGATTATTTGATGATCAAGGATTAATTTTTTACAGAATCAACCTACTAGTGAACGAGTGGATGTCAATGCCGGCGTTCGACGTGGATCAATGAACAGTCTCTTATTAGTTTCCGGTTCTCTTTGTGTATCAATTGCCATGAATGCTACTATGTTCTGAGCCTTATTCTCCGTCCTCATTCTTAATACCACAGTTTTCTATGCTACATTTCTTGTGGGACTGTCTAAGAGAAAACATGGTTGAAAGAAACAATACCACAAGGCAAAGTAGTAGCAAAAGATTCAAATCAATTCGTGGGATGGAATAACAGTTATATCTTCTTCAATGTCGTAGTTCAACTCTTGAGCACTACTGGGTAATCACTATTGTAGTGAACCTATGCAATGTAACATTTTCGACCTTGCAAAATGATTTGCACAACCGGCACAAGCTATTTCATCTAGGACAGGCAATTGGCTCACTTTGATTGTAGTTGACACAACAACAAAGGCAAAACATGGAATGCACAAATGCACCAGTTTTTGGTTGACTCCTTTGTTGTGAACATTCTCAAGGATGAGGGACAGTGAGTTGTTGTCGTGAAGGAACACTGTCAATGGTAACCTCCGCGCCATCCGGCCAAATGATTTGCAGTTGTACAGGTCCATCTGTAGAGCCCAAGCCGAAATGCGCTACCGGCTGTGCAATGGAAGACCACGTCTCGTCAAAATATATTAACACCACCATAACTTGAAAAAAATATGATATAACTGATCTACCAGCAGACAGACAATCCGGACAAAAATGCAGTGAAAGACTTGTGAGTACTACCAGACAAAATTACAACACCAAATTAACCAAATGAGCTTACCTCCATACAGCATAAGTAACCGCTGTTTATAATGTGGGGCATAGAAACAAGGCCAAGCACATCAGCACCTCTCTTAAAATGAAAAAAAAAGAAAAAAAAAAAAAGAGATAGACAAAAGCCAAGAGGAAAAAAGCAAAAGAAGAAGAAAAGTGAAAAACGATTTTTTTTCGAAAAATGATTCTCATATTCTTCCTTCGAAATAGGATAGTTGACAGCAGCTTGTTTGAGCTTGGACTAACAGTTGCGAAGGAAAGATTCATTTTTTTAATGAAGTGACTTGCTAGAACAAGCTCCTACTGAAGTGATACATACCTTCCTGCATCAATGGCTCGCTTCTGCACTCGGCCGGATTCGTCAATAAGCCTCACGGTAGCCCCTCTTGCAGGAGCACCCTATTGTCAATGGGACACATACCACGCACAAGGTAACCAGACAAGCACATAACCGTGATTTCCAGATGCATGCCGCAGCTCTAAACCTTGCAGTTCATATGAAGTGATAGCATGCTTAATTTTGAAGCTAATTCTAAGAGGTTACAATTTCAATGTAAAAACTTAAATTGCCTGATATAATCATTGATCGTTGCAACAGGGCGAATGGACTTTTGGAAGTACCTGCTTTGTGAGGGGTTTCACACGAACCCAAGCATTATCGTTCTCTGGCGATCGAAAGAAAGAAAGGGGTTGTGCTCGAAGCTCTCCATGAGATCTGCAAAAGATCAATCCCTCGCGCCATTGCATTTAATACGTCATTACTGTCACCCCCTGCCCGTGCTAATCTGTGTTAAGCAGCAAAGGCGCTGAAAATTCTGAAAATACTTTTAGAGGTCGGTTTACCTCTCTCTTTGGGAACTACTTTGTGGCTTCCTAGAAAGAAAATTCAACAGAGATGGGAGATTTGATTTGAACATTAGCGACTTACATGAGCAACTCCAACCGACCATCTCCATCGATATCAGCAACTGCAGCCCCTGTTCCTAATCCTTTCGGCTCACTGGCGTCACCAATGTCGCACTCAACCCAATTGCCTGGCCCATTCTGAGAAAGCACACAATTTAGTTGGAGAATGTCACAAATTTCTTGATCATAGCTGGAAAGTTTGTTTAGGTACCAAATTACCTTTCATATCCAGTGTCTAAATCTTTACCGCTATCAACTAACACCTCATGGAAACTCATGACCATTGCAAGGATATATACGGAGATGCCAAACCTGTCGAAACAAGCGATTGGTATCGCCAATGTTGTTAAAGAAAAGCTCCTCATAACCATCATTGTCGAAGTCAGCAGCAATGACAGTGCGGATGGCAGAAGGTCGAGCCATTGCTGGAGTTGCCACATCCTTAAAGCCTCCAGAATCACCATCTTTGAATCCTAGCGCTTCTGCACCTCCTATTGGCCCCGGACCAGAAAGCGCGAACAATCTGTGAGGCCCCTGAAAGTTGGATTCCAACGCTCGGATTATACTTTTGTGGGAAAAGTAAGCAGAAGTGCAACTCCTTGACCAAATTGATATGCACTCATCCCCAAGCAAATTCCAACACTAGTAGTAATAGAGGGTGTAAATATGATGAAGGACCACAACTTGATGCAAGAAAATTATGGTACAGTTACGTGTTTGAAATGCACCTGCCAGTTCCCACAAGCCAGTCCTAAATGACCATCACCCAGCGCGTCAACTACTGCGACACCTCGACAATTCTCTAGAGCGTCCATCAACCTGCATTTCGTATTGTATGGCATGAGTTAGATGCATGTCATTTGCAACTTCAGTTTTCAGAAAGATGAAGACAACTGCGTCAAAGACTGGGATATTACCCGTATGCAGAGGCACACTCAACGAAGCGTCCACTCCCATCCCCTTTGTTGATGAATAAGAAGTTGGGACCTCCCTACACAACAACGTAAGAGAGGCAATCAGACATTTTAAAGAGTTGGTGATTACTAATCACACTAGGCAGTTCCATATTACTATGTACAAGGGAAGACTTAGTATAATCTTGCACCTGAAACGTAACTAAACAAATGCATAAATTAAATGCAACGTAATGTAATTAGCTAAATTCATGCACTACCTCGTTGCCAGCAAAAATGTCCATTCCAGAATGTGAAATCAGAGGTAGGGACACAAGTGCTCTCCCGCCAGTTGGGTACGCGGTCAAGCCCACTTCTGAAGCAACGTCGGCGACAAAGCCTTCTTCAGTCATCTCAAACATCTGCTCTGCATTCATCACGTGTTTTCGTGTCACTAAGCCCGATGAGTAACAGGTGATGTGTTCTAATGATAGAGTGCATGTTTCATGGCTCTACACCAAAGTCTAGAAAGGAAGTAAGTAAGTCTTGCTTGGATGGGGAAAAGAAGAGATAATTTACCTTCATCATACCCCCATAATTTGCTACAAAGAATGAGTATCTGCAGCCATTATTTCCATATCAGTTGAGAGGCAAATAGGTGACAACAAGTACTGGCCAGCCACACCATCAAGTCTCTCAAGAAAACTGAGAAAATTTGACATGCCTCACAAGGATCTTCCAGATCAGATTGGGATTCCGAAACATGATGAAGTGAGAAGTAGAAGATGGCCACTTACTTCCCACTACCTAGGCGGTCAACAGCACATACAGATCGTCCAGCACACATATTCGATTCATCCATGTTTCTAGGTAAGGAGAAGAGATCCTGCCACCTGACAACAGTCCCATCCCAGTAAATATCTCTACTCCATTTCAATCTTTGATTATAACCTGATTAATATTGGGAGTTCATCAAGTCTGTATGAATAATGATTTCTGCATGCTGTTAAATACGAGATTTTGCAAGTTTCTGAGAAGTGAAACGCTTACTTTCCACTCTGAGAATCGAACAAACGATCCGTGACCTTTTTACGCCCAAGAAATGTGTCTGTGTTTAGCACATATAACTGCAACACATGCATGACACAGACTTTAGATTTGTACTGACACTAAGTATCAATCCAGTGATAGATCTTGCAAGGCAAAGCATGTCATGATTGCATACCCTCTAGTTGACGAGTATGGTTACAATGTAAGGAAAACAGGTAGAGAACCAGTTTACTATGAAATCTCAAAAATCAAGGTTATCAAGAAATAATAGTCTCAACCTCTTCCTGACCATCGCCATCAAAATCCCCGGCAGCCACACCAATGGACTTGGTTTCTGGATCTTCCAGAGGAGTCCCCACAGCAACATCCACCAACTCTTTGCCATTCCACTGTCATCGAGTTTGATCAAAAGCAGTGTGAGGCCTACACGGTGCTCGTGACTCTCAAATTGTGTGTCAATGTGCACTAATTCTAAATCCGAAATTGAATTAGGGCTATCAGAGCATAATTGATGAGAGGAAATGCCAATGGAGGAGGATCAATACCTTCAGTAACTGGTTTTGAAACCCAAAACCGCAGACAAAAAGCTCAAACTCACCATCTCCATCCAAATCAGCCACGCACACACCATAATTCAACTGCCCACATATCAACTCCAGAAGTATCAGGATCACACGGAAAATATCAACCTAGAAGAACTTGCTGCACCCTGTTGCTTCACACAATTGTATGTAGAAATCAAACATAAAGGAAAAATCTAAACCCAAGAGTGAGCTCCTTCTTTTCCCAGAAGTGAAGAGCCCTAGAGGTGCTAAAGCATGAATAGAAGGACACAGGCCAACTCATTAGTTATTCATTCTAATCCTATTCAATTATACTGCAATCACATCACACGCAAGGGCTCTTCCTAAAACCATAAATTCCCCTTGCTTCCTATTTCCCGCACGGCCCCCAATAGATCCACATTTTCCAAGTGACAACCAATAATTCATATCAAACTCCATAGATTTTAAAAACAGATACATGACCAAGACCCTAGAAAACAAACAAGCAACCGAAGGGACAACATTGGCACGAACTTACCCGAGGAGGATTGGAGACAATCAAATGAGAGACATCCTTAAACATGGCTTGCTTCAGCGCTACTCTCTGCCCACTAGCACTCTGCATCCCTTCACTACTACTGCACACCACTCGAGCAGCTCCCCAAGATGGCCTCACCCTGCGAGAGACGCCCACTGCCACAAGCACCCAACCACCTTCACCATCCAGCTGATCTCCAGTCCATTCACTGTCATGCTACTCCCATTGAAGGAACAGTGGAGAAGAGCTGGCAATAGAAAGTGGAGTGCAAACAGGGGAGGGGAGAGCAGTGGTACCTAGAGATGATGCTGCGATGGCGGTGGAGAAGGTCCAGGACCGGAGCAGGGCCGAGGAGAGTGCCATCGCCGAGCTGCGTTGCAGCAACGAAGAGTTCGGGAGCGAGGCAAAAGTGGCTGCTTTGGAAGCTTTGGGTGGAACTGGTGGGTGACTGCCAAATGGATCATTCGTTGGATTGCACTGGATAAGCCTCCTCTATGGATGAGAACCATCCCATCACATTAAATTCAGCTAACTCTGTGATTTTGCTCACACCCTTGACGTCTTGGGCCCATTTTAAACACAGGCTGTAGCTGGCCGGAAGGTGGGCCGGATTGAACATTTTCCCAGCCTCAAGTTTGGGCCCAAGTTGAGAGTTTGGGCGACGGGAAACTTTGTCCCAATTGCATCAAACCGGCCCAAACATTTTGGCGCCAAAACAGTGGCATGTAGGATGCCACGTAAAATAAATCTAAATTCTGGTACACCTTAGTATAAACTCTTGGACTCAATTTGAAAAAAATTGAGTAATCTTATTGATTAAAATTTGAAAAGTTTGGGCTGATCTTCGATTTGGCCTCAAGTATAACTTCAACTTTGTTGATTGTGAACTCAACAAATTGAAAATTTTTTTAGGCAATGACAATTCATTTGCAACTCCACAAATTTCTTTTTTTGTTCTCTTTAATTACTTATACTATGTGTGAAGTGATGTGCTTTTATGTTTTCATCTAGTACTTAAAGCAAAATATCCTTTTTTTCTTTATCCATCATATATTATTTTCTTTATTTTTTATCCAAGTTATGAACTTTTTATTGTTGGATGTTTGGTACAAGCCTTCAATGATATTTTTAATCAAAAATAAAACCATACAAAAAAAAATTTAACCAGGTGATCATATGTAGATAAAAGTGAAATTTTGCATTTGACAATCCTATGGAAAGAAGCAATCAAGCCTGGATTAGGAAACACTTTGCAGAACATTGCAACATGTAAAGATACAAGAGGCGTGGATTAAGTCGAACAGGACCACGGTGGCAGGTCTGCCAACACGGGACCACGGTGTTGGGCCCGCTAGCACGGGACCAAGCGCGGTCGTAGGCGCAGTGGGCTCCGAGAGAGAGCACAAGGTGCCCCTTTTATGAAAAAACATCACCTTGACACAGCACTCCTTCTGTGTCTGTCCGCCCTTGTCCTCCTCCCCCATCTAGGTTTGCTGTTGCATCCCTCTTCAGCCACCATCTCCACCTCCTCCCCCTCCCTGTCCTGCCTGCTGCTCCGTCACCACCTCAGAAAACCTCCCCATCTCTCACACCCGCTGTGATTTATGAGGTACTCTTCCTCACACTCCAACTTGTCTCCCTGATTGCTCATGGGATCCGGGATCGTAGCCAGCATTGCATTGTGTACTCTCTCTCATGAAGCAACTATTATTCATAGAAGCCCCATGCTTGTTTCATCTTGTCGTTTGGGGGCTTTGCACGGTTTCTGAATTCTCAGTATGGCTTTACTGGTTTCCTCATCAGCTAACTGATGGAAATACTAGGACTTTGGGAGGGTTTGTAATTTAGGTGGATGGGATCGGTGGTGTGGGATAGTGTTGGTAAGGTGGGAATGGCTGAGGGTTTAGGGTTTTTGATGATGTTTTGGATGTGGAGTGGTGTGTGTGATCGGTGTCGTATGAATGTAGATTGTGTGATAGTGGAGTTTCTAGTTGGTTTTATTGAGTGTGAGGATCTGAGGATGGATGGTGTGATTAGGGGCGTTGGTGTTTGTTTTGTGATTGAAGATCGATCTGTTTTTTTGGTGGCTCTCGTGGAATTGATGAAAATGGGTGTTTTTTGTTTTTTGGTGTCTGCAGCTCAAAGGAGAAACCGACTCTTGGGTACGTTCATTTCTGATTGTTATTCAGTTTACTACAGATTTCTAGGTCAAGCTCTTTAGGGGAGTCAGGGTGGTCCGAGAAAGAATTGGGCTACCATGTCACGCATGGGAACTTCAATCCTGAAACAGAGTTTATAAGCTGTTATCTCAGTGGCCGCAGTAGTAGGGTGATACTGCTCACTTTGACACCCCCTATTGGTTTTAGAACCGTCTTGGTGAAACATTTTGTGGAAGACTCTTGAGGTGCGAGCTGGAGGAAAACCAGCTACTTGTGGTGTATTTTACTTTCTTATATTGGACAGGAAGATTAGGCAAGATTATGTGGAAGATGTTTACTTTGTTTTGAGTTTTTAAATCACTGTTTGCAGTGGCACGCGGATCAAGACTCGTAAACGGAACATTGCAGTTCCGTTGGACACTGCTACGTTCGCAGATGCTGTGGTTCAAATCTACAACGAGCATCAGGGAGACTTGGTAAGTGAAGTACAAGCCTGAATTGCTTAGTCTTGGAATGCAATCATCCTATTCCTCGTTATTTCTTGTCTTCTTCAATTATGATCTTTGTCTGCGGTATTAATTATGTAATATCTTCACGTTCATTTTGCAGGAACTTATCGCCAAAGATGTCGATGCATCGGACCTTGACTTCTCAAGATATGGTGACACTTTCTTTGAGGTGAGTTACTAATAGTTGTCGGATCAAAAATTAGCGTAAAATATTAATTAACTATTAGTTCACTTAGTTTCGTCCTGTGCTGGCATTGATAAATCACTCGGCTCTTGCGTTGCAGGTTATCTTCACTGGAGGACGGAACCAGCCGGGAACTACCAAGCCTGAGGAGGGAGAACGCCATCCTTACTCTGTTCTGAATTGTGATGACACACGCGAGAGCGTTCTCCCGGTTGTGTTGTTCTTGCAAAAGATTATTAGACGCCGGCCGTTTATGATCAAGACTCTTGAGAATGTGATGAAAAGGCTGTTGCAGTCCTTGGTGAGCCCTACCTTGCAAATATTGCACGCTCGCTAGTATTTTACTATTTTATTACTATTATTAACATGTCTGCTCTGATTATTATTATTATTTAGCAGTGTTTTGATAATTTATTGAAATAACATTTATTGATTGAAAGTTATTGAAGTTTTCCAAGCTTTAAAATATAATTGTTCAGCATCAAGTTACAGTTTTAGGTAGGCTTGATTAGATGTTTATGTTCAAAGAATTAAACTCGTCATGAATTGGAATATTACTCAGCTTCAGACTTCGTATTCTTTACTTAGGTTCCATCTGTTTGGTTTGTGTACAGGAACTGTATGGACCTGAGGATCGCAAGAAGTTAGCCATCTTCACTGCGTTGACATTCTCCCAGAAGCTATCAGGGCTCCCGCCTGAAACGATTTTCTCTGCGTTGATGAGTGACAGTTTGATCGCAAAGGGCACTGTCCTGTCTTTCGTGACCGACGTGTTCAAGGAGTACTTGGTGGAGAACAGTTTGGATGACTTGGTTAGTCTTCTGAAGCGTGCGAAGATGGATGATCGGCTACTGGACCTGTTTCCGATGCAGAAGCGAACAATCGAAGGTTTTGCCGAGCACTTCAAGTACAGTTTCTGAACTTTTTGCAGTGAGTTTGTGTAGGCGGGCCGCTGGAGATGAAATAGATATTTGGCTTCTCAATTCGTTTGTAACTGGAATGTTAATGGTAATCATGAGGAGTTAGTTTCGAGTAACAAGACTTGTGGTGTTTCTTGGCTGCAGCAAGGAAGGTCTTGGTGTGCTGGTGGATTACAATACGAAAAAGGTATTTGATGTGAAGCTGAAAGAGTTGCGCACGACTATGACGGACCAGATTGCGGAGGATGTTAATGTCAATGATGTCATTGAGATGGTGAAGCAGAGGCGGAAAGAAGCAACCTTACCCGACGTGGATGTGGTACGCACGATCTGGGATGCGATCATGGACGCCGTGCAGTGGAGTGGCAAGAACCAGCAGCAAAATTCGAATCTTGCTCTTCGTCAGGTGGGCTTCGTCCGAAGTTCTTTGTCTTTGGGATCGTTTGTTGTTGTGATGTATGTATGTGTACTGAAGTGTGTTGGAGTATGGTTCTAAGCTAATGCTGAGGGGATTCTACAGGTCAAGCAATGGGGCAAGCTTTTGGGTGTTTTCTGTACAACGGCTCGACTGGAGATGGACTTGATGTACAAAATCCAGATCCACTGCTACGAGGATGCAAAGCTGATGAAGCTGTTTCCCGAGATCATTCGAGCATTGTATGATCAAGATGTTTTGGCGGAGGACACAGTTTTGAAATGGTTCAAGAAAGGCTCCAATCCTAAGGGCAGGTAATGTCTTGCTACTGATTGTTTCCGTTGTAGTTTTTGTTTTTGTTGATGATTCCGATGTACAAGATATGAGGTGCTAAGTTATGGATTGCGTTGACAGACAAACCTTCGTGAAAGGGTTGGAGCCATTTGTTAAGTGGTTGGAGGAAGCTGAAGAGGAAGAGTAGTTGGAACTGCATGAGATAATAGAACTGCAGTCTGTAACGTGAGCTGGCAGTAGATTGCTGCTTTGGTAAGGGAGGGTGTTTTCAATCTACCCTTATTGCAGGATAGTTTGGTTGAACCTTAGTATCATTTTGCGGTACAGTACGTAGTGGATACACATTGGAACAATTCTCATTTGATATTTAACTCCCATGAGAAGGATTGATCTCTCATTGGTCCTATTTGCATCTTTACACGATGGTTAGTTTGGTCACGTCGTCCAGGTGCTGTTGCGATTGCAACCTTTTGGGCGGCTTGGTAGAAGCCTGCTTATTGAAATAGATCAGTGCAAATTGTGTCTGCAACTTCGGTTGTCCTGTGTATGATGTATTCTATGCCTAGCTTCGGAGAACGTGCTAGAACTGGAGTCAGTTTGGCAAAAACGGTACATTTTACAATAAGTTCAGGTGGTTTTATTGACACGAAATCAGAAGAAAACACTCCCCCGATTATTCAAATGACGACAACCGGACGTGTACCAGATTGAGGTGTGAGGTGCCATTACAAGTTTTATCTCCCGTATCTGAAGTCCTTGCTTTCATGGAAAATCTTGCATCTGGCCAAACAGGTTTAGATGTGTTCTCACCAAAGCAGCCGGACAGACTTAAATCTGTCTATTAACTTCCTTCAGAAATTATTTTTCACGTCATTCTGTGACGGGATATATTGATCTGCCATGGTGAATGCGTGTCGACGGATTGATTCTCCACATCACTGACAAGCAAATGCTACACTTGATATGATGTTGAAATCTCTACTTCGTTAAACACGCAGAATTATTCTCGAAAACAGTACAATGAATTATATTACGTATGTGCTGGTATACGAGTGTTATCGATGTCATCGATCACAAGCCTTAGTGTTGCGGCCACTGAAAATGCTTAGTTTGTCCAACATTTCTAGAGCAGATGTCCCTGATACTCGTAGAATCGACCGAAGCATCGTCTGGACTTCAACTTATAATTTGTCATCGGGGTGCCATGTGCCATTCATTCATCTGTAAATGAAATTACGTATCATGTATGTAGTAATGGTCAAATATTCAAAATGACACAAATCTCAACTTTTTTTTGGGTGGGAATGAACAACTTACTAAGACTCCTGTATGTAGGTACTAAAGTTCGAACTTAGTATTACTATCATTAAGTACTATACTGGAAGTGCAGCTACAAAATAAAAAGGTACAATCATCATCTAAGCAAACATCTCCCACACGGTACTCATTCAGCTTCAGCTTATGCATCATATACCTTCAAAGCATATACTCAACCTGATTAAAAGATTTTTCGCAAAAATTTCATCCATTGAATTTTTTGTAAATTTTCAAAGGCCTAAAATAGATTTATAGTACCTAAGAATAAGTAGTTCTGATGACCAAAAATAGTATAAAAGATTAAGTAGAACACTCATTTATGTCAAAAATAGTGTCTTCTATGATAGTTTAAGATCTCTATAATATGATAGTTTGAGATCCCTAGAACAAGGCAAATACTTATACAACTACTAGTGTTGTAACCTTGTCTGTGCAACTTTGCAACATGATGCTTTCCGTCTCAAACATTGTGTATCAGAATGTCCTGACTAACCCTTCCAGTGTCTTGTCACGTTCAAGTCCGCTTGTGCTGAAGGCATGTGTGAGACTTCAGCCGTACACTGCCTTCCCAAGGACCTTATGAAACACGCACCTTGATGCTGCAATACCGTAAAAAAAGATGAGAACCACCTCCATCGAGAAAACAAAATCGCATCCATTCAAACTTCAGACGGTGTTTAAACCATGAAAGAGTAAATAAACTATTTTACGACAAGTCAGCCCTTATGATAGAGGAAATAGTAAAGCACCAAAAAAACTAACCTCCAATCTTTGCCTCATCAAATTGCCGCTCAACGATCTTCTTGATGCTAGTTGGCTCGCAAACTGTAACTCGGTCACTTAGACCTCCCATGATATCGAACTGTCCACCCTGTTGAGCCATGGAGACTGAATCTAGATACCTGACAAACTGACGACAAGCTTGGAAACAGTGACGCAGGAAGGACTCACGAGTCACTGCTGTCAAAATCACGAGGCGTGTGTAAGTGAAACAATGTAGTAGTTTATACATCAGTCACATCAACGGTACAAACACGGTTGAACTGTACAACTAACGCTAAGAGATGTTGTCCTCTAATTAACAACCACTAGACTTTCCACATAGAAAACGTAGAACTCTCTAACAGACAGTGTAGTGTGTAGAAATAAACGCAAAGGACTCAACAACAGCAAGCACAGAAATGAGATATCCTGAGACACATACCTCCCTGGCAAGAAGTTAATCTGTGCACTCACTCTCCGACGCAATTACAAAATGGAGGAAGGCGGAGGCGGAGGAAAGCCTTTTAGCATTGTGGTGTAGAGACGAGGGCAGAGCCCGAGAGTGGCAGGACCAAGCCTGCCTCGGGATTAGCGTTTGCATTTTGATCAGCCGTTGATGATACTGTGCACTGGTTGGGCATAATGGACTCATTCCCGATTTACTGATCAACCTAGTAATGTGAAGAATCGTTAGGAAAAGTTGGGTAATTTCTTGAATCAAAATACATAAATATTTACGATTATCACCCAAAGTGTATATATTATCCACGAATTTTGAAGAAAGGCACTGAATTAGTGTACATACGATTCAGAAGTATTCAAAGTTTTCTATCAATTTTCAAATACCAAATGCAGACCCCCTACATGATAAGATTTTCGAAGAGCATGTCATACTCACCATCCACTTGCAGGTTGGTGATTCAACAACGACCTGGATCGAAGGCCTGCCGATCGATCGTCACGAATCCCAAGACCCATAGTTTATTGCAATTCAGATATTCTCGACGTGGAGGTCGCGTGCTCCACCCACTTGCAAGTCAGCTATTCGACCGTCATCGAGAATCCTGCCAGCCGATCAGTACGAATCCCAAAGCAAACGATTCCCGAGGTTGAAGACGTGCACGCCATGCCCATCACCCGCCTGCAAGTTGGCATTTTGACGGTAAGTCTTAGTCAAAAGTCTGGCAAGCCTACCACAAATCTCAAGGGCCTGACAAGGTCACCACGAATCCCGAAACCCATGACTCCACAGCATTTTTAAATGCAAGGCGAGCCCACCACCAACTTAGGAAGCTGGCAATGACGATGATGCCATTCGGCTCTAACATCGATGATAATAAATATAATGTGGCAGACCCTTGAAAGAAGCGTATCTCGAAAGACGTGTTCACTTTCAATGTCATCATGCAAGCCAGTCCCCTGGGGCTGCTCAAGGCGACTGGTAGCTATCAGAGTGATTACGTTTCTCAAAACTCAAAACTAGCTGTCATTGCACAAAGCTCACGAAGATCTGCTGCTACGTTCAACCTACGACTCAGTTTTATGGCATCATTCAGTTCATGTGAAACTCCAGAAGCAAGCGTTATCTGAATGTGGCGATAAGCCATCAACTCAAGATCTTCCATGGTATCATATTCCAGATTATAGTTATCACATCAACTAGACATAGACAATGTTGTAAAGCTCAAACAAACAAACCAAGCAATATACAACCCATCATATCAAACAAGAGAAAAACTAGAGACAGTAAAACAATGACAGGCTCCCAGGTATGAAGAAAACTCACCTAGCCAGCAGAGCTAATGAATCTCTGGAGTCGAACATGAGCAAGTATTGAGCACTCACTCACAACCAACGCACAAGAGTACACAGCCCTGAGATCCCACCAGTCGCACCGCAAGAGCCCATAACATGCCTTCATTGCCGAACCAGACTCACAGAGAGAGTGAGCCGTCAATTCTAGCACTTCGGTACAAGCTGAGATGACCGCAAGCTCACCACCGCAAGTTCAACATGGCCACTTCAGCCATTGAGCACCATCGTGGTGAGATTTTATACTAGCTTCAGGCACAGCTACAGTGGCCGAGATGATGGGGCCCCTCATGATAGTGGGGCCGGGGTGTTGCGCGTAAGTTGGTATCCGAGGCACGGCTCGTCCTTCGAGGTCGATCGTGAGGGGTCCATTCTCTGCATCCTACGGCGGGGCTGCGTCAGGGTACAAGCGACCCGAGGGGGCGGGTGACTGCGGGACCTCCGTGGAGTCACACAGTCACAGACTCACAGTGGGGGACTTCGATGGGACTTCGAAAATTCTTGCCGCAGACTTCGAAAATTATGGGTACTTGAGGGTGGCGGCAACAGCACCTAGGCTATGCAAATTATTTTTTTTGTTTCTTTTTAATTTTGCAACAATGGATAGAAGCTTCGGTGTTAGGTATGCAAATACGAATACACCCTCAAGTATTTGGAGGTATGCAATTTTATAAAATTACCCGTAACTTCGAGGTGTCTAAATTGAACCATTTTGTACTCTCATGAGAGAATTTTGTTTCATTTTTCATCTAAAAACCATAAAAAAGGAATTATGCGTTTTATCATAAGATAATATTAATTTCTTGATGATTATATTAACAATCTTCTAAATTTTTTCCATAATATTTTTAGAAGTTTGTATAAACTTTTAAAATCACAATATCATCAACATTCAATCAATTGGATATATTAGATCCATATTATAATAGGAAATGCCTTCTACCATCAACTCTCTCCAATGATCTCATTCATTATTAAATCTGACATCAATCTTAGCCTGATTTATTCCATTTCTATTACACAATATTTGTATTTAAACAATCAATGTTGTATTATTATTTTAATAATCAATATTGTATTTAATCAATGCACAATCACATCAAAAAAAGTCTAATTATCCATTACTCTCTTCTCAATCCTACATTGTTTCTACATTAGCCTTTTCACAATATTCCAATTGATCAGTACACACTTACAATTTTGACAATTTGAAAAGGAGCCTTTTACCATAAAACTATCTATTAGGAGATACAACTGCTTCTTTATAAGAAAAGACCGCTAGGTCATTACAATCAATTGGACTACTTTACTATTCAAAGCTTAAATGTATACTACTTAAAGTGTAAATGCCAAATTGGCCCTTTTACATGGCAACAACTTTATCAATAAGTTGACATCCAAATGTGGGCACAAAATCTACCAAATTGGATTGTCTAATAAATGTTTAATGTCCACACTTCATTAAAGCAATTGATGGATTTTCATCGAAGTTGCTCAGATTGATTGCATGCACCTCGAATTTAAAACTTAATAGGATAAATTTGTGATTTGATATAAAGGAACATAAAAAAATGAGCTAAGATATAAACATTAAATTTTAAAATAAAAAAACATAGTCTTCAAACGAAAATAAAATTCTTAATTAATATGAGCTGAAATTTTCTAATTTCATGTGAAAAAAGGTTTTAAAATTGTTAAAATAAAACTTAAGTGAAATGGGATTATATAAATCTAATTGGATTTTAAAGGGTATCATAGAGGAAAGATAGAAGGATGTAGCTTTTTCAAATTGCTTTTTCAACAAGGTGGGTTTATTGGACTTTGAAGACGATAAAACGAAAACTTGTGTAATTAATTCACGTATATATCATCTCATATAGTACTTCAATTTGTGGTTTCATATAATACTTTAGTAATTTCTTAGTAATGGTCTCTTAATTTGAAGTTGATATGGTGATTGCCAAATGATTTACCATAATCTATTTGAATTACAAATTATTAAATGTTAAAAATATATAAAATAAGTTCTTTGTCTTGGTATTTTATTTGAATAAATGAATAACTATATTATTTGAATTCAAGTTTTTATGCCTCCATGTATATAATGAAAGCATGGAAGTTAATTTATGATGTCTAATTTAGTGAATCTTCAACGTGCAAAGTTAATTGTTAAGATCGTAGAATTATTCCATGTGCATTTAACATACTTTGCAAGAAAACATGACTAAGTAGTATAATTTACATAAGTTTGATACTTGGTATTATATAGTAATAACTCAATCTAATTAACTTGCCACTTTGAAATGTAATAATTATATCAAGATATTATAAGTATTAGGTTCATTTGAAACAATAAATGATTGGGCTATGAAATTACTTCGGGGTGATAAAGATATATACATTTCAAAATACTATTTTGACAATACACTAGAATGTAGAATACTTTATATAAATATGGTATCAAATTAGATAGAAAGTATGTGATTGTATAGTTCTTTAAATTTATAATTTTTTATTGTGCGAATAAATTATTAGTGGATAAAAAGGGGAATTCCATCCCTGGAGGTCTGAATTCATTGAAACATGTACAAATTTCAAAATTTTAAAATAAAAATCCAACGAATTTACACACTGTTTTTATTTCAAATTCTTAAAATAGTAAATATATTGAGCAAAACCCGTACATTCCTAGGAGTTGGTAGATACAAAATGGCAATACAAAATTTTATTTTCTACTCTTCAATTTCCATTTCTCGCTCTTCGCTCACATAAGTCCTTTCTCCATTTACTAATTAGTCTAGTTAATTAATTAAGTGATGAATGTGCGGTACAAAAAAAGACTAATCAGAAACAACAAACATCCTAATGTTATTTGAACTTTCCACCAAATCCACACTCACGTCCTTGAATCTTTATTAGACCTTAAAAGACGATAGGGGGTAATATTAAGACTTAATTAGTGGACTTCGTGATATTTAAAGCAGTTAAAAAGATGTAATTAATAATTATGTGTTGGTTGGGTACATGGGCTTACTAAATAAAGGTTATCTTTCACTCTTCATCTTGTATTCTAAAAAGTATTGTTTGACAAAATTTGATTGTACTCTAGGAAGTGTCAATAGATTCATCTTATGTCATATTCATAACGGAAAATCGAATCTGATATTCTGACCTTACCACCAATGTTGTATAATAGTTATTTTATAACGTTAAAGTCATAGTTTCATTATGTTGTGTGTAAAAATTTACTTGTTTTTAGAAAATGATGCTGTAGGGTATAATAAAATAAAAGGTAGGTAACATAACAAGATATGTGAATTAGCCATTTGAAAAATGTTACAAATTCTAAATATTCTTTAACCCCTGACTATCCTTAAAACCCAAAATGGGTTATTGCAATTTCGGGCAGCCTAGATGGGGAGGTTAAAAGTAATATTTTTTTCAAGATTTTTACGGGATGCTCCCTTTACGGTAAGGTCTATGTACTAAAAAAATTGAAGCCAAATTCCAATTTTAGAACCTTCATCTAGAAATTTTAGGTTTCAAGTCCAAAACTGGCAGTCTAAAATTAGATCTTTTAAAAAAATTTAAATTGAAATATTTTCATAACCAAATCACTACTCAAGTTCCAAAGTGACCTAAGTCAAAAAGTTTACCAACTTTACAAGGGCAGCCTCCAAAACTTACAATGACAAGATTCAAAGTTTTTAGTAATTTTTGAATTTTTCCTTTAATTATTTTTCGAAATTCAAGATTTTTGAATTTATTTTTTTTATTTTTTTTGAAAATAAAAAATTTATAAAGGTACCTACTCACTGTTCACTTTTACCTTAGCTCACAAGTTGTGTTTGTAATGCATGTTTTACTATTTTGTCAATTTTATACCTTCTTATAGAAAATATTTTACATGAAGGTCTAAAAAGCGTTTTGAGTCCTTGAAATTTTGCATGTGCATACCTAACTTAGTTAGCTACATGAAAAAAAATATGACCAAAATGTTTGAGGTAACAATCTTCAAGTCTCCCTTCCCACCATGGAAGCAATGCCTCTAGAGCAATGTCCAAAAAGAACTTATGTACAAACTTTAAATGTTATGATCTTGAAAACAATAATCATCCAACGGTCAATTTTTGGAAGTAGAACTACAGATAGGCTTAGATTCAAGATCTTGCGGTTGCTAGTCTTTTAAAAAAATTTAAAAATTGTTTATAGCCTTGGAAGTGCATAGAGGTAAAAAATGACAGTTTTGAGATTTCAAGCTTCCAAAAACACAAGGAAAGTTAGGAGTTAATCTAATTTCTATCTCATTTTAGGTAAAGACAATTTGAAAACATCAAAATAAAATAACATAATATTAACTATTTATATTTTGATGCTTTAAAAACTACTACAGTCATGTATATGACTAATCAAAAGATTTAAATCATAGAATAATTTGTACAACCTTTTAAACGAAGCTTTGAGGAACTTTGATTTTTTTAAGCTCTTTAATCTAGTATATATCATTTTATTTTATTTTGTAGAAAATATACAAATTGACATTCTTTTTATCATCTTTTTCTACTATAAGTTTCTTAGATTCTTTTCAATAAACTTAAGTTGAAGAAGATTTGGTCTTCAAAGTTTAAAGTCATCCAAAGTAAGAAAGTAAAAGGACACATAATGAAATTAAAGATTAAAATTTTCTACTAATACGGCAATTTTAATTTGATAAGGATTTATAAAAATTTCTATATCTACAAAATATCTAATAAGTGAATTCTATTGAACCAAATTTGTGTATCATTAATTTTTCAAATTCCTTGGTTTATTTTTATGGACATTTAGTATATTGAGCAAGTTTCTAGGTTGTTGATTATGAATATAGTTCTTTGAATAATTTTACATAGATGAATAATCACAAGATTTTTGTGGGTTGATAGTTTTTTTTGCAATTGAATTTTTTTTTATAGTACTTAGAGCAACTTGAACATTATTTTAGTCTTTATTTGCTTGAAGATAGTCTCAAGTTTTTTGGCTATATCCTTCTACTACTGCTAAGATTTTTTAATACAATAAGTAACATGATTGGCCTTGAGTTTTTCAGAAGAAAAATTAGAGTAAAATATGTTTAATGAAATTTGTAGTTAAATAATGTGGCAAATCTTTGACATTTTAAGAAGTGAAATGTTTGACAATAGAATTTTTTTGATAATTTTGAGAAGAATTATATTATTTATTTATAAAAAAATCCTAAAGGTAACTCAAAGGTGTAGCAAAAGAATGAAGCTATCCAAATTGCTTTGAATAGAAAAAATTGCTTTGTGAAGCATAATGTTTTTGCCTTAAGAAATCACATTTACATAAAACTTTTGCAATTTCTAACATTTCTAAAATATTTCAAATTATTGCAGCAAATATTGACATTACAATAATATGCTTAAAATCTCAAAATTTAAAGTACATTCCAAAATAAATTGTCTTTCAAAGATCAAATCATATATTCTTTTAAAGCTGTAAAATTTCAAATTCACTCTTTATTTGGGTGGGAAAGTTTAACAATGATTTTGAGAGTTTTTGGAATCATGTCAATTTTAAAAGTTGTAAGATATTAAATTTGATAAATATTAATTTAAAAAAAAAATTAGTTAAAGATTCAATCATTTTAATCATAGAACAGAAAACTCTTTTTGCTTTCATATCAAATATAAAGCGGTTGAGTGTCCATACAAAAGTCAGATTCATATTTTAAAGTTCATTCCGTGAGTCAATTATTACAACTATAAACAATATTCATATAAATTTTTTGATAATATGCAATGATTTACAAAAAATCAAAATTGATTTTGGACTTCTATGTATATTTTGGAATCAATTGGCTTTAGACATAAGGTAAGGAATCAAAATTGACAACTTTGAATTATTTTACAAACACAGAGTCTAGATTTGAAAAAGATTAAATTAGTATAAATTCCAATTTAGAAAATATCTTAATTTGATTCAAAGTATAAACCTTAGATTTAAAAAATTATTATGTAACTTATTTTGAGTCAAAAGAGTTAAAACCAAAACTATAATACTTTTAGTTAGATCCCTATTCAATATTTTGACTTGTAAAGATACTAATTCACGTTGTTAAACACTTTTGAAATTAATTGTCATATTTTTGATACCAAATATAATTCTAATGAAAGATCCCTCTTGAATCTACTTTTATAAATAAAAATTTCACTTAAGACTCATTAAGTGAATTTTCAGCTTTTCGCAATATAACAAATTTGGAATGGGGCAAGTCATTTAGGCAATGTTTGATCTAGAGTGGCAAACGAAGTCAACAATTTATAGTGCATCTTTATTCTACACTTTGATTCACGTGTAATAATGTGGTCAACTCTTGGCTACATTGGCATTAACAGAGAACCCTAAATTAGTGAACTCAAACCCACAACCTCCTGAAACCTAAAAACTCACCTAACGGAAGTTCTGTAACATCCAAAACATCCATGGTGGAAACGGAAACCTCATTTCTCAGACCCAATGTGTGGAAAAACAAGACTGCCCACCAATGCGATGCGAGAATTGCAATGGAACGAGAACACATTGGCTTTAGGCAAAAGCGCCCAGTACGTGGGAAGACTGCATGGCGAGCGCAGCTCCCGCATGCCACTTGGGTCGCCTTCCTCGTCGCCACCTCCACCCTCACGCCTGCGTTTATCCTGCGCACCCCCGCTCCGCTATCTGCACAGCATTGGCCGATCGGATCCCGTCGCTGCCCATATATTCCTCCACCCTGCCACTCCCTGCAATTCAATCCACGAAGCTCGAACCACTTCTCAATCACATTCAAGTGCATTCCATCTGCTAGCTCTACGTATTTGATTTGTTAACTGCAGTGGTAGTCATGGCAATGGCGACGGGAGTAGCTGCAGAGCTCGCTTCGGCAGCGTTCGCTACGGGAGTCGTTGTCAAGAGGTCGTCGTTGAAGGTGCAGGCAGCTCCAGCTGGAGTTCCTTTCAGGCGATCGTCGGCAGTTGTGGCTGTTAGTGCTGCCCAGCGACAAATGGTTAGTGGAGTGGATGGTGTTGGAGATGTGATTGTATGTGTTTTGATGTGGGTTGAGTTTTTGTTGGTTGATGTATTGTGGAATGGTGCATTGTGGTTGCATTAGGGTTGGATTGGGGATGTCATGTGATGTGTTAGGATATGGTGGTGATGATGGTTGGTATGGTGGATGCGTGATTGGCAGGGTGAAGAGGAGAGTGATTCATCGGCCAAGCGTAGCACCTTGTTGAGCACGGCTATGGCGTTGGCTGGGGCTGCCATGGTTGCTGGAGCCGTGGCTGGCAGCGCTGAGGCTGCGATTCAGAAGGTGGAAGGCACTGAGCGTGATGAGCAGGACGCTGTTACAACAGGAATCAGGGAGCCGTCCCGCTTGAGCGCTGCCAAGAGTAACACTGTCCAGGAGGGTGCCAAGATCAACACCCAGGTACTCCTTTCCATTCAATTGATGTTATTTAACCATGCATTACACAATAACCACCAAACATGGAATTTCTTATACAAAATCATGCAATATTACATTGTTTAGAGCTTAGAAAACCTTTAAGTCTAATGCAATTGACAACTGGAAAGCATCAAAAGGCTACCTGAAACATGTCTTGAAAGGAAAGGAACTGGCTCTAATTCAGAACGGAGCTCTAGGTTGGGCTCGGGAAATATTCCACTCTTTGAAAGCTGGTTTGGCTCTGGAATTTTGCTCCCTTTCGAATGTTATTTAGAATTTTAGCCCTCCTGAATTTAGGAAGTTGAATCGCGATTGAAATTTGATGAATATCAATGCTCAATTGCTTGGTACAGCTTCTTTCAGCCAGTCAAAAGGGGCCCTAAGACGAGTGATTGGAACGATGTTCACAGCATCCGATCATGCTCTGTTTTCCTTATGTTGATGGTAATCAGCTGACCGACGTCTTGATAAATCTGGTACTCGTGGCAGGCGTCAGGGGGGTTGATTCTGGGGGCGCCTAAGTTGGATGAGCCTGCTGGTGCGTACCGCTCACCCCAAAGCTCCACATACGGAGTTGACGAAGCCGGAGGCAAGCGTTCTACTCCGGCAGGCATGTTGCAAGGCACCTCGGAGGGTAAATCTGGCACTGGAAGCTCAGACGGTAGTTCCGGCACTGGAGGCTCAGAAGCAGCAGTTATTGGTGGGGATGCAATGGAGAAGTAAGCAGCTCCATTTCCAGGATTTTCAATCTGGCTAGGATCTGTAAATTAATGTGTCCGTTTCTGGTTATAGCTCAAGATTGAAAGTTTGTTCTGGTTGAAAACCCCCTTGATTTGTATTTGTAAATTTTGTAAGCTTGATCATGTCGAGAGGCTTGAGCGTTCACCACAGGGTTGTGCAAATGTGCCTTCCCATGTGACACCATTGTATCGTTGAAGATTTTCAGTTGAAGCGAATTTTTGGAACTTGGTACTATTTCTATTACATAAGCTCTTCATGTGTCATTTGAAAAAGTAATTTGATGCTGATCTACTCTGAAATTCCCATACCCAAACAAGATGGGTGTGTACTTAGTGTCTGATCAAATATCCTTTACATGTGTTTACTGCTTGTCCTGAATCAGCAGTTCGTTGTTTTGCTCTTACATACTTGAGCATGTCATGTTGTTAAACTTGCTGACCATGTATGGACAAATGATTCTATCAGTCACTAATTTCTTTGTGCGTAGAATATTGTATTACAGAGTACAGCTATATCTAATAATTTTTAATGCATGAAACTTTAAAATGAACAATCGTTCTTGCACCATTAGATTTGATATGTAACCTTGCAAACACAGTTTGAGCTCGGCTTCTGCTTGTCGTAATGAAACAATCGCAAAGATTGGCAGAATTGCGACATATGAGCACAATTCTCGTAAACGACGACGGTATTGTCCCACAAGGAAAGAGGGAGAAACGGTTATTTCTGGGGTATAAAGGTCGTGAATGCGAAAGCCTCCGCATCTTTGCGCTTGGGGCAATGACGCAGTTAGTGAGGTTTTACCGAGACGCGTCAATTGCTGGTTGAAAACTATTTCCAACCCCCCTGCGGTGCTCGCAAGAGCGCCCCAGAATTTCTGAAAGGTTGGCCCTAGGCTCCAACCTCCAATCTAAATCCTAATAAGGATGCCGGAGCTTATAATACAGATGCCACGAGAATGATTCTTAAACCTAACCATAACTCCTCAATTCATGTGATTACTGAAATGGTGGTACAAGAATGATGCCATTGAGGTTGTCAAATCGGCGGACATCGACTGATCCCCTTTCAATGACATGGTAATGATAACTCTGGTCACTCCACTGTTGGGAGCACTTAGTTGGGAGGCCAACCATTGAAAATCCGGACTAAGTTGAGAGTCCCAACGTTTGGGCTAGAAAAATATGTGAAAATAGTCCACTTCAAGTCTTGCCAGTCACAATAAGAAGCCCCAAAGTTCAAGTCCAAAGGCTTAGACTTATGAGGTAAATATTTGAAAATTTATAGAAAATTAACAAAGTTAGAAAATTTTAATAACGTATGGGAATATGCAGAAACTAATAAAGAACAAGTGAAAGAATTAACAAAGATTTATTGTTGTGCCAAATTTCTTTTCGACCACAACAGGTTGAGTGTCAAGATGATTAATTAATAAAGCATGATAAGGCTTGTGGAGCATGGCCACTCCATAATAGCCCAAGAGCCTTGTCTTCTTATACATATTTTATTAAAATTAAATTATCAGCATCTCAACATAAGTTTAGATGAGTATTTTGCTCAACCCAAGTTTTGGTTGAGAGGTTGTCGCCTTGGTCACATAACTTCCAAAAAATGTTGCCGTGTAGACTCTTTTGGAGCCGACATGCTCTTAACCTTTGGCCATATTTGAAGCCTCTCTAGTGTGGCTCTAAAAGCCCAGTTGAGTTCTTAATTCTTTGAGAAGTATTATTTAGAAAAAAGGTTTTTAAAAATTTTGGTAAACATTTTGAAAATATTTAACTTCAAAATTTTATCGGCAAACTTCACAAAATTATGTGACAATTATTAGAATGAGATTATCCTAGGATAAAGAAATTTATTTCTAACAATGCTAAAGGCAATTTATACTAGTTATTTGCACAAAAAACCTCAAAGGTGGTATAGGGGTAGCTTCCAAAAACATTTGAATGCTTCTTATTGAACAAAAATGACTTTGAGGAGCATAATTTTAATTTTAGAGGTCCAATAAAAAAATTGTAGACCCACAAATCTCTCATTGTTCCATACTTTCATTGGAAATTTCAAAAATTCACATTCAAAATTGAGATCATAGATATTTATTCAAAATCTTAATTATTTGTTGAACAAGCATTGGTCATTTGGAGATTAAAGACACCATGGAGTTTGTTTTATTGTATCATAACTTACAATAAAGTACTTGGGAAGCATGGAAGAGGTTGGTGGTTTCTACATGTTTGGTATATAAGAGCTTTATAGTCTCTAACTTTAGGAAAAATCAATATTACAATTATTTCATTTTTGAAAAAGTCTAGTTTTTCTTTACTATAAAGACCACATACTCCTTTTACACCAAAACTTATAGCATGGAAGACTGGAAGCTCTTCTATGTGTATCTATTATTTAGATTGACCAAGTAAGATTATATCATGGTAAAAAACATAGTATCTTGACTCGAATTTATGACGCATTTACAAACAATTCTATTATATCAAAAAACGTGTATCACAACTTTTGATTAATCTGTTCATTCTAATTTGTGCCATATTTAAAATTTAATACTTGTTTCAACTATATTAAGTTAAGTTTTCAAAAAAAATCAAGTCCACAATATATGAAATGAATGGTGTATATACAAGAATTTTTTTAATCTACTTCATATGAAATTCAATGGAGTTCATTACTCAGAGATAATATAAAATATATATAAGAGACATACATATTAGATGAATAAAGACACATGTTTTTATGGCCTCAAGGCCCAAATTTAATTAGCTTTTTTTGTACAAAGAAAATAAATTACATTTTGAATCATACAAGTAATTATTTTAGTGGTGTTGAAGAGGGGAATTGAACAAAGTTACAAGTTTTTGTAGAAATAGAAACAATGTACAGTAACAGCATAGCAAGGTTACCAGCCATCTACCAATAGAATTTAAGAATTAAATAAATAAAACAATGATCACCTCTATAGAAATGAACCTTTTCATTTTTTAAAGTAAAGTTAATAAGCATTAGGAATAATTACAAATGGCTTAGAAATAAATACAATACCAATATCTTAATTTTTTGGTAGTTGTGTTTGTGCAAAACTGCTGTGGTACTACTGGAAACAAGGTAGACGGTGCTAAATCCGTGCGTCTACTTAATCCGTGCATGTCGTTTGAGCAGAAAAACCATGCACTCCAAGACTTAGAACCAACCTAGAAGTGTTCGCAGGTTAGATACACTCACAGACGCATGTAGGAAACAAAGTGAGTGGATTTAGATACAAAGTGGGTGGATTTAGATACAAAGTGGGTAGATTTGTATACCATGATGGCCAATTCTCACCTTAGTCTTGATTGTCAATAGTAGCATTAGGGCATGTTAATAGGGGATTTTGTTGATTACACTTTGAACATTTTTCATTAATTGAGGTGGTTTGATATACTCATGTGAACATTGCCTAATGAATCATCTTTTTCTTGCAAGTATGTGAAATTTTTGCAATTATTTGTTGTTCAAATCCCTTAAGTGCACGGTTTAAGCACCATCTACCTTAGATACGGTGGATTTGTGGCACATCCCAAGACATTGTTATGAAAATGGACAAAGATAAACAAGTTGCAGCAAGCAATAAGCTAGCAAATCTTGCAAATTATTTTTTTCTATCATACCAGTAAACCTTACCAAAAAACTATTTCTACAATGGAATGTCCTATGAGATACTGCTGCTTGGGATTTTGAAGAATGTCCTATGAAAATCCACACCATAGCAAGTGGACACAAGGATTAATCCCTCAAGAACTATGATCCCTTCTCTAGCTCCAGCTTTCCCATTACTCACACCTGCACCCACATTGCTCGGAAAGCAAGTCCAAACTTACATAAAAATAAACACACAAATTTACATAGATTCCAAAACTGAGTCCACCAGCACCAAAGCATCCCACACTACAGACCCTCATTTTTGTCCCCAATTTTCAAATAATCACAAATAGCAAACCCCAAATTTCCGAATAGCAATGTGACATATAGAGCCACTAAACAAATGAGAAGAAAGCACACTCCAGGATCGAAAGCACAAAGGCAGTTCAGGCCTTCACCCAATTTCAGCCAATTCGAGAATTAAGCCCTGACACGTGAATTAAAAAAACCATCTCATGCACAAAATGACATAATTTATTTGTCTCACGCCCTAAATTTGCAACGACGTTATCTGACGCCAAGGCGGGAACGCCTGGAACGAGCCGTTTGGAATGCGGGGGAACGCCGAGAGCGGGAACTGGCTCTAGTGAACGTTGCAACGCAACTGTTTGAAATATGACCGTTGCCCGCACTCACAAACAAACAAAATCCTCAACGAACCTCTCTGAACATCCCGTGTATCACCTGTATATTACATAAGTATCTACAGGGTATACGGGTACTCTTGTCAGTCGCACGAGGGGAGCGCCATAGTATCATGAGTAGATGATCCGGGTATAATCGAGATGTTGCGCGAGTATTGGCGAGGTATCGAATGAAATGTGCGCCGCGAGAGCAAGAGACGCGCACCAAATGCGACGCATGTCCGCAAAGATATAGCTCGCATTCAACGTCGATGTTGAAATGCAATTGCGCTTTTGTGAATGACATGAATGCCGTCAATCGACCGAGTCATTGATCGAGAGCCTCTCTCGCTGCCACGGATTTCATGCGGTCGTTAGCTTCACATACAATCTCGACGTCTTAAGTTAGCCGACTTGTTTCTGAGTTCTGATGATCGATTGTGTGGCTAGCGAGGAAACACATTGAGTTCGTGTGATCGTTGCGGTTTAGTTTGAGCCTTAGTTTGGGGTAATTCGGAACGGTGAAGTTTAAGTTGCATTACGGTGGGACAGTTTGAGTGATCGTTGGCTTAGGTTTGGGAGATTGCGAGATTGTTGAGGTTGTTGTTGTTGGTATTTTGGGCCCTAGTTTGAGTGAATTGGTGGGTTGTCTTATGGTGCGGGTGAGGAGGTTGGTGAGAAGCGGAGTGGTTGTGTTGAGTGAGGAGTGAGAGGGTTTGGAGGTTTTGGAGATGAGCTTGGGGGTTAGCGAGAGGGAGCACCTTGCGGGTGTGCCTGTGGGGGATGGCGCTGTGGGTTTAGGCGTTGGCTGTGACGATGGGGTGAACGAGTCGACTGATGTGACCAGGTATGTTGCTGGATGTGGTTTGATGTGTGCTTGGTGGCTTTGCAGTTGGGATGCAACGTCAATTTGATTGAATCTTAAGAGGTGTTAAGTTTGTGTTCGGTAGCGCAGATGAGGTGGTCTTGCTTTCTGGCTCATGAATTGGGTTCTAGGTTTTTGTTCCAGTGATGTGAACCTGGTTTCTGTAGTTTCGCAGATTGTGATGCGTAGTGGAAGCCTCTATGGAATTCTTTTTGTTGACGGTTGTTTTTCATTGTAGGCCGATTGAACAACATCAGGCCATCATGGAGGTGAATGGTTTTAGTCAGAGTGATGAGGCTGTAGCACCAATTCAATGTTCGAAGATGAGTTTGCCAACGTCTTCTCCGATCGCAAAATCAAGGTACGTAACTCCTGTACTGACTGTCGGATGTTAAAAAGCATTCCTCATTTCTGCTGAGCATTCTTGATTGCTCGGTGGTTGGTTAGTTTCCGCTGATTCAACTATAGTGGCAGATATCGATGCGACTGTACCTTTCCTACGTCACAATGCGACCGCACGACCTTCTTATTTATTAGCCGTAATGGTCTATTCGAATTTTCATGGGGATAGACAGTCATCGTAGTGTTGATTTTTGCGTATTGTATACCGTCTATTATGGTTGTGCTGAAGCATTAATAACTATTCGTTTAATGACTTCGGATATACGTGTGTTGCAAGCAGCGATGATGGCCATGTTCGCTCAGAAGAGGTTGCAGCAAGCGAGAAAGGGAATGCATCTCCCTTGTTTAAAGTACATCCTTCTTCCGAGGAAACTAACGGTGGGTCATTGCCTTCCAACTATATGTTAGTATAGTGAACAGAGTTTCTCATGGCCTCATCGTCTGCTCTAAAGAGTGCCTTCCTTTCTTACCGAAGGATTACGAAGTTTTGTCTGCCTTGGTATGCTTCGATTATGTGATCAGTTTTGTCACTGTTACTCATTCATGTTTCTCCTCCTTTCAGCACGCCTCAATTATGAATCCGAAGCAGTTGCAATTGCCGAAGTTTCAAAAACATGCAGCGCTGCAGGAGCTCTTAGAGTGCCTGTGGTTGATTCGCAAGAGGTGCCTGCGCTAGCTGAATGTAAGCTTGATGCTTCTCCTGAAATCAAGGGGGCCAGGAGGCAACAAATCGTGGGTGGGACTCCTGTATCTGTACCTGCCAGCCGTGTCTCCAGTGTTAGAAAAGGGAAGGAGCTTCAAGGCCAGGCAGGACGTGTACTTAGAGCAAATGCAGATGGTGTTGCTGGAGGAAATTCAAGCCCTCGATCTCTTCGGGCCTCCCACCGTCGAGTACCCTTGGGCTGGTTCCCAAGAGGGCAGAAAACAGAGTCTTATCTTGAACGCAAGATCCGCATGCTTCAGGTATGTTGCAAGCGTTGTAATAATCTATACGAACGTCATGCTGAGAAGCATTATGAAATATGGATAGTCCACGCCTTGAGACTCACAAATCTTTGTGGATTTGCAGCAAACTGAAGGCGGAAAGATAGCGTCATTGGATGAGACATTGGGAGCTTCAAATGTTCACTTGTCACGCATCGAAAGGGAGAAACAAGCCGCTTCAGCAGCCGCTACTGCAGCAACTAAAACCCGGAAGGTGGCACTGGTCGAAGCTTCTTGGTGTCGCATCCTCAAGGCAACAGGGTGAGGTTTCCCGCTGTTCTGAAATAATGGATATGCACTCCATTATTCTTCCCTTCTTTGCCAACTTGCCTCTGAGAAATCAAATCGAATTCTGTAATATTGCATGAACAATAAATACCTCACCCATTATTTTGAAACAGCTTTGCTATGGAATCGAGGCTGACTTTCTGGAAATCTGCTTTCAGGATACCTTATATGTCCGCTGCACTTGAGCTTCAGAAAGCAGAGAAGGCCGCCGAGGAAGCTCTGGCAGCTGCAGCTGCTCTCGGGGTAATATTAGGACATAGCCCTCGAAGTCCAAGATATGTGACAGACTCCGACTGCAGCTCAGGTGGACATGACAATATTTCAGCGACCTTGGAGACTGCTTTTCATGTGGACAAGGCCGTGGCCGCTGCTTTGAAAACTGCATTGTTGCGTCACACGAGTGAACTGAAGGATGCAGAACTTCAGAGAGCAATGGCCTTAATCACCAATCCACTGGTCAATGTGTCAACTGGTCAACGTGAATGGGTGGATGGAACCTCGAAGGCTGTACTTGAAGGGTCCGACCAAAGTAAGAACACTTTCATTATGCCTTTTCTAGTACAAATTTCTTATGTCCTTATTCATAATAATTAAGATCCATACACCTCTTGACAAGTACTTTACCCTGAAATGGTTCCTTCTTGATGAATCATTCACAAATTGTCAAGTAGCTTTTCAAAGGGGCCTCCCCACGCCTCTCTTCTTTTGATTGGTATCCAGACTCAAAGTCTTCTATTTTCACTTGTGCAGACTCTAATGAAGCTTCTCAGGACAGCGAGAATTCAATGGTCACTTCACCCAAATGCGCTGTATCCGCTGACGGGAGCAGCCAGGAGAACCCGTTGGTAGAATTAATGCTTCAAAGAGTGAGAGGCTTGCAGCCAGAGGAGTGCACCTCCATGGCAACAATCGTAGCCACTCGTGGCCTTGGTGCTTTGCTTCAGGAAGAAAATTTGGAGCAAGAGGTGGGCGCGAAGTCCGAAGTGGGTGGAGGCTTGGGAGATGTCTTGGTGAAGCACGTATCACGCCTTGAGGCAGAGAAAGCTGCTGCCAAAACTGCCGGAGAGGGTGGTAGAGCTGAAATGAAGAGACGTCTAACTGTCGTGCTCAACCCGGTTCCTGACCTGGGGAGTATGTTTGTGAAACACGTTTCTCGTCTAGAACGGGAGAAGAAAGCAGCCATTGAAGCTGCAGCTAAAGAGGCGGAGACTTGGATTCCTGGTGAGGCTGCGAAGTTCGATGATCTCGGGAGCGAGGAAGGATTAGACAAGATTTTTGTGAAAAAAATGTCGCGACTTGAGAAAGAAAAAGCGGCTGCTCAACAGAGACGAAGGAGTAGCCTAAATAAGTTTTCACCAAGAAAGGGTAGAAGAGTTTCACTGACACGAAGACCAGGTCTTGGTGAATGTTTGATCAAGCATAAGTCTCGACTTGAAAAGGAAATTGAAGCAGCCAAGGCACGAAGACTTAGCACTTCAGGGAAATCTATGAAAAAAGTAGCTGTTCCTCAACCATCTCCACCAAAGAGAGTCAGTCTCGGGGGCATACTTATCAAGCACAAATCAAGACTGGAGCGAGAGAAAGAAGCTGCGAAGCTTGCCTCACAAGCGGCGTCCTCTACAGTCCCGACTGTGGACACGCGATCTGAATCTCCGTGTGTGCCCATGCCCAATGGTGATGCGCAGGAAGCTAAATGTAATTCAGACGTTGCCGAGAACACCGTGGTTCAGTCTAGCTTGGCCGACCTGGGTGCAAGAAAATTGTCCAAATTAGAAATGGAGAAGCAGGCAGCTGCAGCTGCATCTAGCACTGATCCTTGGGCTCGACGGAGACCCTCGTTCAAGGCAAGGAACGATAGCTCAGAGATTTGGGCAGGGGTTGGCCTCGGAGCAGCGCTGAAGCGGCACGTTTCAAAACTAGAGCAAGAACAGGTAATTGCAGTTTTCGAACATTTGTACAGGGCCGTTTTGCGAATTCTATGAATCCTATGTGGTTCATAATTTTCGAGTTGTCTTGCTGCATGTTATGTTCCATGATTCGTCTGACAATTTTGTTCTTATGTTCTTACAGGCTGCATGGCGGAATGCGGAGGAAATGGCTCGCGCGCATTGAGGAAGCCTGTGCTCACCCAGACTCAAATGTCATGTACAAACAAGATGTATTATTACTTCAGTCATTAAGCATAGAACACCAGACAATCTTTTGGGTTTTCGGGTGACGCATCTGGAGAAATCATTCTGCGCTCGTTCTGAAATAGATGCGCAAATGATATGTTCTCTATTTCATGCCCGCATATCAGATGAAAGAGAAATCACCTTGTTTTCTCGCCATTGGTGGATTGCAGAGGTATAGTTTGCCTGTTTTCCAATAAGATACAGATAGGACATGCTCCATGAGTACCCTTTAGCCTAGGACTCTCTGCTTTAGGACGTTAGAGGAGCTCTGAAACACGATTTTCGTTTCTTTTTTTTTTTTATAAATATACTGATTCCTAACCATTCTTGAATTAATTCTGATTCACTTCGTAGATTAAGAATCCTGGCCAGATGGTTTTCGCAAGTAACACCTTAGATCGGGCTGATACATGCAAAGAAATTCGCTACATTAATGTTTAAGGTCTATTTCGATTAAGTTAGACTGGCTGAGGGCCATCCTTAGAACCCATAAGTGTGAATCGGAACAGGTCTCCAAACGAGCTTCCAAGTTCATTCTTTATGCTTTCAGCTTATCATGTACACCTGAATTTTTTGTTCTCACCTTCTTTCTCCGAATCGTGGGTACTATGTTCCTTCCTGAAGGGAGTCACCAAATTCATCGAAATATGTTTCGTTTCAAATCCGATTAGGCCAAAACGATAGACTTGCATCTGACGGAGTTAAATGAACCAAGTTATGAGAACTAGTGCCGCTGGAACATTACGCAGATTATTTGAATGCTTGACATAAAAATTGGTGGTTAGCGGGTGTTATCCTCCTGTCTCACATCTCAAGAGATAATTACCCAACCTGCATATACTGTTCTCTACATGAAATACAGCACACACTTGCATGCCTGACTTGAACGGAGTGACATGACTGATGATCGTGACAGGGCCGGTAGAAGCCCGGGAACTTGTCAAGAGTACCCGCGGTGTCACAAGAATTCTGGTAACCTTGTCATTGTCTACACAGTATAGTACTTAGTCCTTCGCTGCTGAGTACGTATCATAGTATTTTAGCAAGCTGTTCCACTGTAGATGAAGTGCTATTGTGCAATTTGCACCAGAGCAGTTTCCCTTTCAGGTACAAACCACTGTGGAGGGGGAAAGGACTGGGTTTGCAAGCATCCTATGATGCTGACACTAGTAGAACTACTGACGCTCTGGATTCCTGTTATTAGAAATAATTCAGTGAACCCGCGCCACTTTCATCGACGCTCGCGCAGTTCCTGAAGTGCGATGGAGAGTAGAGTTGGTCACATGCGACAAGAGGTGGGACCTGCCAGGTCAGCTGTCCACCTGCGCCCGATGAAGTTAGATGGGCGGTGACCAAGCATTACAGCGTCTGACGTGGAGTGGCTACTGTGTAATTACCATGTTGACGTGGTGAATGCGCGGCCTCTGGACACCGTCGAATCCAGGTTCCCAGTGTTGAGATCGGAGTTTTTGAGTCCTACGATGTAGCGGGATCGATTGGTTGGCGAGGTGCACAATTTCAGGGGACGTGGAGGTGGGCCCCTCGAACCTTGGGGGAATGATTTCCAACAATGCCACGTGGTCTTAAATTACAGGCTCGTGTTGCCCTGTAGAGATTGTCCGGGTGGCCCAATGACATATGTTTCGATATTTTGAAATTTTTTTCTCGAAAATCATAAATATTTATTTTTGCAGGCGTGATTTCTGTGGTTATGCTCGAGACCCCTTTGAGCATATGTACCAAATGACGCTTATTGCATAATGAATTCTTTCCACATGACTCCCAATGCAATAGACACAATTGGAGTGATACAACAGCTACTGCCGTTTAAACATAATATTCATCAAGTGAAATGGACATATATGGAAAACCTATCACATGGATACGGTTTCTGATGTACGCATTTGAAGCTGCTATTGTAACATATGCTTCTATTCCCCTGCCTGCAATCGTCCCTGAATTCTCCATACCGACAGTTCATGCAGACTCACATACCGTGCATTCTTTAATCCGTACATCAATCGTGAGAAACCGGGTCCAGGAAATACGCTGCCCAATATGCCATATCCCATAAACGCAAAGCACTTCGTCCAGCCCTGCGTGATGCGATGGTACAAATTAGGCACATCCTGTAATTCTCTGTAATACACGTTTCAGCAGTGCAGTGAAGCATTGAGTCTGGGCAAGGCACACGCATCCATCCTTTCTACGTTCAATACTTTATTGACTTACCTGATGTCTTCTGTATGCAAGTGAGCTCACTTCACCTTCGCCACTTCAACGTACTTCAAACAATTCGTCTGCCACAGTATCGTTGAGTCCTCGTCAAAAGCTCCAATCTGCGTGTCTGCCATTGTCGTAATCCCTGGCCTCTGATGATCTGGAAACAATAATTTCACGTGACTCCACTGGGGGTACACGTGCTCTATCGTAACCTGTTGCATTCCAACTTGCCATGCGACCGCCTTCACGTCCGGAACAAGTTTCTTTTTGGACATTCGCCAATGAGGCCCGCTTCTCCCAAGAGCTATTGTTTGTCCGAGATGATCCGGGTGCATCACCCATACATATTTCTTGGGAGTTAATGGGCCCTGTTGGGGAGGTGGGGGGGGGGGAAATACATGTTAGACAAGAGTGGAAGAGGATGTAATTGCGTCCTAATGTCAGCCATACTTGGTCACATCGGGAAAGTAGTTGTAAAACCGCAGTACCTTCTCTCCGCGCGGTCTATTGTTCGTCGGTGGGATGTACTCCAAGTACTTGGCAGGCCTCTTCCGCTGACGTCAAAGTCTCAAGCATTTTGAAGTAGACCCCCCTTGCTCTGAGCTTGCTGGTAAATTCACTGTCACGCCCTTCGCAGTGTCAACCTCGGGCGTTGAAGCTTTGCTCTGCTTCGTAGTCACGTTCCTGGCCTTCTTGCCTGGTGCTGCAGGGAAGTCCTCAAAATCGTCCCCTATCGAAGAACAAGCGTTAGAGACATATTACAAGTACTATGCGATTCAATGTGTTCATAATCAGAGTTTGCATGTCCGAATACAGCATGGGAGAGGACCATCACCTGAATCGGGGGACTTTCTTTTGTCTTTGTCGACGAGATCATCGTCGTCGAAGGATCCAAATGCGGCTTGCAGTGCGTTCGGGGCTGGCATCCCAATGCCTTCCACGGGGCAGTTGACGTTGTTATCCTTGTCGACGTAACCAGGAGCCGACTCTGAAGCAGTTCGCATATGTGTTGTTGCGGTCTTCGACTGGAGTGGGTCTGATGGTACTCCCGTCTGCACGGGGTTCGGCACAGACTCTACGCCATCATCTGCACATCATGGGCACGTCAGTTAGTTATGATGTATAAGAGCTTCTACGAAGCGAAAGATTTGAGCAGCTACATTGAGGTTTAGGCAGGAATTGTTGTCGTGATGGTTTACCAACTACCGTAGTGTCGTTGCATCGAGTCCACGCCTCTTGAGATACACCTGACGCGGAGCCCGTTTTTTCTGCTGTGAGAGTGCAGCGACGTTCCTCTCCCATGTCCTTGTCAATGTGAGGTGCACGGTCCGCTGTTAAGAGAACATCGTCCCCGCTTCTGTTTAAGGGGCTGATAACACTTGAGGTATGCTTATCGTTTCCCCTTAGGTGAATCTGCAAAATCAGGTCCAACTTCATCTTGATGTCAGCCATGTCTGTTGTGTTTACCCGCTGCTGCGTTTCCATCCCCTTCTGCCACTGAATTACGTTCTCGTAATTTGTTCTCATCTGAAGCAGTTCTCTGCTCACAGAGCGGTCAGTAGAGTGGTCCATTACGAGTCCAGATTCCACCCTTGCATGGGCTGGGCTCCCCGTTGGAATTTTGAATGGTGTCCGCTGCAACAGAGTAATGGTTAGTTACAGTCCACTTTCTTGAAGAATTTGACAACACATGCTGTAAATCAGACGTTACCACACATAGCATTTAATGAGATAATTCATAGTTCACGGGTGTTGCGTTCTAATGTACCGCGTCGACAGCAGCGGGCGTGTCCGCCGCGGGGGGGGGGTGTTTGATGAGTCCATCTGTAACCAGACACCCAGATGATCAAAAGTAAGCATCAGACTAGAGCATCTCCAATCAGGTATTAAAAAGCGGGAAACTAAGTCAATCTCTGTGTCAGCGTTTAAGGCTTATGAATGGGTGAGCCAAAGTACACGCAGGGTGCAAAACGTGCACCGTGTACACCCTACTAGTCGTCGACGGATGAGTCACTTGAAAGTTCCTGGGTCCGTTCATATTGCAGCAGGTACTCAACCCGGGACTCAGCATAGTCTCGATATTCCCCGGTGCCCTCGGTCCACTGTCGCCATGTCCTGCAAACAGACCTGATTGTCGCCATTTGCCTCGACCATTGTGTAAAGCCTTCCCCGATGTCTATAATTCGAGACCAGATGCAGTGACGAACCATATCGTCATCCAGTCCCGGAAGGAGCGTTAATTCTGACCTAGGCTCCTCTTCTTCCATCGTGGAGGCAGGGTGATGTGCCACATCGTCCTCCTCAAAGGCACTGAGGTCTACTCCGAAAGAGAGATGTTCTGGAGTGACACTCGGCAGACCACTCTGGCGCTCAGCCTGAAGGTCGTCCCTGAGACGCAGGCAGCGTCTAAGCACGCCGAACGCAGCGCACGCCATCACGACGAAGACTGCTACTGCGTGTGCTCGACAGCGCTCGTGCCATGGGTCGACGGCCGCAAATGCCATCCACAACGCTACAGCAGGAATAACAAGGAACGTCGACACATGACCCATTCGACATGCACTGATGTCCGGGGGAGGCAGATGCAAATCCTATCAGTGAAGAATGGAATGGGTAAACTACAACGATCTAATACGTAACATATCTCCCTGCGAAATGGCAATATTGTGCCATCCACAAATATGGTTCACCACTATTGTAGTCGACGATAGAAGGTATTATCCTCTGGCAACGGTCACCTGCGAACGGTCTACCGGATCCTATAACTCTGGGTTTCACAAGTTAATATTTTTTTGAATCAAATAGTAAGTTACGTGTTCTTACCAGGTTTAGAAGACGGGTAATATAGTCCGCATCCGTTCGAGTTTTTGCCTGTTGTTACTGGGCCTAGAGTTATTGAAAAGCTAGCAGGAGAAGGCCGGAGAAGATAAATTTTCAGGAACGTTATCACAAATTCGGAAGAGCCCCTTCCAGATAGAACATCATCTCTTTGACATAAAATCTCAACCGACTCGAGAGAATACTAACTTGTCAACAGGAATTGCGTAACCAACGAAAACCTCAATGCAGCACCATAGAAAATCAGACGATCACGGTAAGTACTCTATGCCCTGGAAACTGAGGCGATTCTCGAAATTAGATGCTTCATAATTACGTTATACGACTGTTAATGTGTACCGAAACAACCGTGTATCTGAATGCATCTCCTCATCTAACCCCTAAATTTTGACCTTCAAGACAACGCTTAGGCCTGAAGCATCAGTTACAAATCAGCATTCCGCAGTTGCGGAATCCATACAGCTAAAAGCACCTGGCATTGCTCATTGCAAAGGTTCCAACAGATGGTCGCTGGAGGGCTATTGAGCTCAAGACCTGAGCAATGTCAGACTTGCATGACAATATATGATGATCGGCTATCTGTCAGGTGAATTCGAGTCAATGCCCAACTGGTTCCTGAAGTCCCTAGGGTAGGCTTACAATCCATAGTCCCAACTTGGAACAATGGGAGAAGGCAGTAACTGCTGGCTGAGGTAACTAAGCAGTGCCATTGCCACCCCCGGATGAATTTTTTGGTGTTGTTGTTTTGTGAGTGCGGCCCACGTTCGGTTTTTTACATCATCGGGTTACATTCGATTATCACATCCGAGATTTAGTCAAACGAGGGAGACGTGGACGCTAGGAAACGTAATCCTCACCTGTCCGAGGGGACTCGAGCAGGCTACGCTGTTGCCTGGCGTAGCTTGGGCATCTGACTCCAGGGTCTCATCCGAATCATCCCACCGTATGTCCTCCTGTGTAATGGTGTCGCTCATTTGCTGCACGACCACGTCTTAGCACTCCAGCAACACACTACGTAATGTACGCACAGAGACTGGATTCCTCGCAGGCAATATCCTTCAAGTGCATTTACGTGAGCACATCATGACTGCAGTTTACTTTGCCGTCATTCCGCTGGTGTAAACAAAGAACTTGCGACATGGAATTAAAGTAGAATTCAAACTTACCCCCCATGTGAGATTGCTGTCCATGTTAGGCGGGGCGTCGTCGTCGCCAATTGAGATCAGGAGTTGTCTCGCGTTCTGGACTTCTTCGCTGTCGCTGTTGGGATTTTCCAGCAGAATTCGTCTTGCGTTCTTGACTTCCTCCCGATGTGCCTTCTCACGCCTGCTCTCCTCCTCCGCCTCTTTTGTCACCCAGTACCTCGCCAAGGACGGGAAGTTTTCAATTGGACATTGTGGATGCCTTTCCCCCCTCCCGGTGTTTTTCCAATGATTCCTCCATTGGTATCTGGAAGATCGCATTGCATCTTCCAGGTGCCACATAATGTACCCTTCTCGAAGCGGGGGAGTGAACGTGAATCGCATATCAATTTCCTGTCTCACCAGCTGGATGTCGTTATCTGATTGGTCTCGGAACTTAATTAGGCTCAGGTCTAGCCAACGTTTTGCAACCATCCTGATTACCCTGTGCACAAAAAAGCGGTAGAGGGGGTTAGGCTTTCCTTCCGCATTGCATTCTATCTTCATCGGCCACTGACTAGATTTGGCCTTGAAGGCGGATTTAGCCAAACGTTGAAGCCTTCTCTGCCGCGACCTCTTCGACTCCTCCCATGGTGCTACGTGGAGGATGTCCACATCCTCGACGACGTTCAGGTTCGATCCGTTGGGGACCATGGTTCCTGCGGGTTGGACGGCGGGAGGTACCCCTCTCTGGGCACTGATGTTGGTGTATGGAATCATGGGTGACCCATCTCCCCACGTGGGCCATGGTGCTCCGCCTTGGACTCCGAACGGGAACTGAAATTGAGGCTGCATACCTGTAGAGGATGGACTCGCCCCTGAATTGTGGATTGGGAGAGTGCTTGGAGGAGGTGTCGTCGAGGTCATTGGAGGAGCTTGCGGATTCGCCATGGAGATGGAGCCGTCACTCCCTGCGTCGCGACTGCCCCCTCCCCTGACTACGGGATTAGCTGGCCTTAAAGGTTGGGGACATCCTGTTTGGTTTAGGTGATGCGACTGATTTGCAGGTGGTTGGGGAAACCCGGGAAACATCATTTGCATAGGACCTCCGCCTCCCATGGTCAGTGGAGGACCACCATTATACATCATGTGGTTGCTCCAAGGGTGGCCGTACATCCCCTGATCCGTGTAAGTGTTTTGGAGCGCCTGGTTACCTGATCCGAGGCCCTGGTTACCTGATCCGAGGCCCTGGACATTTCACGCACAAAAATATCCCTCAGTCAATTGCATAGACGGAGAACGTACGGAAATGAGACTATGAACGTCGAAAATTTAGGGTACATTGGACTGACAGATGGAGGTTGTAACGAACCTGTTTGTGAGAGCCTCCCGTCACGTATCCATTCTGAGCCATTGCTTCCGGGATTGAATATTGCCTTGACGATTGTGAAGGAGGGTTCGAAATAAAGAACGTCACGGTTGCCTGCGAGTACGGTAAAGCATTAGTAAGCAAGGGCGTTTTGTTTCTTCGTAACAGGGAGGAGATTACATGCAAGTACCACAACACAAATTCGTTGCGGTGGCATACTCGAACCGAGCCATCTCTCTGTATGGGCAGTACAGACGTTAGAAATCCTACGTTGCCTTGCGGTAGGGAACGACTGCAATATTACGAAACTGTGCATGTATTAATATATCAGTTCCATACAACACTTTTGAGTGCCCCTACAACGTGGTCAATCTCGGAGCTCCCCTTCTATCGAAGTCTATATCCCCATTCTGCGGGCAAACCTGGGAATCCATGTACAGTACGTACTCTCGATCACTGCATCTATATGAAATTCTCCCAGCACAGACTCCAAACAGCAGATTTTCTAACGACCTCTACAGCTCATCTTCTACGTCTGATATGTCTGAAATTGACCCGACGCTCCCGACTGAGGAGTCATCAGAGTCAAGATACGGTAGCAGTGCCCACGACAGGGAGCCCTGGGACCACTGTGGAGTACGCTCAACAAAGTTCTTCCACCCCACGCAGACGCACCGTAAGGCGGTGCAAAGCCTATAATTCTGTATCACATCGCCACTGTCCATTATAAGGGGCCATATTTTGGACTCAACGACCTCGGACGGGAGGGGTGTGAGGAATATGGGCATCCATCGCAACACCCGCTGCCTCATGGCCACAACTTCCTCGTCGTCGCTGAAGTCGTCGCTACTAAAAAATTGAGCTGGCCCAAACAGGGCTATGGGACTTCCTCCATCTAATCGCCTCTTCTCCATGGCTCTGTAGGGTTAGGTTTAGATCGGTGCCTCAAGAAGGTGATACGTACCGTAGCGTGTGAATGTCTCTCGAGGGAGCACTGGAAATGGACTGTAATGGCTATACAGTGTATCAGCAAAACGAAAGAGCTTTTGCAAGGGAATTTGACACTCACTGACCTCTTCTGCCCTTGTGGCGTCTCCAACGACTGCGGAGTGGCTACTCGATGCAGCTACATTGCCAGCCTGCGATACCTCCGCCCGGATGTAGCAGCCCCCGCCGCACCTAAAGGTCATGGCCGCCATATCCTGCCGAACCTGCGATTTCTGACACGCCGTATTGGAGTAATTGCGATGTGCGGCAAAGGTCGCGTTCTTGGCGTGATCCTCTAAAAATCCTGCCTGTCCTGCCAAATTGCGCTAAATCGAGCCTGCTGGGGAAAAAAAAAACTCAGTTCTACGGGTGCAAGGTAGCATAACGGCGACATAGGGTTGTCACAGGGAATGAATGGTCATCAGAATTTGATCCCGACCTCGGGGACCGTGTACGCACGACGCAGCGTTCTACCAAATACAACAATTCACATTATGCATCTGGAATTACAGTACCTTCGAGTTGCCACCTCTCAGACGGTGTCGACGGCAATAACTCCTACTGTCCGAGAATAGAGATTCTTGCACTGTCCTCTTCGAAAAAGACAGGTTCTGTACCTCGAGACGGAATCCCCTGCCGCCATCCAAACGTGTCCAACTTGGTCAGAGAAGAGAGTCATTCCACCCTATACCTGAAGGGCGCAAGGTGCACTGTACAAAACATCGACCATCTGTATCCCAACTACAAATTCTCTTAGCATATCACTATGGCCACTATGTCACGACCGACGGGGATCAAGTTCAGGGTGATAGACATGGAGAGTGTTCGGATTTAGTGTATTAAGGAATTCGGCCTTAGAAAGACACCGGGAATCAACTGCTGTCCACTACACTCTCTATCAGAAGGTAAGTATTCGATATCATCACAATTGAATAATTATTTGCCTCTCATCTGCTGTGGTAATGTATCGAGAAGAGTACGGGGTCTGGTCTGATAGGGTCGATAGGTTTGGCGGAAACCCTAGATGGTTAGAAAGCGCTATACGGGAGTACGAGACGGGCCTCTATGGACCCCGTCACGAATGCTCCGTGAATTGCACATGCATGGTTTGTCGTAGACTTCAGTGGATCAAACATCCGGAATGCAACTGCAAACTAGGAAAAGAACGATGGTTACCTTTGGGACTCGATGATAGAATGAGGAGAAAATGGTTGAGATGTCGATGCAGCCCGGAAGAAGAAGGGTACGTTCCCCCACGGATCTGCGAATGCCTCATGCTCATGTCAACGCAAGAGGCTACACAGAGTGAACAACAGAGCGAGGAGACCCATTATAGTCCGCAAGCAAACATGGACCTATTTTGCGCAATAAACGACAGTGAGTACGAGAGGAGTGATACCTCTCCTGGTATTCCGGAGTCGCGGATTCCAAGAGTGCAGTCAATTGAGACGGAATTCCTAACGATAGATGCCCAGCTCTTTGGGTGGGTTCCCGGCTTCGCTCCACACATTCTGGGCGGGAACAGGGAGCATATCGCGGAGCTTTCAGACACGGCAACATCGTCGCAAGAGGAGCGGCGATTGCATCCGTCGTCCCCTCCCAAGAAGCGGAGTTACGAAGCCGCGGAAGGACTCTCCGAATAGTCACAGTGAAACAGAGTTTTAGGGTTCCCTGAAAAGTGAACTCCCGCAATACGTACGTTGCATTAGGGTAGGTGAGGGGTCATCGTTCCCGGGTAGAAGACGAAAATCCACCAACCACTGTCCCAAAACATTCTCACAGTCCAGACGTTCCACGCACTCAAGTGCATTGTACAAAGGCAGATAGCACTAATGCAATTATGTAACCTTTTTCAAAATCGTCATCTTCTGGTGCCATAACGAGCCTTTTATGTGCCCTTCCTGTCAAGTAATCATTGTTCACACGCAGTCCTAGGGAGAGTGCGGACTTCAGTTCAGGCGTTCCAAGTACCGTAGTGCGCCATGGAGTGAGTGTCTTTACCACTCCACGTACTGACGAGCAGGCGCTCCCGCTGAGAACAGCACCCGCGTTATCTTCTGAGTTAGGTTTTAGGTTCAGCCCATGTTTCTTTAGTGGGATTTGTTGTCATCGCACAGATTTGTTGTAGTCGGTAGGGGAGCTCCTGCCGGTTTCACAGTCGCTATTCGGGGCTTCGCCTTGCATCGCAATCGACTTCACCCGGCCGCGAGCACCAGAAGGCCATTGAGGGCGTCCTCTGCGCATCGACATGCACGGTATTGCGGAATATGGACACTCGTTTACGCATTGCTTGCCCTTGCAGGAATCATGGCGGAGGGCATACGTCGCGCCGCTCCGGACGAAGCACGCATTCGGGCTAGGGAGGCTACGCTTGTGGAACGGGAGATTGCTTACGCTGAGAGACAAGGCTGGAGGACAATCCCGTGTCCTTGCACCATACACTGCCGGGAGACGAGGTCAGGGCTTATTTTTCGAAGCTACCGGCGATGCCTTCGGGAGCATCGCCGCCACCCCTGGTTCTTTGGACGCTCCGAGGTGAGTCGTGCTTAGCAGCTGCTTCAATCATAATTCCACGGTTGATACATGGATATCAGAGTTATAGAATTCGTCGATTCCGGTTGTGTCACTTGGTTCCGCACACCCCCTTCCGTCCTTGCCCTTTTCCTAAGGTTGTGAGTGTCGTGTGCTGTATCCCACCCCTTCCTCTGACAGGGGTACGATCCAAATGACTCGGACGACGAGTGGTACACGCATATCGGATGGTACTATGGCGAACAGGCCAGAGAACGCATTGCTCGGCCATTACGACGGGACTTGGACCCAGGCATGGCGATGCAACATGCAATTGCGGACTCATTCGCCATTGGTGACCGCATCAGGGCTGAGATAATTGCAGAGGGAGAGGACCGAGATGCTAGGCGAGCGCGGTCGGAGGGGAGGGGTGATAGACCGCCAACGCCCGCACAAAACGATGGCGAAGATAACGGTGAGGAGCCCATGGAGGGCAACTTCGCTGGAGATGGCCGTGGCGATGACGCTCCCGTTCCCGATGCCATGGAACCGCCTCCACGGCCAGCGCCGGAGGATCCTGAAAGCTCAGACGACGATGACATTGAGTGGGGGGGGGCCGATGAGGACGTCGACACGTCGATGCAGATGTTGGAGGAGGCAGCGCTAACGCCTCTGTTTGCTGGTTCCCTGATGTCGAGCATGGGCGCGGCGTATCTCATCCTCAGCTCAGGGAAGCTTCACAAAGCCACGAACGTTCATCTAGACGAGACTTTCCGACTTTTTAGCATGACCATCCTCCCTCAACCCAACACATTGCCCAGGTCATACCAAGAGGCTTCGCAATACTTGCGTCGCCTCGGCCACTCGTACAACAGTGTCGACATTTGCCCCAATAATTGTCACCTCTTCCGTGGAACTCTGAGCAACGCAACAGTGTGCCCCTCATGCCGCGCAAGCAGAAGAAAACGAGTGGGGAAGTCTCTGGTTCCACAGAAAGTTGCAAGATACTTTCCCCTCACCCCGAGACTGAAGCGAATGTTTCGGAGCCCATTACAGGCGGCACAGATGACTTGGTGGGCGGCAAATCAGGGAGATGGGTCCGTAATCAAGCATGTAGCGGATTCAAGGCAGTGGAAGTACATAAACGAACGCTACCGGGACGATTTTGCGAAAGATGATCGCAACATCCGTCTAGCCCTCATAACGGATGGGTTTAATCCCTGTTCTGACAAAAGGAGCGTCTATTCCTTATGGCCAGTTTTACTGATGAATTACAATGTGGCACCGTGGCTCACTACGAAGAACTACTTCATCATGCTTGCCATCCTTATACCCGGGCCAGATGCTGTGAGGGCTGAGAAGCTAAATGTTTTTCTGGAGCCGTTGGTGGAGGAGCTGTTACACTTGTGGGAGGTAGGAGTGTATTGCATGGACGCAGCGAGGTATAAAGATGAGTCCCATTTCATTTTGAAAGCTATGGTCCTTTGGACCATAGGAGACTTTCCAGCCTATGGAATGCTTGCGGGCACTGTCACGAAGGGCTATGTTGCGTGTCCCGTTTGTGGCCATGGCACCCGAACTCGGAGATCCAAGGTTCTCCATAAGAACGTATTTTGTCCCTGTGCTCGGAGGTGGCTACATGCGGACCACCATCTCCGCAACGATGCTGCAAACTTTCCCGGTGAAGAACGGCGAACTGCTCCTGTGCCTGTCAGTGGAGAGCAGGCGCTGGCATGGGCCCGCGAGCGAGAGAGATGGTTGGCCGAGGAAGGTGCCCCAGCAGAGAACGACCCTGTCCGAACATATGGCGTGAAGTACGAGACAGTCCTTTTCAAGCTTCCATACTGGAAGGTTCGTGTTCGTTCTACCCCTCTGATCTCATACTCCTCGCGGTGGTACGGTGACTGTGCAATGTCTAATAGACTGTCCCATGTTCCTTCCCGTAAAGGTCTTATTCTTTTCGTCAAATTGTATCTTTGATAATTTAGCGCCTTAGCGCTCTGTTTTTGTGGACTGCTGGTGTTCTATTCTCGACCTTTTCACCTTATATACACTACGCCGTCTCTCTTCACGAAGCGTTCGTCTTTGCAACTATCTCATAAAGGCCATAACCATGAATGTAATTTTGTTTCTGAAAGCAGTTTTCAATCCAATCTCTACAACGGGCATTCGCTGTGTAGGAGAAACTCTGTACCGATGCTCATATTTATCCTCTGATGCCATGTTCTTGACTTCCTTATGACCGTGTGTGGCATTGTGCAGCGAATTTGCAGGTTTCTGTGTCTGTTCACGGCGTGCTCGTAAACAACCGTGTCATGTATTCATTGATTAGTGTTTGATCATATACTTGTTTGAACTTTGGTTAGAGGTTAACGGGGTTGAACATAGTCACTATAGTGTATTATTAGTGTAAGAGTGCGTTCTGATGCTGCGCCATCTCTATACAGTCATCGCTTTGCTCTAATGATTTGCGATTTTCAAGTTGACGCATGTAATGTATTTATCATTACGAATCTACACTACTTCCACTTTGGAAGAGGTTCCACACCTGAAGTCCCGTTTTTTCTAGAACTGTAAACGAGTTTTTAGGATTACCTTACACAGAGAAACTGCCTCGTATTGCCCATGGTTTAGTAAACCATGGTAACAGTGTTGTCCGTGGTGTTTTCTTGCTTCGTACCTTTTTGCTTCAACATGAGCCTGGTGACATTGAATTGGTACTACTCTGAGGACTCTATGTGTCACTGCGCAGCATCTACCTGTGAGGCATACACTGGACGTTATGCACATAGAAAAGAATGTGGCTGCAACAACATTTGGTTTCCTGATGGGCGAGAGCGACACGATAGCGATGCGACAAGACATGGTCGAGGCCGGTGCAATGCCCGAGTTGCACCTACGGCAAGAGGGAGATAGCCAGAGGCTCTTTAAACCACATGCTCCATATGTTCTCAGGGAGGACGAGAAAGTGAAGCTCCTCAAAGCCATCCATTCCTGCAAGACGCCCACGGGTCACTGTGGGAACTTTGAGAAACTCGTCAACATGGAAAAGAAAAAACTTCAATTCATGAAGAGCCACGACTGGCACGTCCTCATCCAGGACATTTTACCAGCTGGCATCCGGGGGCTACTACCCGAGGGTCCCAGAGTTGCTATAATCCGACTTGGCCACTGCTTTAAGCGTCTTTGCGCAAAGGTCATCAGACGCCGGGACCTAGTTCTACTACACAACTACGTTGCGGAAACCGTTGCACTCCTGGAGGTCCACTTTCCACCGGGCTTCTGGAACGTTATGCCGCACCTTTTGCTTCACCTCCCGCGCGAGGTGTACTGGTGCGGCACCGTTCACACCCGGTGGATGTATGGTGTTGAAAGGCATCTTGGGCATCTGAATGGGCCTGATTAGAAACAGAGCCAGGCCCGAAGGATCGATCGCCGTAGGCTATCAATTTGAGGAAGCCCTAGGGTTTGTCAGCGAGCACTTCGACATGTACCCGGGCGCAGCTCGAACGATATGGAGCGTGGAGGAGGATGGCCGAGATTCTGGTGAGATTCTTGAAGGCAAGCCTCAAATCAAAACATGGCAGACTGCAGAGCTGGAGGAGCTCCACGAGCACATCATCAGGCACTTGGCGGTCACATCGCCATATCTCCAGTAAGAGCTCCCTCTCCCCCACAACCCGGTATGCTTATTATGACGGTGAATGATCAGATTTCCATACTTATACTCGCTGGTTAGAAGTGACGCTACTTTCCATTTATTCTTCCTTCATGTCAGTCTACCTTGGTCCGCTGTTCCCTAAACCAGACATTGCATTTCGCTGATGAACCCCCGGCTGTGCGTAGGGGGTACGAGGAGGAGCGGGATCAATACGAAAGGGGACGGCAAGGACGCTTTGAGTCCTTTGGGGTCTGGCTACAAAGAAAGGTGCAGTCTAGGAGGGAAGCGGGAGAAGCTGTGGATATCAACCTTGCCACGATGACGAAGCTCCCGTCCTCAGAAGTCGAGCACTACATGTCTATGTGGGCGTATGGGTTTCATTACCGTGTGGACGAGGAGATTGGACCGAACCATGTCACGAACGACTCTGGAGTCGCGGCTATCATAACCCAGGAGTGTAGGTCGTCCTTAGCAGACCGCCGCCCCGTGGAGGCAGACCTACTGTACGTGGGCATTATTAAGGAGATTTTGCAGGTAGAGTACGGACACATCTTGTGGACGACGATGAAGTGTTCGTGGATCAGGCCACAGCTTGAGGGGATACGAACTATCAAGCGTGACGAGCACGGGTTCTGGCTGGTTAAGTTCAACGCACGGCAAATCCCTGCGGTAGAGCCCTACATTTTACCCGTCCATGCCAAGCAGGTAGGCAACTCCCTAACTCAATTTCCATTTTGTCACTTTTTTTAAGCATTGCGCGTGTCCAGAGTGGAAGAAATCGTCTCCTCCGTTTGCTAAAGATGTCAAGCACAAACAGGTATTCTTTGTGGACGACGTCACCGACCCTGACTGGAAAGTTGTAAGAGTGAAAGAGCCACGCTCTCGGCGTGTCACAGCTGCGGATGACGATGGAAATCTGAGCGCGGCTGGCTCGTTACATTCCACAAGGAATATCATGAGGCATGTACCCAGCGACATGAATCCCAACTCTGTTCCCGGAGAGTCAATCCCCAGGGTCGAACTTGACCAGGTTATGGCATGTGAGGAGCCCGGAGAGGATGGCGCTGCCTTCGAGGATGTCGACCACGACGATGACAGTGTCCCTCTAGACGAAGCGGAGAACGTCGAGGGCGTGGACGTCTTGAACGCTCCCCAAGTGCCACCATCTACTCCGGACGCAATGGACTTCCTGTAGGTGCGTTAACCACCCTGCCACAAACCGATTTCCTAACCCCTATTCCATGTCCACTTTGTGTTTTGCTTTCTACTCTGAATTTACATGATGTTTTATCATAAAGTCACTGAATTTTTCGTTTGGACATTGTCAGAAAATACGGATGTGGTGCAGTCGCATGTGGTCAATTCCCCGTCTCGGGGTTGCCTGCACCGAACTCCTTCACCGAAATGCCAACCTATTTACCCGATATTTCCAACAATACGTAATCCCTGTTTGTCATAGTCGTGGTCTCCCCCTTAGGTTTCTTACCTGACTGGGCAGTACTTTGGTTACTGCGCTTGTAAATTTCAATCCTGGTTTTCCATGCTTGATCGCGTGTTTGAGTACTAAACCTATTCCCATAGAACTGTAAGCGCTTTTAGTAATCCTCAGTATTACTGAATAGTTCACGTCTACGTAGTATACCGTCATCATGTGCAAGATCACGGCAGTGGTTTTCAGTATCGTAATGTATTGCTTTCAACTTCTAATAGAAGTCTACTCCAGTTCTCGGTCTGACCACCGTTGCTGCAGAGGACCTATTTGTGAATATACCTCTATGTCCAAGTTTATTGTACATTGCTTGATTTATGTTGTAACTAAGTGTTAGAGCTTTGCGAAGCCACCGACTGGCGCAGGTGAAATGTTGTATCGCATAGTCTGAATTCTCAAGGTACGTAAGAACAGACGAACATATGTGAGCACTGCATCGATGATCACTATTTCACAGCTAAGTTGAGGTCGTAGGACGCGATGAAGACCATTTCAACGCAGTCCAACGCAGTCCAATTTCAGGACAATCTGGGTAGTCTTCAGGTACTGAATTATTTTCTTTACTTCGCCAACATTGATTGCGAGAAAGTCCGTGAAGGCATGTTCCATGGGGAATTTCTGTTTTAATCATCTTCTTTTTCAAGTGATGCTGCCTGAAATTTTATTTATAGGGCCGGGTACTTATGCATCAAAGTTTTGTGTATCCATGAGTGTGACGAAGTCTTGTATTGAAAGACCATTTTGGGTGTGCAGTGGCTTGTGGTGGGTGCAGGTGGACTAGGTTGTGAAGCTCTGAAGGACTTAGCGTTGATGGGTGTGGGCTGTAGTTCAAATGGCAACATCAGTGTTACAGACATGGATACAGTGTCAAAGCCCAACTTGATTGATGAAGTCCTTTATCAGCCTGAGGACGTGAGTCGCGCTAAAGCACCAACTGCCGCAAGAGCCTTGCGCACCATCAACCCTGCGGCACAAATACATGCCCTCCAGGTAATATTATCTATTCCCTTTGTACGTTGCTCGTATAAGTGCCTCTTAAGTAGTAAATCACAACTTCACACTTCACATCGAAAAGCTCAGGGTCCTTGAATTCCCGTTGTCTTCCTTAAAAATGATGACGCATGCAAATATTGTAGTGACTGAACGAATTCTGTCATTCTGTCATCCTGCCTGTTCTCTTACCCTGCCTATTCGATCATCCTGCCTACTCTTTCATTCTGCCTATCCTGTCATTCAGAAGTATTTTATCAGAAGATCAACCTGCATCTGTGCAGGAGAGGTTTGATCCAGAGACGGAGACTATATTTGACTCCTCATTCTTCAACTCCATAGCAGGTATATTAGTACTGGCTAGCAGTCTGTAGTAGTTCATGATGGCTTGAGTTTATCCTAGAAGTCCTGCAATCTCATCCCGCTGCACGTGAGCTCTGGGCTAACGGAGGTCTGGTTTCCTGTGAACAGGTGTATTTTCGGCTGTGGACACTTCGTCATGAAGGCTATATCTGGATGCTCGATGCGTTTCCTACAGAAGGCCTATGGTTGATGGCGGCAAGCATGGGACCAAAGGCAGTGTTCAGGTTTGATCTTTTTCGACTTGCTAACCCTTTATTCCACGAGTTTACTCTCTTGCTGAAGCATAGAGGTTCACTCCCTTGCCAATGCTGAAGGATGCGATTTCAGTCTCTGTTTGTTCGGGATGCATTATGTCATAGTGTACTGAAACCTCCGATGAGGAGGTGGAGCGTATTTTGGGTTGTTGTGCTAGTGTTGGTCTTGATTACCAGTCGGCTTGTTTTAGACAGTAACGGATAAAGCGTTTCCAAGCTGCTACTGAATTGTGACTTAAATGCTTGGTTCTGTGTATAGGTGCACTTGTTAATGAAGAGTAAGGAATAGATCTTCAATACCAATGTCACATTGATACCTCAATTAAGAACCGAACGATTGTGCAAACTCTCAAATCTATGTTTCTTTGTTGGAAATTGCAGGCGTCTGTACCATTTCAAACAGAAATGTATGCATCTACTCGGGACCCTCCTGAGCACAAGGAAATGCCTATCTGCACTCTGAGAAATTTCCCTTACGCAGTTGAACATACCCTTAGATGGGCAGTGGAGACGTTTGAGGCACTTTTTAAGAGCAGGCCAACTGATGGAAATGCCTATTTATCAAGTCGTGACTTCCAGGAATCTATACGTAAATCTCCAGCATCATCACGGCTTCCTGTATTAGAATCTCTTCGTGATGCTCTTATGCGACACAGACCTTTGAGGTATTTGTGATTCTCAACTATGAGGTTTGTTCTATTTTCTGCACAAAGCTTTTACCGTTAGTTCATGCTTACTGAACTTTTAAGATCCTCTCTGAACTACATCATCATAGTTATGTCTATCAGTATTGGCATAACAGTCATATGTATTACGTTGGATTTTTTAAAGTTTACTTGGTGCAAACGTGCTGGATTTCAGAAATTATTACACGCTTGATGTATATCGAGATGAGCTAATTTCAGGTTTTCCTGTGGTCTACTTTTGATGCGTGTGTACAGTGGGCGCGCCTGCAATTTGAAGACCTGGTTTCTAATAGTATTAAGCAGGTATATTCCTACATATTTGCAGGCATTTCCTAGCTAAGTTGTGCAGAATCTTTCAGTTTACCCATATATCAAAGCTAAATTATTGTTGAATACATAACGGATATGAAGTTAATCAGTGTAGAAGAAAACATAGATTGATCACTGTTGAATTTAATGAAGTTCATCAGTGTTGAAGAAAACATAGATTAAGTTACAGCATTTCAACGCAGTCCTGATAAGTGATCTTACATGATGCCAACTACTCCTCAGGTGCACCGATCAGATAATTTGTCATTCCACCGCGCTTCTTGTCCCGAAGAATATATTTCTTATTGCCGAGTGTTCTCTAAGTTAAGTTATGCTTGAGGTATGTTGAGCACAGATCAGTGAGTTGTCTTTATCCGATGTGAATGACAATGTGGCATGGACTATTTCTCCCCCTGTTATTCTCTATTGAACCACATGTTGTTGTTAAACATATGCTTAATCGCATTATCCCTTGCAGATCTTACACATTGTGGATGCAGGATCGCATTGAGACTCCAAGACCGCGGAACCTGAAGACCGTGGCCTCGTCCTCTTATCGTGCGAATACATCGGTCAAGGGTCACAGTTGGTGGTCTTAGGGGACAGGAGGAGAGACTTGACAGGTTGAGCGTCTCCAATTGAATGACATAGTTCTGGGCCAGGACATTATGGCCACCATGTAGGCTGTACTCTGACTGGGACTGCAGGGTGCTCAGAGGCGGCTGTGAGTAGACTAGATCGCGGTCATTGCATGGAGGCGTAACATCCCATCGACCACATCACGCACCTAAACCCAATATGCACGGAATTCAGTGCACAAACAGTCAGCTCAGTGAGGGAGGACACAATTCCGTTATCTGCAAATCTGAGGTGCGTACTCGCGAACCCTGTGCTCCCCAGTGATTCCATTTGCAGATGCATTCGCAACAGAGAAACCATTTCCATGAATTCCTTGTGCGGCCCATTCAATGGTGCTGACTGATCACGATCCCGTCATAACTACTGGGCGATTGGATTTAGTGTCGTTATTAGTGCCGCCTTCAGATTATTGATGTTGTCTTTGACACGTTAGAGATGAGTGGCTACGCCCTGAGAATCGCGTGATTATGCTGAACCCTAACCCCCTACACCTCGTATCCCGGTAGCGAAGTAAACATCATACAGGGCTCATCCTCTACATAGTGCACGTTGCTCTTTCTAACCACTCCATTCTATGTTTGCATCGACCACTTCGCTGGACATCGCGAGAACTTGAGGAAGAGCGGGGGGTGCCAATGGCGGACGTATTCTGGAAGGTTGTGAGTGAATTGAACGAGGTAGAGGCCGTCTACTTCGCAGTGTACATGGAGTCAATGGCAGCACACGAAAGTCTGGTAAGTTTTCCATCGCATCTCGGTCAGCCTGTGCTCCCTCATGCCGATGAGTTAATTTTTGCAAGGGAATTGAATGGCGCTGCAATTCTTCGTCGTTGTAGATGCTAATGGACCGCTTTGTACATCACCAACCATGCTTACAGTAGTCGTTGGAGTGTAGAGCTCACTGTACCTTCCCACGTCTGTCATTCCCTGGAAAAAATTATGATTGTAGAAGAATGCAATCTACTCTATGTCGTGACCGAGACAGTATGCTCTTTTTTTTTTGCACATGCGGCCGTCTTTGGGGTTCTCCGAGTGATCAATGTGGTGAATCCTCCTCGCGGTGGCTACCGTCTTCTAAATTTTCAGCCATGTGTGTGCGCAGGAGATTCCAGCCCAGTTCACATCACGGACAGGTTGGCCAGGGAAGGACGATTGCGCGATTGTGACATCAGTCACCCACTTGAACGAGTGGCCTGTGCAATTCAAAAGAACCGGCGACACTGCCAGGAGCGTGGGCCCAGGCTGGGGCAAATTTCTTCGTGCTCACCAGATTCGTGCAGGGCAGTTGTTGGTGTTCGAGGTTGTAACTGAGCGCATCCTTGTGGCCGCAGCATACCCCCGTGACGACACATCGGCGTTTGGAGAGCCACTCCGTCCTCTGTACCCTCGCAATGACACCGGGACGTTCAAGAAGCCTGTCAGCCCAATTCAGCAGGGCACGATGAGATCCTCCACCTTGCGCAGCACAACTACGTTTCAGCGAACTATGCAGCAGGTCGTGAGCAATACGGGGAGCTCAACTCCAAATGCCACCACGACGGTATTGGAGCAGAGTGTGCGAGCTGCGCGACGTGACCACCAGCACTCTGATAATGTCGTGAATTATGGAACCTTTACAAAGAAGCTGAAACACTGTCACTGTGTGAATGCGAAGTCCTCGAAACTGGTGAGTTGAAAATCCTAGATCGTACAAGTCTCCAATTCTTGACCATGCCCAGTTCAAACTGCAGATGTTGAGTGCATTTGTAAAACTTGTACCCTGTCGTAGAAATTGCATGTGATGAATCTTCCCTCTCGGATGTTGGTTCATAGTACTTACCACAATGTAACCAGAGAAGCTATCAAATCGAAGGGGAATACTGACTCTAAACGAAGGGGATCTCATGTTTTCAAGCGAGGAATATGACTCCCGCTTGCATTGCTGTGCAGGATATACCTGTGAAGTTCTGGCGACGCGTGGGCGAGGAGAAGTTCGACGGGGTGCCATATGAACTCCGTGGCCCACGCTCGTCAATGGCGGTGACCGCACAGGTCAAAGTCACCCCGGCACAGACGATCTGCTATTTCGGAGCAGGATGGACTGAGTTTCGTCGGCTCAACCACTTCCAAGTGAACAACGTTATCTTTTTCACCCAGGTCGGTAAGGCTGCCTTCAGCGTCACGAAGCTCGCAAACTAGAATCATATTCAGTTGCAGTGGAAAGATTACAGATATAGGTAGTGAGATAGGCGGACGTATAATCAGAGACAGCATAGGAACGGAGCAATCGAGAACGATGGTTACCATTGGATATACAGAAGTTGCATAGGTGATAGAAGGAGGAAGACACGCGATGAACTCCTCTTTTGAACATAAAACAGTTGACCTCTTCTGCTACATTCCGATCACCAGTTAATTGTTTTGATTTTTTTGGAACATTGTAATAACATAGCCTGTCATATTCTGTATTTGCTTCTTACAAAAGCGGTTGTTCTAAGCTCCCTCCCAAATTTCCAAATTGACCACATGTTTGCGAATTACATTAACCCCGAAACTTCTCAATACCCTAAAGGAGCACCCTGTTCGACACCCCCAGGTCCTGGACAAGATGCATTCAACTCGGGACCTGGCCAAATTCTCCAAAGTTTCACCCTCACCACCAGTGAACTCCATTCACTTTCCCAGATATACCCCCCACAAAGTAACCACCCTCGGAGCTCCCGACTCAAAGTGCTCCCATTGGCCACGGGAAAAGGTGGGGTCGTCCACAGTGTCACTGCGGGCCTGGGCCCAGCACTTCCATCATCTGGTCAGTGTAGAGCGACAGGGGAGCGCGTTTCCGGGCCTTCAAAACGACCACTTCTGTACTAGTGTGAAGACTTTGCAGGGTGCTCTAGCCTCTAACTCACAACTTGAAGGACCATGTGCATTGCTTTCAAATCCAGGGCGGTCGCAATCAAATAGAAAAGTGACGAGATACAAGAAGCCTGGTCACAAAGTTCAGACAGACCATGTGCATTGTGAAGACTCAAGAGGCACCACATGAAGGCACACTAAATCTGTCACTCATGAAGTGATTCAATCATGCCAATTACTGTTGATCTTTTCTTTGCATGATACCGTAATAAGAAAAAAGAGCCAATACTGAAGATGTTATTGATGGTGTATTGTCAAGACATGCTACACGGCAAGTTGTTTTTGCTTCCGTGTGGCAAGGCGGCATCACGACACTAGCAACTGCTGCATTGTTGAGTATTTTTGCTTTATCGACACTTAATGTGTGACATTCCACTCTATTATTGAAGTGGAATACTATGTTGTGCATTTATTTATCTTGCTAGTCAAAGAATATTAGTAAAATATTCTTAACTTTTTGGTGTTATTAAAATCTATGCTCAGTGTAGACTCTGGAGTATTTGTCATTGACTTATGCAAGAACTAAGAGGATTGTTCGATGAAGTCAGGAACCATCTTTAACCCTTAAACGACATTTTGGGTCCTGGATGGGCAGCCCGGATGGAATCTAAATCTTTTTCCCCCAAAAAACGGCTCTGCAGTGCACTGTAGCGCCGCACCATTGGAGCACAGCTCAACTTCAGCTGCCCCAACCTCAAAACTTGTTCAATATGATAACTTTGATTGCTTACCAACGATTCCACAATCTCTCAAATGAGGAGAAAATTTGGAATCTATATCGCTTTTTAAATAGCTTTCCAACGCAACAAGTCTTGCTTGATTTGGTTGAGAAATGAAACTTCTGTCTCCAATTATTCCTTTAAATCCAGCCCCTCGGGCTGGGTATGATGTTTAAGGGTTAATATTTAGACTTGTAGATCTTATACTCTACTCATTAGAAGAAGTATTGCATAGTGTGAATTCTGAGTTAATTTGTTTTTCTACAGGAAAAAAGAAGGGCGAGAAGCACCTAATTGAGTGTAAATTCATTGTCTTCCTATGTCATGGAAATTAATGACATTTGTTTCAGAATATAAATATCTAATTTCTGAGAATTACCAAAATTTATAAACCTTTTAAAATTAAACTTCCGGTAACTGAACTATTCTGCAGATTACAGTACAAGCCAACTAACACTGAAGATGGACAATAAGTATTCACTTGGCACTTGGTACAATTAACCAACTTAATTGGCACAAATTGCCATGTGTTCATGGCATTTGGGAATGTTCAGTTGAACCAGGACTCTACAGAACTGGCTCAAGTTGATCTCTAGCAAATTAAATTAACATATTTTTGATAGCCGTTTGGGAGAGATCCTCTGTAAAGCAGACCCGTCATCCAACCCGCAGTTACAGCAAAACAAAATAATTAAAACAATATGATTTTTAAATCAGTTGCAACACATCATTATGAGGCAGTTCAAACCGATCCGTTGGCCTTAAATCTCCAAGATACAGTTCGTTATCAAGGCACGGTAACCGAAAAGAAAATACCAATTTCGAGGCCAAACAATTCCCAGAATTGTACCCATTCCACTGTTCACGTTAAATCCCGCCATTATCATCCCAAGACAACAATATTAAAAACAGAAAAATGCCAATTTCGAGGCTCAAGTAATTCCCAGAATTAATTTTAATCTTCTATTCACGTTGAATCCCGCCTGGCATCATCCACAGCAATGATATTAAAATTAATTAAGTATTTACAAAACACAAGCCGAGATAAAAAACAAAACATGGTCCCCCAAACTGCAGCTCGGAAACCTTGAAATTGGTCATCGGTTGCCGAAGCCAGGGTGTCGTCGCACGCTTGCCAACATTAGTCATTCATCGTCTAAACACGGCCTCTCCATAGCCTGGCAGCCGCACATAGCCTCGGCCAATGCGCCCGCGTTTGAGGTAGTGATTGCCGAGATTGTGTTGTCAGCGCGCTTTCATACATGCGGCACAGACACAAGGAGTCGACGCTGTGTTTACTCCATCCACTCCCTGTTTCGATACCCATGTCATACTCATGAAATACTGCTGCAATACTGATATGATACTGATATGATACTGCGTTGATGCTGTGGGGTTATAGGACAAGTTTACTGCGTTGAATGCCTGTCAAGGCTCCACCTTGTGAGATGTTGTCCAGGCTCTTGGATTCCGAGTGCATGATCCGCGGGGGCACCGAGCAAGCAACTGGTTTGTGCACAGTGAGATTGACGTGTTGCTGTTCGGTCGTGGTTTCATGTGACAGAGGGTCATCGATGTGGGTACTGGAGGATGGGACGCTCTTGTGCAGGTGATGTCGTATTGTGGAGGCGTCTTATCGGTGAGGTCGGTTCGTGGCGATGGAGGGACGTCGACGCTGCAGGATGGTGGTCTGGCGACTGGTGTCGTGTTGTTATCAGGATAGCTCTGGATAGTTGAACGGGTCGGTTGTTGGAGGATTATCATGCGTGCACCAGGTTTATGTGGTTTAGTTTTGTGTGTTAGGAGGAAGTTTCTTGCGGGGTTTTTCATCAGGTGGTGGACTTCTGGGTGTAGTTGGACTTGTGCATGCGCATCGAGGTGATGGTGGAGAAGACTGCTGTTCTTTTGATGGCTTGGGAGTAGCAGGTTTGGAGCGTCGGAATGCGATGGTCCTGGGGTTGTGTTGTGTTTAGGGTCTTGGGAGCGATCTATCTTCGACGAAGTGGTTGGGTTGTGTGAAGGTTATGCTTTGAGAGGAACGTGCTGAGTGAGGGAGAGAGAAGGGATTGGAGCAGGGAATTGGAGATTAGGTGGTGAAGAGCTATGGCTACTTCATCGGGGTCTTTCAAGGGATCTATCAGCGAGGCTGGCAGTTCAATGCCGGGGTCGATGAGGTCGCCGCTCTCGAGTTTCATGAGGTCGCCTATCTCCAATTCCATGATGCCGTCGCCGGTGTCGTCACGGCTGACCATGGAATTCGAGACGGCGTTTCTGATGGAGGCGGAGGAGCCGGTGCGATTCTCGAGTACAGATATCCTGCCGTATCTGTCGCAGCCGAGTTCACGTAGCGTATCCAGTTCGGACTTCGACTCGCAGAGCGATGAGTCACGATCGACATCTTTTTGTGACTTCAACGACTCCAACCGCATTACCCTTGGGAGCCTCATTGGCCTGCCCATGGACTCGTTCCGGCACTTCGGAGAGTCTTTTCGGTTCAGAATGCGCGGGGAAAGCCAGGATTTCGACAGCGCTGGTGGCAGCATGCGAACTGCCGATGAGTCACCGCGCCGCTCCAGGACGTGCAGCTTACTAGGCGACCTCTTCCGCTGCTTGCAGAGAACAAAAACCGATTACCTCCAACCTACGGTGCCCGATGGCCGAAACCCAACCAACCTCACCTCCCTCACCTCATTCACTATCACGGAAGTCTCCGAGGAGGAGGAGCGGGACTCGGACAGCGACGTCGGCCCGACAGTCTTCGATAATTCCGTGTTCGTGGAGCGGGACACATTGGGAAGCCGTATCTATGAGTTCAACCCGCTTTATATTTCAGACGCGATGTCCGATGTTGATTCCACCGATTCTCGAAGTTTGAGCCTGTCCGGGGATCACCGCCAGGCTACTTGTGGAGAATCGAATATCAATGTTAAGAAGATTACCAATCCCACTGATTCGGGTGCCGTCGAGATGCCGAGATTGACCGTCCAAGTGAACTCGAACGCAAGCCCAATCTGTCGAAGCCAGCCGTTGTCTCCCATGCGAGCGGTTCTTACCACTGTTTGTTGTCAGCTTGGTGATGACTCCGATGAGTACACGAGTGACTAAGACTCGCATTAATCTGTATCATTTTGTACGACGTATCACGACCGCTGTTGTGACGTGAGTGGCTGTAACAAGCTAATCGATTCAAGCCGATGGAAGTGGCTGCTACTCTGTTCGTGAATAGTGGGGGACATTGGTCGACTTTTGGTTGATCCTTGGGACTCGTCACGGTCCTACAGCGACAACGTCTGCGAAGCGGAGTGCTCGTGACCAGGCGGCAAGGGACGAAGTGTTTTTGAACGATCTTCGGATCTTTAGGTTCAGAGTTTTTGGAACACGGTGGGTTCTCGTGCTTCGCAGCCCATTAATGTAGAGCGTGGCCAAAACATATGCCAACTTCCAGATGAGCATTAACGGTTTTGCACCAAAGACTGGATGAATGGCATGATCCATAGCCTGATTTTCAAGGAGCTTGTTGGCAGAAGGTGATCTTACATGCGAGAAATCATTTGAAGTCAATGTTCCTGACGACAATGGATCTCTTCTAGCGACGACCATCATGGTCTTCAACACGTTTCTTCGAAGACGGTTCGTGCAACCTCACCGTGCAGATTTTCTACAACCATGGGCGAATTCACGTTGTTAGTATTTAGGACAGAAGGGCACAGAGCAATAATCCTAGGTTTCAAGGCTTAGCATTCTGGTGTTACCTATTGATAAGTGGATCCAGAGTTCTAGTTTGCTAGTCTCTTCAGTTCATCCTCATGTGATTCGGGTTACCTTTAGTTTTCCCCTTTCAAGGTTGTGTACCACTGCGAATTCACCAGAAAACTCAGACAACTCGTCTTCCTGTAAAATTTCAATGTTTCCAGGGCTTCGCAACTCAGGCATTATGAATCAAACTTCATCAGTACATCATTGTACTCTACGAATTGGTCTGAACTCTCGCTTGCTTCCATGGTGCACTTTCTCATCATATCTTTCCACTGGTTTGAGGAAGTTTATCAATCTCAACAAGTGCACCCACGAGATTTCTTTGCTGACATGATAGTAGACTACAACCTCATCCCATTGCAGTGTGAAAATGTTTGCAGGTTGTTTTTCTGTGGAACACGTTGTATCCTCAACCAGTCACAATTCAATGTATGCACAACCACAAGCATGTCATAACTCATTTGACATGACATTATTCTGTGATAGATTGATGCGTTGCCTCACTCGATTTCGGCTGAAATTCATGGATGTTATTTGACACCGTTGAAATGTGGATGAAGCGCTCAAGTCTCCCAGTTTTGCAAGGGACTTTGCTATGCCGACAGATTCAGTTATTGTGCCAGCCGGCATGTTCATGCGAAACTCCGTATTTTGCAATCCAGATCACGCAGAACATTGGAAGCGTACGGTTCGCAATTAGCCTTCGTAAATTTCGATTAATTTTGCTCCTGGCTTGATAGTTCTGAACAGTGGAGATGAATCTCAGTAACTAATCCTCGCAAACAAGCGATTACTGTTACAGATTCAAAGGGCTACATCATTGACCTAAAATGAAACCGGATTTTACGAAATCCTTTCTTACACAGCTGTCCTCAAAATCCGAAATGTATGACTAGGAGGGAACATCTGATCACTTCTTCGGAACCAGGCTAACAAGCAATCTCACGTGAAGAAAAAATAATTAAATTCAATGTCTTACCACCGATCTCTAACAGTCCACTGGCGATGAAATCTGATTACGTCGTGGTCTTTCTGATGGATAATTAGGTGCACATACTTACAAGTGAATTGATGCGATCGAGAAGTGTGAATTTGCACGTTGACACAGACAACGGGCTGTACGGTCGGTGTTGTAATCATAAGACTTGGAGAGACTTCCGCTGAAGGATACACCAAGCAACCAATTCAATCATGTCGAAAACCATGTGTCCCGATCCGTATCCAATGTGCCCCCAGAAAGCTTGCGGGTTACCCATCAGCGGATGCAGATATCTGGGATGCGTAAATCCACGCTGCAGACAAAACCACACCGAGCAAGGGGTGGAGTTGAAGTACAAACCTCCAAGCGACTTCGAGTTTCAAGAGAAATTCGACACCCAGGAAATGCCAGTTGAGTAATACTCCTTCGCTCGCACATTATCTCCAGAGTGATCCCCAGAAACGGCAGATGGAGGAGTTATAGAACTCTCCTGCAAGATTAAGGTCGTCAATATTCTTTTAAGTTTATCATGCTACATCCCCAAGTTGGTAACTATATTCCTTTCATTGCAGTGGAGGCCTTCAAGGGTGATGACATCACAAAACTATGGATATGAACCTCCGTTCAAGCCCAGTCGCCATTTCTACACTCCCGATCTGATTACACAACCCACGCTCAAATGCAATGCTATACCAACGAAAGAGCAGGTTAGTATATCCATCAATAATCTTTCTCCACATCCAATCTGCAAACGTTGTTGGGTATCTTGAGAGTATATTGACGGTCTAGTTTAGTTGTCATACCACTTCGTGCAACTGACAGCGTTGTAGTCGTCTCGCAGCCATGGCGAGCGCAGCGGAAGGTGTTTCCTATCCAAACGGGCGCGCTGAGCGAAGACACGGGAGGGCACGGGCGCAAGTCTGTGGCGCCGGCAGTCCCAAAGGAGAAATCAGAGCCCGCTTCCCTGAAAGTGTCGTCACGGGGCTCCTACGATTGCAGCTCCCAGACGACCACCGAGAAGCCATGGAACCCCGGGCGCCACCAGTCTGGCAAAGCCGGCAGCGAGACCACGCAGCAAGACTTCCACCCGCACCGCCGCCGCATCCCCAAGGGCGGCAGCACCAGCCTCGTCCGCCACGCTAAGAAGGGCCCCGGATTCTACAAGCGCAACGACGGCGAGTGGCTGCCGCCCTTCCGCGCCTCCACGCCCGAAATGGTGGCCCATCAAGCGCCCGGGTGCGTGCCGTGGCAGTGCCCGAAAACTGGGAAGAAGAAAGCCGACCCCAACTGCCGCCAGGGCGAGTGGCAGCCTGACTTCCGATCCCGCTGCAGCTCGCAGTCCGCTCCCTCCACTCCCGAGCATCGTCCCGCTGGCTTGCGACATATCCATCGCCGCCCTGATGAGTGGTGCCCCCCATGGAAAGCTCAACAATCCAAATTACAACAACATAGCACCGACGTCGACGCCTTCGGATACGATCCTCTCATGTCAAGGTCACCACTCTTCGTAACGCAAACTACTTGAATCTTCATCGTTTTAGATGTGGAGCTCCGAAGTTCATATCCAGATCCATGTGCTGCACTTGAGATGATCATGTACTTATAAGTTCATGATGTGGATCTATTGCTGTGCAGGAATGCGACTATAAATGAGGGCGCGAATTGCACACATTACCTGGATGATGATGAGGGACGAGAGCGGCAGGGCGAGCATGATCGAGGTGCGGAGTCGACTGAAGATGAAGGAGGTGATGGTGAAGGAGGCGAAGGGGAGGAGTCGAATGGGTTCGATGGAGACGAGTTCTGTAAATATGATCGAGAGAGTTATCCATCGCATGAGAAGGGGGACTGCAACGTCGATAACTGTGATGGATATGGTGACCAGGAGCCCGGTGTTGGCAGACCGCCGGCGTCGTCTAACTCCTGGTGTGCAGAAGATGACTGAACAGTTGATATGTCCCATTTTGTTTTACTTTCTTTGCTTAAGATCACGGCACATGGTCTCGATGCCCTGTTTTATCTAGAGTTCAGTCATCTTGAATGTACTTGATAAATTCAGATTTGATTTACAGATTGTCTTCTTGAGACTTATTCCACGAGTCATCTAGTGAGATGAGGTTATTTGGTGTTGAAGGCAGTGTCTTTACAAGTATATGAATATGCTCTTTACATTCAACGACACGTACGATTTTATTTTCTTCCTCTAAGCAACTTCTAGAGAAAATTCTGATTGCGAGCTTGAGAATTGAAACGATTACAGGTGGATTGACATTGGAATTTGACCATCGGAATGCTCATTGCGCTGCAAGCACAGGAGATTATCCACATGATCTCCAGTTATACATCACCTTGGTTTCCCTGCTAATTAAGTATTTAGTATAGAGACAGCCTACCTTTTCGGTTGATTCAACCCTGCAATCCGCTCCGTCATTCTTGTCTCAAAATTATGGAACCCGGATTAATGTGAACTCGTGAGGTGTTCTAATTCGGTACTACATGACATGCTAGAGTTAGCAAGTCTTATACACCAACTATACTGTGTGTCTATACAATGTGAAATCTGAAGGGTTGCGATACAAATGAAATCTACTTTGATTAGTCAGCCGGCTTGGCGGCCGCCACAAGAGTCACATGAAGAGTAACATGGAGAATTACGAATCCACAAATTGCTTACCCTACATGTCTCTGTTTTCTGAAGCATGTCTGTTTTCTGAAGCATGTCTGTAATCACAGCGGCCAGACTCTCAAGCTAAAGAAACAGATAATCTCCTGTGATATGAAACACAGAACACATCAATCCGAATCAATCATGGTCTGCATAGTCCAGGATCATGGCAAGGGCTTGCCAAGATTTGTTGCTGATACATGAGCGGACTCTGCTGTCATTGACCATCCAACCATATTTTGCAACTGATCACTAGATTGTGCATATCCAAGTCACAAATCGATTTTTCTCTCAGATTTCAGTTTCTGAATCATGTCATTATAAGCCGTTCCGGGCTGGGCTTACTGGAAGAATGTCAATCGGTTTAAACCGAAGTTGTAAACTGAATATGTTTGAACCAGAGTACCGAATTTTGAGATAGACTGATGCGAATGAAAGAAGATCACTGGCTAACGGAATCCGTATGAGCCAAATTCGAAGAGCTGGTGCTGGATTTTTTTGAAGAATAAAAATTATCATCTGATCCATGGCGGTGCGACCACTTCCACTCCAAGCATGTATAGGCTTCGGAGGAACAGTTGGCAATGGGCTCATCTTGCACCCCGACAAGAAGACTCTCATCTACCCTCTCGGCACCACCATCGTGTTGCGAGACAAAGTACAATAGCTATCTCTTCTCACTAAAATTTTCCAAAAGGTTCAACCTAATTAACTCAGCCATGAAAGAAAACTATTACAACTCCATCACAACAACCCTAACTTGTTACTGGAGTGATAGCCCTGCAATTGAAATGCTCTGCAACTTATGCCTGGACGTCATAAATAAGCACTTTGACCATCATCAAGGGCATTGGGTTTCAATTCATGGTTTAGAGAAGAAATTTAGTGTTGAATGATTACATGAGTGCAACTTCTGCCATTGCAGGGGGACTTGACGAAGCAAGAATTTCTGCAAGGGCATAGCAACCGAGTGTCAGCTCTAGCAATGTCCAAGAGCGGCAAGTACTTGGCCAGTGGGCAGGTTTCGCCCATGGGCTTCTCTGCCCCTATCATTGTCTGGGACTATGCCGGGCGCAAGATTCTCCACAAACTCATCCTTCACAAGGTATGTTGTTACTCTGCGTGTAACTATCAATCGTGATATGCAACACAGTATAAGATGATCCTGTCTAACATCTCTGTTACTCATAAAATTTACATTCAAACAACCGCCTTCTTACTCACACTGATTAATATCGGGCAGTGGGTGCAATGTACCATTTCAGGTGAAGATTCAAGGGCTTGACTTCTCTTTCGACGACGAGTTGCTCACCTCATATGGGGGGACAGATGATTGCAAGCTTGTCGTCTGGCGAACCAAAACAGGTCAATATTGTTAGACTGCAATTAACTCCGTACTCATACTCTATATGTACCCAGTAGTGGTGAATTTCAACGAATGATTCAGCGTCGAATTGCTAGACTGATAGAGTTCGGATATAATTTAATAAGGGACTCTGTGACTGGTGCGTGATACAGGGGAAGCTATCTGTGGAAGCCCAACCCCACTGGACTATGCCATTTGTGCAAAATGGGCGAACCATACCAACCACATTCTCGTCACGGCTGCCGACATGAAAGTCAATATATGGCAAGTGGATGCCGACAACCGCAAGTTGTATCCTGGGAGTTGTGATATTGGAAAACGGAAGCGTATCAATCAATGTGTGGTAAGTTGGGGCTCACAAATTCAACAGCGTAGTGCCTTTTGTTGAATCAACTTGCACAATTTATGCAAGCAGAGTGTAATCCTCCTCAGCTCGTTGCTCGGATCAATTCAATACATTCCAAAGCGTCACTGATAAATTATATGCCTAGCCTGCAGGTAATCGATGATAAGGACGAGTTCATGTATTTAGGCACCCGAACTGGAGACGTCTTGCAGGTACCGTATTTCATTCGTAAAATTCATCTCTTCGCTTATTTGCAAACCAACTGGGCAAAGTTGATTGGCATAAGAATCTTGGGAATTCAAATTCGTTGTTGAATAGAAAACAAAGTTGTCGTATAGAACTTTGCAATTTCCTAGCTATTTCTATCTACAACGTTGAACATCAAACATTGAGCCACTCTAGACAATCTCCAAGCTCCAGAGAGTACGGAATCATTGTCCAGAAATAACACAGATCGGAGTCGAGAGTCACAATAACATCCAAACTCCACCAAACATACAGAACCTCGAGTGTAGAACCGATTAACAAACAAGCTCTCCAAGTGTAAAATACTACATCTTAATCATTCAATTCGGATATTCAAGACATACCTTGACATCCACTTCGTCCCACCATCTCAAGATACCAGAGGTTAAAATCACATCGAAGTCGAAGATTCACTCAGAATTAAACAGTTTCTCAAGGGAAAACGTTAAATTATGCATGGGTGTGTCTGTAACCCTGTTAACCACAAATCATTGCAAAGAAGGCTAACTCTTCGGAGCCTGGACTCACAGAAAAATCATCAAGTTTTGCTTGTTTTATTACATGAATCATCTGACAAGCCTGCATATGCAATGCACAGGTGAGTATAGGGCCCATGCTGTACCGAGCAGGGGGGCCGAAGCAACTGATAGAGATGGGCGTACTTTGCCTCCAGTTCACGCCGTTCCAGGATCTGGTGGTGGGCGGGGGCGACGGCACCGTGAACCTCATCCGCTTGCCCACCTTCAAGAACATCAAGCGACACAAGCTCCCAGGCTCGATAACATCGCTCGCCGTCGCAGGGCAGGGAGCAAAAGGCTCCTTCGACGTCTACGCAGGCACATCCGAGGGGCAGATCTATCTGATTAAGTACGACGGGGCGAAGAACGCCATGGCGGCCACGCTCATCCAGCGCTGCCACTTCAACAAGATCAACGACGTCTGCTTCCCCAGCAACTACAGCGAGCTCTTCTGCACGGCATCCACCAACGACATCCGTCTGTGGAACCTCAAGGAGATGAAGGAGGTGCTCCGCATCGAGGTGCCCAACAAGGAGTGCGAGGCAAGGGACTCCATCAACCAGGAGTGCTTCTGCTGCGCCTTCATGCCGGACGGGAAGACGATTGTGAGCGGGTGGAGTGACGGGAAGATCAGGGCGTATGCGCCGCAGACTGGGAAGTTGCAGTATACCATTGTTAGCGCCCACCAGCGGATGGGTGCATTCAAAGGCGCCACTGACACGGTGAGTGAGAGACGAGTCTGCAACATCTATGCAATTTGTTACCCAGTTCTGAGATTGTGAGATCAAGCGTGTTGGTGATTGATGTGGATGTTGTGGGTTGTGATGAGTATTGTGGAACAGAAATGCTTTCAAGGGGTGTCTGCCATTGCGACCACTTCGGATAGCTTGCGCATCGTCAGCGGTGGTGTTGAAGGGAATGTGAGTAACTAATCATACTTTAGAGATTGTCATTTTGCAGAGAGCGTAGTTTTAGGGATTACTAGTTTTGGTTTGTTATAATTAGGTGATCATTTTGCAGGGTGGTCTTATGGTTTAGTGAATTTGCTACTGGGCCAGGTGCGCGTGTGGAGGATTGGTAGCCAGAGCCACTCTATGCTTGCGTCAATGAAAGCCCACACTCAGGCCTGCACTTCTATCACGGTGAGCCAGCTTGATGTTCGGAAAACCAAGAGATGGAGTAAATCCTTGTCTTAAAAATCTACATTGTATTGAAACTTGGTAGTATATCATTGTAGCATCTAGAAATGGATGCAATATTGGGTCCGGTGGTGAAGGGTATCTTAAAATCAGGCAGCTTCAACTCCGGAAACTTATCACCGAAGATGGGATATGCATGACATGCAGGTGAAGAAAAACAACACAGAGTGCGTGAGTTGCAGCAACGATGGCTCAGTCATGGTGTGGGATCTCACGTTATACAGAAGAAACAACAGCATGGGAGCCAGCAATTTCTTCAAGTCTGTGGTGTATAGCACGGACGAAAGCCAGATTCTCACTTGTGGCACAGACCGCAAGGTAACCATCTGCATTCATGGGTATAATCATGTATTGTACTATACCTGCACTTTTTTTGATCAATTTGGGATCATTGGCTACTTAGAATTTAATTCTTCGCGAACAACACTTGGTTTGGAATGCAGATAACATTTTGGGATGCATACGATTGTGCGGCCATCCGTGTGATAGACGGCTCGCTGTCTGGAGACATGCTATGTCTGGACAACTCTCCAGATGGACAGGGGTTGGCCACTGGAAGCGGGGACAGAGAAGTGAAGCTATGGAACTACGATGAAGGGCATTGCTACTATGTTGGCCTCGGCCACAGTGCACCGGTCACCAAGGTAAAGCAATTTATTCAAAGTAGGTCTCATTACAAGCTCAAATGCTAATAATCATTGTAACTCATTTTGACAACTAACTGATAACCATTTGAGGTGACTTAATTCTTTCGCTGAGTATTGATTCAGGTCAAAATCAGCCCAGATATGAAGAAGATAGTGTCAGTTGGAGAAGACGCCGCCATTTTGATATGGGACTACCGAAAACCAGTCTCGAATTCACCTGGTTCAGACAAGGATGTGAAGGTAAAGAGCCCGAACTCCCCGAAGTGAGCTTCCATTGTGGAATGAAAGCCCAGGGCAGACCACCTCCCTTGTAGGAACTGTATCATACTCCAACTGTGCATCACGCTTCATGAACAACTGGACATTTGAGTGCAAATTTAGATATTGGATCGTGGAGTGGAATCCCATTCAAAGAGCACAAAGTTTGTGCGGCTTCTCTTTGGGTGGCAAACAACTGAGGGCATTTGTGGAATCTTGCATTTACCATATCTCTGGTGCTAGGAATAATAAGGGCATTTTGCAAACCATACAACTCAAGTTTCTGCTTTTCCAGTTTGCTAACCTTTGGATACAAAATTTAAGATTCCAAATTGGTCATTCAATACCGAGGTCAATTTACAACTTGATCATCCCAGCTACAGCCTGATATATCGTTTATATACAAGGTAATTCAAAAATCTACATCGAAAATATAACTAAGAGGATAGTAATCTTGTCCCAACATTTCTTAGAAAAATAAGTGATAGCCGGAATCGGGGTCCGAGTCATACTCGTCCAAAGATGATTCTCTTCCAAACGTGGAGTCAGAATCACCAAGACTACTGACATCATCAGAATCGTCAGTATCCGAAAAGTCATGAATCGCGACTCTTCCCGCAGGAACTTCCAACTTCTGCCAATTCTTTGTACCCATGTTGAACAAACAAAACCTCCCTGTTGCTCTACTCTTGAAATCCCATGAATACACCAGCATGTAATCGCCACAAAAACTTGCCTGGACTGTAACATTGGCAACTTTCGTGCTCGGTGGACGAAAACCTTCATTACATCGAAGCCAGGAGTACAGATCTTTAGGCAAACGATCGTATACTTCCCACTCGTCCGTGGTTTCGTCAACCAGCTCCCACACACAAAGGGAACCCTGGACATGAGATCCAGGTTTGGAATCTTCAGCAACATCAAAAACACGGCCATTCCATGCCCCCAAAGTGTCGAGACAGTAGTGCTGTCGTTGCTTTGAGATCCATTTGCACGGACTCTTCAGGGAGCTCCAACTGGCTCTTTCGAAATCATATACGAAAATCTCCCTCTTGTGTTCCGTGGTAATATACATTCGCCCGTTGCAGTACGCACATCCGGTGCTGGCCTGTATCTCCCCACGGGTTTCAGGCTTCGGCCGACATGGCTTTGTCTGCCATTCGCGTGTTCTCGAGTCGTACACTTGAGTGTCAAACCCCTGGCTTGCACGAACAACCTTGTACTCCTTGTGAAAACTCCCTCTCTCCAACTCCACGCGCATGATCCCAAGAATCGTCTTATCCTTTTCATTTTGAGAAATAGGTGGTGCTGGCAAATTTCTATAAAACCTGGTATCCCAGTAAAATTCACCGGCTGAAATATCTACTTCACGAGGTCTAAACACTAACAGATCACCAGAATAATAAACCACACCTCCGGTTGCAGCGACTTGACAAGCCAAATCAGCGCATTGAACCAAGCTCACTCTCCATTCCCAAGCCCTATACCTGGCGTTGTAAATCAAAATTCCATCAAGTTGGCCGAAGATGCCTTTCGTAAACAACGTGAAATATGGCTTGTGTATCCGCTCCTTGAGAGCCAAACGCTTGCAGGCAATGTTGTACCAGTCCTTGCAGACTGTGCGGAGGTTGAAGAACTCTTCAAACGGAAGCTTCGAGTATACATCTTCTGCTAGGCAGATGTGATGCTGCAAGGTGCTCCAAAGGTCCTTGTCAAGGCTGGTATTCGCACCATCTGTCGCGCTGCTTGCGCTCGCCCCGTCAAACCTGGCGTTCTTCTTCTTGTCAGCTGATCTCGTTCTCATAGTGAGAGTCTCGCCTCCAGGATTGTGGTTCCTTGCCACTTCTTTCCCCTTCTTTCCCGCCATGATGCTTTTCTCAGCCTGGAGCCCCTTCACTAGCAATAAATTTCAAACACGTGAGTTCTTCAATGATCCGTATGGCACCAGCGTCAATGAGTCATTTCACTCCCTACATGACACATGTTACCACCTCTAGGGCATAGACTCTAAGTTCCGGACTGATAACAGTCTCAACCTTCTCAAGTATTAACAATACCACTAAGAATCCCACACGGATGGATGTGCTACCAAGTAGCTCGGATTTCCACCTCACAAGAAAGATGGCTTGAGTGGGTTGCCTCAAACAAAAGATTAACATAGAGCTCCTCAATTTCAAGCTTCAAACCACATCTGCATGCACATTGCAAAAAAGAGGCAATACCTCTAAGCCAGCGTCTAAGCTTCACAAGAAGCTAAACCCATCGATTCCGATTCCTGCATCTGCTAGAAGCGTCTGTAAGTCAGGGCTTTTCCAGTTCATGGGTTGAAGACAAAGAAACAAGAGCAAGAGCAAACAAGAACATCCCTGCACCATTGCATCCCTGAAGTTTTAAACCTGCACTACACTACTTGTGCGCTGATAAGAAAAAGTCTGTAATTACTCAGCACATACAACTGCCTCCAATTAATCAAACAACTTCAACGCCTCCAATTAAAACTTTAAATCGAAACAGCGGTCAACAAGGAATAGGATTTCACATCTACGAGTTAGTTCGACAAATGCCATCCACCAGAGTAGTCCCACTAATCAAATTCAGCCAATGCTGCAAGTATACCAAAGCCATCCTATTCATTGCTCCCAGTGTCAATTCGAGTAAACCCCCTGATAATCACTCTAAATTTAAGATCCAATACCAACCTCCGGCCCACCTCCTCTGCTAAAACCCTGCTCAACCAAAACTCGGAAACACCTCCAGATACACTTCCAAACTACAAACCAAGAAAATAAAAACCTCCACTACCAGTACGTCTCACAGACAATCTAACCCACCACCCTCATCAAACCAAAGCCCAATATCACCAAACATGCCCCTAAAGTACCAAACACACCAAATTCAGGGCTTAGGGTTTAAGGAGAGCCCACATACTTCACATCCACAACAAAAGCACCCACTACTCATCAAAACTCGAAAGTAATCAAACGTTGATCTGCACTTACAATGCTCTCCAGCACCAAAAGCTCCTCAGCACTAGCCATTGTGAAAACGCTGAAGCTCCTCCTCCATAGCTGATCCAAACCTGAGGGTTTCGGGTTTAAGAGGTGGAACTCAGTACCGACGACGGAGTAAACAAGTGTGAATTGTAAGTGAGTTGAGAAATGAGAAACAGTGCAGTACTAGTCTGTGAAGCAGGTAAGTATGGGTTCGGGGATTGATTGATGGTGGAGTGAGGTTGTGAGTGGGAGAGTGAGTGGGCAGAGCATGAGTTGAGTGAGGGGCAGATGGGAGATGGGTGAAGTTGAGAGCATGCAATGCAATGCAGTGAAGGAAGGAAGGAAGAGAGGACAAGCAATGATGTTGTTGGGAGGGGGGCGTCATGAACAAGCAATGCCAATGCCAACACTTGAGCCGTCATTGGACATGATGGGACTGGTTAACCCTTAGCAGCCGTCATTCATTGGAGTTTACTCCTTCCACTTTTGAACGTACGATTATGTTTCTTAAACTCACAATTATGTGATTACTCCTAATTAGGACCCTTTTCATAGTCACATTTGGAAGATGCAAAACAGCGCTTGAGAAGAAAATGATCAGATATCTGAGTTTTATTGAAGGAAAGAAAATCAAGAGGAGTTACTTGATGGTATTGCAGAGAATAAGCTCCTGGACTTCAAGTTATCCTATGCCTAACCCCACCATCTCCTTGAGCGCCTGCCACATTCCCTTGCTAAAGCTGATGCTAGTCTTGAAATGTAGGACTTGACAATCAACACTATGTTGCATTACACAGGTCACACCTCTAATAGCACACATACAGAGGGCATTCCCTAATCCACACAAGCTTAGAACCACTCTACTCTTTCGGCCTGCTGAATTATGAGTACGGGTCATGTAGACTTCAAATCGCATCTGGTCTCTTCTGCAGCGTTGTAGACCCGTTGCAGAATGAATCGTCCAGTGTGAGTTAAGTGTAAAATCCCACAATCATTTTCTTCAACTAGTTACAATTCCTCCAAATTTTCGCGGACGGGTACTACCCATTCAAGAGGAATGAAGCAGGATCGGAGAAGTTATTGTCCACTGCCATGAGACAGGATCCTGGAAGATCGGTAATGCAAGTGCATCCCCAAATGCGAAGGCATGTCATCACCCTCGACACACCCAAACCTTCCAGGCTACCACAATCCAAATGCTCTAGTGCACTGCGTTGCCCAAGCGAATCCGGGAGTGGCTGCTTCCATCAGAGCCCCTGCTTGCATTGAAAGAATCACATGTTCACTAACATTAAAGTTCTTTCTTCTGAAACACTGAAATGGAATACTTGTGGTCAGCAGAAGGCAGTCTGTTATGGAGTTATGCAAGAGATGCTGGTGCAAGTTGCGATAATCATAGTGAACGTACAGGGAGAAAATACTTCATTTTTGCCGCTGCAATGTTATTATAAGTTTAATATGGCAATTGCGCAAGCACCTGCATAAATTATCTAAGCTTCATTCTCGTCCAGATACCGAGTTATGAAAAACATAATGTGACCTCGCAGAACAGCCCAAGTTTACTTACATAAAGAGGACCCAGTTTTAATTACAAGAGCTCTCACAATCTGAGGTTCCTATGTAATGCTCGCAACAGAAGGCATGACACTAGAACTAACTAGAAAAACCTATCATGCTAATTCACCTGGCTGTTGAGTAGATCCGCCAAGAAGCAAGCACCAACCTCAATCCGTAATTGTCTGGCTTGAATCGCGTTCTCATAACATTGTGGTAGTCATCTTCTCTATACAGTTTCAGTGTAGATAACATTGTGCAAACCAACAACCTCCACCTGACCCCACAGAACAAGTTAGAAAATCTCAATCACAAGTTACAACCGCCCTAAAATACAGATCTTGTAACACGGCAGCACAATCGGTATGTAAAGAGAACTGCTCTAAATTCATGTGATGCTAAAGCACACCAGCAGGGCACAGGAAGAAGGTGACTTGCTACCCTTCTACCAAAACTTGGGGAGAGACCCCTTTTAATTGAACCAGCTAAACTGGAAGAGACCAACGACTTAGCACCTTAATGAAGACCTTCACTGCTTGTCTCCAACCGTGCAGAGTTTCAATCAAATGAGCATACTGAAGGACATACGTCCGATGAGTAGCACTTCGACCTAAATTAGAGAACAGATCAATATGACCATCCACCAATTTGGTCCTCTCCGTCGTCGTTTCCTATTCTCTTGTCCAAGTGGAATCCCGGGGCATTCCATCGAAAGATCACAGTGACAGTATTTGCGCCTGCTGTTTGCATTGCAAAGAACCGTGGGCATCTCAGGGACCTTGCGCTTGCCTCATCTTTGGTGGTGGGTATCGCCCTTGCCATTCCTGAAACCACACAAACCTTCTGCTCCTCCGCTCTGTTAGCTTGATTTGCTTCTATATTCTACAGGGTCGACTTCCAACAGGGCACTTCGTGGACCCGCTGCACAATGAACCGTCCAGTGGGAGTATCGTGGACATGGCGTAAAAACCCACAATCATTTTCTTCAACAAGCCGCAATTCCTTCAAATTTTCGGGGATGATATCGTAATTATCATCGTATCCGTACCAAAAAGGATCAGAGAAATTACTGTCCACCACCATGAGACACGATCCTGGAAGCTCGGTAACGGAAGTGCATCCCCAGATGCGAAGGCCTGGCAACACTCTCCGTCCAAAAATGCGAACATCTGACAACACTCTCGACACACCCAAACCCTCCAGGCTGCCACAATCCAGAATATCTAATCGTTCCAGCGCATTGAGCTGCCTGAGCGAATCCGGGAGTGGCTGCAACCCAGCGCTGCCTTCGATCCTGAAGCCCCGAAGACTCGACAAGAGGCCGATGGACTGTGGGAGCTTGGTCAGGGATGTGCACTGCTGAATCCATAGGTGTCGCAAGCTTGTGAGTGCACCCAACCAGTCGGGCAGAGCCTCCAGGCTACCGCATCTTATCAGGCGCAGCTTCGTGAGCAGTTTGAGATGTCCCATGCTCTCTGGAAGCTCCCGCACTCCCTCACAATCCCTTAATTCGAGCTCTTTCAGATTCCTCAACAGTCCCGTGGTCTGCGGGAGCTTGGTCATGTCCGGGCTGAAATCAATCCAAAAGTGGAATAGCTGGTGCAGATTTCCGAATGCACCCGAACTGTCGAGCACAGCGATTGCCTCGTCTCTGCAACCAAATAAAATGAGGTAGACGAGCCCAATGAGTTGTCCAACAGCAAGTGCTTGCCACTCTTTATCAAGCTCCATACTCACTGTGACAAGGCCTAGCATTGGCGATGGGGGCATCCTGGACATGGATCTACATCCCCACATGAACAGCCTATTCAACCCAGGAAGAGTAGAGATGGAATCTGGCAGAGCTTTCAGGTTTTCACACCCACTCAGAGTGAGCTCCTCCAGCCCTGAGAGCTGTCCAATAGAACTTGGCAGCTCCTGTAAATTCTCGCAATAAAATAAATCCAAGATTTGAAGCTTTGATAAGCGTCCTATGGAATGTGGTAGAGTAGTGATCGATGTGCACTTTTTTAGATTAAGACTGAGCAAGTTTGGGCAAGCCTGCAAAATAACATGAAGTACAATGTTGTAAAGACGGAAGCCTTAGAAGATTGATCAATGGCAAAACTGTGGATAATGGTTGATGAAATTTGATTATGACATTAAATATTGGAAAGGATTTGCTCAGGCAAACCACTAAATCCAAGTTTATGGTATCTACTTCCCATTCCATATCCTAGAATCTTAAAATTCAATACAGTGCATAATATTTACTATGTGAGAAGGTGATTTCATAATTGGCTTTACATTGTTCCACATAGAAACTTATTATAACTTTACTTATTGAAACCAACAATCTTATTACAACTCTATCAAACTTAGTGATTTCAATAAAATATGTAAATAGAATTAGGTTCTCCATCCAACTAAAGAAATGTGAAAGTTTCAATGTCAATATTACAATGAAATGTTATAATATACTACCAAGTTGGAAAATGAGTAATATATCATTCTAAAATGATAATATTTTTTACTTTTTCTAAATATTGTATTTCTTAAACTATGCACAAATCCATATTCTACATAGAGATTTAGACAAATCCATATTCTACATAGAGAAAAACTTACCTCTAAGGCTGGATTTGATTCAATCCATACATTTGCCAAGTAGGTGCTATAAGAGAAGTCCAATGCTACCAAGTTGGAAAAGTCAAGCGTATGAGGTATATGAGTCAATGGCATGTTCCTCCATTGCAACCATCGTAATTCTCTTGATACACAACCAATATTGCCACTTACATCACATCCATCTAATATGAGGTAATGTAAGTTGGTCAGTTTTTCAAAGTCATCATATTTGAATTTGCGCATGCGGCTATTTGCAAGATTTAGAACCCTCACTTTGTTTTGGCCCTGAATCATTGGAAAAACAACAAAAGAATCAATTTAACAATTATACATGTACAAAACATCAAGGTATATTTTCAATAACAAAATAATCTCCAAATTACACAACCACAATCATCAATGTAAGGAAATGTAACAACTCACTTTGTAACCATCTTCCAATGCCTTTGTTGCTTTATCTCCCCATAAATGACTTCCATTGGAGATTCCAATGCTTTGGCCCATATCTTGTAGTAACCCATGCATAGTCAAGACATTGTGTCTTTCAGAATTGTCAAATACAACCAATGACTTGTCAATGAGCTCTCTCAAAGTCATGTTAGGTGTGTCATATCCACAACATGATGAACACCCTGTACAACTTCTCCAAATCTCCATGGCCTCTACTTTTTTCCAACCATAAAGTACACAAGCAATGTCCAAAAACATCATCCTCTCGTCTTCAGAAAGGCAATTGTAGCTCCACTTTAGAGCACCTGTAATTTTTCGATCTTTTTTCAATGCTGCCATTGCCTCAGGCCATATACATTCAAGATCTTCATTAGATCTCTTGTCACATAAGCTAGACCCAACGACTTTTAATGCTAGAGGCAAACCACCACATGCATTGCTCACATCCTTAGCAATAGCCTTGAAGTTTTGCGGAACGTCTTCATTGCCGAAAGCATGCAAGTTGAAAAGCTTTTGAGAATCACCAATCCCCAATGGTGTAACTTCATGGATATAAAAGTTGGATTCTCCACCAATAATCTTCAAAAGATGTTGATCACGAGATGTAGCAATGATACAACTTCCTTGGGCAAGAAGACTTGTATCTAAAATGAGCTCATCAAATTGGCTTTCTTCATGGATATCATCCAAAACAATTATCACTCGACCCTTCTTTGATAGCTTGTGAAACCAATAACTATAGCTTTGTTCATTGTTGCTTGGTACATGCAATAAGTCCCAAAGTAGTTGCTTTTGCAATCTTGCCAATAGACTTGGTCCAATCTCCATGCTTGAAGGTGCATTGCGGTCAATTGCTAAAAAACTCATAGCTTGAAATTTCCTTTGACCACCAAAATGGTTGTAAATCACTTTGGCAAGAGACGTTTTGCCAACTCCACCCATACCAACAAGGCCCAATAAACATGTGGAAGAGGACAACTTAGACTCCAATTTCTTCACACATGTGTTCATATGAGTTTTTATACCCACCATGCGATGATCAACTTGTATTGCCTCAAATGTAGGAGTCAACTTGCTCAATACGGCATCCACCACTTCCCGTTTCAATTGTGCTTCATCGCTACATTCACAAATTCAGTGATAAGTACTAATTCATAAACATTAAAGAATTCACTTCATCATTTACTGATTCTACTTGCTCATTCTACTTGCCTGAATAAATGGATTTCAAGTGAACTAGAATAAAGATTACCAAACGAGACATTCATGGATACAAAAGTTATGATTTCACCGAAACGGTCGAAATCTATCATAACCATTTTAGAGGTGTTTCACTATCCTGCTTACTCCACACAAATACAGGTGCTTGCCAAGTGACAAAACAATCTCTGATTTTCAACTCTAGCTTCTACACCAAAGCAGAGTACTACTGATCACCACTGTTTTCACCGCAACTCAATGAGCAATTCATAAGCTAGTCAAGCTACACCAAAAAGGACTGCGATCCCATCATCAAGCAAATCTGCACATCATCGAGTTCAAAGTACATAAGCTTGTGAAGAAGGGCTTACCCCAAGTAATCAGACGAGCGAAAGCAGAACCCCGTGATATCTGCCAAACGACGAAGAGCATGAGTCCACTCCTGCACTTGCTCCGGTGGTCTCTTGCGCTTGTGCTTCTCAAACGCCTCTGCGAACGGGCCATTCTCCACCCACCGCAGCTGCGCAGGCTCCACCTCGTAGTACACAGGAATCACTGGTTTCCCACTCTTCAGCATGTCCACCAGCTCACTCAGGCAATACCTGGACTCTGCATACCGTTTCGAGACAACTGCAACGTGAACCTTTGCCACTTTCAAAGCAGCATCGATAGATGTGAAAGCAGGGTCGCCCTTCCGCAAGGATTCCTTGTCCAGAAACGGATTCAACCCAGCGCACCGAAGGGCTTCATCCAAGTGGGCTATGAAGCGAGTTTTCACATCAGGCCCGCGGTGGTTCAGAAACACGTCATAGTCCACGTCCGTGGCGGCAAAAGAAGAAGAACATTGACCTCGCCGACGTTTGGGAGGCCGCCACTGTACCAGAGCCCGATCGCCCATCGCAGCGCTAGTTTCCACTCAAGATCATGGATTCAGGAGGAGGGAGATCTAGTAAAGTGCGACTCTGGTCATAAAATTGCACTCAAACAGCAAGGCTTGACCACAGTTCGATGAATACTCCTCGCAAGACGGGCAAATAAACCTTCTTCGCTCAATACCCTTTTCTCAAACTGAATAGTGAACTTGAAGTTGATGTTGATGATGCTGTAAGTTCTGTTGACGTCATCAATCTGCAGGCTAAACGCTCAATTCATTGATGGGCATTCTTGCAAAAATATGAATACAGCAGATAAATTCGTGCTTACTATCAAGGCAGAGCAGTGTAGTCTAATATTGTGGAAGATCATTCCTCCACCTGATTACAGTACACTCTTCAATTTATGACGAGGACCTAGACTTGGGACTTGTCTCCAGTATCTGCAAGGCACATCGCATGCAAGCTTATAATTTCATATTTAGTTGAAGTGGCTGGTACTTGCTGTCGACTAATTTGTGTATCCTAAATGCGAAAAAGTACACCTCCACTGCGGTGCGCATACTCGCCATTTCGACCAATTTCAGCGGCTCTTCAGGAGCGACCGCACGTGGCCATACTCAAACCTGTAGAGATTCAGAAGAACTGGGTGGCGCAGAATCACTACGACTCGCTTAATACCGTCGTCACGAACTAACTTGAAGTGCCGACTGTGAATGACGCTTAGGAACTTCTAATGGCACAGATGGAAAACCGTGAACTTCAGGAATAATCCAAGTTCAGTACCATATATTCCAAGCTTTGTCGGTAAGACCCCATGCTCGATTAACATGTCCAGAAACGTCTCTAACTCCACTGGCTACTTCCTCCTATTCTCTTTCCCTCCAAAATTTCACAGATTAGGTCCAGCTTGTAGAGAACCAGGCTGTTCGGTGCAAATTCCGGGTTAGGCTAATGCATCTGCTTCGGAAGGACAGAACACAGACAGCGCCAAGCCACCGACAGAACACGACGTCGTTACTAACACTGATAAAACACGAAAGAGAGATGCCAGAAGATGCCACTAGAAATATGGTAGCATCCGCCTAGTAAATAACCCATAAATACAAATCACAAGCATATAAACAGAATCTCGTATTAAGTGAGACGGGTATCTTATGCAGAACGACTCCCCTTCCCATGCTCTTAAACGAAAGTTGATTTGCAAACGAGGAAACTCACTCACCTGAGCGTAGATGCACCGCTGCTTCAGCGTCGCGAACAGCGCCTACCGACAGTTTCATCCCAAAGAAGAAAACTATCGCAGAACTAAGCTTACAGATCCTCACAGACCAATATGATGCATCCCTTATGAGGATCGACAACCAGTCCGAAGCAAATGAAAACCCTCACCCTCCTCGTCTTAAAATGAAAATCCTCACCGTCTCAAAATGAAAACCCTCACCTTCACCGTCTCAGTGAAGGCGAAGTTGGGGACTGTAGCAGCTCCTCCAGAACAGGTCAAAGAGGCGATAATTGTGGGAAGAATGAATGCAAATAGTGCAATATTCGGATCATTCGTCAAAGTACGACTACTACTAGTAGTAGTAGTGAACCGGCGATGATTCATTCATCGACCCAGTTGGGACCCAGTTTAGCTGGCTGGGATGCTTGGGACCTAAATTGGGTTTGTTGAACGTCGTCTTGCTGTCGCACCTCGCAGATCAAGTCGGTGCTCATCATGTCCATGATCGCTGCATGTGCTTGAAATAAGTTATTTTCCGAGTGGCCAATCCTTGCAACTCCTGTACATTGTCCAAGGTTGTGTTCGAGTTAGTTATCCCACTGCCCAGCAGTACTCCTCACTTTGATCGTTTATGTTACGTGAATGTACTTTCGAATTAGGAGTCGTTGACACTGTCATACGGCGTTTTGTTATCGTGAAGGGTGGTCAGAGTACGGCACTTTGAGCTTTGTCTTCAATTGAGCTGAGCTTATCACATGATATTATTGTGGTAATGGCAAATTGTGAAGACTTTGGTGCCCTAGTTTTATTTCACTGATATGCTACTGCTTTTGCCCAGAATGGTGCATGTAATTGGAATTTCTCCTCCAGATGTGGTTTTGATAGTAAAGGTTCTCCTTAAACAAGATGTTCGAACAGGATGAGTAATAGAGCTACTAGAGGGCAGATAGACTGTTGTAGACGACAGATTTGTCTCTAACTCTACTTTCAAATATTCCCACTTGTTCCGTTTTGATGCAAGAAATTTTAGTGGAACAGGTTAGGTTTAGATGCTTCGGTTTTCTTTACTTACGTTGTTTTCTTGTCACTGCTAGTAAATGCATGTACATGCGCAGGAAAAAACAAAAATACTTGCGAGTCTAATCTTATTCTTCAGGGGCACATCTGATCAGCAACATAACTGAAATTGTTTCTCGACAAATAGCTGAAAAACGAAAAAATGGACAACTTTCATTAAATGTTTCCTAAGTCCCCAGTTTGAACAGGAAGTTGGGCCGCCTAAGACCTCCAACTAACTCTGCTGCAGAATCTACAATTACAAATGGGATTTTCACCACGTTTCCATCGAACAGTCAACAGAACTAAAAAGTCTATCACCACAATCCAGTAGTAACTGGAAGGTGGACACAGTCCGTTGTACCAGGAGCAAGGTTAACCTCAGACACCACCTAGGGCTGAAAAAAATCAAGACAAATCCAGATCAGTGCGCTATCAGGCTCCATTAATCATCTTGATGGATAATCACTCCATCTAATCCACTACGTGATTAAAAATCTAAAGAAAAAATAACCTCTACATGATACTATACTATTGAGTCAACTGTTCCAGAGCAGTGGAAGCGTTAAGCACACAGTTGGGAGACCCTGGAGAGGATAGTTTCTTCTCCATCACATCGTCTGTTTCGTCAATGCTGGGACCACCTTGACGAATACCCACGTAGAAGCTGGCGTACATGTTCACACGGTCCATATACTTATCACTAGTGGTGATGCGGACAACTGCACATCCAAGGAAAAAATTAATTCACATTATGAGATAATCCAAGTTTTAATGTGCAATTAACATCAGAGTTGTACTCACACATTCTAATGCAAGCTGACCTAAGAAGCTTACCATCAAAGCCCGCCTTCTCGATACACTTGGCGTATTTGGGGCTTCGTGATGCACTACGCCAAATCACTCGGCCTCCAGGCTGCATTACGAAACCAATAAGTAATTAGAAAATTTTCTCACGAGAAATCTCCTTCTTATGAAATCATATCAGGCATTTATGGAGATAAGAAATATTACCTTCACTTGATCCTTCAATGCAGCGCATAGGATGTCAATATCACCTTGTTCCAGCCAATCTACGTGATCCATCAGAATGACCTGAGATGTAACGAAAGCCAAATCAGTGCACATGCACAATTTCAAGAGTAGATGAATCAGGCCTAGTTACTGAACAGAAGAGATAGTCTTCACATTAAAAGAAGCGCGCTACAAGCGCGAATGCAAATGCGAATATCAGGTCTTGACGATAAAGATAAGTTGCTTCATCGTAAATATCAAGTTGTGGTATGCAATGACGATCAATTCGCCAGTGTATTCCTTGCTCACCTTAGTGTACATTCGCTTCCTCAACTCCTCAACGAAAGCAGTGGTGCGGATAAGCAGACGTTCCTCTGATGCAAGATCAACCTGGATAAATCAAATCATGTAATCGTTAACACTGAACTAGAGAATGCTTGTCCATTTGTCTTTGAAATAAATATGATGAAATGACCTTAACTACTTTTTAGGCTTATAAATTGCAAAGGAATTTAATTGCAGAGACAAAATGCTACATATCAGTTGGATGCAATATATTACCTTCAGCTTCTCAAATGCGTCTTTCTCAAGAAAGCGGGGGCAACAATGCCTTGAAAACTTCCCCGTCAAACAGCAACGGTAGAAGTAATTGCTGCAAGATACATCACATATGTCAGAGAATAATTGAACATCAGAAATTCTCCCAAAACAAAAGTTCTCTTATTATCTGATAAGATTTTCCTAAACAAAATCCCTTGAGAAATGATTCAACTGTATTAACTCACCTGTCACGGAGATGCGAATACTCGGCTGTGGAATTCAGGCACCGCACAACATAACTGCACAGGCAAGCAAACAGAGTTTTTAGGTTGCTAATAAGACGTCAAGAATGTGAAGCAAAAACACAGAATTAGCTGACTTTAACTCATTGAAGTAGGATATTCCATATTCACTCACTTATAAATGTTATCTTCCTTGCGAATGAGGTTGAGCTGACCCTTGCAAACACCAGCACAGAACCAAAGGACTATTGGGTTGGTCACAAAGAACGCTGAAATACGGGTGAAAATGTTTGCTTGCAAGAGCCACTTCCCCACAGTTGAAAACCTGCAAGCACGTCCAACATAGAATTCGTCTATCAGTCCACCTTTACTATCATAACCATTTGCAAATTGAGATACCAAATGGTCCGGAAGAAGTAACCGAATCGGAGAAGTTAATTCCAAATTGTATCAAATTATTCTAAGTTAACGGACTTACCAGAGCTCTTTCTGCATTTCCAGAGTGGGTGCGTTTACAAGACTTTCAATCCAGTGTTGCTGCATTCACACAAAAACGTCTTGGTATAAGTCTACTACACGCCGCATTATCAATTTAGCCTTGTATAATACTAGATGATTGAATTTTTTTCTCTTTTTAGTGAGATCATTCAAGTGGCATGTCTACTTACTTGACGAGTAATTCTGGCAAGAGCTCGGACAGCACGGATAAGCCTCCCCATTCCACCATGATAGTACAAGCCGTTTTTGAAGTAGCGGCTCTTTCTAGTCCAGAAGTTTGAAGCTCCCTGGCTGAGGAATGGTGCAAGCTCCTCCTTCAACAACTTCTCGAATTTGGGGTGCACTCCCTCTCCGAACATCGACCACACATCTTCAAATGGCAACCTGCAATATCTCCAAGGTGTATTCAGAATCGACATTTACGACGATAATACATAAATGTAACCTCAAAGATCGTATTGATAGACGCTTTATAAGATGTTGAATGATGAACCATACCGAACAATTGCGATTCTCTTGAGCTCCAGCAAGTAGCTCTGCGCTGGGTTAATGTCCACGGCAACGACTTGACCAGCTCCCTGAAAGATAACATAGCAGGCATAAGCACCGGAACAGAGTACAGTTACTCAACGGACCTTGGAGAATGGTTTTGAAAGTGTAAGAATTGAAGTTGCAGGATTGAATAATTCACCTGGTAAACAAGGTCCAAAGCGTTGCAACCACCTGACGTGAGGGTCAAGACGGTGTCGTCCTTGTTGATATTGAGAAACTTGTCGTCCTCACGAGGGTCTTCCCAGGACAGAGAGTAGAGGAAAGTGGGGGGAAACGCTGGTGGTCTCTTGGCTTCGAACTCATCCGAAGCTCTCGCAGGAAAACGAACCAAATTTTTCTCTGCCATAATCACCAACTCCACTCAGCAATGCAATTCACCCAGACAGACAAGGACTCTACATTTCTGAGACCAATTTTCACAAATTGCAGAATTGCAGAAATGTGCACGATTGAAAGTCGAAGGTTACACTGCGTACTTGTATAATCACGTCTCTTCCCAATCCACTGATAGTACGGAGCTTGAATTACCGGCAGGTAAGGGATCTTCCCTCGTGAGTTATACTCGTACACTGCAAATCGTACACACACGAAAAAACGTCAGTAATTCAGAAAAGTGTGTGCATTAAAGAGCAACTAATGCCTTTCTAATCCAGTGATCGATTCTAGTAAACTAGCCGCAGATAAATTAATCTACATTACTGATCAGTGTAACCAATTGATGTCTACAAGTCCATTTATAATTGAGTCACTAGTTACCTGGCTCAAACTGGTGCTCCAAGTAGAGGCGCCTTTCAGGACCCAAATCTGTTACATCGCAAGCAAGCTTTACCTGAGTCTCCGAAAACAAATGCAAATTTGATTCAAACCAACGAAGGCAGAGAAAGCTGAGGAAAATTTTGAGTTCGGCATACCAATGCCGTCCACGTCGAACATGCCGCGCCAGAACCACCGCTGAATGTACGAGTGCTGCCGGTTGGGAAGATCGTATTTGGCAGAAGTGAAGAAGTCCGCCACTCCCACAATGCCGTCCTCTGCGAGATGCCTCACTGCATTGTCTATAGCAGCCATGAAGTCCGGAATCACTGCCCACCAACATCCAATTCACACGATGAGCGACCCCTCGAAGGGAAACCGACCATTTAAGAACCGATCAACAACGACCGCATTGCCCAATTCGAGAGAGGATAAGATGGGCGCACGCACTGGTAAGCGAGTACGAGAACGTGATGAGCGTCGCGGGCTCCTCAGGAGCGAAGGTGCAACAGTCGGCCTCCACGACCTCCACATTGTGCCACCCCTTGCGCTTCACCTTCTGGCGCGCCACCTCGCAGAGCGCAGAGCAGATGTCCACGACGTAAATCTTCCGGAACCGCGACAGGTCCAGGATGTGCGACATCATCTCCACATTCTCCGCCGTGCCTCCCCCCATGTCCACCCACACCAACCCCTCCTGATCCCCCCGCAGCCGCGCTGCGCAGGCCGCCAGCAATGGCTGCCTCCCGTGCAGAAAATTGGCCCTGAACCTGTCATCTGCACCAACAACACCACCATAGCCAACCAAACTCACTCCCAAATTCACCAACTCACCCATCCGATCACCAAACTCAATCCTCTGCATCCGAATTCCCAATTCCTTCACTCACCTCACATCAACGAAGGTGCTCACAATCAGTACTACACCATCTCTACGATCAATGCTTCTAGATATTGTTCTGATGATCGGCGATGGTACTCACAGGCATGTGCTTGAGGGCCGTAGAAGAAGTCGAGGCGCTCCTTGTGAGATTTGCCACCATTGCCGCGGAGCACGATCGACGCGAGGCAGTGAGCATCCTGGCTCAATCCCCGAACTGCATCCACCATCGCCCACATGCCCATTGCAACCGATATATCAAGCAATGTTGAGCCTGAGAGACAAAGCAATTATAACGGACTCCGGTTTCCGAAGCAGGGATTGATCAATCGGCTGCAAGTGATGAGGCAAGCAGGCCAGCTTCACATGGATTTACAGCAATATACTAGTTCATCATCATATGTACCGGATGGCCACAACTGCACACATATATTGGCAACTAAAACCACATGAGATCATCACTCATTCCTCCCTGCAAGTACGTAACTGCTTGCCTTTGCTTTGCTTTCCTGTTCTTTAAGTAGACTCCCTTGTTTCGGTTTTCTACTGCCTTGCAAAACAGCATCTTTTAAACAGCATCACCAAACGTCTCGCCTCGGATATTCTTTCACTTGAATCGTCCATTTTACTCCACTCTGCGTCTGTGTCTAAAACCATCCAAAACCAACTATAAACCATCTGAAACCACCTGAAACTATCTAAAACCATCTAAGATCATTTGAAACTATCTGAGATCGTCAAAATAAGCTAATCACTGCGCTGTCCAGAAGACGAAGAAGAAGAAGTGGAAGCAGGATCTGAGCACCGATCTGCACTTGACCGATCACTGATATTCAGCCCACATCTGTGGTAATTCTCAGAGAAATAAAATCAGTGTGTGATCTGCACTTGGCTTTTCCGGTTACAGTACAGAGATATTATTTCATGCATTGGAGCATGATACAATAATGGTATCCCAGGGGGTTAAGCTAGGAATGTTTTTTGGTTATTATATTTAATCTGTATTTTTTTTTTTTTCCTCCCGGGGGTTAAAATGGAGGGTACTGATGTTGAGGTGGTGTCAGGGTCCTGCGCTCGTGAAGGAGGCCGTGCCAACTGGAGCTGGGATGGAGTGTTCGGAACTGGACTTGACAAGGAGCAGGAAAGCATTTGAGATGGAGCATATCCTGGGACCTGCAGTGGAGGGGGCATCATTCTGTGGCATCATACTCTTCCCTTTTCTGCTACTCCTTCACGCTACATCCTCCGAGCCTCTTCAGACGGTGGGATTGTACCAGACAGTTGCAATTCTGGAGTATTATTAAGGTGTATTGGAACTTGGTTTAGAGAAACAGCACTTCCAGATTCTATTTGCCGGGTGCTGGGCAGTTTGTGTTGTGGTAGGGTGATACTTTGAACTTTTCAAGGAGTGTATTTTGGTACTAATTAAAAAATTATTTTGTAGTAAAATTGACTGATATTTGTTCAACTAAAGTAGAGTATCCAGTGGCTGCTTTGGAATAAAAAGATGCTCTCTTTAATGGAAGAAACCAATTTAGAAAAGTACTGACTGAGGCTTATGAGTGTGGACGACCAATCCAAAAGAATAAAAGGCTTCTTATAACTTATCAGTACCGCAGGGGAATAAACTTTCCTCTGTGGCACCTCCGGGCCTACGGAGTCCGGACCCTGAAGAAAAAAGAAAAAACTAAAAATTTATCGGTACCAATTATCTGCACAAGATAATACTTCCAAGATTTGTAGTATGCCATGCGTTGAATTTTCAAGAGAATTTTCTGTAGAATATGGTAATTGTGTGTGTGTAGGAAACTTGTTAAAATTGTGAAATTGATTTACTGATTAATAGTGATAAAAAAAAGTAGTAAAGGGAAGTAGAATTATAATGACAACTTTGTTTGGCCTACACATGTCTCAAAAATAATGGTAAAAGAGTCTAATAGTTTTTGTTATGTCTTTCATGATAGGGTTTAGACTATGTATGATTTTGGCTATACATAATAGCAACAAGAGTGTCCATTTTTATTGTTTCGTGCTTAGAGTGTTTTATTCTTCACACTTCTATATACTCAAAAAGATATAAAATTTACATTGAAACTAGAACCCGCCTAAATTCTATTTGTATCACTTCTAATGTAGTTACAAGCAACATGCCAACATCAAGATCGATAATGACATGAGTGTGGATGTGACTCATACTAAAATCAGATTATGTTAAAAATCAAAAATTACAAATTGATAAATACTTGAAGCAGTTGATGTGCTTGTGAATCAAGAAATTTATTCAAAGAGGATGACATCATTAGTACAATTGTGGACTTTGGGGATTTTATTGGTATCATAATATCATGAGAAACTAGACTTCAATAGCATGGATTGAGATCCAGAATCACTATGACATTTGAAAAAAAAAATGTCATATCGTGAAATTGGGTGTAGTCATATCGTGAAATTGGGTGTAGTCATATCGTGAAATTGGGTGTAGTCATATCGTGAAATTGGGTGTAGTCATATCGTGAAATTGGGTGTAGTCATATATCGTGAAATTGGGTGTAGTCATATATCGTGAAATTGGGTGTAGTCATATATCGTGAAATTGGGTGTAGTCATATATCGTGAAATTGGGTATAGTTATATAGTAATAAGATGGTACTTAGTCATGTATTATGATTTTCTAATCCAAACAAAAGTTTTTGTGTAACATTTGTGATGGAACAACCAAAGACAATTTCTTTCAAATTGAAACATACATTTGTGTATTCAAGAATCTAGATGAATCAATCTTTAGAAGGAATTAAAAGGAAGGTGTTTGACAGCAACAACAAAGAATGTTCATTTAGCATCTCACTTAACCCTTAAATGGCCAAAGTCCTAGAATTGGCTCTTTGAAATTCTGGGTAGCTTCGTACAATGTCAATTTTGGATGTGAGTTTTTGAAATTTTTTGTAGGTGTAGGAATTGCAAGAGCTTTGCGGGAGTAAAATTTTTTTTGCACTAGACATTGGAAAAATATTTATGGTGTCAAAAGCAGTTTTTTCTACTTCTCGGGCAACTCCAAAATTTTGATACACCGTTCAATTATCTTTGGGATTTTTGATGCAAGTAATTAACATGATTGATTTTTAGATTATAAAAAAAAAAAAAAATCTTATATTGTGGAAGATTTTTATTCTTTAAGGAGCCAAATTTTTATTACTTTTTTCAGTCAAGTATGAAAAAAAATAAATCTTTATCATATAAAAGATAAAGATTTTGTTTTATTTTTGTTTTTTTTAGTTTTTTTTTTACTTCAAGAATAGACATAGACATTTGTTTTGACCACATGGATTTTTATTCTAAAAAAAATGGTTTGTAAAAAAAATTAAAAAATAACATGAAACTGTGTTCCTTATACAATGTTTTTAGTTTTTCACAATGCTACGCCTTTCATTAAATCTAAAATTTGGTGAACAAGTAAGCAACATCATGTATATCATTTTTGTACAAAACCTCTCACATGTATAGTGCAAAACATTTACTCTGAGAGAAGTAAAAGTCAGCTCATCCTGTCTTAAAAGCATAAAAAAGAACATGTTTCTTACTTCAAACTCTATAATCTTCTAATCCACGCGGTCAAATTTATTGAACTTTTTTGTGCATGATCTTTTAAAATTCTTAGGTAAGATCCTACGGTTAGAGATGCAAAAGCAATTTCTTTTTTGTTTTTTCACTCTTGCTTCTGAAATGATAGTTTTGGAGTGTTTTTGGTGAGAAATGATCATGGCTGATTAGTGGTTAAATGAGCATATTATAGGATTTAGTGTAAGGTTAAGATTTTGTTGTTTGGCTCAATAATTGCTATAATTGAGTTGTTGGCTGTGAATCCTCTTTCCAACTTTTGGGGGTCTCTATCAGTCATGACTACTAGGTGCTTCTAGATGGAGTGTACTTGTGAGTAATTGGGTTAACTTGTTTGTTCCACATTTTTTCTCTCCCTCAACGACATGCAAAGTTGTTAGAGAGTCTCCATCAAGCTTCAAGAGTTCCTACCAAGAAAAGAATTCATTTTCCACTAGTTAAAATGTTTCTGCTACTAAATACAGGGAAAAACTGGGCATCATCCCTTGAATGGAAGGATTATCAGTTAAGTTAGAATATGGTGCCCATATCATAGAGTTCTGAAGCAGACACATTTTATGGTTAGAAAAAGTCACATGATAGAAGCAAATCAGAGGCACATTCAGATAGTTTGTTATTTCGATCAACCAAAAGACCTAGAGTTACAGAGAGTTGAAACCAAATTTCCATTGAAATCTCAGTACAATCTGTCCCACGGCCACTGAGCATGCTGCTTGACAAGCTGATAGCCTGATACAAGGAAGACCAGAGGTACATCTGCATGATACTATCTCATGTACCATGAGACCAGGCCTATGGATTGCCACACTGTTATGCAATGTAGGTGCATTTCATTGATTTCTAATAAAATATAAAAACATAAAATAAATTACTACATTGGGCTTCAAACTTAGATTGGAAATTATGAAAATTCTCCTTTCATAGAGCATCCTCAATGGGGATGCTAACACCTCCGGATCCCGCCAATGGGCCTAATTTGCAGACCCTCCACCAAAACAGGGCCCCAATGAACTGATCTGTATCACTTCCGTCAACATAGCAGGCTACACCAAGGAGCTCCCGGTCATCACGAAATGTTCAGCAAGTAAGTCTGGTGTCAAGTTGACACCAGACTGGATGAATGTCAAGGTGGCATGGGGACAAACGTCAAAGTAATGCAACTTTGAGGGATGTCAAAGTGGCATTGTTTTGACATTAAAGGGGGATGTCAAATTTGCACTAGATTGACACTAGATAGGAGACACATAATTTTGACATGAACTTGACACTAACTTTTGTCATTAACATTTCAACGCCAAAATGACACTAGACTGATGCAAAGTAGAGGTCATGTAATATGAGCATCAACATGACACCAACATTTCTCATTACCATTTTAGCACTAGAATGACACCAGAGTGACACTGCAAGTTTCATTCATGAAAATGGCATTATACTCTTGCTCGTCACAATAACATTGGATTGACATGGCAATGACACTACACTCGTAATAACATCGTAAATAGGTAATTAAATCAGAAATGAAGTCAGACCGTACATTAGAGACTGAATCATGTACATCAGAGATCAAGAATAAGCTATGATCATATATTAGAACAGAAAATATGTTTTTGCCTAAACAAACATAGTCACTAATATCTGAAGACATTAGAATATTATTGCAATACAATTCATCTGCAGGACATTCCGAGGACAAGTTTAGTTTATCTAAATCATGTACTCCACAGTGTTCTACAATGAAGCACTTCAAACGTCCTAAAGCACGTTTCACAGGTTTTAGATTTCCGAGCAAGTGATTATTGAAGGGCAGCCTCATGCACACTTGCGTTTCCAGCTGCGATCACTTCAATCCCAACCTCACCTGCACAAATAATAGCCAGAACTAATCAGACTTGGAAAATAATCTCCAAGACAGGGACTGTACACATTCACAACAAGCCAAAGGGAGGGTCATTCGATGTACAATGCACATCAGAAACCGAGATCAAAAGTGAAGAGATCGTACCGACTTCAGGGAGCCAGCGAAGTGCTTGACCATTCCGGGAGGTGATTACACCCCCTGGTCCTCCCACCACTGGAACTAACGCCAGGTAATCGTTTTGGCTACCCCACAAACAGAAAACAGACAACGGTCAAAATCCAGACAATACTACAAACCTAATAAATCAAATGCCATGGTAATGTGAAATGTGTACAGTACCTTCAGTCCTGCATCCACAACTAGATCAACGTGGCCAGTCCATAAGCATAACAGTCGCAACCATACAGAGGTACTTTCACCTGCAAAATTGCCAATAATGTGAGATAGAGTGCAAATTGACCAAGCAAGGTTCTCCTGGCATGTACTTAGGCACTGTCAAGTTCCAACTTCTGAATGAATAAGCACAGTGCTCACTAGTTTTCTAGTTTAATATGGGAAATATGTTTACCTCATTACGGACTCGAATGAAAGCCTTTTCTGCATCAACATGACATCAATATGAGGGCTGGTAGTATACCTGGGTCCACAAACAGCAATGATTTTTCGAAGTCATCAGAGACACTATCGCTTGAGCTCTCATCCCTGTTTCATTCCACCACAGAACAATGATTGAATACCCCGAGCATAAGAACGAAGCGCACTATGTTTACCATCTTATACGCACACTACGCAGATACACCGGCGATCTTACCTTCCATACGAGCTACGTGACGGCTAGAGAAACACTAAAAACTTATGTCAATCCATCCAGAACCAGTCTGAAGTTCTGAACATCCTACAAACTCAACATCTGATACCCAACAACGACTGCCAAAAACGCACATCACCAGCAGCAGCAAACAAACATGACATGAACTATATCAAACCGCATCGGCAGCCTCCTAATAGCATCAAAATGTGACAAAAACCCCAGCAGTGCAATCTTCAAATCTGATCATGACCAAGATCACAAAACCCGCAACGAGTAATACAGAGTCCCATCTGAAAAACCTGGGAGTCCTTCAAGTGAGCATATAACGGAGCAATGCAGTTAGATTACCTCAACCAATCGAAGATCGTTAACTTCTGACAGTCGTTGTCCCTGCAGGACAGCCATATCAGAATTTTCTTGTATCCAAATCTCAAGTGAAGATGAACCCTCAGCCTCTCTTGCAAGATATTGTGAAGAAGGTCATCAACTTCCCCAAATTACACATTTATCTTCTGTTCGATTACAATGATAATTTACAGCGTAATTTGATTTCATCTTCTAGCTAGCCTTCAGGGAAGAAATCGAATACCTCAACCCATTCCATGACAAGAACCCGATGACTCGTGAGCTCAGAATACATCTCCGGCACCAGTACATCAGGTAGAGTTCCGAACAGTTTCCTGCCAACAACATATACGTCTAGGGTTAAGCACACAGCAACCCTTGATACCATCTGTACAGTTAATACTAAGCCGATATCAGCACACTAATAAGTCTAATAATATGCCAGAGAGAAGTGAAAAAACCGGAAAACCGGAAAAACTCAAACTCAATCACAAGTGAGTTCTCACCGAAATCGTATACCATTGCGGGCTTCTGCCTGATAGTCCATCTCCTGAATTTTTGAACATGGCCGTGTCACTGTGGCATTCAATTCTATCATTCCAATGCAAGAAGAAGAAAGATCCAGGTAGAGAGTGGACTACCTTCAATAAGCTTGAGGCCCATTCGTCAACAACACTCTGTGAGGCCACAAAGCAACTGTCAGTTTCACAAAGTAAATAGTACACTGTTACTATGCATACTTCGTGATCAGCAATACCCTCTCAAAATTGCCTTGCAGATCTACAACCTAAAACTCCCCTACATCATCAGAAACCTCTGAAATCCGCTTCTGGTCTGCATCCGTATTAGGGTAAAAAGTTTTGAACATTAATTGCATCAGTTTTCTGAAAACAAACTGGTGAAACTGTGCTTCGTGGTCAGAGTCAAGCAAGTCACACACCCTTGCATATACTATGTCATAATGGCTACAAACGCGCTAGAAGATGCAGTTAAAGAAGAATAGCAACATAGTTCATAATATATACGCCGAAAAAGGAAAGCATGAGCTCTTACCTGTGAGGTCTGTGTTCAATTTCAGCAGTGTCTTAGCGAAATCAGTCAGCTTCCGTAGAATAAAAAGATCGAATTCCATGGCTACCCGGACTCCAGGCCGTTGCACCTTCACGGCCACGAGTTTACCGTTTGGGATCAAGCGAGCCTGGTAAACCTGGATGTTATAAAGTTACCAAATCTCATATCCTTCATCATCGGTAACATCAATTGCGCAGGCATGCTTAATGGAATCTACAACATCTTACCTATTAGGTTATACCATTACATTTCTTCGCACTACAAAAGTGCGCAACAATCAAAATGTACACTTAAGGTCGACCACAAAACCGGTATTCTGGCTTGAACGGCAATTTCATACAATACCTGTCCAAGAGAAGCAGCAGCAATTGGTTGAGGTGAGATCTCTGTAAAAAGCTGCTCCATAGAATCACCTAGATCTTGCTCGATTATATGTAAAGCGAGCTCAGCCGAAAAGGGAGCGATGCGGTCCTATAACAGAGGTAGTTCTTCCAAATACTCTGGCGGAATGACATCCTGACGTGTGAAAACCCAATTTCAAGGTTTTCAGTTCTCATATCAAAGTACTCGTCGTTCACTCTTGACAATAGACATATTTCTAATCCTAATTGTCCAAGAAATTTCAGAGCCCAAAAATTAATCTTGACATGGTTTTCACACGTTCAGAAATTGAAGGTTCTCTACACAATCTCCAGACCAAACGACGCTCTCTCAGACATCCAATCACTGCTCGAACAGCCCAATTTCAATGATGAACTCTTTCTCACTCTCATGACAGCACGAACTCGAAGACATGAAAGTTACCCTGCGAGACCTGAATCACGAGAACCCACTTGCAAATAAGAACCAAATTTCTCCAGAGCCACTTCAGACACTAATTGTACCAGGATGACTCAAAATTTGCAGCGGACTCTATGCAAATCTGCAACACAAATGCAAGCGAGAACTTCGAATCTCTCACTTCGTACCTCTCAATAACAGCCACCGATCGAGGCATTGTGTGCTCAATTGGGGTGCGATAAACTAACCAAATGCTGGAGCAGACGCTTCCCATCTGAGTTCAGGCGCTTCCCATCTGAGTTCAGGCACAACGTCACGGGTTAAGCACTCTGGTACCAGAATCTAAGTCAGTCTTCCACTCGTCACTCTCTCGCAATGTTGGCGATTACCACACTAATGAACTGAAATTACCACTGGTTTACACCTTCTGAAGTTTGCAAGTCGATCACAAGCCGTCACCCAAAAGCAAGAATTATAAGCGGATCATAAGAACCACACAATTATCTTCCTCCAAAATTATCAACGCAGACAAAGCAGACAGAGTCAAAAAAGGTTGAAACAAAATCAATTGCACAGGGAACTCTCGGAACCCATCAGACTCAGAACCCTTAGAACCCATCAGACTCAGAACCCTCGGAACCCCTCAGACTCCAGAACGCATAGAAATCTAGAAAACTCCAAAAGCTTAACCCTAGAAGGCCTTGATTGGGGTTTCGAAGTAGAGAAGCTAGCACCTTGAAATCCAAACGAGAAAATCCAAGCCGAGTAGACAAGGATGGTTGCTTTTGGCCGGAAACTCGCCAGCCGAAGAGATGGCAAAGCAGAATCCCAAAAAAATCTGCAACAATTCCCATCGACGGGGATGATGATCATGTGTACTCAACCCACCTGTGATGGTGGTGCTTGCGCTTGCCAGAGCGCCTGCCACAGGGGTCGTCGCTGCTGCTGCTCAGAGAGCTGCCGGCGTCGCTGTCAGAGCTCTCCAACGAGGAAGACCACGACGACGCCAATCTCGAAGAGGCCGCCGTCCCTCAAGAACCCAACTCGTCTCAAAACTCCTCCAAATCTCAAACTCCGCGTCTCTCCCTGTCTTCTCCGTCTTCACACAAACCTCTGTGGCATGAGCTCCTCCGTCTTCCCACGACAGACTCGGTGATTGCCGCGGCAATACCTGGACCGTACCATGCCCTGCCCATGGCCACACCATGCCGAGACCTGGTGCCACTTGAGACGCCAATTTCCTTACGCCATGAAGGACGAGGATCGCATGATCTGCACCATTGCTGGTGACAATTGGCACAGCCACTGCCGACGTGAGGGCACAACTCGGGTCTACTCCTCAGCTTGGAGCTCATCTCCAACAGGAACGCATATGATTTAGCTCGTACCTTAAAAACCACGCCAATCTTCCTCCAAACTCGCGCTCCACCAGCAGCACCGATTCTCGCACTCCACCTCCAAGCTCCGGCCTCCACAAATATCCCTCCTTCGCACAAAACTCGCCAGTTTCCTTCTGTCCCGCTCTGTATACAAGCCCTCTCCTTCTGTAAAGTACCATCTGAATACACTGTTCAACAACAAATCTACAAACTACTTTCTTAAAATATCTACACTCTACATTGCTTTGTGTATGTACCAATATATATACAGTTTCATATACATTTTAGAAAGATTTTGCATAGTCAGGGGGTGTGACCGAAATCAACTTGATCCTGGTTTAAGTCCTCTGGATCAACTGAATGCCCATAAATGTGAAACCGATGCATGTTTTCCACTTCCTGCACAACAACTTTCTCCCAATCCTGCATGCATGTTCGGTCCTCATGGGTTTTCTGGGTCTGTAACGTTTGTCCGTTCATGGCCAAGTCCAGAATGTGGATAAACCAACCAGCTTGCTGAAGTGTAAGTCGAACTGGCAGATTGGGATAGTAATTCCGACCATGCAGTGCGTTTGCAACTGCTCCATGCACAGCATTCGTGCCGAAAGGGTCAGTGGGCCCTACGTCACTGTCCTTGATCCTCCAAGCATGGCCTAGAAATAAAAAAAAATTAACCTCAATTACAACCCAGAATTCTAACCATATTGTGAATAATGAAGTAAAAAATTATTTCACATACCTTGCCGAAGGCTTGCCATCTTCGACAAACGTTCTTGTTTTTCTGAAGCTGAGGCATTTTGCGATGGCTCCACAATGTCCAATAATCTAAATAACTCCGCTCGTGCCTCTCCAGCAACTGCACTTCGATGTTGTGAGAAGGCTCTCCAGGCTGTTGACCGAATGCCTCTAGGTTGTCTCGGTTTTGCCCACTCCTTCATGAATGCTGAGCGGGCGTCCTCATTGTTGTCAACCTCAAAACTCATGAGGATTGCTTCAATGAGTGTCTCTTCACTTGGATACATAGCAGAAAACTCAAAGTTCCCAAACAAAACCTTGTGTGTAATCAATCTCAGATGCCCCTACACATGCAATCACAGATACAGGATGAATTTCATAACAGGAAATCAAACACTGGTAGCAGAGTCACTGGTCGTTTTCCATTCCCCTCTAGCTTTCAGTATATAGATGAATAACATCACCCAGGTTCTGCTCAACGACAAGCTCGGTCTTCAGGGTGCCTGCAGAGTGACTCCACATTGCAAGAAACATCGTCAGATTTTGGAGTTTGTTGAAGAGACTCTGGAGGAATCACTTAATTGAAGAAGTTAACATGATGGGCAAGCTTACCTTCCAGCTAAAATGTTTCAAAAGTGCTTGTTCCAATAACAGCCGAGTACTCAAAGGCTGGCGTAACTTCTTGGTGATATTTTGTATCCAGGTTTTGCTTCGCTGTTGGGAAAGAGTTGCCTGTTCTCTTCACTTCGGGAACCGAATTTCCAAGTGAATGCTCATATGCCAATGCCACTTCATCAAAAAACGGTTTCAACTGAGGCAATACACGAGCCGCGGTAGCTTCGGGCTGGACTCGTTGGCACACCAACAGCAACGCCTTGGCTGCACACTATTCACAAACTTCAGTCAGCTTTGATCAATTCAGCTAACTAAGAAGTAGAAAACATGTGATTCACAGGTGGCTGGACCAATGCAATTTGAAGAGCCGGAAACTCTTGACTCTGCAATCATACCGTTGCCGATGCTTTGTTGTCAAAAGTCACGTCACAATTGTCATAATTCCAACGAACATAACTCGATACGACGAGAACCTCCCAAGTTGATATTCATAAATGACCAATCATCTACTTCAAAGATACTACCCCAAAAAGAAAAAGTGATGAAAAACTGAACCTGCAATAAATGTTCAATAACTGGAATTAGTCGATTGAATCCTCAAAGAGAAGTGTGTGCGCGCTGCAAATGACATCGGTGCAAAGTTGTTAGTTCATCGTGAGTCATTCCCGACCGCAGGTGCAGTTTTAGAAAAGGGGATTCTGACTAATGAGCTTGCAAAAAAACAAGCAATCAAGTGAGCTCATGAGCGCTCGGTTTACCTCTCAGCCATGACAATTCGCATTGAGTTAGGAAGAAGTTTCTGGAGGCGAAGGCACTCGGTGGTAGACCACAAGACCCGGTCCTTTTCTGATGCAAACTGTACCATCCGCCCAAGAAACACCAGGCCATCAAAGACTTGCATGTTTTTTTTTTCTTGATTTCAGGAGGAATCGACGCATTTTGATGGTAAATTATTAACAGTTTAGAGACAGGATTGGCTCTTCAAATGAGTATTACCAGAGGAGTAGGTACTGTGATTCCTTGAATCTCACTGTCAGAAAGTCCAGTGTTGTCATTTAACATGGAAAAGCGCCATGCTGCGCACCGAGCAGGGACATAATCGATTGGAGACAACATATCCTCATTCCCGGTCCTCGAAACACGACCCTTCCGAACCATCAGCGGCAACAGAATGTCCTGGAGTCCATCAAACAGGGAAACCTAAACTCAGAATATTGCAGGCAAAGTAAAGCACAATAGCATAAAATTCCTTACCAGGAAAAGCCAATTTCCTGGGCACCTCACCGGCTAATTGTGAACTGGTTAAACCACAACCTCGTCTACCAAAAAAACTCAAACTATATCCTTCCATTGCTACACAAAAGTAGACAACAAGCGAGCTATGCCACATTAACCTCTAGAAATGAAGAACAAAAAAGCAATAACATCCAACCGAACCTGTGCAACTTGGTAAAGAGGTTCAGGAAAAGCTGCCAACAAGCCTGTTCGTGCAGCAAAACTAGCAAATACGTTGCTGTCCACAAAATTCGTAGCAGGATTTATCTGTCAACGCGCACACGAATGCAAAGCTTGAAAACAGAAAGAACATGCTCATATCAAAAGAACAGGATATCAACACTCAGCATCACGTCGGAAACATATCTCTCATGACGCTCATTGACATACATACGTACAACAAAGTCGATATATTTGTGGATGGGCGCAAAAGTTTTTGCACAGAAATTTGACAACTTCTGCAAACACTATAAGGAAGCTGAGACATCTTCATACCAGTACTAACCGAGACACAATGTGCGGGGCAGCTTGCGCTAACCGGATTGCCAGACATCCGCCGAAGGACTCCCCAAGCACAGTTAAATCCCGAGGCTTGCCTGAACTAGTGTCTACCTCCTTTTCCAAAAACGGAAGTATCTTCTGTACAAGATGCTGCCATGATGATCTATCGTCACTTGGAATAAACACACATCGAACATCATATGATCTGCAACATCAAAAGCAGCATTGTAGCATCGCTAAATTGTCGATCCAGAACAATCATCATGTAAGATTGGGTTCCAACTAGACTAATAAATGCATGCTCATACTGCAAAAAACTCAATACCAGTATCCAGTGATCAAGGCATTATTAGTAAAATCTAGCAACAAAACAGATGAGGCAACGGATTGCAACGTTGTAAAGATTGAGAGCCTTACCCGGCTGCAACGAGAGTAGGCAACTGTCGACGTATTCCTTGACCGGTGCAGTCCATTCCCGGCACGTACACCAACAGCGGAGCCGATTGTGGAGGAGATTTGGAAGGAGGTGGAAATGACTTCATTGGATTTAGTAGGGTGACTTGAAGTAAGCCAGAAGGGATATCCGGCAAAGGGCATGAAGGATTTGATGTCACAGTTCCTGTTAACCTTGTCATCTCCTTCTCAGCCTCACTCTCAACCTGCACCAGGATAATCTCCGAACTCTTTACATACCACTTGTGATGCATTGCAGCAGTACTGTAGTTGGTTCCAAAAAATACTAGCTAATTGGGCAATGAAGTACACAGTTTGTCCTGGTAATGAAAACATATGCTGTCGTTGAAACAAAGAAGAAAATGTCATCTGCCAAGCAAAGCATCAATGCATGAAATTTAACTCCAAAATATCTGCAACAGGTTACCTGCTGTTGTAATGCTGAAGATGAGGAGGCGCTTGAACTGCTTGCGTTGTAGAAACAGCAGCGCCGATTGTGCAGAGAGTTTTCGCCATGGAGGGAATTGGCACTGAGGTCCTGGAATGCCAGTTGCGGAAACCTTAATTTGGTGGAATTCCAAAGAGTTACATCTTTGGAAGCGCCTGTAATTATGGGTTGATTGGTACTGGAGTTGAAGTGTGTGCGAAGGAGCTCGCGGGCAGGAGCCCCAAGCAACGTCATAGCTGACCCTCTGCACACGCTTCAAGTTCTCAAACCTATATTCACGACACACGACGGAGATGAGAGATTTGAGAACCGAAGTTGTGAGACACGATCTTCAGAAAAATACTAAAATGTGGTTCAGCAATCGCACCGTACCAGAATCAACAGGCTCCTGATATGTGCCGCTTTGAGTGAAGAATCGCAACTCAAAGTTGACACTGCAATGCAATTCCGGGGATCAATCACGTCCAGATCTTAACCCAGATGCAGCGAGAGGGCTACCCCATCGCCAATGAACCTCCCCAAAACACTGCAACAAGTAAACCTCCAGGCGCAACATGAGGCTTGAGAGTTCGGAGAAGCTCTTTCAGTAAACACACCACAGGAGCAGGGTCAATGCTTGAAGAAATCGGAATAACGAGGGAGAGGCAGGAAGGTGCCACCATCTCTGTTGCAACTGTCCCGAGCTTTTGAAAAGAAGCTAAACTTCGCCGCATCTGCTGCAAACTGAAGACGCTCATGTCCACTTTGCAAAGAATGAAGAGATGCCAAAAAACTATACACAGCCCTGATTCGGGTTGAGAAGAAGGGGGACTTGATGAGCATTTCCACACTTGGTCGACTGCACAGAAAACATGTTACACAAATCATGACAAAGTGTATACAAATTGCAGAGATACCGCATTGAACAAAGACTGTTATCCTCTCTTGAAAAAAATTAAGTCTCCTTAATAGTTTTGCAAAGCACTAAACCGCAGTGTCTCATCGAGGTAGTAATGAAATAGCGTGCATGGCATTGCAAATAGTAAAGTGGAATATGCAAGTGCAGCGATGGGGAAAGTTTAAATCAACTTCCCAAAAAGAAATTAGCAATTACAATACCATTCTTGAAATAATCCCTTTCTGACAGAAAAATTTCGGTTCCTGTAAGAAATTCGAACCTCAACAGTGCAGGTATAAATATCTACTTGCTGCTCAAATCTGGAGAGTAGTGCTGGTTCGATGACCGACACCACAAATGGAGGCAAGTAAATGAGACTCTTTTAATTCTTCTTATATTTTGGAGTTTGTAGAAGAGACTCTGGAGAAATGCTCCAGATTTTTAAAATGAGAAAAATGCACACCTTTGCACACCCTTCGGCAACTTGTGCGAGGGTGATTAGAGTTGCATGCCTCTTCTTCCAGTCACCGTCGTTGATAAACGACGGCAGCAGCTGCGATGCCACAGGAAATATTGTATTTCCTCCAAGAGAAATGGCTACCCTATCCAGACATTCCTGACCGACTTCGTAGTAAGCCGTTTCCCCAGTGTCTTCGTCTTCATTATCCACAACCTATCAATTTGCAAGATCATCCACAACAACAATTTCGTCCACAAGATATCATCAGACACAACAATTTTGGATTCGATATTTGCTTCACTTTCACAAAGCAACGCAATACCAAATAGCAAACCAGCTCTATGAAGCGACTGAACTCCACCAGCTAATAGAAACTCCACCAGCTAATAGTAACAGCTCTTCTAACTCCCAAAGCATCGACCAGAACAGCCCGAAGCAGAAACAAAGCCATGCCACAAAATCCCAGCTGAACCAAAACGAAAACAACCACACCCAACACTATTTGAAACTTCAGACCACGTACCTCACAAATGTCGGCCAGTGAACAGGTCGAAATGGAAAACGACCAGGGCACAGTGGAACTTTGAGATGTGTACACAATCATGGACTATACAAGTATCTAAAGTGTTGGTTATTTTTTTCTTACCTTGATCTCAGCACAGTTAAGGTAATCAGGACCTTGATTTTGTTTCTCAAGAAGCATGTGTACCGAATCATTGGCAGTTTTCCAAGCTTCCGAATTTCTCACAGCTTGATCTTGGAATTCCTTGCATTTCTTGAGAACATCAATGAGTCTTGTTCTCTCTATCGCTGAAGTATTGTTGTTGCAAGGTGGTGGAACGTGAGGCACATAAGTACTGCGATTCTGTGGAACTTGGTCGTGACCACCAGCTTGCATCGGTTCTCGGTTTCCACCACCAACCTCAGAAGGAACTGGCCCAAAATGTAACTCATCCTCTACGCATCCACGAGATTCAATTAGGTGTGAAATCTTATTGCAATCTCATGTGCAAATATGACTTTGAAGTAGAATTATGTATGATTTCATACCTTGAGGATTTGAAGGTGGACTGGAGACAACTCGTGCTTCCAAGTTACTCACTCCTGCTGTATGACCGTTTGCTTCACTCAACAACTGTCTTGCATGGTCATGCAGACGATGTTGTTGAGTGGCACCAATTTGCCCTGGCCACTGATCTCGACTATTTCGACGTGATCCAGCAGCTCGCTTGAATGCGGTTCTTCCCTCTTGGGACAGAGGCATGATAAAAATTCTGCAGGGACTGTGAAAAGTTGATAAGCAAGAGATGAACGGATTTGTGGAGGAGAAGGTTGTGGGGAGAGAATGATAGAGTTTGAGCTTCCTCATCTGAAAATAATGCAAACCATTGAGAGAGAGAGATTTGTTGCTAACCTAGAGGAATCGGTAGAACTGGAAGAGCCGACTGCTGCTGCTACGGACTCCAAGGGGCTAGCTCGCTTGACTTCTTTGTCAGAATGAAGAACGGAGTTACTTCCTCGGTGACTTCCTTTACCTCGGCGGCGGTTGTGCTGGGTTCTCGCTCCTCTACAACCGGAGTCTCTGCCTCAGCAACTAGGGTCTCTGCCTCTATATCTTGGATGGAAGACTTGGAGGCTCTAGAAGAACAGGGAGTGCCGAAGGATTCTCAACTTCGACTGCCTCAGGAGCTGCAGAGCTGTGCTAGATTTTGTTGGAGATGTGGAATAACAGGAATGTGGGAAAAAACAGGAATGTGGAATATTCAACAAGCATCCAGAAAAATAGCATATGAATTTAGCCAGGTGTCTAATGAACATATAATCCGTTACAAACTAGGAATAACGTTTCTGCTTGAAGGTAGGAATAGCATTTGTTTCCATTCTGTTAGAACACCCCCTTCATGGATTCAAATGCTCACCTGCAATTCCTGCCTGATCAAATCAACTTCTGATCCAACGTGTTTGGCAATCCAAGAACTAATAGAAGTCACAGCATCTGAGGTTTCCGATTTAGATTGATTAACGCGAAGAAAATCCAACACCTGTTTCAAAGACACACTATTTTGTAAGTACATCTGCCAAACTTGTTTCAATGGTGTTGAGTAATATCAAAGGCGGTCTCGGGCAGCCTTTTGCAGTCTCATAAAGTGATCACCATGATGTTCAAAGACCAAGCTATCATCACTCCAAACCGTATCTTTATAAAAACGTCAGGACTAATTTGGGAGATCACAAAACTTGAACTATCGTCACATCAATGTTACTAACAAGAAACATTCCATTCCCTAGATTTAGGCAATACCTGCAACCTGCCAAATAATCTCTGAATTTCTGTCACCGCAGTGCTCAATTCATCTGCAAACGTAGTCCAGTAAAGTAAGATCCGAAGGTTGCTCCTTTTCCATTTCGCTGCCAAAAATACATTGTAACGTCATCTAATTTAAGATCGATTCCAACAGCTGCTTGCTCATGTAGAGTAAGAGTACTGTAATTAGTATTTGAGTCCAAAATTATGAAGTAACCAGATATGGAGAGGAGAGAAGAGAAATGCAAGGAGACCTTCGGCTCTTCAAGAAACTCCTTGGGAGCAATCTTCGTGTCCAAAAACGTTTTGATCTCTTGCACGGTTTTCTTCCTACCCTGCAAGTTCATCCGAACAACCGTCATAATACAAAGGAACAGGGCTCCATAATCTTGTATCGGTACATAATGTACTGACATATCCCAGCCTCATATCAAACAACAAGAAGGAACTTGCCTCAGCGAAGAGGAACTTCTTCAAAAATAATTGGGCTAGCGCAACTGTTCCCAACGGCTGCAATGTAGTCTCAGCCTGCTCGACACAAAAACACAAAACAACTAACTGCGAAGTCCTTTCCCAGCCCATCATTCACTGAAAATATTCGCTCAGACAGAAATCGTGTACGAATTCAGCGAGCTTAGAGACAAGACCTCAGCTTGCTTTCCCTAGATTTAGGCAATACCTGCAACCTGCCAAATAATCTCTGAATTTCTGTCACCGCAGTGCTCAATTCATCTGCAAACGTAGTCCAGTAAAGTAAGATCCGAAGCTTGAGCACTCCTTTTCCATTTCGCTGCCAAACTGTCACCACAGGCATGATTCACATTTCAATAATCAACCCTAAATGAAGGTAAAGAATGACACTGATATTGAAAGTAACAAACTGAAGTGAACTTAATGCAAGTGAGGTTGTTCTCAAGTTTTCACAGCTAGAAATTGGGAAGCCTTCTTTTTCAGAAAGGGCAGTGGCACTAAACCATTAGGTTCAGGAAGGGCAATGGCACTAAATTCAGGAATTAGATCCTCTTTCGGCAAATACACTTAAGGATGGTTTGAACGCCTTTCCAATCTTCTAGGTAATCATAATCTAGCTCATCGCTGTGCTTACAAAAGAACTGGTCTGTCTATTGCATCCGAGCGTCCTCATGAATCAGTGCATGACAGTTACTGTAAAACTGCTGCTCGCGACTTGTACACAATCAAGCCCACTCGAACTGATTGCGGGCTCTCAACGCGACTTCAGAAGCTTACAAGGGATGAGAGCTCCTGGGTACATGTGCAAATTCTGTACCCCTTTCCTCGCGGTACATGAAAAATAAACAACCGACCTGATCACTGTACGCCATGACGTACCGGACTTGCACTCTCCGTGTTCCTGAGCACGTACGGTATCCGAAACTTCCTCAGCGTGGGGGGGCTGAAGTTTCAAGCTTGCACTTTCGTAACCACGCCCAACACCCTCGCGACTACCATCACCTCACGACCAGACAAAAACGACTCCTCTGAATTTCAAAGCCCAAGTTTCCGACCCACCCCTGGCTCCTACCTCACATACAAAGGACCAGATTTTTTCCAAACCAGCGCCACGTGATTTCCAGAAAACTCAACCACAGATCCGAGGCTGCGCCGTCAAACTCCCACGAGCTCCTGCAAAAGTCTCCTCTTCCAGCGATTACTCAAAAACGCAACTCAACGTCACCATGCGAGAAATGCACCATGAGCATTGGTCGGAAATGCGTCCTGCAATTGATGCCGCTGCTGCTACACGAAGCGTGGTCGGGAACGCGTTTTGCAATTGAAACAGCCACGGAAGGATATTAATAAAAAAAATTGGGGAGTACTCCCAATTTTAAGGCATAACAGTCATGAAATCACAGACCTGTCTGCAACAACTAGTCTAACGCATACGCAGAATTCAAACGAGATTATACCTCGCCCACTTGACCATCTGCAATACTGTTCTTGGTGGTCGGGAGCAAGGGAGGGGAGGAGTTCCCTTGGGAAGCGAGGGGAAACGAAGGGAGATCAGGAGGGTGGCGGCGCGGCTTCAACGAGTCGACATCAACTTCAAGGCGGCAGGGCAGGTGTCCATGCTGCAATTCCCTACCGCCACGGTCCATCAAATTCCCTTTCACATTTTATTCCCAGGGAATCAAAATTAATATTATATTGGCGCATTTGCCATAAACCCCCTTGAGCCATTAAATGAATTAATTTATTACTGAGTTTTTGAAACGAATGGATTTACAAATCCACTTCACATACAATTCTCACATAAAAACTCCCTTCATTTTGAATGTGACTCTTCGATTATTGTAGATTTTGACTTAAAATGGAATAAGTTGTAATAATGAATTTAAAAATAATAATACAATTACATTAATTAATTGGTAATTCACTCAACTGAAATTTCTGATTTTCATTTTCGGATCAAGCTTTTGACAAGGAATATATCTTTACAATTTTATTTTTTATAGTGTCCATATTTTTTTATTCTATGTGTCAAGCAAATATATTTATATATGAAAATAATTTTATCCCAAATTCTCAACTGCAACTTCTATGTCTTTTTGAAACTCCCCAGTCCCAGTGCATGGGGTCCCCAGTCCCAGTGCCTGGGGTCCCCAGTCCTAGTGCCTGGGGTCCCCAGTTCCAGTGCTTGGAGTCCACAGTCCATCTTTTTTCAGTTTTTACTTTTTTTAATTTACTTTTTAGGATTGTAAGTAGGAATACCTAATCTTCATACATATATAGCCAATTAAACTAATTTCCAAACCTCTTGTTTTCAATCATTGCATGTGAGTTCAAGTTTTTTAAAGTAACAATCCCAGTCCATGGGCCTGGGGTCCCCAGACCTTCTGCCTGGGGTCCCCAGTCCTTGTGCCTGGGATCCCCAGTCCCTGTGCCTGGGGTCCCCAGTCCCTATGCCTGGGGTCCCCAGTTCCAGTGCTTGGAGTCCACAGTCCATCTTTTTTCAGTTTTTACTTTTTTTAATTTACTTTTTAGGATTGTAAGTAGGAATATCTAATCTTCATACATATATAGCCAATTAAACTAATTTCCAAACCTCTTGTTTTCAATCATTGCATGTGAGTTCAATTTTTTTAAAGTAACAATCCCAGTCTATGGGCCTGGGGTCCCCAGACCTTCTGCCTGGGGTCCCCAGTCCTTGTGCCTGGGGTCCCCAGTCCTTGTGCCTGGGGTCCCCAGTCCCTGTGCCTGGGGTCCCCAGTCCCTATGCCTGGGGTCCCCAGTTCCAGTGCTTGGAGTCCACACTCCATCTTTTTTTTCAGTTTTTACTTTTTCTAATTTACTTTTTAGGATTGTAAGTAGGAATACATAATCTTCATACATATATAGCCAATTAAACTAAATTCCAAACCTCTTGTTTTCAATCATTGCATGTGAGTTCAAGTTTTTTAGAGTAACAATTCCAGTCTGTGTGCTTGGGGTCCCCAGTCCATGTGCCTGGGGTCCCCAGTTCATGTGCCTGGGGTCCCCAGTCCTAGTGCTTGGGTCCCATTCCATCTTTTTTCAGTTTTTTACTTTTTTTAATTCACTTTTTAGGATTGTAAGTAGGAATACATAATCTTCATAAATATATAGCCAATTAAACTAAATTCCAAACCTCTTGTTTTCAATCATTGCATGTGAGTTCAAGTTTTTTAGAGTAACAATCCTAGTCCATGGGCCTGGGGTCCTCAGACCTTCTGCCTGGGGTCCCCAGTCCTTGTGCCTGGGGTCCCCAGTCCCTGTGCCTGGGGTCCCCAGTTCCAGTGCTTGGGGTCCACAGTCCATGTGCCTGGGGTCCCCAGTTCATGTGCTTGGGGTCCCCAGTCCGTCTGTCTGGGGCCCCCAGCTCCTCTACTTGGGGCCCGAGCTATAGTAGTTGGGGCCCCCAACTGTAGTAATTGGGGCCCGAGCTATAGTGATTGGGGCTCCCAGCTCCTCTACTTGGGGCCCAGCTGTAGTAGTTGGGGCCCCCAGCTGTAGTAGTTGGGGCCCCCAGCTGTAGTAATTGGAGCCCCTAGTTACACTAATAGGAGCCAAGCTAGAGTTATGACACATATTTTTACATTTGCACTATAAAAAAAAGGCTAATTATACTTAAGCCATCTTATTAATCAATATAATTTATATACTTGATACCTTTCCAAGTTATTAGATTTTCACTTAGAAGTTGATTCCTTCCTCTTGTACAAATTGCTTCTTTATTAACCAAGGCACATCCAATCTTATTTCCTAAGTGCCCAAGCATGTTTTAGGTCTCAAAACCTCAAAAACAGTGATTTTTGACCACCTTGTTGGGATTGTGGTATGGTCAAATTGATCACTGGTTTTTTCTACTTTTAACCATAAGATCTTAAATCTAAGTATTGTCAGTACTTCATAAAAAAATTTCAACCGTTGAATCATGACCAATAATGAGATAATAATGTTCACAGTTGATGCAGAATTTCATTTTTTTTCCTTGACCGAAAGACCTACTCAACTTTGTGCCAAGGGGGACTTGGTGATTATTACTCCAAACATTTTGCTCATATTTTTTTCCATGTAGGTAACTAAGTTGGGCACCTCCATGCAAAATTTTGGAGACTCATTTTAATTTTTTGGCCTTCATGCAAATTCTTTTCCTAGAGGAGGCATAAAACCCACAATATGGTCAAACTTAAATAACAGTAAAGATTTTTGGTTTGCAAAAAAAGTGAATAGTAAAAAGTTACATCTATGAGTTTTTGAATTTTAGAAAAAACAATTTCTGAAAAATTCCTATGTCTCAAATTTTGACAATTTTTCAAAGGAGAAAATGTAAAATTACAAAAAAAATTGAAGCTTGTTCATGTTATTTTTGGAGGCTGCCCTTCTAAAATCGGTAACCTTTTTGACTTGGGTCACTTTGGGTTTTGAATAGTGATTTGGTTATGAACATATTTCAGTTTTTTTTTTTTTAAAAGACCTAATTTTAGACTGCCCGTTTTGGACTTGAAACCTAAAATTTCTAGTTGGAAGCTCTAAAATTGGAATTTGACTTTGAAAATTTTACCACATACACATTGTGGTAAAGGGAGCACCCAGTAAAACATTTAGGCAAAAATATTACTTTTAACCTCTTCATCTAGGCTGCCCAAACAGCAAAAAGCCATTTTGGCTTTCCTGGGCACTTAGGGGTTAAAATCGATGTCTGATAATGAAGTGGAATCAAATTGTAACGTTCCATGGCTAACGTATTTGCTGAATAAAAAATATACTTTCTTTACATTATATAGTAGCTTGAACAAAAGTATATTTAGAAAATTTGTAAAAGTATGTATTAGTGCAAATGTAAAAATTTGTATCGTAACTCTAGCTTGGCTCCTGTTAGTGTAACTAAGGGCCCCAACTACTACAGATGGGGCCCCAATTACTACAGCTGGGGGCTCCAACTACTACAGCTGGGGCCCCAAGTAGAGGAGCTAGGGGCCCCAATCACTACAGCTCAGGCCCCAATTACTACAGCTGGGGCTCCCAACAACTACAGTTGGGGCCCCAACTAGAAGAGCTAGGGGCCCCAATTACTACAGCTCGGGCCCCAATTACTAGAGCTGGAGGCCCCAACTATTACTTCTGGGCCGTAGTGAGAATAGCTGAGGGGCCCAGCTACTACAGCTTGGGGCCAGTGAGAGCAACTAGGGCCCTAATTACTAGAGTTGGAGGCTAGAACTACTATAGTTTGGCAAGATGATGCAGTTTATATACTTTTAGTAAATTGTACATACAAGGTGAAAATAGACCTTCTTCACTCACCATACACCTTTTTCATTAACATTTAAAAAAGAATATGTTACTTTGAAAAAGAAATTAATGGTAATTTGTATGTAATGAAAAAATAAAGAAATTAATAACAAATTATTATTTTATTTTATTTTATATACTGAAACACATGTTCTTTGAAAAAAAAAGCAAAACAAATCTGTAAAACCAGTCACAAAAACATGTGATTCACAAATTAGAACAAAGGAATGCTCAAAAACAGGTTCAATGTGTGTCTAGTCATCTTCTGTATAGCTACCTATTATCACCCATTCTCACATAGGTTACTTTTTTTCTTCAAGGATCTATACATATTTTATAATTGAATTGTATTCAAATCAGAAGTTCATGTTGGGGTTCCATATTGATTTTCAATAGTAGCACAATTACATGTGCTACAATTTGCAATTTAAAGAATTCTTTGTTTATATATCAGCTTCGAGGGACCATAGATTTTTTCTAATTTTACTTAATTCACTTCTTAAGGTGATGCATTTTTTTATAGACGAATGTAATTATACATTCACACATATTTATATATTTATAAAATATAAATATAATTACAGTTGTGTAATACATGTTAACCCCTAAAGGACAATTGTCCTAGAATGGGCGTTTTGAAACTTGGGCATGTACCTACGATTGCAATTTTAATTGTGATTTTATGAAAATTTTATTGAAGCTAGACCATAACAAGAGCTACGTGTGGGTCTTTTTTTTTTTTCAATTTCGACATTGGCCTCAAAAGTTATGAAGGTTTAGGTGTCAAAAGCTGCTCGTTGGGCAGCTGCTGAAATTTTCTAAGCCACTGTGGATGCAGCAAATTCTGCCCAAAACTACCCAAAATTGCGAAAATCTGCGAAAATCTGTCCAAAGAGGAAACTTTGAAATTTCACCAAAAATTGAGATTTTAATATTTTTCAAAAATAAAATTTCTTTTTATAGAGATGGCAGTAGAGCATGTTTCCACCGTTCGGATTTTCAATCCAAGAATTTTTCATATGCTATTTTTATTGTCATAAAACGGCCGTTGAATGTGAATTTCAGCATACCCCCTAGCAGAAAATGATTTTTTTGGAAACCTTCCACAACTTTCTTGAATATGATACTTTTTGGACATGTACCTAACTCACTTAGGAACAATAATATGGAGAGATTCATTCCATATCTACTTTAAAAAATGGTTTTTTGGGCCCTCAAAACTCTGCTGTCCCCTTTTTTCGCAGGGAAAAAAAACTTGTATTTCTACTTTGAACGTTATGATCTTGCAATTGGTGAGGAATGAGTGTGTGAGATTTGGTGGACATGTAGACATAGAAGTAAGCTACAAGATCTTACGGTTAGATGTACTAAAAAGACCCCAAGTTTGCAAAATCCACCTTGCTCTGAAGAGGGGTTGTTTTGAGGCAGTTTTGATGAAAAATACCCTCAGAACTTTAGGGGTTAAGTTGCAATTTCTATCTTCCATGCATGCACATTTCACACGTCCCATAAGATTTTATTATAATTACTTATTAATTACAACACTTTGAGAGTTGTATTTATGACATCCAAAATAAATTCATGACTATGCTTTTAAATTAAAATTTTTGAACATAGTAAAGTATTTATATTGAAAATGAAATTGATACAATACTACCTCATTTTGGTACGAGATTGAGGCTTAAGGATATAAAGTGGAAAGAGAGTCAATCCCTTTTGAATTTTTAAAATCTATACTGTTTTTTGGCATGTATTAATTAGACATGCATATAATATTTAAACATGCATTTTGACACTATTTTTTGGCATGCATATAATATTTAAACATGAATCATGTAAATTCTCTATTTCCTAAAACATACTTTGGTATAAAATGTGATTTCTTTAAACAGACACAAGAATTCTTTTTTAATCACTTATTGCAAATTAAAAATTTGAAACCGAATGTGAAAATATGATAGCAATGATAATATTCGTTGAAATTTGACCTTCTTCACTCACCATTCACCTTTTTTATAATCATTTGAAAAAAAAAAAGTTACCTTGAAAAAGATTCAAATGGTAATTCGTATTTAGAAAAAGGTTTTGGCGCGAGGCAGAGTAGGCTACCGGTTGGCCCGAGAGTTAATGTAGTCCGGCACAAGCTCCATCACAGGATGCCACGGCAACTACACATGACTCGGTTCCACATCTATCACTAGGGCATGTTCGCTTTATAAACGAGGTCGTCTGAGACGTTCCCTTCGCTATGGGATATCTAGTGTGTGGCATGGACTGGCAAATTAAGTGCAGCGGCCTTTACGTATTTCGGGGTTTGGACTGCCTTACAGTTCGGGGGATCATTGCGGGCTGAATTAGGGCTGGAGGATTAGAAAGGGGAGTGCTTGTTGGAGGAGGGAGCGGGAGAGAGTGAGTCGAGTAGTGTGAAGTCACATCATCTGGGTTACGATCCTGTTGGCTCATGGTGCATTTCTCGCATGGTGACGTTGAGTTGCGTTTTTGAGTAATCGCTGGAAGAGGAGACTTTTGCAGGAGCTCGTGGGAGTTTGACGGCGCAGCCTCGGATCTGTGGTTGAGTTTTCTGGAAATCACGTGGCGCTGGTTTGGAAAAAATCTGGTCCTTTGTATGTGAGGTAGGAGCCAGGGGTGGGTCGGAAACTTGGGCTTTGAAATTCAGAGGAGTCGTTTTTGTCTGGTCGTGAGGTGATGGTAGTCGCGAGGGTGTTGGGCGTGGTTACGAAAGTGCAAGCTTGAAACTTCAGCCCCCCCACGCTGAGGAAGTTTCGGATACCGTACGTGCTCAGGAACACGGAGAGTGCAAGTCCGGTACGTCATGGCGTACAGTGATCAGGTCGGTTGTTTATTTTTCATGTACCGCGAGGAAAGGGGTACAGAATTTGCACATGTACCCAGGAGCTCTCATCCCTTGTAAGCTTCTGAAGTCGCGTTGAGAGCCCGCAATCAGTTCGAGTGGGCTTGATTGTGTACAAGTCGCGAGCAGCAGTTTTACAGTAACTGTCATGCACTGATTCATGAGGACGCTCGGATGCAATAGACAGACCAGTTCTTTTGTAAGCACAGCGATGAGCTAGATTATGATTACCTAGAAGATTGGAAAGGCGTTCAAACCATCCTTAAGTGTATTTGCCGAAAGAGGATCTAATTCCTGAATTTAGTGCCATTGCCCTTCCTGAACCTAATGGTTTAGTGCCACTGCCCTTTCTGAAAAAGAAGGCTTCCCAATTTCTAGCTGTGAAAACTTGAGAACAACCTCACTTGCATTAAGTTCACTTCAGTTTGTTACTTTCAATATCAGTGTCATTCTTTACCTTCATTTAGGGTTGATTATTGAAATGTGAATCATGCCTGTGGTGACAGTTTGGCAGCGAAATGGAAAAGGAGTGCTCAAGCTTCGGATCTTACTTTACTGGACTACGTTTGCAGATGAATTGAGCACTGCGGTGACAGAAATTCAGAGATTATTTGGCAGGTTGCAGGTATTGCCTAAATCTAGGGAAAGCAAGCTGAGGTCTTGTCTCTAAGCTCGCTGAATTCGTACACGATTTCTGTCTGAGCGAATATTTTCAGTGAATGATGGGCTGGGAAAGGACTTCGCAGTTAGTTGTTTTGTGTTTTTGTGTCGAGCAGGCTGAGACTACATTGCAGCCGTTGGGAACAGTTGCGCTAGCCCAATTATTTTTGAAGAAGTTCCTCTTCGCTGAGGCAAGTTCCTTCTTGTTGTTTGATATGAGGCTGGGATATGTCAGTACATTATGTACCGATACAAGATTATGGAGCCCTGTTCCTTTGTATTATGACGGTTGTTCGGATGAACTTGCAGGGTAGGAAGAAAACCGTGCAAGAGATCAAAACGTTTTTGGACACGAAGATTGCTCCCAAGGAGTTTCTTGAAGAGCCGAAGGTCTCCTTGCATTTCTCTTCTCTCCTCTCCATATCTGGTTACTTCATAATTTTGGACTCAAATACTAATTACAGAACTCTTACTCTACATGAGCAAGCAGCTGTTGGAATCGATCTTAAATTAGATGACGTTACAATGTATTTTTGGCAGCGAAATGGAAAAGGAGCAACCTTCGGATCTTACTTTACTGGACTACGTTTGCAGATGAATTGAGCACTGCGGTGACAGAAATTCAGAGATTATTTGGCAGGTTGCAGGTATTGCCTAAATCTAGGGAATGGAATGTTTCTTGTTAGTAACATTGATGTGACGATAGTTCAAGTTTTGTGATCTCCCAAATTAGTCCTGACGTTTTTATAAAGATACGGTTTGGAGTGATGAAGCCTTCAGTTCACTCGGCAGTGGGCCATAATTTATTGAATAGAAGCTTCACTACTTCAAGGTGTATTCTTGTTACATTTCGAGCACGTCTTCCTTTGATTGCTTTTGCCGTCCAAGTCCTGGCTACTGAATTATAATTTCAATGGAATCCCTAGTGTAGCTGGCAGTAGGCATGTTATTACAAGATCATTGCCAGCGTTCATTAAACACTAGTTAGATCATGATTGTTCCTCAGCTACCCGTCTCAGTGAATAATCTTGTTGAGCTGCAGTTATGTACTTGTGTGCACAGGTGAGAGCAACAAAGAGGGAATTAGCTACAGCGATTGTGGAGAACTTGGGCAGAGTATTACAGGTACTCAGAGACGGAGGAGATGGCAGTGAGCTAACCTTAGCTGCAACTGACTTCAAGGAGAAGCTGCATTTTTTTATTTGCTGCGTGTGTTGCTAAGCAAACGCCTAATTCCATTATTTAAGATACTTGCGCTATTGATAGCTTGGTCTTTGAACATCATGGTGATCACTTTATCAGACTGCAAAAGGCTGCCCGAGACCGCCTTTGATATTACTCAACACCATTGAAACAAGTTTGGCAGATGAACTAACAAAACAGTGTGTCTTTGAAACAGTTGTTGGATTTCTTCGCGTTAATCAATCTAAATCGGAAACCTCAGATGCTGTGACTTCTATTAGTTCTTGGATTCCCAAACACGTTGGATCAGAAGTTGATTTGATCAGGCAGGAATTGCAGGTGAGCATTTGAATCCTTGAAGGGGGTGTTCTAACAGAATGGAAACAAATGCTATTCCTACCTTCAAGCAGAAACGTTATTCCTAGCTTGTAACGGATTATATGTTCATTAGGCACCTGGCTAAATTCATATGCTATTTTTCTGGATGCTCGTTGTTGCTTTCTAACCTCTGCACTGATCCTGACTTGTTACTTTTTAGGACATAAAGGAAAATGCAGACTCTACGTTACATGCCGAGCAGAATTTGGATGCTCAGCTGCTGGAGCAGCTTCTTTTGCCCCTTGCTGTGATGGAAGAGAAGAGTGCAGGTGAAAGCATTATCTTTGCCGAGGTCAAGGCCAAATTAAGGTGTGGCTCTTGCAAATATCTCATGATATGCCCTGTCACGGTTGAGAGCGGGTTATCGTTTTGTAAATCTTGCATTGAAGATCGGTTTCAAAATTTCCTGGTACTTCCGATGACTTGGTGTTTACTGCTATGCTAAGAATGAGGCGGATGTGACGGACGATAACCTTGAAATCACGAAGGCGAGACTTCGTGAGCTATCGGTACGCTTTCATTGATGCGTTTCCAGAATTATTTGGGCGTTGAAGTAGGAGTTAAGTGTGAGTGCTGCAGAGAATACTCATATTTGGCAGTCTTATTTGGCAGTCTCTTCTCTCATGGCTCCGAGCTCAATTTCCATCACATTTTTTATTGAGTATTGCTTGCTGAATAGCAATTGTTAAGAATCGGTGCATTCTGAATGATAGTGGCTGTCCTATTGTGTATGATGACTTCAATCAAGGGTTGTCCCTTTCCTTTTGTTTTATATCCATGATTGAATTGTTGTGAATTTTCTTTCTTATTACAGGAGAGCCTTGTGCTACCTGCAAACTACTTGGAGAGGCTTCCTAGTGATTTGCGCGTTGATGTAAGCCACTTCAAACACACAATCGGGTATTTTATTTTAATGGATATCAGCTAGGTCTCACCATTGTTTTTCGGAGCTCTAATGCTAGCTCAACCTTTTCCAGAAATTCTTTCACTTCCTATCTCTGCCTTGACACTAGTGTGGTTGCTAACATTCATGATCTTTTCTGAAACAGTTAAAAGATGCAGCATTTGCGCTGTCAAATGGAACCCTCAGCGATGAGGTACCTCATTTGGAAACTTGGAGTTTCTCGCTTGCATGGTCAAAACAGTTTCTTTCGTTTTACAATTTTTGTCGTTTTTATGAATGGAAGCTCTTCCTACAGTTGCCATGGTATCCATGCTATGTTAGGGTGTCGCAGTGTGGAGAGCAAGCAGGAGCTTTATTAATGCAGTTATCACGGACGTGGGAGAGCGGTGATACTCAAGGAGCCGCTGCTACTGCTAAGCAACTACCAACGCTCTTAGACAAATTGACGAGTGAATCGAGCTCCGCATTTGGTGAGTGGGGTTTGGCTTTCTTTGTGTTCTCTGAATCATACCATTCGAAAGAGCCTTGAGCTTGTGTGCACCATATTTCTGCAGTTTAAAACACATTTGTGATTCTCTGCTTTAAGCAGTTGGAAGACGCTGCATCCGTGCGGGAAGATACTTCACTGCGACAGGGCAGTATGAAGGTGGAGAACTTCAGAAGGTATGTTGACCTACTGATTCTCCGACACATTTTCACTTGGAGAATATGGGTCACTTAATATCTTTGTATTTCCTGGTCGTTGGATAAATTCTCTTAGGTAATATCTGAATTATACTTTGTCTTAGTTAAAGATTTGAGTCTACCTTACTTAAGGTCCTTCAAATGATATAATAACCAGGGAATCTGTGGAACAGATTGGAAAGGCTTTGATTGCTCTAGGAGAAGCCTTTTCTCGTGGTAATCTTCCCGTGACCGAGGCCCCAGTATCTACTGCCAAAACATTCAAGGTTAGATTTCCAGTACCTGTTATGGTTATGTCTTGTTTACAGTAAACCGTGATTATCATCTCATATTTAAATACATTCCTTTACTTGTAACATTGAAGTTTTCTTTCATATCTTGCTTGTAGTATTGGAGGCTAAAACACTAGCATGACCCTCCTCTTTCAGTTGTTGATGCTTTGCTCTTGGTAGAGCACTGCCGTACAGACTGGGCAGGTTCTTTTCAAACAATAGATGCTGTTAGACCGTAAAATATTCTCTTATCACTTCAAGATGTTCACGGTTGAATTTGTGAGCAGTTTGGGGATCTTCAAGTCGACATTACCGCACAACGCGCTTATATCGGTGCCGCAGTATCCTTGGTCTTTGGGTAGGACTCTTCACTTTGCTTTCAGTTAGACCATTGATCTGCTCAGAGACTCTTCAGGTCAAGAAGCTTTCAAAAAATGCTAGGAGTAGTTTGTTTGTGTAAATATCTGGCGTATGTTATAGGCATTGTTCATCTATGAACTTGTTTTAATGTTGTTTACTATACAGGGTCTGTGCAAAGGTTATTTTCTATCATAGAGTAGTGTATACAAGCCGAAGGTCTATACCTCTAACCTGGATATGTGGGTGGTGGGGGCGTTAGGCTGTTGTCATGGCAGTTAACTTCTGGTCTGCAAAATCAATCAGACTCATCACAGTATGCAAATCACATGTACAATTGGTTATGTGGGAATAAGGGGGACTGGTGATTTTTGGACTCAATGATTTGTGTGACTCTGCAGGAGTTGCTAGAAGTGCATGCTGTAAACATGCGGAGAGCTGGGGGGCCTGGTAGCAGACCTGTAGGATCATTTGCATGTAATACATGCGGCATTTCAAACTTTCTGACCCGGGCTGGTCTTTATAGTCATCAAAGAAATCGATGTACAAGAAGGCGGCCTGTACGTGATACATTCAATTGTAGAGCTACCACTATTTCGCAAGTTGGAATTGCAACCAACCAAGTTGATGTCAACGGCACTGATGCAGCTAGTACTAACCCTGAACCATTGCCTGAATCTGATGAGGGAATTGTGAATGACGCTCATACACATGTTGGAGATGGTGGCAGTGGAATGGACCTTCCTCCACCTTCATTGAATGCAGGTGGTATAGGAGGCTCGTCTGGGTGTCCTAACAGTTGGATATCACCTACTCCTGTACGAGGAGATGGAACGCCATTGCGTCCCTTTGATTCAGATTTTCACCTTGTGAATTTCATACGAAATTGTAAAAACAAGGAAGGGTTATCACGAGAAGACATGAAAGCATTGCTGGATTTGCTTTGGGATAACCGCTTTGATCCAAAAGCATTGACCATTAGAAGCCCTGATGATGTTGGAAAATATGAAGAAAAAGAGCTGTATTCAAGTTCCGATGTGAGTTTATCTTTTCGTGTTGTGTTGTGTTGTGTTGTGTTGTGTTGTGTTGTGTTGTGTTGTATTGTGTTGTGTTGTGTTGTGTCTTTATTTTTCTTTTTTTTTCAAGTTTATTCCAAATTCCACTTTGCAAGGTTTCTCAAAAGCATATGTAATTACTGAAATTGTGCAGGGTTGGACAAAATATACGTTTGCGGACGTTACCACAGGTGATGCAGATTTGTATTACAAAGACCCTATTCAAGTCTTGACATCCTTATTCTCTGCCCCTGAGAATGGAGAAGATTTCAAAGTTGGACCTACTTGTAATCGAACAGAGAGTGGAGAACGAATATTTACTACTCCAGACACTGGGTATTGGTGGTCTCAGATGCAGGAGTACATAAATGTGGAGTGTGATGGAGCTACAATTGCGCCATTAATATTTTACTCTGATCAAACATGCTTGTCAAACAATATGCGAATTCATGGATATCCATTGGTGATGACAACAGCAAACATTTCCATTGCAAATCGACGTGAAGAAATGGGCCATGAATTGCTTGCAGTACTACCTACCTTTCAGGGATCAAGTAAGTTGTGAATGCACATAATGTTGTCTTGCTTTATTTCCTACCTCACAATTTCTTTTCGTACATAAGTTTTATATCTGTCAAAAGTGATTTATAAAGTTTAATATATTGTTTGTGGCACCTTCAGATCTATCATACTCCAAGCGATTGGAGTATTTTCATCAGGGATTGAATATTATATTTGAACCCCTAAAAGAAGCAAGTAAAATTGGTTTGCCTTTACTTGATCCATATGCGGAGCTTCGAATCGTGTACCCTTTACTGTTTGCCTATATTTGTGATCACCCAGAGAGCTGCAAAATTACTGCTACATACGACACAAATCTATCTACATGTCCTTGTAGTAGATGTATGTGTGGACGTGATGCTCTTAACAATGTTGATAGGGAGTTTCAAGTACGAACCGAATCGAAAATGAAAGAGGTGTACGAGGCGATGAAGAGTTTTCCTCAAAATTTAGCTGATGAAATGGCAAAAGCGTGGTCACTACATCCAATTCAAGTAAGCCTTTAAAACCCATACTATCACGTGACCAAAAATGACTCTAACATTTTGTATTTGAATTGTTTTGTAAGAAGGTTGAAACAAAATTTCAATCTCATTTTCAAATCTGGAGATATGTTTAAAATCAAGTACAACAATCTAATGGTATTTTCTTATTTAATCTCATAGAAAATAACTTATGAGCTTCCATGTGCATGCAGTGTGCCCTATGGGGATTCAACGGGGGTGATACTACGATGGGGAACCCGTATCTTGCCATCCATGTAGACATTCTACACCAAAGCGATCTTGGAGTCTTCAAAATGATAGTTGGCATTATCAGAGACATGGCTTCTATTTCTCCCCGTGAGCGCAAACTACAGGAACTCGATAGGCGTTTGCTCTATATAAAACAAAATTGTCGTTTTCCAGCGTTTCGAATCCCTGGGAATGAACAAGGCGGGTATTTTGTATCACAAGCAAATTTTGCGGGATTCGAGCATCGAGCTGTTCTACAGGTCCACCTCCTCAATTTGTTCTATTGATTTATAGTCAAAAACTCTAATATGATTTTGTACATCCATTGTTGTTGTCTTTGCATTCACATGAGCGTTGTTCTATACAGGTCATTGTTCTCTGTTTGGTCGGTTTATTTGATGATACTATCATATCCGCAGTAGTATCATTCTCAGAATGGTATTCAAATGCTTGTCGGAGCACTTCACACACAAGTACCAGCCTTCGGCATATGGATGGATTGATGTACAGGTGCTCTTCATCTTTTATTGATTCCTTCTTCGTTTCTCTTAATGATGGTGTTCTCATATCACTGTAAACATGAATATAAATTTTTTACTCCACTCAGTTGTATTGATAAACAAGTTGTGCTATTTTGCAGGGCTGTGGAGGCTCTGAAAGGTGGTATGATGGATTGGCAGCGATCCGGATTTAACACTTCCAAAGTGCACATGATGGGTCACTTTAGTCATTGCATTCAACGATCAGGCTTACCTTGGGAGTACTCGACTGACATGTACGAGCAATTCCACATTGCACTCATGAAATCCGGATATAGAAGCAGTAACAAACGGGCTGCAACCCCACAAATCATACGACACAATAAAAGGTTGCAGTCATTGCGGAGAGCTTCCAAGCAAATTCAGGGAGTGCAACAGAGTGTGAAACTGTTGGAAACGCCATTAAAGAAGGTACTCAATTAACCTTTCTACTGGGCATACTTGCAATGGTTCATCTTAGTTCTTATATCTTGTGATTCTTTCCTTAACTGTGAATTCGAAAATTTACAACAAGTATAGGCTATGAAGATGGGCCACAATATAGTGTCACCTGTGTATGCAAACGTGCACCGTCTATGGTTTCATCGACGAGGAGGTGACTTCAGTCAACCATCAAGAGCGACACCCCAGGACTTCCGTAATGGGAGAGCGTGCAACTTGGCGCGTGTCCCTGTTATTATACAAAAATTACTTGTCGACCAGCCAGAACTTCCCCGAGAATTCCTGAACACCTTGAGGACATATGAGGAATGCAACAATGTGACTATATCACAGGCAGGTCACAATAGAACTTCAATACTCGGTTTTGCACATGCATGTGGAAGTACTGATAGTCCAGTCTTTATATGTTGTACTTACTTTATCTAAGTTATTATTTTCTACATGGACATAACGCTATCACGATTGCTATGTAATTGTGTAGGTTCTGGGTTTATCACGCTCAGTAGCTGTTCCTCCCGGAAGTGGAGAGAAGTTTGGGGATTGGCCGATGTATGCTCGTGCCACTTCTAGTTTCCATGGGAGACCTTACTTCAGTAATGTGGCATTTGAGTTACAACAAGGAGGTTGTCAACAAACTTGTTATGGACAGATTCGCCTTGTATTTCAGGCCAACAGCCAATCGAATAGGCCTGCAGGACAAGAGCATTCGCAAGTACAACTTGCCTTATTGAAGCTGTACACAGAAATTGACGATGATAATTGGAGTGAACTGACGAAATGCAAATCTCTCCGCTGGGCTTCACAAGCAAGCGTGCTTGATGTGCAGAACAGTATGCGCCGGAATTCTCAAGCAGGTCTTCGAGGGTTGTATTCGGTTGTTGATATCCAACGGATTCTCCGAGTTGTACATGTGATTCCGAATTTTGTTGTTCCCGGCCGGTTTTTTGTAAACAAATGGAAGTTTTAGTGTTTCAGCACTGTTTCGATTGAGGTTGGGGAAGTGCGGTAGAATTTTTGGGTTCTGGGCATTGGGGAGAGTGGCATGGTCGTGGCCATCGCTTGCATTTTGGGACGAGCTTCATGTCTTCAGGTCCTAATCCATCTTTCCCATTCTCGTCAAATTTGGAACTCAAGCCATGTAGAGATTTTTGGTATGAGGGTTTAGGGTTTTAACCACTCTACTCTGGGAGGTCAGAGAGGTGTTTATGGGGATTGAATTGCAGGTCAGAATAAGTAGCAGCGTTTTGAATTACATGGGTTAGGTGATGGGTTTTTGATGTTTGATGTATTGCTGTTTCGGGCGATATTCTGCAGTTCGGAAGCAAATTCCAGAATGTGCACTGGAAGCCGCAGTTTCCAACATGGAGGGCTGATTATTCCTACCGGTATCACACGTTAGATAATCCTGTAGTAAGGTAAGTTTTCATGAACTCGGGTGATTGGTCGCTGTGAAGAAGGTATTTGAGTTTTCCATGTTAGTTGCGGGTATGGGAACCTGATTTTCCTCGTGTGAGATGTGCTGTTGCAGCGACTCAGCTTATGATGCTCATGCCACTTAGAACTTGTTCTATTGCTCATGCTACAATTTTTTATATCAGATTCATAATAGGGTATTGCGAAGAGTGAATTTTGTTTAAACCCGGCACAGTGTCATTCACGCTCTCTTCCGTGACGAGTGGGGAGTTTGCTGAGCTACTTAGGAGATAGTTTGCTTGTCAGCAGATTGGCCAACTTTTTTCCATTTTAAGTCTGCGTGACCAGGATGCGATTATCCTTAGTAAGCTAACGCTGTGAGCGTCTTTCCATTCTATGCTAATGTGTTTTCTTTACAGAGAGATAGGCAATGGAGCAAGTGACTCCTTTTTTATGCGCCTTGACAAGCAGGTGAATTGCTTGTAAACCTGGTTATGTGAATATCCAATTTATATCAGTGTGTTGGCTAAAGCTCCACATTTGTTATGCACTAGCAATTGCAAGAGACTGGTACTGATTGATGTGGTATTGTGATGGGGACAGGCAGACCTTGTGTGCGACCAGGTACACCTCGATTTCCTACTCTGTTGTGTAGCATTTTTCTTATTCGCATTCGTGTGAATGTGACTGTTAAACTATTCACATCTCGGGATCGAACTCTTTGCTTCCAGTTCGTTTAACGTGAATACTTCGATTTCTCAGTAAGAAATGAAACAACTGCGCTATTGTGCGTGTATGTGTTTGGTTCTAAGGAAGCACCCTTTGCTTGTTTTGGTAGGTGAAGAGCATTCAAGGTCTGAAAGACGGTTACAACATTGTTGGACTATCACAGGTAATGAAGCAATGTGCGATTTTGGATTGAGTGCCGTTGGTTTTGGAATTCTTGATTTAAGATACAGGTCAATTGTCAAGATCTTTTTATAACAATTAGTTACATGCTTGCAGGGAAATGTGGTTGCTCGAGCTGTGATTGAATTTTGTGACGGTGGACCACCAGTGAGTTTTTATTGTTCACCCTTTATCTTACGCCCTCACTTTCCCGGCAGTACAAGCAATTAACCTTTTCCGAAGGCTTCGAGAAGTTGTGTTTTGTAAAGAAGAACTTAATGTAGTCCATTTAATGGTGACGATCTTATATCTGGGTTTTTCTATGCTAGAATTTTGGGGCTCTCTTGCATCAGTTCTTATTAGTGGAGAAATCATGATAAGAACAATATTTAGACTAGTGGTAGAAGCCAGTAGTCAGGTTTTTGAACAAATTCTATTCAGCTATTTGAAAATTCTATTGAGTTCTACTGATTCTCTCTAATGTTATCAGGTCCACAACTTCGTATCTTTAGGAGGACCCCATGCAGGAACAGCCTCAATACCTGGGTGTACGGTAAGCTATGAAGACTCAGTTGTTGGGTGTGGTAGTTGATGAGCAATTTCAATTCTGTTTTAATAAGGGTATAGTTTGGGTTATAGTAGAGATAGTGTTTATAAAGAGATCATCTTGACTGAAGTCTAACAAAGAGGTTTTGTACATGTTTGTGATTTGGAAATATGCAGCTCATGTCTCTTTGTAAATTAGCCAACGCTCTTATTCGACTTGGTGTATATTCACCTTTTGTACAGGTTTGACATTGTCCACCTTCGTATCGACTCACAACATGTTCCATTTCTTGCCATTCCATTTCAATTCTGAAAGAGTCATCCTCTGAGGTAGAGAATCATTCTTCTGAGTGTTGTGGTTTTGAAATAACAAGCTCGTGTTTAATGCTTGCAGAACCATCTTGCTCCAAGTGGCTACGTAAAAATTCCAACTGTGAGTAACTGTGCCTAGTAGACTTCAAAGTTAAATCTAAAATATCATTTCTTTTAAAGTGATTAAATTAGTAGCTCTATATGGAATATATTTATAGAAATATTTCTCTGTTGAGATTTGATTTCCGACGAATTTACTCATCAGTCCGATTTGGTGTCTATATTCATTAAGTAATTATTAAAACCAAAGCATTTTTTTGGAATGACAAGGCGATTATTAAAGTTAGTCACACTGCCAAGTGAATTGCTTTGTCGGGTGGTATGCATAATTTGGCTGCCATTACCTAGGTGCCTACAGCTCTAACCAACCAGTAGAGTTGTATTTCACTGAATTCTGTCATACTGCAGACTCAATCTTTGGCTGTGGATTGTGCAGGATTTGGATGCTTACTACAAGGGTTCCTTGTTTCTACCAAAACTAAACAACGAGATCGCTATTTACCGGAATGAAACCTATAAAAAGAGATTGGAGAGTCTCAATCATCTAGTGTTGATTATGGTGAGTCTCTTCCTCACTCATTAATACATGATTGGAAGTAGTCGTGTGATGTACATGTATTCCAAAACTTTGTGTCTTGAACTGTACGATTACGGATTAGTGTTTTTGCTAATTTTTAAGTCGGCCAATGACTTGATTTTGCAGTTCCAGCAAGATGCTATATTGATTCCTCCTCAAACAGCTTGGTTTGGTTATTATGCTGATAACGATTTCGGCACTGTTCTACCTCCTGAAGAGGCAAGTGCATTTTTTTAAAAGATGTCATATCCATAAAGTTAGCTTTGAGCGTTACATGGCATTGATGTTCTCAGTATCTACTGTCCTATCAAACTGTCGCTAGATGAATGATGCAGTCTTTGTATATTTGTAGTGCATTCCTTGAAACTCGTTCTGTCTCCTTTGAAGTGTGTAATTGCCCTGCTCGTGATGGTATTAGCAGTCAGGTAGTTGTGCGGAATATGATTTTTTTCATGGTATCATCTTAATGCTAATTGCCAAAGTACGACATGCAGTTCCAATGCTCAGTCTTTCTGCCAAGGTGATTTCTAACCGCAGTGTCTTTACATTACTGGTGCAGTTTGTTCTTACAACATATGCATCATGCTATCAATTTGTTACAATGTGATGTTTTGGTCGGCTGGATCTTCAATGAGCAATGTGGGCCTTGTTTCGGCAGTTGACTCTTTCTGCTCTGTTAAGAATTGTCTAGATATCACGTGCTCAAACATTATCTAGATCATGGAAAATAAGAATAGAGGCAGAGGTAACTTGCTATGTATGTACTCACAGAAGACGAACTGAGAGCATGGCATGAGCGCTTGCAGCAACGGCTAAACAAAGTATCTGATGGGGAGCAGCCTTCTACGGGAGCTTGGGTTGTGGAGCCGAAGGTAGATGGCTTGGCGCTCACTTTGCGTTACGAAGGGGGCAGATTGGTCTGTGCTGCGACTCGCGGGGATGGCTCTGAAGGTGCGAGTCAATGAAACTGACCATTTCAGCGACTGTGATGAGCTGAATTAGATACAATCTTGATTGAATGATAGTTAAGGTGGTGGGACTATATCGCTTGCCGATCTTTTTGTTAGAACTAGAGTATTTGGCCCTTACTCCCGCATCCTACTTCCTGGTTTTCCAGGGAATCTTATTGGGTACATTTTTCTGTTGAAGTGCTGTACATAATTTCTTTGAGCGTCTTGATGGCAGGAGAGGATGTGACCTACAATGCAAGAAATCTTACAGGAATACCTCAAGTACTTCCTGAAGTGCATGGAGATACTAACCTGCACGCATCAGTGGTTGAGGTTCGGGGAGAAGTTTACATGACGTTGCTTGATTTCCAAGAGTTGAATGCGATTAAGGTGATTAAGCCAGTCACTTTGGGCTTTACCAATTACTGTGCTACTGATTTCTGCGCTTTTATTTGTTGTCGTCGTACCCGGTATTAAATAATATGGGCTTTGGTTCTGAGTACAGGTAAAGACAGGAGAGAAACCCTTTGCAAATCCTCGAAATGCAGCAGCTGGTTCGATACGAATACTCAAGAACCGAGACGCCGTGGATCGGCGTCTCAGCTTCATGGCGTATGCTATTGTTTCAGCTGTAGATACTGTTGCTACTGGTGAGATTCTACTAAGGACACTTATCAAGTTTCATCTAATTTTATTTTTTAGTTGGATTACATTTCTGGCGTCAACTGAGGATATTGTGCTTGCTCTTTCTGATCGTTGTTCCAATGGCATCGCTATGAATAACAATCACCCCATTCTTCTCCATATCCCATATGCTTTCAAGTAAATTCTTCTCCGCAGATCTCTGCTTCCTGAACTAAGATGTGTTTATCTTGTTCTTTCAGGAGTGGAGACGTCAGGGGTGTTAGCAAAAACGCAATGGGATGCATGTGAATTTGCTCAAGAAGATGGGCTTTTCTGTTAATGATGACAACCGCAAATTTGACTCATTTGAAGATGCTCTGGATTACGCCACAAGGTACCGTTTCGTTCATCGCAGATTTTTCTTTACAAGTGTTATTCTGGAGGTTTGGAGATTGGGGTTAAATTTTCTTACGTGAAGATTGTTGATAGTACTTTCCGACTCCCTTGTTCTTCATGGTTTTACTTGTGAAATAAACTTCATAGCTCTTGCTTTCAAAGCGACAGAGATGCTCAATGGAGATTTTCTTTCCCTGCAAACTAGGGGTACTCAACCCACGCGAGGCTACTATCGATGGGATTGACATACTAGCAGGTACTGTCTTTGGTTGCTTACCTGACAACATTGCATATAATAATTTGGCAGATGGCGGGATTCGAGGCCAAGCCTCAAATATGAGTCAGATGGTGTGATATTCAAGGTTAACGACTTAGCAGTTCAAGCAAAACTTGGTGCAGTTGGGTCTGATCCACGTTGGGCTGTCGCTTGGAAGGTACTGTAGCCGCATTTGCTGATCTCTTTCTCTAAAGGAACATTAAAGATGGTTTTATTCTGCATGTTTTTTATGTGGGACTTAAAGGTATCAAATGTGTGCATTGGTTATTGCAGTTTGCAGCAACAGAGGTTGTGACCGTATTGGAGGGCATTGAACTTACAATTGGACGGTCTGGCGCTATTATTCCCAACGCAAGATTGAAGGTTGTTTGGTTATTAATGGCATGTTTTCCTTAAGGTCAATACAATTAAGGAAGACCATACAGCGGTTGCTTATTTGCTGTCTATTTCTGGTTAGCCGTTCAACGTGAGGATTATGTTTAAGCCTGAGATTGAATTACAGTCCGACTTTTGACTGACTTTTGAAAACACCGATTGTTTGTACAGCCTGTGGAGTTGGGGGGAGTTACCATTTCTCGCGCTTCACTGCATAATTTTGGGTATGTCTTTTGCTTGATACCGGAAGTAACTGGAATGTTTGCTTATAGTTCGTATGCATCAAATTGCGTCTCGTATATCGATGAACTTCGGGACTTGGTTGATCATATCCTTCTTACTTTTTGAACAGAACATGCTATTTCATATTAGAGACTAGTGGTACCTTGAGTTCCTGGATTGGCGAAGCGACTTGCTTGTTTAAGGTGCTTGTATCTGTTCGAAGAGTAGGTTGAAGACAGTAAATGATTCTCTACATGTTATGGCTCTGCTGTAGTTTATTGCTTTTGCTAATTTGCTGATTGGGCAGAATGGTGGAGAAACTGGGGATCTGTGAAGGGGACCATGTTGTGGTTCCACGCGCTGGAGATGTTATACCCCAGGTATTCTTTGTTTAGTTCAGTTAATGATGTTCGAGTCATGGATCAATTTCTTTGGATTACCATCTTAACCATCAGCCTGTTTGCTCTCCCTCATGGGTGAATCTTTGCGAGAGAATGATACTCCATGGATGCAATGATAATTAGATTTTACAGTTCTTTCCATTAAATTTGCAGTATTCTTTCTAAGGTTTTGTGTTTTCTTTTTCAGGTTGTGCAAGTTTTAAAGGCATTGAGACCAGATCATGTGCAGTTATGGGTTCCACCAGAGCGTTGTCCATCCTGTGATGGGGAGCTCACCGTGTCTAAAGATAAGACCATGACAAGCTGCTGCAACAATAAATGCCCTGGCCGACACTCTCGGAAGGTGCTCACAATATTCCTTTCTACAGAGACTTTGTTTTAGATTCCAGGGTTCATCACTTCTCGTTAGTCTCATTAGTTTGTGGAGTGTTATTATTAGGATTAGTGTCGGTTGTCACTACCGCATTTACCTTTCTAGAGACATTCTGGCATATGGACTGTGCACATGAGTTGCCTGCCACTCGATCGTCGAGCGAGTGCAGCACTCTTGGATGCAGTTTTTGGAGAGGGTGGGATTGATGTTTCTGAAGTTTGGGAGCCACCGCGGATTGAGCGGCGTTACGAAGACGACTACATCATTGGTGTGTCGTAACCTGGTACTCTGCTTGTGAGTCCGATCCCTATCCTTGCAATTGGTTTTAATTCTCCTGATGGTCGCCATATTGGAGACAATCCATAGGGATCCCACAAGGTGCTAGAGAATGACATGTTTACTTAATGTACACAATAATAAGGGAGTACTTTTGATAGAGAGGCAGCGGAAGGCGTTCTTGAAGAATATGGTGAAAGCAGAACTTACTGCTGGTAAATTACTCACTAGCGCAAAATCCAATTCTGCAGATGGCATAACTATGATAGCTTTGCACAGCTTAAAGGTGGTATACAGACGAATGCACAGGAATCTTCAGTTAGTGACATATCAATTCCTAGCAACCTACATTTTATTTCTTGGTTGGAAAAGGAATCACATTTGCATCAAGGCTCGTATAAATCTTTTGTGTAAATGGGTGAGCAGGACGGAGGGTCAACCCTGTGCATCGGCTGGATCGACCAGCAAGTGGCGCTATGATCTTGGCCAACTCTGGGGATACTGCTCGTGCTGCTCAGGCATCCTTAGCTCATCCTGCTTGCATCGAAGAGTGAGCATCTTGTATGTACCCTTACCAGTCTCGCTGCTCAATGTAAGGCGGTTTTCTCACTGTGTCTTTCAGTAATTCCTCGTGACTTCTTGTTCAAATGAAGCTCCTCTAAGCTCGTGTTTACTATGAATAGGATACTCTAAACCCCAGCAGTAAACGAAAGGAAACTGTTGTGGTTTTGAAGTTAGGGATACGTCCTTTCGTTTCCCACACAGGGTTTGTGGATAATTTTGGATGTCAACTTCTTGCTTAACCCAGACTTTTTTGATGCAGATATATCGTGCTAGCAAGGGGAAGTACACCGGACCTCTTTCTTTGTGACGAACCAGTGAATGATGACAAGGTACGAGAACATCTTGCTAATGCACCGAATGCTATGAGATTTTGCAGTTAGTGTTGTGTGATGCAGATGTTAGTGTTGTCCTAGTCAATGCGATTTCAAGAACATGAATTCGTGTTTGAACAGGGCCGTCCTAAGACAGCAATTACTCAGTGTGAGAAAGTCCTCGACCTTCGAATTCCCGAAGCACGCTGCACCTTATTTAAGGTATCCATTTTTTGTCATTAATGCAGTGGTTGAACCAATGTACATAAAATTCTAATCATGAGGTCAATGGCTATGTAATGGGTTATTCTGGTATATGTCGCTTCTAGACAATCTTTCACGGGTTATAGGTGCTCAATGCGGTGGACTGTTACCGTGGGATTCATCACGTAATTATAAAGACAGTGCTATGGCATCAGATACGCGAGCATCTCAATCACTTACACTACTACCAAAGGTGTCGTTACCAACTCCGTTTCCTTAGGAGCTTGTCGCCTTTCACTCATCGGTGGGGAAAGAGGGGCTCTCCCTACGAAGACGCAATCAACCTATGCTTTGCAGAAACCTTCTGTGGAGGCCAGCGAATCAGGTCGCTGAGGCCTGCTGGATTTACGGTGCGGTAATCTTTCCCGTTCCACGTCTGATTTTACGCTTCCCTTTACACCGAGTGACTCGATGCCAGGATTTCACCGCCTGGGTTCATCGAGGTGTGGTGGATTGTTTCTCGGCGGTTGACATCAGACCTGGGTCTGTTGGGGTTTGGAGGTAACAGAGATCACAACCATCTTAGAGTCGGTTTCCACATGTGGGTGACCTAATGTACCTGTTCGATTTTCTTCCTCTGCTGGTTTAAGTTTGTGACTACAGGCGGCCTCGAGTTCGGGTTTGTGGAGCGAGCGGGATGGCTGCCAAGATAAGCGATTTCATTCCCGCTTGGTTAGTCCATGGTTCTCTTATTGTGCCGTCCAAGTCTTGCAGTTTGTGGAAATGGTTCATTAATGGAGCAAATGGAGAGCTGCAGAGTGATCAATGGCTCTCTGGATTGGAGTGTGTTGGTTTTGGAGTTGGTCTGTGCTGTGGTTGATTGTTTTTGGAGGGGGCCTCTGAGAGGAGGTGGATGTTGGATTTTTTGATGTGGTATTTCTGTAATGCTTGTAGCTCGTGGTTGGGATTAAGTTTTCAGAGTTGGGATGATCTCAGGTTGAGTGCTACCTGTGGAGTTATGTTGGTGAAGGTGTGCTGATGGAATGGTGGTAGGTTTTTAGGTCCTTCTGAATATTGAACTATCTTAATTCCTCTGTCGTAGTTAGTGAAGCTATAACCAATTGTAATATGAGCTTACAATCTGTATAGATCTGTAGATATTACAAGCTATAACCAATCTGTGTAGATCGGATCTTCTTGATCAACGGTTTTCAATTTTATAGGCTACTTAGCAGTTTCATTTGTTGCAGAACCCGGAAGATGTATCAAGCCCTTGCATCAGCAGACTACATTACATAAAGATTTTATGTCACCGTCCCAAGGTGTGTTTTTCTTCTAAGGTCGCAGCTTTTAACATTTGAATGTTGAGTATTTAGGGCCAGAGAACGGGGTTGCAGCTTTTATTGTTCAGGTTTACACTGTCAAAGCAACCTACTGAAAATATTAACCTTGGTCGGTGTAATATGTATGCAGGTTCATAAATTTACAGCTCTTCGGATTGCAAACCATTTGTAAGTGACCACTTAAGTCACAATTATTAAGATTGCTGCACAAAGAAAGATTTGCTATCAACCTTCGAAGACAACCTTCACTTTTTCCTTGTTATGCTTTTGTATTTCCGATTAAACTCTTGTTTCACTTGAAGCAAAACCATTATCTTTCTGAAACTGTCCCATCTAACCTTGTCTCCTCGAATGGTGCAAATCCAGTCTAAAACGACAGATAAATAATACGTGCTTCACTCTGATTTCGTTTCTCTGTACATATACTTTGTAACTTATGTTTAGCATAATTCACGTAACTACAAGTTAACGGTCAAAATTCTGACGCACTGATGAAGGAACCGAAAACATCATGAAGTCTCGAATTATGTTACTGTTTGTCGCTTTCTTTGTTGTAGGGTTATCTTGTTAGTCAAGTTTGGCCCCCAACCAAATCAGATGCTTCGAACAAGTCTGGTGTTCAATTTGCATGCCATGGATCGTGTAGTCGCGAGCAATGAGTGTACCATTTAGTATTTGTAACTTGTGAAGTACTGCTCTTTTAACAGGCTAAGTGTTTGAGTGTTGTTCAGCAAGGGAGGTTTGCCGAAGCAGAGGTGGCTTCAAGGCTGTTGTGGGGAAAGACGAATAAATTCGAGGAAACGATAGGTCACCTGAAGAGTGACGGTTCTGAGGCTGTCGAGCTGGATGCGTCATGGGGGGAGCTGTTCAGCAAGCGTACTACAGGATTCGGTTCATCAGGGTTGCTGAACATTTCCTGAACATTTCCTGATCTGGAGCAGGTCACAGCTAGGCACACTTCAGGAGCTGTAAGTGCCTAACCTACTTTTCAGAATCACATTCTATTAAGCAGGTACCCTGATTATGTGTGTCATATTTACTTGACTGTTTATAAATTTAGCAGTATCGAACCTAATAATCACCAGGTTCAATATGTCATTATAATTGTACCAAGTGTGGGCAAAATTCGACTCTAGAAAGTTATGTGACGACATGTTGGGTGTATATGCCTTCACATGTAACCGTTTCATAAGCTGACAATATTAATGTCGCAGGTACCTGGACTTTAATCTTATCACTGGGACACTTTAATATTGGTGAGCTGTATTCCCGAGGCTTGCTAAGAACGAAATCTACAAGTTCATCAGGGTTGCTGAGAGTTCTGTCGGTGATGAACAATACTATTGATAAGGTTGTCTACGATGGGTGAATATTGAAGAAGTCACCACAGTTTTCAGGTAAGAATTTATATGTGCTTGGTGGGGAACATTTGAGGTTATTCCTGACAAGCCAAACAAGGAGAGGATTCGGTTCTTTGGCATGATCACTGGTAGTCACAGTGCAACAAAAGCTTTACTTGAAGTGGCTATGGATAATATTGTGAATTAGAAAATGTAGCATACTTCACCAATTCATGATCATATATCCTTGTGCAGATTAGGAGGCAATCCTTACTGCAATGTTCCAGATACCAATGATGGAACGAGATGTTTTTGCAAACAAATTTGCTTCAACTCAGGTATTTCATTACGATGACTAAATTCCTGAAGTTCGAAAAGGAAGATTTCCATCTTTTTTCGGAATGATCATACTGATAAGGCAATCGTCTTGTTTCAGTTCCAATGAGCGACGATAACAAGCGGAAGGTCATGATAATTGCTGTAGTTTCGACCGGAACATCACTGCTGGTCATTTTGATCAGCCTGGCAGCTCTAATAGAAACAGAAGATACAAGCGGTATCTCCAGCTACAGGTTCAACAAAGTAAGATTTAGTCTGCAAGCCAGAATGTAAACAGTCCTGATGGCAAATTCGTGATGTGTCCATCTAATAATAACACTCTTAAATTTCATCCAATAATATCATCCATGTCATCTTTGCATACGACAAATTGCAACGTTACACGCGTCGGTTTGCCCCGAGACTTTAGAAGATCTATAGTACTGAATTATTGTGTATTATTGATTATTTAATTCCTTGAGTCAGAATAATGAAATTTTCATGTTGTAATGACATTCAATTGATGAATGTCAAAATGATGTATGAATGACATTGTTTTTATTAATATTAGAATGACACAAACATGACATCAAGTAAGATTACATGGATCTGTGTCATATTAGCAAAATATTTGAGTCATAATGATAATATTTTCACATTGGGAGGGCATTAAAATAACAGTTCTCAATATGGTGTCATTTTGACACCAATATGACTGATTTTAGAATGACATAATTTTGGCATGAAATGGACGTCTAAACAATTTGTGTCAAAATAACATAATAAACACAACATTGTATGTATAAATGAATAAGAAGTGCATGCCAAAATAACAATTGGTAAAATGATAAATGTTTTATGTCACAATGACACAATCAACCCAGAACTAGAATGACATCAAGGTGATAGTTGATAAATTGACATCAACATGACATCAAACTCACATTGTTAACCCTACAATAACCCTGCATTAGAATGGCACTTCCCTCATTCCAATGCAAAGTTGACATCAACTTTACCAGTAAGAATGACATTAGAATGACAGGGAATAACTTTGATGTCAAGTTGACACCAGACTTACTTGCTGAACATTTCGTGATGGTCATGTCAAATATTTCTTATTTGTCAGGAGATAATTTCCACATGCCATAGGAGCTGCTGATGGAGAATGAGTGTACCAAATAACCTTAGGTATGACCTTGACAAGGGGCATAACCTTAGGTATAACCTTGTCAAGGGGCCTTTGACAAGAGCACTTTATGGGAAAGATTGGGGATGGTCTTATGATTCAAAGTTTATCACATGGAAGCGCTAGGGTATTATCTTATAAAGCTTAGATGCAACACCAACATTGGAATTTGGAACACATGATAAGTACTGCAACCATTTGCAATGATTCATAGAAATATGATGGGTACCACAGAACCAATTGCCCAAGAAATTCAAGTAAACTGTAAGTTGATTGACAATTGGTGAGAATGAAAACTGTTACCATTTGTCTGTACCACTGTGAAAGTACATATGTTGAAACATGAGGATTTCACGGAAGGAATTTAGTACATGCTATTGTGTAATAAAAAATGAACTTGGATCCCTCTCTAGGCCATACGAATCAAGTGTCTGTCTTTCTACATCCTTCTCTGCATGGTAGTTGCATGCAAGAGTGTAATGTGTGAGATTTTCCTTCATGTGAAGATGGATTCAACCTTCGACCATGAATGGGTTGATGAATGTACCCACAATTCTAGCAAACTGTGGTAAATGTCAACCATCTTCATGATGATAAGATAACCATTTGAGAGGTTTCCAGTGGACCATTGAATCATTGAATCATTACAATATCCATCCCCCAAGTTCCTGCAATAAATAAAGAGTGTCTTCATGTATACAATGACCTCCAGAAAGCAAGGTAACCCCTACAAAGTTTATTCAAATTTTCAATGACGAGGGAAGGCCGTACATCGATAGCAGGTTTGTTCACCCTCATACAAGTGTTTGAATTTTTATTAAAAAATGAAATTCGTCTCCCAAAACTTAAATTTTTAATTCCTGTTTTTTCAAAAAGTCACTAAAATAGACTTCCTACAACTCCATCAACAAATTTGGCCATAGTCGGAGGCTTCGAAGGAGGCTGCTTAAATTCTTATAAGCTCATTTCACAACATGATTTATTGGGGTCAAGTATCAAAATCAAGCATAAAAAACCGTGGAGGAATAATCACCACTGTTGACACTTAAGTGAAAATTTGTATCCAAGTGCTTCTACACTCTAAGCATGCTCATTTCGGTATTGTAGATGTTTTACTTACAATTCTAGGACAAATTGAGCCACAACGTAGGTAACAATGGTGGCTCCAGACAACTACCTGCAAAATTATCAGTGGACTAAGCACTAGCAAGATGGTAGACAGTTAGGAAGTAATTCCTACAAAATATTTGACTACTCTCCAAACCTCAACAACTACACTTCAGTGCGCACTCATTCGAGATGAAGCTAAACTACGCTGCAGAGAATTTCTAAAACTTCAACTTCTAACATAATCGAACTATTATCATGGGATCCAAATTTTTAAGTAAGTTAATAAGTAAATTTTTGAGGCCTCTCAACACTTCCAAACGTCCAGGGTGTGGGTCACAGCCCATCAAATATTTCCCTGGGCAGCACACCATTTAATTTTCTTGAGTAGTTCCTTAGGCTGTTCAAAAGCCATAATGGGCCTGGAAATGGGTGACTCTTCAGGAATCAAAGCTCGGTCTGTACCTTTGCTCATTGGTTCCAAGGCATCAAACGCCTTGCAGGTTGAGGCACAGCTTACCTATGGTAAATGGGATACTCGATAAGTCCATGCTGGATTGCCAAATCAAACTTGAGTCCTCATACCACAAAACCAAAATTAGATTTCCTACGATTGCCACCCTCTCCATATTGCTCGTTCCATCGTCGCAACTCGTTCATGCTGGATGCATCAAAAGCTACAGAAGCGCCTACCTGTGAATTTTTCCAGGAGCCAGCAACAACAATCAGCACGAGCCAAGTATAAATCTGCCTTGTATAATCGAGTGGTTATGATGCTACATTATATTAAATGATTATATCGACTTTGCAACTATAACAACTACTCCCTGAGAATGGTTCTATATCCACAGCTTACAAATATATGCACAATTCTTGGATCTAAGCAGGTGAACAAGCGAAGACCTGAGTCATGGCCTGCTTGAAGTCCTCAAATCTCAGCGGCCTGATTAGCGCTGCTGATCGAACTCGGTTGGCAGCAGCCGTGCCTCCTCCTCCTCCCCCTACTTTTGCCTTTAAAAAAGAGATACAGCATACTTAGCAAGAATGAAATTCAGGTCACAACCTTCGGTGCAGATATTCACAATCAATTATCACATCTCATCAGAATCAATACCTCTTGTTCTTCGTATTGCAAAAGCTCTCTTATGGGGCGATAGGCTGCAGCTATGGAAAGATTCTGGTACACACAAATTTCAAGGAGTTAGATTCCTATGTTCGTACCATTCAGAAGCTGAGATAGTCACACTACTTAAAATCCCCAACAAAAAGAAGGGAACTCTTTATCCATTTGTCAAGAGATGATCAAGAAGCCGACTTGTATTAGGGTAATGGTTGCAACAAACGTATCTGACGATGTCCATGTACAACAAGTTGAAATTCTGAACTACCTTAAGATCACTTCCAGAATATCCATCCGTAATGCGAGACAACTCTTCATAATCAAACCCTTCTTCGAGTTCTTCTTCAGCCAATATAACCCGCAAGATTTTCACCCTATTTTCGGTATTTGGCAAGTCCACCAATATCCTGCTCAAGAAGCACTGCCACAATTAAAATGAGCTGCTTCAGCCAGCATATATCTATGCAAAGGGTAAATACTCACAAGATTGGCAACACTAACTTTACTTGATTTAAGCATCACTAATAGATGATACCAGAGAGCTTACCTCCTAGGTAATCTCCGAATTACAGCATCATCGAGGTCGAACGGCCGATTTGTAGCAGCCAAAACTAGGACTCGTTCACTGTCCTTCGAACGGAGACCATCCCAGGCAGCCATAAATTCATTCCTAGTTTTTCGAGTAGCTTCATGTTCGGAACTTCCACCTCGAGCCCCTAATAAGCTATCCACCTGTCATTTATGATTACTGTTAATATGAAGATCCATAAACCAACACACATTTCGCACTCTTATCATCCAAACGATCTAGATGCATGACGTTAGGCAAGACTTGAATTTACAACTCAGAAAAACATACGACGACGGACCCAATCGACAATATCTTCACACCCAATTAAAACCACAATCTAAAACCGTTGTAGGCCACACAAAATGAAAAGGAATGATGATAAAAGAAACTTTAGAACTCTCTTACCTCATCAACAAAGATGACAGCAGGAGAGAGCTTTCTTGCTAAAGAGAATAAAGATTTGGTCAGCTTCTCGGCATCACCAAACCACTGCATAACGAAGATAAAACAGATCAGTAAGTGATCCATGATATAGCGGTTAAAGACAAACCCCACACAGTAGACCCAAAATTGGAGTCAGGATAAAATAACGTGTTCCTGCAGTTGCTCTCTTATACATGGAATCGATAGGGAAGTGATAAACTCTATGTGTTTAATATCTGTTAGAAGATTTTATGTACTCTTAGTGATATACACTTCGGTTCCCGCCCGAAACAAAGAAATACAAATGAGACTAAAGTTTGTTTTAAGAAATTAATTGTGGACCTTTGAGGTAATCGTTGAGCCTGTGATATTGATGAAGTTAGCACCAGCTTCTGTAGCCACTGCTTTAGCTAGTAGAGTTTTTCCTGTACCTGGAGGTCCGAATAGTAAAACTCCTTTGCAAGGCTGCCCAACATACCACCAATTATCAGATAGCATAAGAAAAGACGTCGACATTAACAGCCACTTTGAACGGGCTTTTAGTCCAAATACACATATTTTGAACATGTTTCATGATTTTAGGAAATCAAGAGAGTGCTGGACAAATGAATTAGATGGGTACCCGAGTCAGATTCCCTTTAGAAAACAGTTCCGGACGCTGTAAGGGGAGCATGACAAGCTCCTTGAGAGCACTTTTGACATTCTCCAGGGCACCAATATGATCGAACTTCACACCGACTTCATTTGGAGGGATGACTGCCGAAATCAACGCCTTCTCATATTCATCTTCTGCAACTGTCTGCCAACTTAATCGTTAAGAAACGAAGATGCGACATATAATGGACCTGAAAATGAAGTATATAACGATGGTGTGACTAGGAAAGGGGTGATGAATGAATGATAGGACCATGATAGGCATCACGTTTACAAAAAAAATAAAAATAGAGGGGCAACGGAAGCAAGTGTGCCCTAGTGTTTAAATGACACGCGACACAACAGCTTCTATTCAATAAGCTTACCTTGAAATCTTTTATGATGCTTGGGGCCTTCTTATTCTCTTGGTCCCGCAGTCTAGTTAGTGCTCTCTCCATGCTGCACTCAACACACTTGGTTTGTAAGAGCTTTTTAGTAACGATTCTGAAACTTATAAGATTGAGAACTCTGTGCGTTTTAGAAATATATCAGTACCCTCAACTTAATGGTGCAGCTGTTTCACTAGCTTTAATAAATCAAAATATACATAAAGATGTGGAATAACATTAATAAGCAGTCGAGAGCTGAGCTGTTCGCTACTGTGAGCCGAGAGACCACTTCGAGAGAAGAGATTCAACAAATTAGCTTAATGCAGTACAAAAAAGTATCTTAAATATCTCCGATGACTATTTGATAGTAAATACTAGTCTGTTTATTAGTTTTGAAGACATACCTATCCCGAGGAATCATGAGTTTGCCATTGCTAGTGGGAGGATCAAACAAACACAGCCCAAGGTGATGATTCCTTGCCCATCCTACGACTTTCTCAGCCTCTGCATATACATCCACAGCATCTTAAGCTATGATGAGAAAGAACATATTCTTCTTCAGTAAATATTTGTTTACCTGCCAGGACATTTTAAACCTATTTCCCTCAAATGTAACAAAGGCGTGTAAGCTCATATTAAAGATGACTTGTCCTAACCTGAAACAGAACCAGGAGGAGAATAAACATGAATATGCCGAACAACCTATACAACCCGCCCAAGTATTCTCTTCACCACAAGAACGGAATAAGATACTCAGATTGAACCTAAAGCAGCAAAAGCATACCCCTGCACCTCATACAATCTCATCTTAGACTGTACAATGAATTTCGACTCGCGTAGACCTAGTCGCAAAATACACCGCTAATTGAGCTACGAATCCATAAATGAGATGAAGTGCCGAAAAATCTTACTAGTCTTTGAAAGGTTGAGACCCAACAAATTCAATGCTTGAAGCTCCTCACAATCCATATTGTTTGTTTCAAGAACCTGAGGAAAAACAAGGCGGTAAGTCCAGTTACATTAACTTTTAAACTCAAGGTAAACTGGCGAAGTATAGGTCACTAATAAAGAGCACACTATAATGGCTGACCTCTCGCAGTTGCTGAATATTGTGTTTGGCAGAACTGATCTCTTTGTTACTTAGCAGCTGCTTTTTCCACTCGCGTAGCATCCCTTCCTCCTGAGCATGTTTTCAGCACAAAAATTAGCGATAAACAACATACACGCCACAACTTAGATTCATGAGAGATGTATATTTATGAGAGGTATTTTTAGTTTTTCTCTAGGAAAATCACAGCTCTGGTAGATTGAAGATGTAGCATTGTGAACACTCACCTTCGGAGGATAAATTATAACGTGATTGGGGAAAAGCTCGTATATATCTTCACTGCCCAACAGCTCCCGAAATACCCATCTGGTTGATGTTCTTTGATTCTGCAAATGTCATTAATAGCTCAATGGTGAATTCGAAGAGGGTGAAAGAGAATATCAACAACTGTTCGCAAGGGAACTAAATCGAGATGCCACAACAGCATAAATACATCAAAGTCCTTGCAGTACCAAAGTCTGACAAACGTACCAGGCGCGCGCGAATGTCTTCCAGGTGAGCTTTCTGCTACATATCAACCAACACTCAGAAATAAAACTCTTGGTACAACTCTCACTAACCATTGAAAAGGACTAATGGTTTAACAGTAATCTTGCGTATCAGACGATGTAACATAGATGCACATATACAAGAAAACTGGACCAAACAACATCCTAATAATGTATGCAACAAGTGCATACACTGATTTCAGACAACTCGAAAAGCTAAATTCATACCAGTCTTGCACGGTCATCAACTTCCGCTTCTTCATCAGATGTGCGACTAGAAATCAAAACAACAGGACCCTCAATTTGATCCAGTTTTGCTTCTACCCGCTCCAAAAATTCCTGTCGCCTATCTAGTGCAACGGCTCTCTCAAACCATTGCCTAGGGTCTGGGAAGTACACTACCAAAGGCCTCGAAGGCAGTGACATCTGTAAACAGCGACAATTTGACAGATGTTACTAGGAAATATTATTTTGAATAACAATGTCTCTTTATGCATACAACCCCGTGTTATTAAATTCTTGCTATGATAGTGGTTGGTCAGAAGTGATTACATCATCTCAAACTTCTAAGGTGTACAAAATGCTGTAAGAAAATGCGGTTTATTAAACAAAAATTCCCGGTTTCGATGCATCACTAAAATCAACGCAAATGACAAAGGCAAGCAACTGAACAGCTAGTACACCCTTGGTCTTTCACTACAATTGCACAACTAGTACACCCTATCCTGAAGTCCACACTCCATACCTCACAAAGGGCGTCAATGGCAGCTACCCATTCTTCACAAGGATCAGCTGCAGGAGAGTTGTCAGGCGAAAGATCCGCTACTGTGCAGACAGAGCACAAACAAATATACTCAAATTTGAGGAATGCATCTAACAACTTATAAAAACAGCCAGCCTCTATATGATACCAAGAAAGAGAAAGAAAAGCCCTTCAAAGTCTACCAATACATTATCTTGAAGTGGAATAGCTACATAAACTGAATAACCAACCAACTCATAATAAATACGAGTATTACTGAATACAAACTCGATGAAGGTACCAAAACCATAAATTTCATTCCCAAAATTTCGACGAATAATATATTTGTTCATGACAGGATTAATGCGTTAGTAAGGCACAAATAGATTGAACTTATTACGTGTGGTTAAACAGGACGCAAATAAGGTAACATACAGGAACACCACTCGATTTTCGCTCTTTGCATTCTTCCGAACTGAGTATTAGAATAGCCTTCATGTCCTTGGTCAGCCGTATCAAATTGGACACCGACTTTGCCGTGAAAGCTCTTGGGAACGATAACAACGATCCCTTTCTGACCAACCCTCAACAGTTGTCTGTCTCGTGACAACCACGTTTGTTCATAAAACGAAACACGTGAGGCATATATTTTGATTATTTAATACTTATTACCTGCTCTAATCAACGTTCTCATGAATTAGTTATATAATGATTAATCAAAGCAACTAAAAACTGTGTACAATTAGCACAATGTTTATACATTGATGGACGGTTCTCCCTCCCTTGATTGTACCTTAGATCATTCATGGTGGTGATCTTAAGACCTCTGCCAACATACTTCACCCTGTCACCTTCAAAAGGTAAACCCCAGCGCATGTTCTTTAGTGCCAGCCCTTGTTTTTTGGCAGTAATGTAGCAGTACCAAAATGCTCAGAGACACTTATCAAGCTCTTGCAACACATTTGGTCCGTTATGAGTAAACAAAAAACCCAAGTTTACTCTTCAACTTAACAACTATTTACTCATATCACTAGTTTGGACTAAACTTGTGACAGATTGATTAGATTTAAAAATCCTCAAGGAATCAAAGTTTCAAGAATCTACCTTTGCTTGCTTCCCAAACTGCGGGGTTTCCTTGTTCCTGTTCAGTCTCAACCCCCAGCGCCTGTTTTACCTGTGGAGAGAAGGGAGAGTGTGGAGAGTAAGACTTTTTCATATAAGCTAGTCACAAACTACTACAAAGATATTGCGACTACTAATTTTAGACAGACGAAAGAAAAAAATTAACAACGTCAATGCCCATTCAGAGGTGGACCCTAGTATATCAAATCTGTTGTTGGATATAGTGATAGATACACTAAGAATGTACTAATATTTGTTATTTCTTCTGTCTATGAGGGGTTAATAAAAGAACTCGCTATTTATAAAGACCACCTATCGAAACACATGTGTGATACAGTCGAGACACACCAAACAAATCGAAATAGCTACATTTGAAGATCTACCTTTAAAAGCCTTTTGGCTTCAACTGAATCAGCAGTCATATCCAGCAACACATCCACTTTAAATCCACGGGCCCCTCTTAGTCTAGCACTACGGGACTCTAATTTTTCTTCGTCATTGAATGTTGACGTGCTCTCGCTCTCCGAATCAGAACCATCAAAATTAGAAGCAGAAAACAGCTCGTGGGCTCCAAAATCCTGAAAAAGTTTTCAATAGAAAAACTGGTCAACCAAGAGAACTAAAACGAAACAAAAAGAAAAACATACGGAAAAAGGAAAAAGACAAATAAAATTCAAAACCACACCTTAGTTACCGTAAAATACTTGAATTCCAGCTGAAAAATCACATTTGGTGACCATGATGCTGTAGTAACGGTTATCTTACATGGGGAGCAAGAGTGGTGCTGTTGAGCACAAGTAATGGTACTCGAAGATGGTGAGCAAGGGCTTCCACTAATCTCTCCTGATGCAGCTGTGTTCCTGGAATAGCATAACACCCTTATCAGATTCATCAAACTTCCAATGAACGTAGATTGAACCTTCGTTTCTACCATTTTAACATCAGATGCTTGGAGATTCTCAATCACAGAAGAAAAAATCCCACAAAAACTGGATTTCATTGTACAACTCATTAGTGACCATAATGCTGGAGTTTACAGACTTCTGAACGACTGAGATTGAAGAATCAGTCCACGAAGTGAGCTGTGGTCATATTAAGGAAATCTTAATATCTCATATGGCGGCTGGAAAATAATCGTGTACATACCAGCCGGGCCACGTAGACATATACGGCGACTGGAAGAGAGCAAGCCCGAACCAAATTCTGCATAACTGGGTTGCCGCAGATGTGCCGCTGCACAATCAACCAATAGATCTCGAGTAGTTCCACTGCCATCACCCATCCACTCAGAAAACTTGTACAACCAGATCAAGGCATGTGCACGAAGAACCCCACAGCCTAACGCACGCTACAAACCATTGCGTTTCTTGAACATGTTTTATGGTCAACAGACCATGCTAAGTTTTGTGATAGATTGCAGACAAAACATCCTAGATATGTGCAATAGTCTCCAAAGACAAGGTTGAATACAGAAGATTGAAAAGCAAAGAAAAGTCCACATTCAGAGTCTACATATCTTTGAGACAGCAGTGTCTACCTCAAATAATGTGGAAATTCCTCCAAGGTGACTTTCAAATCCTCCCATCTAACAAGTCGCTCTTCAAAAACCTTCTTGTACCGAGCTTTCTGAGCTAGAAACAAAGCCTTATGGCTGCCACGATGCGACTGTTCTCCTTCCCTTGATCTCTCATCCTGACCCATACAATCTACTGCTGGATGCCGCCGTCTCTGTCCTTCATCTTTCTCATCTTCTTCACTACCACTATCACAGGCCAAGACGTGCTCAGCTCCTTTGTCGTTGTCCCCGCCACTTCCAACTGCAGAGGAAACGGCTGCTTGATCCTTATCATCACTGCCACGCTCGTCACTAAAGGAACGGGTAAATGCTGGTGATGCCCGGGACAAGCCTTCTCGTTGCGAAATTAAACCTTGCCTTGCGGGTCTAAAAGCATATCCTGAGAGCAATCTTTGATGTCTAAGGAGAAAAGCAGCAGAGGGAATGCCGGGTGTACAATCCTCTGAACAACTAAACCATGAATGTGGAGAAGCGGTGGTGAATTCACGCCTTTGAAATTGAGCAAGCCTCCAAAAACCACGATTCAGTCTCCAAGCCCCGGTACCCATGGTAACTTCTTTGGGAGTACCTCTAGCAAATCGCGAATAGAGCCTACCCTGTGATGCAAACACTTCCGCCACTGAACTGGCAGAAACCCCTCGGATCATTGATTGACATGAATCAAAGGGATCCCTCGAGTAAAACTCGTGAAGTCTACCTGTCCAGGGCTTCACACACCGTCTATACATTGTACCAATACCCACCTGAGGAATCCTACCACCGGGAAGGCAGCTTCACAGAGTTTAATCCTCAGATTTGATGGTCACAGGCTGCATGAAACGAGTGCAAGTTGTGAGATGGAAGCTCCAACGCTTGCTCTTGATGCACCTCACAACCAGCACAAGTTGATGAAATGTCATGATACATTTTACACATAAACTCTGTTCGCCTAACGTCGACAACAGTCAGGCCACAAAATTCTGGCTCGTCCGGTTCCAGCAGACACTTTGCAAGCAACCTAAGAGAGAACTTAAAACCCAATTCCAACACAGAAAGCGTTGCTCAAGCTCACTGAGGACAACGAAGTGATCTCAGCTATGAAATCCCATAAACCCTAACCCTAAACCAGAGTGCAGCAAAGAATTCGGGCATTTCAGTCACACGATAACCAGACTTTCAGAAACCAGAACGCCTGGCGATACTCCCCAATTGACAAAATCGTAGATGGATGGTTTTGTGTGCGATCTCCATCCCCAACCTCCTCTCATGCACTGAGGCAACAACTGAACAATATTTTCAGCTCCGACGTTCACTATTCTTCACTGCCCAGCGTGATGGGGTGCTTGCCGAAGTGGACGTGACCGTTGGCATATTTGTTGCCCCTTCACTCTCAAGAGTTCTCGTCATCAAGTCCCCACGGTCTCCCATTGGCCGCCTCGGCTGCCAAACCGCCCACACAGAGTTAAGACCACAAACAACGAGAGCCTAAATTCCAAAAAACAAAACTGAAACTCTCTTAACTGCCTCGATTGGAAACCTTCAACCCTAAACCCACGAGCTCTTGAATCATTACACACAACCAAAGCAACCACGCATCACATCCCAGTCTCATGAAACAATCCTCAGAAAGAAACACATATAAAATTCATGCAGCTCTTCTACAACAGACTTCCGAAACTCCTCCTAAACGCCTCATTCCGAAACCTCTAAAACAGAACCTCACAAATCTCAGCTCTCTCCAACACTCAAACGCAAGCAGATCGAGTCACCTTGACAACGCAATCACTGCAAGCTAGCTCACACGTTCACCGACTTCACAACCCCAACTTCACAACGAAGGTAAACTTCAACACCTGATGTAAAAATTCCAACACCAATGACATATTCACTCTAGACAGCAAACTCTGAGACAGTCACAAAACTAAACACATGTCAAACATCGATACCCCTCCATAAAAGCAACACAGAAAACGACACAAAAACTCAGACGAATGCCCATAAACTTACACATTGGGTTGATCTCCTCCCAAAATTTTCCACTGGAATAAAACTCTTAGTCCACATCTGCAACTGATCGAACAATCAGACAATCCGGCATTGAAATCAGAAATGAAGTAACTCTTACCATTGCCCAAATTCCCAGATAACCCAAACGAGACAGAACAAACCATGCGAGCCGAAATGCCAAGAGTAACTTCTGGGATGATGTCGAGTCATGACAGACAAGAGGATCCGAATCTAAGCCTTTTGGCTGCGAAATCTTACATTCGGCCCAATTTCCGGAACCGGGGTTTAAGAATTCCAGAAATATGTGTTGCAAAATCTACACATGGAGAGCAAATCTTAGATGGGCGAGAGGTTTAAGAAGCGAGGAATAACGCACAGTTGGAAGTTGGAGTTGGAGAGAGGAGGAGGAGGAGACGAGACTTGGGCTGCACTGCAAATTCTGGGAACCGTTTCGGAGCAATGGCGCTCGCATTACCCCGAGCGGTGGCGATGCCCACACGGGCGTCATCGTTGAAGAGTGAGTCGTCGTTTTGTTGCAGCTCACGTGCTTTGAGGATTGGAGTACGGAATGTGGAGTGGAAGGCGTTGGAGGTGGAGAGGAGGAGTGGGTTGCGCGTTCGGTGTGCGACTGAGGAGGCTCTGGTGGCCACCAAAGTGCCTGACACTGCGCCGGCCATGTCCAATACATGGTGGGTTGCTTCTCATGTGTATTTCGTCTTCTTTCATCTGGACATGGTCTGGCTCGTTTTGTTTTTGGAGGATATGTTATGTTGGAGCTGGGTTATGTGGAGGTCAAAATGGAGGTCGAAATGAGGTCGCTGGAGAGTAATTTAGCTCAAAGCTCTCCTTCTCTCTTGGAATTGGACAAGTTGCAGTAATCTGGGTCTTGGTGCACTTGGGTCTCTGTTTCTACCGATTGTCTTGCGTTTTTGAGCTGATTTTTCTTCCAGCTTTGGGTGATTTCGATCTGAGGGTTGAGAGAATTCATTAAGGTTGCTCTAGAGTTATGGTTATGGAGTTCAGGGGATGGTTATAATGCAGGGTTCTTGTATGGGGTAGTTTTCTTGAAGAGGAGCCGATGTGGAGAGTTCACATAGTTTTTGGTTTGCTGGCGGATTGTGTGTTATGACAGGGTGCGTAGGTACACTATTTCTGTGTTCGTTGGGGATGAGAGCGGGATGATCAATAGGATTGCCGGGGTCATTGCACGGCGTGGATACAACATCGAGTCGTTGGCTGTGGGTCTGAACAGAGACAAGGCTCTGTTTACGATTGTTGTCTCTGGAACTGATCGTGTGCTGCAGCAAGTGATGAAGCAGCTCTATAAGCTTGTGAATGTCAAACAGGTTTGAGCCTCGTCCTTGAACTTGATCTGAAATGTGCAGTTCAATTAGCTCATGGGCTTAGGAGTTGTTGCTTGCTTATGCCGTTGTCGTGTGTAGTTTTGGTTGTCATGCAGTCATGTATCGATGTTTATTGGTTTTATGATCATTGGTAGTTGAGCTATGGGTGTTACGTTCGCAGGTGGCTGATTTGTCGAAGGAGCCGCGAGTGGAGCGGGAACTGATGTTGTTGAAGGTGAATGTTGGTCCTCAACAGCGTGCTGAGGTAAGATATCCTTGATTCGGCATGGCTTTCATTAAGCAACTATTCTTGATTCTGGTTAAATCTGAATTCTGGCAACTGAGCAGGTTGTATACATAGGGCATCTATATTTGCATGAAAATTCTCAACCACTATGCTGGAAACTCTTCCTTACTCTCTGCATTGCATGCCTTGCAAGGAGAAGGAAATGGCACTGAGTGGGTCATTTACCAATCCGGATGTTAATGATGATTACGAATCGTTCTTTATGCATTGACAATCTCGACCTTGTGTATTGGCTATTAGGTTCTTGGATTAGTTGATATCTTCCGAGCTCGGATTGTGGATGTGGCGGAGGAGTCTCTCACCATTGAGGTAGCTTTCTCTTAGCTCTCTCTCCTATAAAATTCTACAGATTAGTAAACAATCTTGTATAATGAACCAAGTAGATTTAGTGGATCAGGATCAAGTGGATTCACAATGGAAAACTCTTGCTGTGACTGGTGTGAAATCACTATCGCTTATTTTGTTGTTCTCATGTTGTTTTGCAGGTGACAGGTGATCCGGGTAAGATAGTTGCTATCCAAGCTACAATGCAGAAGTTTGGAATCAAGGAGCTAGCTCGTACAGGCAAGGTGAGGTTTGCTCTACTATTAACCTTCTTCGGTATAAACAGGCAAGAGTTTAAATGACTTGGTAATAAGTTGAAATTTTGTCAGACAAAGTGAAGAGGAAAACAAATAATACCATCAGAAGTTTATTGACAAGATAAAAATGACCATTTTCCTGAATCGTAATTTCCTGATTGTCACATTTAGTTATCCACATTTTTATATCTTCTCCTGTACTTTCGGGTTTCTTTATAAAGACATTTTGTCCTTGATTTTGCTCATTTGCAGATAGCATTGCGACGAGAAAAGCCTGGTGGAAGAACGATCACAAGCCCTCCACAAGATGTCTCGAAGATGGGTTCTGATGACGAGGATGAATTCACGCCGTCTGAAGTTGATGCAATTGACGATTTGTTTCCTACTCCTAAGAGATATGACCCAGCCCCAGATGTGAGTGTTTTATCGTAATATGAACGATATTGAATGAGCTCTGGGCACCACTCGTGAAGATAGCTATTTCCCTTGAGACTTTGTTCTTCTTCATATGCTTTCAATCGTAATCTTTTTTTGAGTGTCCTTAAATTTAAAATTTCTATACTAGGTTTCTACTGTTTCCTTCTTTGATTGACTGCGCATGGTTTTCTTTGTAGTACTTTTTTCACTAACCTAAAAAATTTGAATACTATGTAGGGTGATGTGTATGCAGTCGAACCAGACAATGATGGTGTATGGTACCATCAGGTTTTGGATGCTCATTGGGGAGACGTTGAAGAGGATGATGTAAGTTAACAAGATTGGATTTTACATGATGTCGAGTATTCGCTGGGTTATGAAATAATCTGTGACCTATCACGTTTGTAAGGTTTGGTTCTTTAGTTATAATTCATATCTTTCAGCACATAAACGAAAAATTCATTTCTGTTGTGACAAATTCTTATACTAAATGCAGTGCCTGAATGTGGTCATTTTGTCTCAAGTTTAAGGCCGCGGTTTGCAGTCGTTGAGTTTACAGTGTGTGGAAAAATCTCAACCTTCGAGCTGAGCATTAATTATATTAATCACTCTTCAAGTATCCATCTCATGCTAATCTCAAGTTTCTCTGACGTTTAGAAGGAGTTAATGAGTCTTCGTTTGCCTTTGCGTGTTGGCAGCCAAGTGGTTTTATCTCTCACACTCTCGCAATATTGGTGAATGATGCATCGGGAGTACTTAATAGAGTAACAGGAATCTTCGCACGGCGAGGGTACAATATTCAGGTAGGGTTTGTGAATGTGATTCGTCTTTCTACAGCCTAATAATTTTTTGTTTCAAATAATTGGAGGTTAACTAGTGTTGGTTACGTTTTCTCTGTTCACAAGCTGCCTTAGTTACCACTAAGTTTCCTTTGTTTGCACAGAGCCTTGCAGTTGGACCAGCTGAGACTCCAGGAACATCACGAATTTTGACAGTTGTCCCGGGTACCGATGAATCAATCAAGAAACTGCTCAGCCAACTAGCGAAACTTATGGATGTTCTGGCGGTCAGTCTACTACGTCTAGATCTTCATCATTAACTTTTTTATCCTTCAAGTACCTCATGGATATTAGCTCCTTAGCTCATTGTTGATCAATTCTAGAAACCAAATTAGATCGCCGTTTTTATCTTTAGCATTGGTTATGTTGATGTACGTACTTACTCACTTTAATGTGAGTTTGTGTAAGCAGGTACAAGACATCACACATCAGCCTTTTTCAGAAAGAGAATTGATGCTTATCAAGGTTGCGGCTCCCTCTAATGTCCGTCGTGAGGTCTTGGATGTGGCTGCTATTTTTCGCGCCAAACCTGTCGATCTCTCGAACCACACCATTACCCTTGAGGTCTTTTCTTGACAACACTTATTTTGACGCACTGCATGTCCAACTTTTTGCAGCATGGATCTTGAACTCTACAGTGGATGCAATTTCATCTGAATTATCCAACAACTATGATGTTGTTTGTCTGAATGCTACCATTTGGTTCTGTGTATTACAGTTGACAGGAGACCTTGAGAAGATGGCAGCATTGCAGCGGTTGTTGGAGCCTTTTGGTATCCTTGAGGTGAGAACTGCAAGCTGACATTGCATTATAATGCATTGGTATCCTTCTAGATTGAATCCTGAATTGGTCTGAAACATGGTTTGTGTAACATTGAATATTCAACATTGATTCTGATTCGATGCAATCTGAATCCCAAGCTTACTTTTCGACTGCTTTTGCATTATATGTGGCAGGTGGCAAGGACAGGGCGAGTGGCTCTTGTACGTGAAGGTGGCGTAGACACCAAGTTCTTGAGGCAGTTTCAGCCTGTAACCTCCACCTTTTCCTGATAGACGATTAGTCTGTGTATACATGATCCCCATTCATTAGATGTTCATTGCCCTTCATAGCCTTGAAGTTGCACGGGATTACTTGTATTCATGACCAAAGTAGATAATACCATTACATACAATAGACGTAACACCCCATACACCTCACATGAATTGTCAGTACCTAGTACCTACAAGTCTATACCTCAATGCCCCTGTAACTTGTCGAACAGAGACGTACTGCCTTGGTACTTCCAAGTTACAACTTACTACTGCATGGGCTGAGGTGCAGCGGTCAACGTCACAAAAGGCTAGGATTTTCGCAATGCTCGTGAGTGATAACACTTCTCTTGTGCGGACTATATTATCATTAATACTTCTGACCGAGACTATCCACATTTCATGTTCTCACGTGGTATAAGTCTTTAACTCTCAGGAAGTACAAGCACAGAAAGTGTTCATCTGTGGGATATGTCTGACGCATGTACCCCTGTTGGCATTGTAACGGCGAAACATGTGTTAAGTTTCTGAAACAGGTTAATGACAACATCACGGTTATGTAGTACCTGCTAATCACTGTATCAAGTGGAGATATTTATGAAGGGCCGGAGACTTGTAACAGGTCCATGATTGGGTTGAAGACGGTAGGTTAACTCTCCATCTCAAGGGAAGATAGCTGCTTACTTGTAAGTTGGTACTCTAGTGCCCAACCAGTGATGAAAATGATTGAAGAGCGTGAATTGGGTGGAGAAGATGGAGACAAACAACATGACTCTTTCTTGAATTCTACAGCAGTGTAATGTGCATGAGGTCAGAAAACGGAGACTACAAACAACAGTGCAAATTTACCCGAGTTACAATTCGACCTTACAGCTCCTACGAAGAAATCACAGCTGCAGGATTATTATTTCAAGGAAGGTCAGCTCCAGAAGCCACTGCAACTAGGCTTCAAAATTACAGAACCAACGGAGGAAGATTGCAACGGAGGGAACACGTCCACCAACGCTGAGTTACGTGAAACCCTTCCCCAAATGTCAGAGCTGGCACAAAGATCATGAAATCAAACTGTCAGCAGACCCTCACAAGTGTCAATGACGAGCACATTGTTGCTTGAATAGTGAGGCTCCGGCACTTAGTGTGGAAGTTGAGCAAATAATCGGTTCCAGCAATTTACAAAACACAATTCACTTGTGCAAAATCCACGTATCTAACTCACTCTGTCTCCGAGAAAATCCGAACTCAAGTGTACCAGATCGACGAGACTGTAAACAGACGCAAAGCTTCAGTCAACAGCAAGGTGAGGAAAAGCTCCAAAAGATCATACACAAGTGAGAGTTCACTGATACAGTAGCGGCACACTCGCAAGTTGCATTTTGGGAATATTTCTTATCTTCTGAGGCAGCGTGTACTGTATCTAAAGTTGACGTGTCTTGTATTCTATGATAAGTTTGAAAGATCATTGTCTTCCTTTCCAGGATCAATAATTACTCACGTACACAAGCAAGCGAGAGTGATGATGAAGGCTTTGAATTCCACGACTGACCACCACCGAATATAGATAAATCCCTTCATAAATTCTGCAACCTTGTGTTGTCAGACCATCGGAGAAACCTCCGGCATCGGCACAGATGCCCAGTTTTTTTCTAGAAGCACTGTCAATCGTCTCCTTATAAGTTAGTGGGTCGATCTATGTGAAGATTTTGATTCGGAATTTGGCGAAGAGGGAGAGAGAGATAGAAGTTGTTGACAATGAGGAATTCACAGACCAGTTTGGAGTGTGGTTTGTTTTTGGCAACTTGTGTCTGGTTTTTGGTCCTGTTGGTTGGAGCGGAAGATTTGATTGAAGATGGGGATGCGTCTCTGCGGATGGGGCGAAGCGTTCTGGGAGACCCGGGGATGAAGAGCGAGAAGGTGCGGGTGGGTGTGGAGGGATGGAATTTCTGTAATCGAGTGGGGTATGAGGCTTCGGGCGCGCCGTCCCCTCGTTGGGCGGATTGCACAGACATCAACTGCAAATCAGAAGGTATTTGCTGCTCTCATGCGGTGCAATCCTCGCATTCATTAACTTAAGCTCATTGACTTACGGGTTTATCAGGATCATTACTTTGCTGTGAACAAATCACGTCTGGGAGAAGGCTTGTAATTCGTCGCTTGCAAACATGTTGCAGTCTGCTTGAATTCGGAAGAGTTGTTGTGTGTGAGGTCGGAAATGGGATTGATTCCAATTGTGGGCTTAACTGGGTTCTATGATTGAGTGAGCCTTGTGTAGTGGCGAGCTCGGATGGGTGCAGTGCCGAGCACAGAGTGATAGACCTGGACAACGGTCTGAAGACGGGGGAGCCCTTCCCTCGGGGCAGCTTCGAAATCTCCAACGACGCAGACTTGTACGTCGTGGAGAAGGAGAAATACCTCGCGTCTCTGTGCGAGGAAGACTCCAACTCCAAGCCGTGGCACTTCTGGATGCTCATGCTGAAGAACGGCAACTATGACGAATCATCCAACCTGTGCCGGAATTTTGCCGAGGTTTCGGAACCGCGCAAATTCTTGAATCCTCGAACGGGGTCGCAGCTGAGTGCGTTTCCCTGCTTCGGCCCAGGATGCATGAACCAGCCTGTGGTCTTCCAGAACTTGTCCCGAGTCCGAGCCGAGGACGGGTCACACCCCTCGCTCTCGGGGTCTGTGTATGGGACATACGATGTGGATGAAGCTGGGCAACTGCCCGACGCGAATGGCAACATCTCCTACTTCTCTGTAACGTGGGAGAAGAATGCGACGTCGGGTAGCTGGATCTTCACTCACAAGTTGACAGTGTCGACCAAGTATCCGTGGCTCATGCTTTACCTGCGAGCCGACGCTACATCCGGTGTCTCTGGAGGCTATCCATGGGAAACACGCGGCATGATGCGTCAGGTGAGATGTCATTCTACTCTTGGAGCTCAACTGATGTGGCTTGCAACAAACATAGAAGCAACATTCATGCAGCAACGTTGGGTCCAGGATCAATGTAACTGCATGAATGATCAAGAGTTATTGTTTTGGTAGTAATCTTGGAGATATGCTTTGCAGGTGCCTGTCTCGCCAAACTTCAAGGTTGTGCTGACGCTTGACGTGATACAAGGTGGCGGGCCGGCGAGTCAATTTTACTTGATCGACATTGGTGGCTGCTGGAAAAACTCTGGAGAAGCCTGCGATGGGAATGTGGACTCTGATGTTACACGCTATGTCGAGATGATCATCAATCCCGAAACGCCATCCTGGTGCAGGTTGGAAATTAGGGTTTATCTTCTCTTGTTCAAATGTGTATCATCGTCATCTGGGAGAGAGGTTAGCTTTGATGCGTTTTTCGATGAGTTGCTCTAAATCTGCATGCTGATGGATATACTTGTTCCTGTGATGCAGACCTGACAGTTTGCAGAATTGTCCACCATATCACACGGCGATTAACGGAACGAGAATCTCTCGCACAGACACGAGCAACTTTCCTTACTCCGCTTACCACCTCTACTGTTCTCCTCCCAATGCTCTGCATGCAGAGAAGCCATTCTCGGTGTGTGATCCTTTTAGCAATCCCCAGCCGCAGGAGCTCATGCAGTTGTTGCCCCACCCTGAATGGGCCGTCCATGGTTACCCGGAGAAGAAAGGCGACGGATGGGTTGGCGATCCTCGCACCTGGGTTCTCGACGTCGGTGGATTGTCTAGCCGGCTCTTCTTCTACCAGGTATGACCACAAGACTCTCCACCACCATAGCATTGTTCTTTGTTGCATGGCTCTTGAAACTCATCGTAACACTTCATGAAGGTTGGCACAATTCATAATGCATTTTAGTTGTATTAAGTATGCAATTATTACAGGACCCAGAGACGCAACCAGCAACCCGGGGGTGGCGTTCTATAGATGTAGGCACCGAGATTTTTAATGGGCAGAAGCCTGTGACTGCCGAATGGGCTGTTAGTGATTTTGACGTTCTTTTAGTTCACACGCCTGGTGGTGAAAACTGACAGTAACATGCATTAAGGCATATAAATTTTATTCCAGTTGCTACTTACATTACATATGGAAGTGATCGAGTCTCGAGTTCTTCAAATGAGCTCCAAAACGGGCTGAATTGACATACCTCATAGCGAAGTCAGCTTTGATATAGAAAATAGTATAGCAATATGGTAATATACACAATTGTCGCACCTTCTACTCGACAACGTTCTGAATTATTTGACTACCATAACGATGACCTGTGCGATCTTATCGAAATTTTTGTGAGAGAAGTTTGCGACTAGTTCTACAACAGCTGGTTGCTCCCAGTTTACTAACAGAGCTTGGTCTCTGCAGGAACCTGACACACCGCCAGCGGTGAGAGTATGGCCATCAGTCGACGTGGGGACGGAGGTGTATGTGAGCTCCAAACCATATGTAGCAGAGTGGACTGTCAGTGACTTCGACGTGTTGATCACATCTACCGAAGACAGTCCTTCTGCTCTAGACCAATATATGTGAACCACTGAACATGAACATGCACAAAATGATCGAAGTGGCGAAGCAGATTAGTGTAACCTCCCGTTGGATCCCCATCCAATATCATGCATTGACATTACATTGGCCAGGATGTTTGAGACACCAGTATGGTTGCAACGGTTCTGCATTGATGCCGCGTGCAAGCAGACGATACCGCCAGTCGTTCAATCTATTGAGCGCTTCGGCATAACGCTTCATCCCATTTGGCCCCCTATTGCCAGACCAGAGGGACTCTGCCAAAGCTGATGAACGAGGCCAGAGGAGGGAATCCAATACAGTTTCATCAGCTTGCTCCGACCATAAGGCGACCTCGCCACCGAGCACCAGCTTCGCTTCCTTGGATGTCAAATTGAAGGTGATGTCGTAGTCGTAGACTCGTGCCCAGGTCTTGAACGGTGCACACCATGAGCCTCCATCACCGCCGTAGTTGACGCGGTTTAAGGGATCATTGTCCACTTGTTGGTCATACCTGCAATTCATATCAGCCATTGAATTTGTAAAAAAAACAGTGTATAATGAAAGGATACTATACATTCTGAACTTGCTGTTTTGGAATTCTCAAGCTGAATGTGATGAGCTAGCTTTGAGTTGGCTTACCTGCTGTCATTGCCGACCCAACCACCACGCCCACAATCGAGATAAAAGAAGTCGGAGGATGACACAATGGTGCGATAGCCCGCCGATGTCAACAGCTTTGTGTTTGCCGGACCCCTGTTCCAAGTCTGCAGAATCGTTGTTTTTGGAGGAAGCACCAAAGTTGACACGTTAATTGATCCTGATAAGATGACATCTTCCCAGTAAATCGCAGTCTTCTTCTTCGCGGTGATGTATGAGTGCGCTTTCGTGATAAACTTTGTGAGAAGCTCGTTTAAGGTACCACCTCCCTTCACATAATCCTGCAACAGCACCAATTCCACAGAGTCGGAGTCTAGATCGAACAAGAAAAACGCATTACAAGATATGGAGATGCACAACTTAACAAACCAAGGACCCTTACCCTGATATCGGTGCTGTTATTCCAACAACCTTGATTGACCTCATCTCCACCTCCGTGGAAAAAGTTGTCTGAAAACATATCAGCGACCTCATCCACAACGTTCTTCACCACCTTGTAGGTCTGCGAACGGAGGGGGTTCAGTTGTCCAACTCCTCCAGGCTCTGCTCCGAACCTCTCACTCCACAATCCTGGTGGTGGCAACCAGAACTGGTCATGGCAGGCAACAATGTCTGGATACGCTTCTGCCCAAGATCCTGTATGGCCTGCGCAAACAAAGTCCAAACTCTGACGCTATTATCATGTGATGTGATACTATGCCTCCAGACACACTTCGGGCATTTCCATCAGAAACAAAAGAATGCGTTGAAGGTATAAAGAAAGGATACCAGGCATGTCGATTTCAGGAATCACACGAACTCCGCGCAAGCGAGCAAACTCAATGATTTTCCTGACGTCGGAGCTGGAATACCTCTCCTTTTCGCCATAAGCTCCCAGGTTGGCAAGCTCTGGCTCCTTGGAAAGCTCCAGAGGGAAGGAATGAGAGTCAGTAATATGCCAATGGAAGACGTTGAGCTTGTTATACGCCATGGCCTGCAAGGTTCGCAAGATTGCATCCACTGGGTAGAAGTTCCGGGACGTATCCAGAATAATCCCACGGTGTGGGAAATTGGGCGTGTCGTTGATGAGTACATTGTGTGGGATGAAGCGCTTGGAATTCGCAGAGTTCCGGCACCGAACGAGCTGTGAGAATGTCTCCAGCCCGTGCAACGCACCCCACACAGTGTCGGCCGAGAGAAGGGCAGTCGGGGGTGCCGTTCTTACTGCATCACACCCCTTCACGTAAATGGTGTAAGACTCGTCCACCCCGTGCTCCAACTTAGCTCCTGTATCTCGAACCACTATCTCCAGGCTCCCCAGCTCGTAGCTACATTGCGACCACCCCTGTTCTGAAGAGCTTTGGATTGGCAACCACCGCTCTCGGTGAAGCAAACTTTTGTATCGCTTCACCGCCTGGTCAAGCACATCACTGCCATCTGCATTGATGTAGAAATTCTCTGAGAGCGCAATCGCTGGCCCATTACCCCATTCCACCAGCTGCGGCTGCGGCCACAGATGAACCTCAAAGGCATCTGTGCAGGTCAAGCTCCTAAACAACGCAACGACGAAGTGGGCAAGCCAGGGTACGAGCCCTATGTTACCATAGACTCTCCTCATTCTCTTCTTTCGTTTGGTTTCAACCAAAGTTGACGAGAAGCTGTCAAAATGGAACGACACTGCGTGTAAGTGTATCTCAAGAAGCGCACCACAATAGCTACTTCGAAAACAAACGGCTCTTCCACAGTAACGCTGCCATGACTGAAAACTGCAAGGGTTTCCGATTCCAGTTCTCTTATGAACCTCAGCAAAGCGCACCGTTGCCGTTTCAAAACAGCCCTAATCAATGCTGAGACCTTGCTCTGAATCCTCACATATTGCGACGAATCCCTCACCTTCAGGCACAATCAATCATCGGCGCGAGCTGCTTCTCTGCACTTGATTGGGGACTGCCTGCGAACCGATCCGCGAGCACGAACCCATGTGCACCCATCTGAGCCCTCCCCTGCCATAGCTTAAAAGTGGAACAACCAAACCACCGGGCATCCCCAAAACAACAACAACGATCCACCCTCACGCGGACATAAGAAGTCACATCTCCTGACATCGCCGTGACATGTGCAATACTCTCTGAACCAAAACTTCGGAGTAAAGATTTCGACCGACCCACAGCTCGCGATTCGCATTTTCCCATAATTGGCAAACCCATCGAATATCGAACACAGCAAAGAGAACCTCTCGCCTCCAAAGTAAAAGCATTCATGGCTCGCAGCCTCGCAAAGGCTTTTCTTCAGTTGAAAAACCGGCTCATCTCGCAGTCAAAGTCGTGCCCAAATGAATGCGCCGAAACCAGTGATGTCAGACAAAACGAAATCGTTGCGATCTGCTCCGGAGTCCGTGCAAAGACCCATCACGAGCAAAGCCTCGCCCATGTCACATGTGTCCGCACTGTTCCGGGTACATGCAACCTGATCTGCATGATGCAAGCTAACGAAGAATATGATTCTCCGGCTTTTTTTCCTTTTGCCTGATGTGGAAGCTGGCAAGTTTATGATAAAATTTTCGCAGTGGTGATGCCAAGTGGCAGGAGCTGGAACTGCAACTGGGTCACCACGTGGTGTGGTCATTTGCGCCTTTGTTGCGAGCTTCTCGACGATTGTTTCGGTATTTCGGAGTGAAGAGTTTCAGAGTAGGGTTGTTTTGCTTCAGTGTGTTGAGTGGACGTTCTGGGTTGCTAGTGTGGAGTGAGTTTGTAGTTGCGAGGTTGTTGAGGTGGGACGGAAGTTGAGACAACATGCCGAGTCCTCAGCAGGCCGTGACTGCGAATGCGGAGACGGTGGGGACGGCCATCGGGCGGATGGCGATTGGGTTGGGGATCGGCGCGGCTGGGGTGGGCGTTGGCATCGGCATCGCTGTGGGGTTGTACTATGTGGGCCGGGGTTTGGAGCGCGCGGGGAGCTCGCACCACATGCAGTACGAAAGCCTGGAGTCTCCTCCCAGCCCTCCGGCGAAAGCCTCCAAGTGATCATCCTTCGCAACAGCCTCTAGAATGTAAGTTCGGAATTGCGCTTCTGAATTCCAGAGCATGTCCTTCTAGGGTTTAGGTTTCGGTGTTCTCTTGTTTGAAATTTCAGGGCCTGGAAGCGAATTCCCTGAATGGAGCTGCTAAGCTTCGATGGTTTTCTTCGGGATTCTGTTTTTTGAGCTGATAATCTGCTTCAATTGATCCAGTTTTTAGTGCAGTTGGTTTGACACTAAGAATTCTTTGCCAGTCTTTTCGCTGTTGTAAGTTCGGTCATTGATTCTGCTCTGTCGGCTTTGCAGGTTTAGAATTGAGTTGATTGCACTTGAAAACTCAGGTGCACGCAATAGAGCTCGATAGATTGAAGGCGTTTTCAAGTGACGAGCAGGGAATTCTGTATTCATGCTGGTGACGCAGACTCGGGATCCAGAAGTGTATTCTATCGATGAGAAATTCACTCACGTCTTTTTTTATTCTTTCAAAGTTAGCCAATTGTGTTGATCGTTGTAATGACCCTTGATAGTGAAGCCAGGTATTACTGCTATTTCGAAAGTGCGAATTGTGTGTGCATTGAAATTGCACAAAGTTGTATCCATTTTCTTTTCCCACATTTTCATTTCAAATTATTTCTCTTACTCATCCAAACCCTAACACAGTTCGGATACGAGCAGTGAGTGAGTTAGTGCTTTTGTAACAGTATTGTTCAGTATTGTTACATAATAAGCTTGTTGCATCCTCCTCACTTTACCCTGTGCATCCTAGACTATTGCCTAAATATTCCTGAGCAAGTGCGTCATCTCTTCTAAACTCCATGACCGTGACAATGCAGGCCAGGATTGTGATGATTATTATTGCAAAACCTCGTGTTGTGAATTAGTACCAATAGTAGAGAATCTGGCTCCCCTAATCTGTTCCTTCTCCTTGCTTCTTTGTATGAAACAGTACTTCCTTCGACCAACTGTCCAACTCCTTCACTCTCGTCGTTTTATGAATCTCTTAAAACAATTAGTCACTGCATGCAGACATCAGCTAACGAAACGATTTTGTGATCAAAAATCAAGATGAAGACCTCCGGTCACGTCAAGAAAATGCAGCTTCTGCTCTTGGAGCTCCAGGCCACCCACAAACTGGTATGTCGACAACAAATTCTATATTTCATCATTCTGCTTCTGTTCTCACAATTGGGTACACATCTTAATAGTTAGAAATTGAGTGAATCCAGTATCAATCTGGCACATGTATTGAGTCATCGTTAGAACTTCAGGAAGACTTACTAGCTGCAATTAAAATCTCTTATTCTCATAGTCCATTTCAAACTTCAAAACTTAGTAAGCTAATCCCATCCTCAAAAATCATCTGCTTAACTCCGTCACCTCCACTGCTATTGAAAGTATATCGCCTGAATCTCTGCAGCCCGTTGTGCCAATGACATCATCAGTCGTTGCATCGAAATTCATATTCATTTGTTTATTACTTCTGTCAAAAATAACATAAAAAAATCCTCTCATTTGTCTATATAATTTTCAAATGCATGAAATGTCAAACCCTAAAGGCTGTGCAGCGTGCAGAAGACGAGATCGGCGGCAATAATGATCTAACTGTAGAGTAGTACATGTTTCCTTTCGCAGAAGGTACTGGAAGCAAATCTAATCCACAACAAGTGGGACCTAGCCCATTTCTCTATAAACTATTGTACACTACACCTCAGTATTGTACCCTCTTCACATGACTCGAGTAGTCTTTGTACAAGCTCCGAAGAACAAGTCAATCTCACATTAGGAGATCGTGTTCACTGTGAACATTTAGACATTCTTCACGTGTTCCGTGACATACTTCAAAAAATTCTGATAATCACATGGTTACAGCTTTTTTTTTACCTTACTTTTTGAGTAAGGTTCACAGTCATGAATTCACAGTTGGGTGGATCATCTTTTTGGGCTGTGTTGGATATTTATGAACGCATTAAGAAGTAGCTACATTGTCCCACTGTGGACCACATTTGGTGCTAGATTTGAAAGGCACTCCACTCCTTATCCAATGACGGATAGACGATCTGTGGGTTGAATGTTGCCGGCGACCGGCTGATCAGATGGAATTAACTTCTAGTGCAGCCCCTGGAGCAAAAAAGAGATATTCATATAGGCTACACTTGTGACTTGGGTATACACATTGCTACCGGATTGGCCTCCCCCTCCGCCATGTTCTCGTGTGAAACGGGCAGAATCAGAACCTCAACCCATGCATCAAGACGCCGGATTCAAATCCCAGATTTTGTTCAACACTCCCACCCATCACTCACCCAAACCCGTCACCATATTCATCATCTACCCTAAATATACACCCAACAAATCAAAATCTACCAAAAAAAGAGGTTGTAAATAGCCTAGAATCAAACTTAAACCATCAAGACACCAGGTTCAAAAATCTAGAGTATGACACAGTTAATGCACAGTAACCCAAAACCATCACACTAACCCAAAACCATCACACTAACCCAAAACCATCACACTAATCCAAAACCATCACACAATAACCCAAAACCGACCCGACCATCAAGACGCCGGACTCACGTCCCAGGAAAGATCCACTTGGATTCTCTCCCACCTCCATCCTCTACATAATACCAACATAAAGCCCCATCATGCCTCCTCGAAATCTACAAAAATTAGATAATAATCTAGGAATATGTTCGTAATGTGCCTATGAGCGGAAACGCCGAGTATGAGAAGAGGAGCGAGTCGCCTGTAGTAAGTTACTAGTTTAGTATTTCGAGACAGAGTTGGGAGAGAGAGAGAGAGAGAGAGAGTTGGAGAGAAGGCGTTTGTTGTAAAACCCAGGCAGAGGACATTCGGGAGGAGAGTGGCGAGGTTGCTTGTGGCGCCGGCTATGGCCCTGGCCCCGGGGATGGCCATGGCGTGCACAAGGCCCCCACTCCCACTGCTGCCCAGGCTCTCTCGCTGCCGCCATCGCCATATCCACGCCTCCCCCTCCCCCTCGCTCTAGCCTCCAATTGCTCCTCTCCTCGCTCCTTATGCTGCCGTATTGCGCCTCCTAGCCTCCGCAATTGCTCTCCTCTTTCACGTCGCGGTGCTTTCTGTTTTGTTCCGATCAGGGAGTTCGGAGGTGACCGGTTGATTGGATCTTGTGCGCTGCGGGGTGAGGCGACGCGGCGGGGGACAATGCGCGCGTTTCTGGAGTTTCGGTTAGTGTGTGGGATCGGATTCGTTGCTCTGTTTCTGGTTTTTGGTTTTTGATTGGAGTGTGAGAGGGAGAGGGAGAGGAGGCGAGGGAGAGATGATTTTTTATTCGCTGTTGGAGGTTTGTTGGATGCATTTGAGAATTCTGTTGCGACAGTTTTTGTTCGGGTGCGTTTGAGGATTGGTTACCGATGCGGCGACGGTTGTTTGTTGCGTGGCGCATTGCGGTTTCGGTTTTTGTGATGAGGATTTTTTGGTTCTGTGTTTTGTGGTGAGTTAGGGGAGGTGGAGGTGTTGGTCTGGAGTGGTGCTGTTGTGGAAGCGTAATTTTCGTGATTGGTTGATGAGGGTGATGAGGTTGGGAATTGGTTGTAGAGGTGTTGTGGTAGTGTTTTTGTAATGAGGTATTGTGGAGACGGCAGCTAGGTCGCTGATGTTGCATTGGCTGCTGTGTTCTCGGTTGTCGTGCCGGGGTCCGATCAGGCCGGCCTGGTATATTCTGTCTCGAGTGCCGTGCTCTGCATTTCTCGGGCTTGAAATTCGCCAGTCGTGTAGATTTTGGTGATCATTCGAGTGCAGTAGGACATTGTTTCGGCTTTTGTTTCAGAGGCTGTAGGGTGCGTAGATAAATGCCAAGGGATTAGAGCTCGCGGGCATTTAGTAGTTGTGGTGTCTGTTAAGCTCCTTCTTATCGGCTGCATTTTGGGAGAGCTCTACTCATTTGCCTTCTACGACAACAGCCGATTTGTAATTGAATTTGAGCTGACTTACAGTAGTGCAGAGCGATGCAAACACCCTCAGGGGAAAGCCCAGCACGACTTTGAACTTGCTCCCTCACTGTGGCAGCGGTCTTGTCGCTCATTGCTTGAGCCAATGTGGCAATTATGGCTAGCCTCTCGTGGATCGGCGGGATCGTTCCAATGACTTGCTTTGTTGTCCTTCAAGTTAACGGAGTGATAATGCACTCTCGCTTATTTTTTTGGTTTTTGAACTCTTCCTCTGTTTCCTATCCTGTAATCTACTCCGATCGCGCGATCAGTGTTCTTTGCGGGTTTAAGTGTTACACTGAAGCATACTGCTGTGTGCCAAATCTGTAGTGTGAGTGAACATTGGGGAAATCTTGAGTTGCTGTCTGTTGATAGCCTTCCTATAACCCTAGTTTTAAGTAGAAGTTTCTACTAAATGCGTACATGGTGTAAGAAACCTCGTAACTGGTCTACTAAGCATTGCGGTACTCGGTTTTGGGGCTGCGCTGTTTCCTGGATTTGGATTGCGTAACGATGTCAGGATTGGTATGAAGTGTGGAGCTAAATGGATTCTATTGGCTTGATTGATGCAGTGATACTTCTGTGTACTCAATATTCTCCGGTCAAATTCTCAGGCGAGCAAGGGAGAGATTATGTACGTGCTTAGCTGAAATGGCTGCGAGTTTTTGAAAAAATATCTTGACGAATGGGACTCCAAGTTGGTGATTGACAATAGAAGCAGCTATCTGATGTTTCGGTTTTCCATGTCCTGCTGCCGGTGGGCTCATTTTGTAGTATTTTAATGTAAATTACTCTAAATATTTTAGTAAGGTCCCTCATCGGTTTCAAAGACAAATCATCTGTGTGGGAGGGGAACATGGCCCTGGGGATGGAGACATTCTGCAGTGGGTTAGTGTCATCAATGGATGAACAGCCTACTATCAGCGAAATAATGCACAAGGCAATTGCTGAGCGCACGTTTCCAGGAGGTGCTGTGGCCTTTGGTGCTTGTACTGTTCCATGCTACTACCAAGGTGGGCTTTGCTTTAATCTCTTAGGTATTTTGCTTCTAATTATGATTTATCCGAAGTGAACAAGAGAACTTGGTGACATGTTTTGATGGTGAGAAAGGGTCGCCCATTGGATATGATGATATACTGATATTTCTCTTGTACATGTGTCTTGCATGATCGGGTGTTGGTGATCAGCCTATGGAACATATACCTTGTAAGTCATTAAGATAGTCTGGATTATGTTGCGTTCTTCAACATTTCTTTTTGGTTTCACACAGGTGGCTGCTGGAGTTTCTTGTCCTTTGGTTCGTCCATTTACAGTTCAATAACAGATAACCTGAGCCAAGAAGTTTAACTGTACAATAGTGGGCTCTTTGATAATCATAGCTTGGCTTTTGTTCTCACATGCAGTGAGTCTAGCAGCGCAATCACCCCCGATTCTCAATGGGATATGGCGTCCTTGACTAAGGTATGATTGCAGTAAAGTAATATTTCTGTCCACATACCAGCCGTTTCACTTGTACGTGTTCTCGTGTAACAGGCATGGTAGGTGGATTTTTTAGAATAACAAACTTTTATTCTTTATTTTCAACTCAGAGTATGTCTAAGTTTTAACCACCGTATGTACTGTAATTTTAAGGATTTTGAGTATCTTTTGCACCAGGATCTGATTATGACTGAGCATTCCGAAACTATTTATTATTTATGCAATCTGTTTGTGTGGGTTCTCTTGTGACAAATATCCTAATCGACGGACTGTGCGCAGATTATGGCAACTGTGCCATCCATCATGATCCTGTATGACCGGGGACAAATTGGTATGTCAGAATTTCTTTCATCCTTTTGTTGAAAGTGCATTGCCATTTTTTTTCGGTTTTTTTACGTTTGTCTGTGATTGCCTTGTGTATTAAAATGACCGAGCCCAGCTGTATGTGTCAATAATATTACTCAAATTGTCATATCATGTTGCTAATACTGATCGAAAGCTGTAATTCTCAATGTAAATGCTACCACAACAAGTTGCAAGTCGTAGGATGTCAAGTTCTGAAATATCAGGATGGAAGTCACTTCTACTGTATTTTTGTTTGTGTTCTGTTAATTGACAGGCAAAGAACAGTTATACCCTATGTCTTGATGATTGATGTAATTTAGGATTGACTTGTTTACTTATCCCTATTTACAAAAACAATTCTATACACATTAACATAACTAGCAATGATTGTCCGCTGGTGCAGCATTGGAGGAGGTCGTGTGCAAGTATCTTCCAGAGTTTGGAAATAACGGGAAAGAGTTTATCACAGTTCGGCAATTATTGACTCATACTGCTGGACTCCGTGAATTCTACCCTTTTTTTGACATGGGGTTGAGACAGAAAGATCAAGTAATGCTTTCTCTTCATTTTTTTTTTCGCTTTGGTTTTTATCACAGTTATTCTTTCAGTTGATTTCAATCTAGTCTTAGGACGCAACGTCTGCATGTAACAAGTGAACATAGTACTGCAATTGTGTCTGCAGTTTTTCTTACAGTATCGTGATGCTTGATGATGCCACAGGTCTTGGAATATATTATGGCAGATAAAGTGTGGTATACGATGGGCATAACGCGGTACAGTGATCTGTCCATGATTGTGCTTGGTTTGGTTGTGGAGCGCATCACCGGCATGCCCCTTGAAGTCTTCACTGCTAAGGAAATATATGAGCCAGTAAGTACTTCGTAGGATTATTACTCAAGCATATTACGATTTTGGGATGCTGTGTTTGAGGTCTCCTTTTTTTCTAATGGGGAGAATGATAGCGTGTCTAGACTGGAAGAGTAGGGCAATATTTTTGTTATTTTATTATGCCTATACTTCTAGAACTATGGTCTATGAGATTATCTTGTAGAATATTGAGAATTTTATGCAAAATAGTTTAGAGCACGATGAAGTGCCTCATCTTATTTTATTTTCTTCTTTTACTGCTGAACAGCTGGGTATGCGAAATACGTGTTTTCGACCGATTGATAAGACCGACTTTAATCCATTGGTGGTACCCACTGAAGTTGACCGGATGCACCGCAACCGTCTGCTTTGGGGTGAAGGTAGTCGTCTTCGGAATGACTTTCTGTTATACTTGAAGTTGTGAGATGTTCTGCGACTATTTAGGGTGCCATGCGTTTTTTTCCAGTGGTTTTGTCAAAATTATACATGTTCGTCGTTGACGTATGTCGCTGAAACTACCATGACAAATAACATTGCAGTGCATGACCCAAGCGCTTTTGTGCTTGGTGGAGTCGCTGGACACGCTGGTCTTTTCTCAACTATCACTGATGTCTGCCGGGTACTTGAGCTATACTGCTTCTTATCGTCCTTACTTTGATATTAATCTTGCCCTCTCATGCCAGTATGTAACACTTTATTGAATGAATGTCTAGTACTTATCTTTTCTTTGTTGGCGTGTACCTTACGTATCTCTGGTGCTCTTCACAGCTTCGCTAGGCACGGTCTCCTTGCTTTTTGATTAGCCTATCATTTCGTAAAAAAACTGACTGTTTCTTTAAACTCTTGATTCAGTTTGCACAAACAATGTTAGCTGGAGGCATGGATCAGACTTCCAGTCGGCGTTTCTTCAAAGAAAGCACTGTCCGGTTATTTACAACACCAGGCTTAAAAACTCCGAATAATCCTCGCCCTTTTGCTCTAGGGTAAGCCAGTTAAGCCTTTTGTGGCTCTGATGGGTTAGTGTATGTTACGTACGCTGAGTTTTGACCTCAACACTATTTTCGACTTTTCAATCGTACATGCTTTACTCGAACTAAATGCAATATGTTGTCTACATCGGACTGAGATACAATGTTAATGTCTTGGTATCAGGTGGGATGTAGCTGTGCGGCGATCCATGGATGGTTACACATCCGCTGGGAAGTTCCTAGGTTCCCGCACGTTTGGGCATACAGGTTTTACAGGTGAGATGGCCTTTGAAGTTGTTGCATTTAACGACCTGTATTTTTTCTTGAACGGAAATTTGGGACAGAATTGGAAGAATACTCTTGGAGACGAACAAGAAGATTATATCTTCTACTCTAAATTTTGTCGCTGACTTGAGGCAAAAAATTTATCATTTCTTGCAGGCACATCATTATGGATAGATCCTGATCGGAATCTATTCGTATCTCTCTTAACAAATGCTGTTCATCCAACTGCGGTATGTTTTCTATGAATTCTCTTTATGTTAAATCATTTAGAGCAGAAGCGAAAGATCGTGATGTTGTGCAAGTCACTTGCTGCTCGGCTCATCTCTATGTTACGGAAGAAGAATTTGTATTAGATACAATATTGGAGCAAAGGCCAGTTTCTCATATTATGACTTCTGACTGTAATGAACACAGGTAGGCGGTTTTGGCTACAAGGTACGGGAAATCCGGCCCATGATAGCTGATGCAGCTGTGCATGCAATGGGCGAGCAGGCTATTCCTCGAGAGTCATTAACGTGGCATCTCGGAAGTACTCTGGCTACGGAAGAAAAGAAGTTTCTGGCCCTCAAGCATGCACAATCTACTTTGCTCTCGACGGACGATGACATGATCCATTGGGCCATACCAGAACGTTCGACACCGTCTTCAGTCAGAGATTCGCAACCTTCACCTGCATCTGAGCCATGTGGAACACGAGGTTCAAACCAGGTAGCGAAGGTCACATTCGCGTCGATGACCACCTCAGTGGTCATGTCCCAAAACATTTCAAATGGGAGTGCAGAGAAGCATATCGAGTGGAGAAGACTCGTGCCCATCATATGCATCGCTCTCGTTGTAAGTGTCATAGCTTAGTCCTCAGACTCGATTAGCCAATTTTCCCAACCCTTTCTCCTTTTTCCCTCGTCTGTGGATATTGTCGTATCCTGTTCACGGTGAAGGGTTAAACACCACACCAAGTGAGAAGGTCTGTAGCACAGGAAGGAAAACGTTGGACTTATTGTCACCCTCTAACGCGACGAAAGGTCGATGGGCTAATCACCGTTGTAATCCATCAACTTTATTCCCAATTCTTTGACCACCACCTGTGGTCTCCGAAGCTTTTTCTCATTCCCGGTTCGCCTTTCTGCACAGTTGCGGGGCTCTATCCTGACACACCCCTTTGATCTGTCAGATATTACACACTCATCTACGTGTGGGACGATAATATCAGCATGATAGATACTTGTCTGAACACCGATCTTGCAGTACCAAGTTGGTACTTACGCAGTACATACCCCCTCACTCGTCTTTAATTTCCAAAGCAGTTTAGATACAGGACAACGCCCCGAATCTGAAACTCTCTCCCCATAGGTACACCGCGTGCTGCTACAGTATCCCAAGTGGACATTCTACGATGTACTCCAAAAAACACCACCAAGTGACTCCCCCCTACACTTTCAACGTAGCCCGCAGTCTACCCAACAAACATTCCCATTGGATCCAAGAAACGCCAGCACACAAGGACAGAGTTCAGACTGATTGCAAGGAATCACGCTAACTGGGGCCCAGCAGATTGATCCCTTTCAACAACACTCTTTGGCGAGTCAGAAGGCTAGAAGCCAAATAGTGTAGCCCGCTGTTCTTTCGCCGCTCGGATATTTATCCACCTCATGACACGCGTCGCCCCCCTCAACTTGGCCATTCCCGGAAGGCGCAGGCGACTGAGTCCAGGGCACTCAACCCTCATATATTGAGCGGCCCCCTTCGGTAGAGGAATTACACCGGGTTTCAGAGCAGACTGATATCATACCTTGTTCTCTTCGCCTCTGTAAGCTGGTGCATTTGTTCCTTCAGATTTCGGCCTTTTGAAGAGTTTGTGAAGCTTTTGCTGGAGTAGATCGTTTGGGATCTGCTACATATCAAAGCAGTGGAGTGTCGTGTACGCAGTTTGAGTTGAGTTGTTCCTAGTTGAATAGGTAGAGCACAGAGATAAGGTGAAGCATAAGTTAGCTTGTGAGGTTTAGGAGCTGATCTAGTGGAAAGTTGGTTTTCTAATACTTGGGGGTTACAGAGTGGTGAAGGGACGTTCTCTGGGAGACGAAGTTTAAGATCTGCGGTGAACCATGGCGAGTCGTTTGAAGGAGGGGATCAAGGAGGTACGGAACTTGCGGCTTTTACTGTGTTTGCACACCCATTTTCTGTCTGTCCTATGGTTTGGCTTTTGTTTCACCTTCAGCTCTTCGGTCTTCAGTGTTCTTAGTATCGTCAATGGATTCAAGTGGGGGTTTTATGGTTAAAATGTAGACGTCGGTTTGCGTTTGATTTTTTTCCTGACATGCTCACTTGTTGATCTGCAGATGTTCTCGAGCAAAGATGATCTAGATTACCCAGATCAGTACATGAACCACCACCGGGGCTTTCAGACCATGAACGGGCACAACACCACGCTACCTGTGTTAGAGCTTACAGTCCCTATGTGCTGCGAGAAGTGCCAAGAGAAAGTGAAGGAGGCGGTGGAAGAGGTAGAGGGCGTGAGGGACGTGATCTGCGACCAATACAACCAACGAGTGACCGTCACCGGCTTCGTTGACCCCCTCAAACTCCTCCGCCGGGTGAAGAAGGTGAAGAAGAAATCGTCATTCTTCAACGACGCCACTTACATCAACGCCAGTAGCCTGCCCATCGTCAGCGCCCGCACCAACACGCTCACGGGCTCCGCGCTGCCCATGGTGCGCAGTGCTAACGGATTCAGTGAGTCGCGTTACACTTCTAACCCTCTCCAACACTCAAACTCCAGCGGCTTCGGCCGATTCCCTCACGAAGGCCACCTCTCGCCCATGGCTATGACGCCTACGAACCAGAGGGGGATGCCAATGCAACAGGCATATCAGCAACAACAACCCCGCTCTTTAGTGCGCGTGAACTCTTACGGCCGGAGCATGAACCGACTACCCTCGTTCGGGCGCGTCCAGCGCTACGACAACAGACAGGAGAACGCCTTCGTGCCCGTCGACCAGCAGCGCGACTTCTATGGCGTCCGCCGGATGCCATCCTTTAAGAAGCATCGTTACCACGACGCCGAGTACATTTCCATGGGTAACGAGTATCAACACTCCATGGCCGACACGCACTACGTCCCGCACTACTCCCAGTCCGATGTCCACTACAACCAGCGGCCCACACTCCGCTCGCAGGTCTCCTTCAGTCGCCTGCCTGTCAATAATCCTCACTACATGAAGCACATAGAGTCCGAGTACTATTGATCCCAGTACCAGACTGAGAAGTTTTGAGGTGTAATATGGGGTTTAGCTCGTAATACAGGAATTAGGTAGTAGATAGATTACGGAATGGAATGGTTTGTGTCAGCACTGTCTTGTACATAGAGATCATGTGTTGAACCTTGAGTACAGGATCAGACAGTTAAAAGTAGCTGTGGCATGTTACCACCTGCTTTAGGTTATAACCACATTTTTGGGGGATCAGAACCCCGGCATTATAAAATTTTGAAAACGTTACTCATTCCCAACTTGTGATGGTTTAAGTTCGACCCTTCATGTGTAGTGCCTCTTTTCCTCTTAACCCGAGATGTAATTTTCAAGGTTTCAGATGAGCAGCTTGGAAGGTTAGATTTTTGTTTTGAAAGGAAGCTACACTTGCACACTCTTGGCTCGTGTTCGTAAACACCAGGATGTCTTTGTGACAGTCTAATCCATTTGAAGAAACTCACCCAATAATGCGCTTTGAGTCAGCAGAAAACAAAAGTTTCGGAATCTTACACGGTTCAATAATGGAAGGAATGGTAGTAGTCGCCGAGCAACCCGAGCTCTTCATGCCCTCGTGCAGACTGAATGATGTTGTGGAATCTGATTTTCATACCTTTGATTCACAGTCCAGCACCTGTGCAATAGAAAGCAATCACGTCTTATAAAATCATAGGGCGAATGATTCAAAATAACGTCTACGACTTTAGATGTAATGTAATATGCAAGTTGCAAAGGGGAGACTTAGACAAATAGAGAATCACAGATTGCATATTCATGAAAAGGTCAGAGATTCCTCCTCGGGTTGAGTTTCAGTTCCCCAGCCACTTTCACCGAGGCATTTAAGCTTCAACGAGAGTTTCTTCAAGCTCATACAGTATAAGTCTTCATCCCAATTATAACCGAGCCAAACGGAATGCGAAGTTCGCCGGCCAATCTAGAATTCTACTCAAACGAAGTCACAGCCAAATCGTTCATTAAGTTGTTTTTACAGAGTCTCTCGGCGGTGACAATAAGAAAGTTTCACATCATTCATCAATTGCATAGACTAAGTCGAGATGCTGCACACCAACATGAACTGCGTGGGAATCGGGAGTCGGGACTGACTTGGTAAATCTCTGGGACCACTTACAGCCTTGATCTCGTACTTCTTCGGGAAGACTCGTATCACCTCGTCTCTCTTTGCTTCTGCGCATTAATTCCATTTGCTACTGCTTGTCGAGGTGGAGAATGGCCGGCTTTTGATTGAACTGCGAGATTGATCTGTGAGGTCGATCTGCAATTATGTATCATTTCTGTTTGAAGAGAGGTTTGTAAGTAGAGTGTTCAAGTGCTTCCAGAGTTTTGATCTACTTTGCAGGTTTGAGTTGGATCTGCAGGATGGATTGGTTACGGATGCTGGTGTTCGAGCTTTATGCGTGGTCAGACCCGCTGATAACGTTCTGGTACCCCATAATAGCATCCTTCGTGGCGATCAGCAGCTCCAACAAGGCGGATGACAAGCTCTGGATCATGTACTGGATGCTGTACTCCTTAGTGTCGACAGTGGAGCTCATCCTCGCTCCTGTGATCCCCTGGATTCCATTCTATGCGACAATCAAGTTCCTGATAGCGTCGTGGCTCGTGTTGCCGCAGTTCCGGGGTGCAATCGTGGTCTATGAGGAGGTCGTGCGGCCTAAGTTCAACTTCTGCTTCAACATCGCCACCGAAGTCACTTTCACAGACGGGGAACGGAGGTGGTCAGCTTACATCAATCCGGACACGAACGCATCCGCTGCTCTGTATATCAAGAAGTACGGGACAGATGCTTTCGAAGCGCTCATGAAATTAGCTACCAAGAGCATCAAAGTAGAGGATGCAGTGAAGGTAGAAAAAATAGAGGAAGTGGACGAAATCAAATCGTCTTTCTAGCAGAATAAGATAGATACATATAATAGATAATCAGCACTGCCTTCATACTTGTATAGAGATGCATCAAAGCAGATAAATAGAGCATAAAGAGGTTTGGTACTCCATCGCCAAGTCATCTAGTTCATTGATTTAGACACAGCGTCTCATATTCTTGCTCAAACTCACCGACTCATTCCAATCCATCAACATGAATTGCACCTTCTAGGCGACTAGAAGCCGAGAAGATGGAACGCTCGAGCGGGAACATAACCTCCGCCCGGCGCCGGCATCCATCAAAGACTTTCTCTCGGTAACCTGCACCTCTACACACTGTAAGAGCCTCACCAATACATACTGCATTCTCTTTGCTTATACCTCTGTTACACTTTAAACTAAGATAAAAGGCTTCTATCAACATGCATTGTACGTTCTCGGTGCCCTAGAATCCGAGAAGATGGAGCGCAAGAGCGGTATCATAAGCTCCAGAGCGACCTGCTCGATCTGCTCTCTCCGCCTTGATCTGCTACTCTCTAGTAGTTTAGAATAGATGAGACGGATCAAGAAAGAGTTAACAATATGTATTGGTGAAGCGCTAGCTCGACGGGCCTCTTCAATCTCGCCTCCTTCTCCTTCCTATCACAACCTAAACGTCCCTCGTCTCTTGCTCAATCTGCACCACTTTTCCTAAAATGAAATACACTCGCGCAATCTGAAACAGAACAATATGCTTCCAAAAATAAATTGCGAGAGGATGATCAGCACATTGCAAGGCAGACAGAGCACCGAGCCTCTTCAATCCCGCCTCCTTCCATAGCCTCAATGGCATCCGTCTCCTGCCCGAAACTGCACCAATTTTCCTCAGAAAAAACCTCAGTAGATCAAAAAAACCAGCCTCTCCTAAAACTAATCCAAAAATAAAACGCGAGACGAGAATGAACGCGTTGCGATCCAATTCGGAAGGCGGAGCAAGCTCAGAAAACCAAAGCTCGAAGCTCCTCTGCTCGGGTGCGCACGGCCATAGGACCTCAATCAACTTGAGAGAGACGAAGAGTTAACCACACGATACACGGGTGATACTCATGTGATCCCTCTATCATACATGGTTGGTGATGGGTTAATGCCCTCTTGGAACCTAGGCACTCATACTTATTCCAACGGTAATAGGGATTCGACGATGACGGTGTAGCGGAATCGATGATCAATCGAAGAAATTCTCCCGGCCATTCCCCAAAACACCTCCCGTCGCAGAATTCGTCGCTAGGGCTCCTCCTGGGATTTTGGGCGGGATTCCTGCCCCATGAGAAATCCTGCCCTGCTCAAAAGCTTGGGCAGGGGTCAAATTACTTGATTAACCCCTAAAGGATATATGCATTCTTGATACCATACCCAAAATCTTTTTTAAACTTCATTTTAAGCACGATTCTATTTTTAATTTGCTTTAGCTCTATCCTAAGAAAGTATAGATCTCTTTAAGGTACTCAATTTGGGCATCCTAAAAATTCCATTTGGTATAATGGAGCCTGTAAGTTATGAGCAAGATTCTCTCCAAAAAGAACCCGGCCCCTCGGGCTGGGTCTGACGTTTAAGGGTTAACATTGGGGTAGCTTGATCGCACACATGCTCGCAGCGGAATTGAACCCAACACCATACATGTTCAATTTCAAGCACATACTTGACCATTCAATCATTAAACTCGTGGTCCCCGCATCAATGCCGAGGTTACCATGTTTCCAAATTCGGAGTCAAATGATCTTGACTACTGTTGTGATTCGTTCAGACCTCTTAGGATTAGGGTTCCAAATGGTGCAGAGTTTGTCCCCGCTTTATATACCCGGACTCCCGGTTTAATCTCCGACCATGAGATCTCGATTGTAGAATAGAAGATTTTATTAGTGAGAGAATTTAATAACGGGTATTACGAAAGGTGAGGCGCGCCTTAGAGGGGCTCATGGGTTGGGAGCAATCCTATGCCTGGAGTTGGGCTACGCCTTTGCCTTATGATTCGGGATGGCTCCTAACCCGTGAGCCCCTATAGGGTGGGCCTCTCCCTACACGTAACGCTCTTTGTAAAAAAATCCTTTAATCCCAATGGCACATCCTGTTGCGACATCAGATGTGCTATGGGACCCTCCTTGATTTTCTAACAGAATTCTTGCTCCACGGAAAAACCCGGTCAGACTTTAAGTCGTTTTAAAAAAGCGAGTCTAACATTACCTGCGATGGAGATACTAAGCTAAAATTCCTACCAAGGCAATTTGAACCCACATATATTTGAAGATATTTGAGGATGTGAAGCAATGAACAATTAGCTTGAATATAAGCTTAATTACATGGCTAAATACAGTTAATAAAAATTTTAAACCTTGGGCACTGTGACTATACAAGGTGAGCCCCCAGCAATCAGGGCTCATGCAATGTGACGTATCCTTCCGGACAGGTTAGGCTTCGCCCTTGTCTTTTCCATTGGGTAAGGTAGAAGTACCCATAGTCGACCAAGTACCTATAACTAATCTCAGACTTTCCATTTCTGTCAAGTTTTCAAATTTCAATTCTTAGGAGATTTAGAAGATTCAAGTATCAAGTATGATTGATAAAAAGAAAATCATATCAGAATATTCATAGCAATAATACAGTGATCATGTTTTGATGTCAAGGAAAAATATACCTCAAGTTATAAACCTCCAATCTCAATGAGAAATCTCTTAACTGGTTGATTTTAGGTACCTCGACCTTACCTCACATTACGTCAGCCCCTCCAGCACGGGGCTCACCCTGTACAGTCGAGTACTATTTGTTAATAAATTTTTCCTTGGAGAGAGTTTTTCTTATAACTTTGAAAATTCATTGTGAATTCAAAAATGATTGAAATTGAAAATCGTAAAGTACGTAGGAACCGTATCAAAGTGTACTAGAATATTATGATAAAATATCAAATAAAATATTAATATATTTCAACATAATACAATTACTTTATACACTGTCTACTATTGAGTAGTCCTATCTTTTGCTTCAATTACAAATACATTGTAATTGCAAATTTGAAATGAGCTTCTAAAGTTGTTTTTGGAATTATTTATGGCATACTTGAATGATATAAAGAATTTCCTCTTCTAAATTCTTTGGTTTGGAGTGATTTCTTACGAGTTTCCAATAAAAATTCAATGTAGAAAGTAAATCTTTTTCTAGACTTGACAAGAATACTTGAAGATTTTAAGCTATGCATGAGGTTTATTACTCTAATATCTTCCAACCATTCTTCAAGTCCTTTGGGGACATCTTTAGTAGTAAGAAAGGCTATCACAAGGTTTTTGAAAAAAATTACAAGTTAGTAGGACTTATTAAAAAATTTCTCCAAGCCAAAAACTAAACAAGATATATGTCAATGATACCACAAATATTTGCTCAAGTATCCTAAGAAAATTTTTGGAACCTCATATCAAATTTGCAATTAAAATTTACATTGTTATTGAAGCAAAAGAAAGGAGTAGTCAATGGTATATTTTTAAATAAATCAAATGTAATATATTGGATGATATTACCCAAAAAAACTGATATTTTATTATAATATTGTAGTACACTTTGATACAATTCCAACACACTTTACGGTTTTCAATTCTGATCATTTTTGAGTTCACAATGAATTTTCAAAGTTTTTAGTAAACTCCCTCCAAGGAAGAATTCGTTAGCACTGTACAAAAACATCCATCACTCCGAAGCAACGAACCAACATGATGCCATGGTGGGACTGGATGATACACCGTCGTGCTAGAAGATGATACTATTTCTGATGCTATGGTGATACTATTATAGTACTATGGAAATACTATGGTGACACTATGGAAATACTATTGTGATACTACTGTGATACTATGGTGGAACTTTATATAACCTAAGGAATCGCATACGCGACCTCGGCTTCCAGTCCACGCGCCACTCACCGACGTCACGACCCCGTCCCCCAGATACCACCTAACTGCAGAAAATCTACCACCTTCCTTCATTTTGGTTCTGGAATCTTCAACCGGTAAATATTTTTTTTAATGGAATTCGGCGATTGTTGCAACTGGTGGTGACTTCGTTGCGATGCTCCTTCGACGACCAGGCGCCATCTCTTCCTCGCATTTGCATCGTCTGCCTTCACCTGCTCGCTATTTAGATCGCTGCCGTGAACTCCTCGCGTCGCTCTCTATCGATCGAGCTCTCGGACCACACGGAAGCGATTGAACAGGTGGAAGTTCTTACCATCTCTTGGGGTTTTTGGAATTTTTTAGGTGGGTACGGAGGAATTGGCAAGCTGTTGTGATCTAGTCTTGGAAGTTTCTGATGTAAATGATTTTATATGTTTCGTGGTTTTTTTCGTGGTTTTAGAGTTGTTTAGTTAGAGCGGGAGGGTGGCTTTTACTTGCTGAGTGTGGTAGATCGTTTTGAGCTTGCATTGTGGTGTTTAGGGGTATTTGAATAGGATGGTTTCTGAGAGGTTTGGCTGGTTTGCAGATGTTGGATTGTTTTTTGTGTTTGTTTGGGAAATATGGGGTTGAGACCTGTGATTTAAGTGTTGAGGAGAATTTTGCTTGGGAATAATGCAACTATCGTGGGGATTTGAATTGGGTTCAGTGGATTGAACATTGGTTTGTGAGTGAGTTGGCAGGGCTTTGAGTGAGACGGGTTTGCGATGAGTTACGGATATCCCAACCAGGGGCCACCCCCGTCTTACAACTCCACTTTTGACGATGGTGAGCCCCTGTTCACGTCCCCTCCGGAGGAGCGGTACCCAAGCATGAAGCACACGCCGTATCAGCACTCTACGAGCATATTCGGAGCTCCACCCATGGGCGAGCCATCCGAGCCCAGCGCCCACCCGGACAACAAAACTGCTGCAACGCAGACTGCTGGGCCTTCCTCCGTTACAGGTGGTCCGTCTGCAGGGGGATATAACCGACAATCAACCTTTGAGAATCCCACAGCGAGCTGGAGTGGTGGTGCGCATGATGCATCACCAGGTGCTGCACATTATGCGAGTACGCCCAGTGCTTATCAGCAGCAGACGGCCTCACAGCCGGGTGTGGCTGGCACTGTTCCTGCGGGGGTGCAGCCTGGAAGCCCTTATGTCCAGACGCAGTCCGTTCCGGCCACTGGTACTAGTAGGTAACCGGATCACCTGTGTTTGGAAATACTAATTAGAATTATCAGTCTTGTGGAGAATTTCCATTCAGAATTATTTTGCTTCGCCTCTTACTGATGTTCTCTTTCGCTTTTTCTTCAGGTCCTTTGAACTCGATTGTGGAGAATTTTAATAAGTACATGGGGAAAGCAGAAGTACTTGCAGGAAACATTTGGAGCCATAGTAAGTTACACTTAACAACCACCGCAATGCATCTGCTCTACAGTTGCATGTTGTTTCTTAAGTTTTGTATGGATTAGTATCTTCTGGTGTTTGCTCTGTAGAATTCATGACAGACTGCTTGCTTGTATGCTGGTTTCGCTGAGTGTACATTCGCTTACTGGGAAAATGTGGGTGGACTGTAGTGAAGACGAATCCATCTGTCTTAGACGCAGCCCAGGGAAGGATGAGTCAGGGATTCAAGCTTGTACAAGAGGGCGGTTTCGAAGGACTTTATAAGTCCAGTTTTGGATTTGCCAATGGGGAGCAGCTTCGGAAGACATACGCCTGTTACTTATCGACCTCTACGGGGCCCGTAGCTGGCACTCTCTACATCTCCAACCTGAAGTTTGCATTCTGCAGTGATAGACCGCTAGCTTATCAATCCGCTCCCGGTCAGCAAGCATGGAGTTATTACAAGGTTAGTCAACTTGCTCAAACTGATACTTGTTTCTGTAGCAACCTATTCACTTGAAGAATCATCCCTTTCACAAATCGAACAACGAGATATCCCTTATTTTTTCAATGCTCTCAGACCTCACTCTTCTATTTCAGATGGTAGTGCCTCTAGACAAAGTAAAGGAGATCGTTCCATCATTCAACGAAAACAAGCCTCAGGAGAAGTACATTCAGATCGTGACGGTAGACGGCCACGACTTCTGGTTCATGGGATTTGTGAACTACGAGAAAGGTGTAACGAACATGCAACTGGCGCTCAGACACATTGGAGTGATTGATCCCAATGGTGGACTCAAGGCCCCCTGGGCAGGGATGTCAGTTCCAGGAATGAAGAAGACGGCTGCTCAGCAACCTCCAGTGAACCCAACAGTGTCTGGCCACAACCCAGCTACCGGTGGCACTGCGAACTATAATCCTAATGCGAACTACAATCCTAATGCACCGAATCCTTACACCTCGAATTACAAGTAAGGAATCCATAGCTCATTTAGAAATGGCGTTTTGAAATTCTTTGATGAGGATGTATTACAAATTTATTATGTGAACTACGTTAACCTTGTTTGTGGTACTTATCTAGTAATAGACTCTGAGAAAACGTAAGTTCTTCGGCAGCTTTGTACTTCCCTGCCAATTTTTAACCCAGGATGGGCTTCCCAGACTCTAGGATGGTCTGTTACTACCGAGTTGGGGATGTGGAGTGGGTATACTGTACTGTTGTCTACTGCATGCTGAGGAAATGTTTAGTAAATTTGATCGTCACTTGAATCCTCGTAATATTCTGGAACCATAGTCTGCACTGCACCGCCCCTAGAGGAAGAATGTTCTGAATGAATATTCAATAATGGAAGATCCTTCATTACACTGTCCAACAGTATCTAGATTGGGCGATTAGGTTTATGAAGTGGAGATAGCTTGTTTTCATTTCAAACCCTAATTTTGTGAATTCCCTTCACCTCTTTTAGCACTTTGTTCGCATCTTGCTCTTATTAGATTGGAGTCAAATTATTTTCACGTAATACATGAAATAACTTTCCTTGCTTTACAACCATTGGTTTGAAAACACCAATTTATACACGTGTAAATAGGATCACCTATACTTAGGATAATGAATAGATTCAAAGTTCAAAAAAAATCTCTTCTAGATGTGGCATATACTTATATCTTTTTATCTATCCAAATCTTTGTTGATTCTTGTATTATGAAGTATTTGATTACAATTTGTTCAATTCCATCAATTACATTCAACCATACCATATAAGATAGTTATTATCTACGTGTTTTTAATCCAATTCATTAACTTATATCACTATCATTACAAAGCATATCCAAACTATAATTTGTATGTTAAATTATGCCTCATGAATATTCACTAATTTTCACATGTGTGATAATAAAAATCTAAAATAAAATTCCTTCACTTTAATTGAAACTTAACAATCTTGTTCCAAAAACAAAAAAAAAATAAAAAATAAAAAATAAAAAATAAAAAATAAAAAATCTAAAATAAAATAAAACATGTGTAGACTTCCAAAAATGAATCAAAATAATTAGTACCATATCCGTAATAAAAAATATTACACAAAATATATATGGAAACCCTACATCTACTTTTTTGTTTAAATACAATTTCATTGCCAACATGTCATTATTTCAAAAACATTTTACAAATAGATTTTGTGGATCATCATCTATATTTGGAATCATTATTTGGTTTTGAATAACTATAACATCTAGAAAAAATACTTTGCAATATTCTTTGATTTGAAATATGTTGTCATTACTGCCAAATCTTGCCATTGACATATGCCCACCACCTTAACCTTATTTTCCTTGTAAATTACAGAGTATCCACACATCTGGATCAACCACTTAGTACTGGCCTACTTCTGTGTCTTGAAAATGATGACATCATGGTGAGGATCACTACTTTGTTCTAATATATCCTTTTCTAGAAGAAGCAAGGCATCTTCAATTACACTTTACAACTTGGTTCATTTGCTCCCTGTCCACCAATCCTTCACTTGACATACTTAAAATATCAATTAAATATGGATCATCACATCAATATCCTCTAGCATTACAGGCATTATGTGTAACTACACTACTATATTGCAAAGAAAAGGCCTTCTGAGTGGCTGACTAGCTTTCCTGAGATTACAGAGTCATTTGCAAGGAGCAAGAAATCCTCAAAAGCAATGTTGATCGGTTACCAACTTACGTCCAAAGGAGTAGGAATTAGGAATGGACTTATCAAATAGGCTTGGATATCAGGAATTGCACATCTCAAGCTCTCGGGACGTGTTGGAGGTTTTATGTCCACTTCGAATTTAGTTGAAGTTTCAGAATTACCATGGCTTACGAAGCTGCCTAATCATGTCAATGGATATCTTGGATGTCTTGGTGAGCTTACGTGCCAGGCCAGTACTTGCTAGAGGTGCCCAGCTACAAGTTGTTTCATATAATTACCAATATGGAAGGTTATAGGATTTGCCGGCACTGAGATTCTCGACCTGTCTCATTGCAACCACGTAACTCGGTTACCAATGAAGCTGGAGGTAATTCAAACTATCTTAGACCGCACTGAAATAACTGAGCTACAAGGTGAGGAACATACCTGCATGGTCGCAAGATTACCGGCCGCTGTTGGTGGACCATCCGAGCATTGGACATTGCCAGGATGAAGACAATGAATGCATCATGGTCATGGAGGGCTGAATTGGAAGCGGTTGGGTTGGGAAGAGAAATATCAAATGGGTACTTCTGATATAGTCCGAGAGATTAGGAAGCATTGGGACTTCAGTCAAGGACAGACGCCCGACATCCCTGGCGGTGATGGCGGATTAGGTTACAGTGTCTGCTTCGTCCATGTTTAGTGGAGCTCATTGGAAACTGTGTTCTATCGGAGACGACATGTGAGGTGACAACATTTTAATGGCTATGGATCCTTCACTTATATCTTTTAGTTTCATGGTGAATGCGTGACCTAAGTTTGACGAGTTCGCTGCTCAAACTCTCAGCTCATGTGCGAGTGTCTTGCAGGAAGTGAACCACATCGCTAGCACATGCAGCACTTCATTTACTAATCAACAGCAGATCCAGAACTAAACTGTGAGCCATCTTCACAAACATTCCAGCCATGCCCAAATATCCATTCGTACATTTAGTCATGAACACTGAACCTGTTTCTGAACACCGTAATCGCCATGACACCATCCTATCCTGTACAACATGAGTTCACTCTTGTATGTAACAACACCCTTACCAGACATGAGAAAACTGCAACAATCTCCGGATGTCTCATGTCCACCAACAGCACAAAAACCGTATCCTCAGATGTCCGAGAGGGGCGAGGAAGAATATCATATTCCAAACTCCAACCCTCCAAAGATTCCTGATCCAAGTTTCCAGCAACAAGATTCACGTCACCTCCCAACCAAAAAAACAATTAAAACGCACGCTTCTCACCATCCGCATTCCGTACCAACCCAGAGCTGCTTCCTATTCCAAACGCACCACCATGAAACTCAAACAGGATCAATGCCCTGTCACAAATCCTGAGACAAGTGACGCAACTCCCCAAGACTGTGGGAGCTAGCTGCGAAATAATATCTTGCATGGGCGCAACTGCACGCTGGCTGTTTCCAGAGAGGGCCCCTCCCGGCCAAGTGGGAGCCCTGGCTGAGTCACTTGCGGAAGGGAAGGATTGGATCCGATGCCGCATCCAAGCCGCTCATCGCCCGCTCATTCTGCTGATCTTTTTTTCCCATTTCCAGACTTCCGCCTCACTCCGCCGTCTCCCCAACTCGACGACCTCGCATGCTCACCTCGCCAGTCTCACCATCTCTCACCAGTCTCTAGATCCCCTCTCAGAGCTCACGCATGAGTCATCTCGTCGCTGGTCCACTCTCCAGCGCCGCATTCACTCGTGAGTCATCACCGTGAAGTCTACGTTGAGCGTTTGATCATTGACATGAGGACGTGAGTCATCGACGTTTCTGCAGCTCGTTAGTTGTGATGTGTATCTGTAGTTTGTGTATGTGAAGCGGATCGTGTATGTAGTATGTTTGTGTATGTGGTGGTGATGACAAGGAGATGTGTGCAGTGGAGGTGCATTTTCATGTTAAAATATGTGATTGATCAGAGTTTGTTTGGGGAGTGATATGCAGGGTTTAAGAGCAGGAGGGGGGAAGTGAGGAGGACGTTTTTGTGGAGATGGGGAGGTGGGGAGGAGGGTCTGTGTGAGGGGAATTGTGGTTTTGGAGTGAGGGGTAAGTGGGAGTTTGCGTTTGGGGAGTTTGAGTTTGTGAGGTTTGGGTTTGAGGCCATGGATGAGGGGAGTGGGAAGAATGGGGGGGAGCGGACGTCGGCCGAGGTGTGGAGTGCGTTGAAGCCGTCGCGGGGGAGGACGGTGGAGGGGGGGCATGGGAATTCGGACCACATGCGAGGGAATGGGCGGGAGCTTCATGGGCCGTCATGGGAGGCGCCGTCGAGTTTCAGTGATGAGAATCCGCTCCATGCGTGGGGAGGGCCGGGCGGGGCGGCGTGTCATGGGTCGCCGAACAGCTTGGCGCTGGAGGCTGGAGCGCCGAGGTGGAACTACCGGCCGTCGTCGGAGAAGCATCATTGCGGCGCGAGGCATGAGTACACGGGGATGCAGCCTCGGCCCGTCGCGGAGCATCGCCAGGGATGGGGTGGTGATCAGCACCATTTCCATGCCGGTGCTGCAGCTCGCCCGTGGTCTGAGACGAAGCTGGATCGCATGATGGCCATGTACGAGTCGCAGATCACTCGGACCGTGTCCAATGACCACTTTGCAGCCATCGCTGCTTTAGGTCATGAAAATCTAACCCTGCAATTAGCTTCGGAGAAGCTCATGGACATCTCGTTGCAGCGGTCGGGGAGCGACGCCGGGTCGAAGCAGGAGGGCGAGGCGCAGTCCTTGCCTAAGACTGCATTGGTGGGCACGAGCTCCGACCTCAAACGGAAGCGCTTGGAGATTGCAATATGTGCGGAGACTGATCAGGTGCGTGGAAGATTTCGATGCAGCTCTGTTTCTCACTTTATGCATGTTGTTGTAGGGTTTGGAAAGCGCCGAAGTACTAATTCAGTTTATTTGATTTTCGTGTATGTGCAGGCTGAATGCGGGTGGAGTCACCCTCTGAAGCTCCTGGTACGCAAGGGGCTCAGTGTGTCAGACGTTGGGGAGCTTGGTAGAATCATAATCCCAAAGGTAAGAGCACATTATGTCTCGTGAATGAATTTTATCGAGTCTTGGAGTCAAATGTGTGGAGTTCAGACTCCAATGTCATGCAAATTATGTCTCCTATGTTGTAAAAGGAATGATGAACTCTAAGATTAAGTATGAATTGCCAGGCTTAAAGAACTGTGTTCGAAGTTTTTCTGAAACTCAGAGTAGAGGATGTGATACAGAGTGCGTTACAAAATTCTAGTCGACTCATTTTTCACTTTTAGGTGATCCTTTGTAGCATGATGAGCTGTAACACTTAAATATTAGAGGTGTTGAAACTTAACAGGTCAATATGATACAGTATTCTGACAGGCTACAGAATTTCACCCTCCCCGGTTGAAACGAGAAATATGTGAGAAATATCTATGTTTAATTGGTATCGGTTGATTTGGATTAAAGTTTGAAAGTCCTAACTCTAGTTACTTTTGTAACAATGTCTGCAGAGATTTGCAGAATCCAAGTTTCAGCAAATAGACGCCAAAGAGGGAACTCTACTCGAAATGGAAGACTACAACGGTTCGAAACGATGGTTCTTCCGATTCAAGTACTAATTATCTTCCATCATTCTCATAATCCCCATAAGAGTATTCTCTTACAAAAGAGTGCATCAGAAGAAAATTCTGCAACACTAGCTAAGGAGAATTTTGTACAGAGGATAATTAGACTTTTTTTTATTGCTTCTGGTGGCATTGATGCTAGAAATTGTGCTCACAGGGTTATGTAAATCTATGTTGTTTGTTTGGACAGATATTGGGTCAACAACAAGAGTCGGATGTACGTGCTGGAAAACACAGGTATGTACACGCTGCATTTTCCATACTAGACCACGAAGAAAAAATTGATATTCGACTTTCATAAATTTGTAGAACGGTCTTGGCAATTGGAGATTTTAACTTACATCTTGGGCTGTAATGAACCTTGCAGGAGAATTCATCAAGTATCATAGCTTGAAGGAACATGATATCTTCGTGGTATATGAAGATAGTGTTAAAAAATTGGTAAGATCCTTGTAGATAACTCTTGACTGTACTAGTACTTTCCTACTCACTGTGTTCATTGGTTGAGAACATAACCAAAAGTTTTTGACATTTAAATAATCAATTTAAGTAAAAATATTAGTTAACTTCAACACGTTATCTGGTTATTGAATATTTATACAAGTGTAGGTTAAGTTCAATACCCTCATGAACAGTTCTTTAACAAGTGCTAATCTTTCTATCCTCGCTAGCTTCAAGGGACCGAGTACCACGATTGAAGGCTTCTTATGGTCGAAAATGATGTGTCCTAACCTTCCCATATTTTTACCTCCTAGCATTGTTTACACATTGTGTGTTACAGGTCTCTAAGCTTTACATTAGATGAGATTCAAAGATGCAACTAAAAATCAATAATGCATAATTTAATAAGAGAATTTGTTCAATCTGTAACGATTAAATAAGATTGTCCCATGTATATCTGTACATGTTTAATTAGGTCACGTTAAGCACATTTTGAGGTCATAACTTGCATGCTCTGTGCGGTTGCCCGTTCGGCAAATTGAATTGCGACAGTTTAGTACCCCTTAACCACTCAAGAGTGTTGTACTCAAGGAGAACGATGATTCTGTGTTGGTCTACATTTTCAATTATCCAAAAACATAACATTGGTGTTTCTGATCACTAATTGATCTCAGGTAGTTCGTGGTCACAAGGGAACCGACTTGGATTCTATACCTGACGTTTCACCACAAGGTACCAATCCTGGAATCTCAACAGACAATTCAACTCCGACCAGAGAGCAAGGACCTGCTTCCACGACTGTCATAGCCTGAGGAATCCTGGTATGATCGCCCCCGTCCACAGTTGCTTGAATGTATTGTAGCATCCCTGATTGAGACGTGAGACTGTTGTCCTGTCAAGTAAATTGGTTTTCGTTCAAATCCGTTGCATGAAATTTGTGTCACCTGAGAAAGATTTATTTTGAGACGTTACGATGCATATGAATGAATTGCAGCTGGATGAGATGCCAGGTGAAAGATGTTGGCAGGCCTTGAAACGAATTTGTCTTCCAGGAAATCCCAAGGTTGGTTTTATTCCAACTCTGGAAGGATGAAATGGAAATGTAATGCAAACCTCGTCATATTGAAGCTAGTTGGATGGTTTCAGGTTCCAACTGTTTTAAATTTGAAGGGCGGCCTTAAATACTTTAAAAAGTCTGGAATTACTGACCTTTGGATAAGTTCTGACTATTGTTGAGAGCGTGGGAGGGTTGGAATTTAACCTTACGTACTTTCGTTTAGATGCATTGTTTGAGCAAGCAGGTACGTGAGCTGTCAGAGCACTTGAACAGTATGTACACCAAATTATCAAGCTATCTAGTAGTGTTAGACCTTGAATAAGTGTGAATTTTTATACTACTCCTCGCACTAATTTTAGTTGGACTTTTTAAATTTGTTGTTAGTGTATCATAATCAATGATACCTTTGTACATAAGAAAAAATCATTGAAATAAAAAAAGTTATTATAATTTAAATTTATCATTATGCTGTTTACTATTACTATTAAATATACATTAATATTTCATATTCATATAAATTCTAAACTATCAATACTGTCATACTAAAAATATATTACCTTAATTACAGCTGTGAACCATTACAATTCCCCTGTGTTCTAATTTCAGATTTTGTGAAATCCACACTAGTTACTGTACCGGGAGACGTCTCAGCATCCCTTGTTCCAACTGGGTAAGTTAATTGCCAGACTAGAGGAGTTCATTCTAGATGACTAGTCTGTAATTGAGTTACAAGAGTTGAAGACATCTGCATGCTTGCAAGATTATTGACACTTCAGCCAGTGTTGGTGGCCGGACAGTGCGAGCATCATGCCATTGTCTGTCGATGTTAATTGAACCTTGCCAGGGAAGAGATATTGCATGGTCATGGAGTGATGAAATGCAAGCAGTTTGGTTGGAGAAAAGATCAACATGGGTTTCATGGCACTGATGAATCCTTTGAACATAGTGGAAGAGTAACAGGGTTGTATCAATGGACAACTAGTTGTAGGATTCAACCATGGATTAGGTTTGAAACTGAAGGCTGCTTCACACATGGCTAAAGTCTTAAGTTTACTTCAGGCTTGGTAAAACTTTATTGGTAACGTCAATTCAAATGAATGGGTATTTAAATTCATTTCACTTGAATTTAAGAAATAATTTTGATACATAATGATAATTTTTTTTATTCATGAAATTTTCAGTTAGGAGAAATGTAAGAAGTTTTCAAATTTTAGATTAAAATTCAATCGAATATTAATAGAGCTAGATTACATGTTAGCCATAAATGAACTCAGTCGAATCAGAGATGTGGTTAATAATAAATTCAAAAATCTGAAGTAATCATTAAAATGGATAGGACAAATTGAAAAGAATATTACTTTCTTACAGCTCTGGATTATCAATTATGTCTCCAAGTGCACAAAATTTTGAGGAATTGTGAAGACTGCAAAATATATTGTGAAGACCTAAAATCTCTTCAACTGTAGTAAAAATTTAACCTCGATTAAATATTGTTGAAAGAATAGAATTTGCAAAGCATGTGTATAAATGTTCTACTCTCCATTAGCACACAATGATTGTGTGTAGAAAATACTAGATACCTAGGTTATATTCCCTTCAAAGGTTGAGCTTGTACTTTGGAGGTATTACATCCAACATTCATCAGTTTCTTTGAAGATAAAACATCAACCTTTTCATTTGGAACTTGAAATAAAAAACTAAATATAACATCACATACCTTATTCCATTTTATATGTAAAAACTAAGACCGAATCACCCATAACCAATCACTTAAGGATTTTAGCATATGATATTATGGTATATCATTTTTTTAGAATTTTTCATTTGTGCAAATATAAGGTTCTTGTTAAATGCAAAAAGTTCTAATAACCTTTTATCCACAAATGTAGGAATTGGTTTGTTTTAATGTGTGATAAGCAATAAATTGTCTCGGTCCAACTTTAATTTTATTGCCTTGAAAAAACAAGATTGTCCACAAAGTTTCACGTTAACTACATATGCTTTTTTTGAGGAGTGGATATTGTTTCATGGTCCATTGAATTTTTTGTCTAGTCGAGTCAAAGAGGTCAACTTGACAAAAATCAAGTGGACCTTTGGACAAAAGAATCAATGATTGACCGAAATTCAATTATGTTATTGCCTTTTTCAGCCCAAAGTCATCTTGGTCCAAATCACTTTACACTATGAAAAGTGACCAAGACATTTTGAAAATGATTTTTGATTCATTGTGACGAGTCTAAATCAAGAGCCCTCACCATGAAATGATTTTGATTCCCTTGGTCAATCTTCATGGTCTTTAGTGTAAAGTGCCCCTTGAGGTTTATTGATCCATATCCTGAGTTTAACCTTCAATTGTAAATCACATGTTGCACGTCGTTCTCTAGAAGTCTTGGCCTCTGGTTGGCCCATTCATCAAGGTTGGTGTAACAAGCCTCACATAGAATTGTGCCGTAGTCGGGCTAAATCAGGACTATAAAATTAGGACCTCAATTACTTTTTGTGACTATCTTTCATTTTTCCAAAATGCATTTTCAACTCAATGTACTTGAGGCTAATTTGACACTTGGTTGCCTTGCCATTTTGTAGAGTGGTCTAATCCCCAATTCTATTTATTTATTTATTTTTTCCCACATGATCATTCTTCCTTTACATCGGATATCAAGTGGATCCAAGATCAAGGTTTAGTTTCATGTTTCATTTGATTTGCAAGACACCATGTGAACAATGAAATATTCCTAGGTTTTGTTATTCATTCTAAAATGAACCATAGGATGTGTTAGAACATAATCTAACAAAGTGGTCTTGACAACACCTGTGAAGCATACTAGGGAACATGTCGTTCACCATCATTGCTTAAACTATTATTTTTTAAATAGTCTTCACATCAGAAGGGATGTTTAACCCCTAAATGCTCTTCACTTCCTCTACCTCAAAACTGCCATTTCATACCTCTGCTGATAAAAATGTAGATTTCTGTCATCTAATTAAAAATTTGTAGGATTTGACCGTATGATCTTACAACTTACTGCATCATGTACCAACACACCAAAATTTCACCGTCGATTCATTTCCATTAAAAAGATTATAAGGTTTGAAGTTTGCTGAAATTGTTTTTTTGGGCCTTGCTCGGGATGGAATGTGACACTCATTTCAAGAATAAGAAAAATTGATGAAGTATTTTAGGGTGGGGATTTTTTATGCTTGTACAACACAAGTAAGGCCACATACACGCAAAAAATTAGCATGTGATTATGACTACACAAAGTACAAAAATTGAATTTCCTAGAGGGGGTCATAAAAACAACATATACATTGTGGTATTTTGCACCACTGAATTCAGGCTTCAAAAATATTTAGATTTGAAATCGGAACTGTGAAAAGCACAATTTATAAAGCCTCTTCGAGTGGGGGAAAAAAAAATCAAATATAAAATCAAAAATAAAAAGATAGAGGGCAAAACAGAGAATGGCTTCAAGGAGAACTGATTTCTACTTGGGGCTGGGGGGTGAGGCCGGGTGCGGGACTAGGGAGGGGTTTTGACTGGGGCTCTCCCATCATGCACCTCCAACCGTCCCCGGTGCCACATCCCCAGATGTGGGTGAGGATGATGCCTCGCTGGCGGACTCAACGGTCCGTTGCCTTGTACGGCCCGCCTTGTCCCACTAGCGCGGCACTGGGCTCCCCGCCCCGCTGATCAGGCGCTGCACTGCTGCGCCCCCGTCCTCCCCTCCTCTGCCCGAGTTTGGAACCCCGCGCGGCCTCGCCCTCGTGCATCCCTTTCCGCCCGTCCTACCCGGCCCTCGTACCTGGGCCTCATACCCGCGTGCTCCTACCCGGCCATGAGACTGGCCTTCCCAACTGATTTAGCCCCAATCACTGATTTCGACTCTGATCAGGCTCTTGAACTGTGAGCACACCTTAGGCTTGAAAACATCATATAGGTTGAGTATGGAAAATTTCAAAGCACCCTTTGTTGAGGCACATGAATTGGCCTCCACATAGGTGACTATAATAATTACACCTTTTCTCATTGCATACCAATGTCACGGACATACATTAGAAACTTCTAGAAGATTCTTCTAGATCTAGAAGATTCTTCTAGAAGTTTCTTTGAAGATTCTATGGAATATTCTTAAAAGATTCCTTCAGGATTCTATTGGAAACTTCTAGAAGATTCTTAGAATATTCTTAGTATATTCCAATAGATTCTAGGAAGCTGCTTGAGAAGCTTCTTGGTTAGTAGAAGTTGTATGAGAAGCGTCCTAGTTGGCAGAAGTAGCTCGAGAAGCTTCCTATCCAGTAGTATATATAAGAGTCGAGGCTAAAGGGTTCTTCAGTCTCGACAACGCATCTCTTGGAGCTCTAGCTCACCTCTCTTGGTGTTGTTCGTATACTCATCTGATCAATCTAGTTCTTGTCTGTTTTCTCTGAACTTCTTGTTTAGATCTCTTGTCTGTATTTCCGTGTCCGTAACAGTTTGTCGAGACTAACTTCATCTCAAATATCAGAGTTGGATTCTTCTCGCTTGAGAGTGGATTACCCCTCTTCTTGAAGGTATTCTAGCGTTTTAGGGGTTGCGGATTACCCTCCTCTAAACTGATATTTTTTTTTCAATTACAATATCGGAGCTTAGTTCTTCAAGGCAGAGAGTGGACTACCCCTTTTTCTTGAAGATACTTAAGCGTTCCAAGGGTTGCGGATTACCCTCCCTTGGCCTGGTATTAATTTCTTCGTTCTTTAGTATTTAGTGAGATCATTTAGTATTTTCTATTCTCTTTTCTCCAAGGATCTAGTAGTTTCTTCTTCTCTCAACAATTCTATCCATCCATTTCCTTAATATGGAAGTAAATCAGGCCATGGATAGTGCATCGCCACAAATAGAGAATAGAGTGGCAACTCTTGCAGATCTTCAAGCTCTTATGAATAGTGTGCGGGAGGAGATTGCATTTCTTCGCAATCGAAGTAAAGATTCTCAAATTGATCCAGTGACTGAAGAAGCTAGACGTGAAATTCACAGCCTACAACAAGAGCTTGTTTGATTAAGAGAAACAAGACATGTATCACCTACGACCCTGATGGACAATTCAAGGACTAGTACAAAAGAACCAAAAGCAAGTATGCCAGACAAGTTTGATGGAAAAAGAACCAATTTCCGAGGTTTTGTGCAACAAGTACGACTTTATCTACGCCTATATCCTTCTCGTTATCCAGATGGATTTACTCAAGTTGCGTTCATAGGTACTCTTTTATCAGGAAATGCTCGCTCTTGGTTTGCTCCGTTATTGGAAAAGGATTCTCCAATACTGTACAACCTAGAGGCTTTTATGGAAAGATTTACCGCTGCGTTTGGAGATAGCGATCGAGAAGGAGTGGCTGAAAGAAAGATACAAAATCTGCGACAAGGATCACGTTCTGCTGCAATCTATGCGGCAGAATTCCAACAACTTACTTGTGATCTTGATTGGAACGATAAGGCGTTCATGACACGATTTCGTTATGGACTGAGAGATGATGTCAAGAACTTGTTGATCACTATGCCTAAGGTGAATACTTTAGAAGAACTTATATCTCAGGCAATTATTTGTGACAACCGCCTTTTTGAATTACGACAAGAAAAACGATCAGGCTGGAGGAATGATGGAGCATTTGCTGCATTTTCAAAAGGTCAAGAAAATCGCTCTACAGGTGCTGAACCTATGCAAATTGATGCGGTACGTTTTAAACCCCTCACAGCTGAAGAAAGGAAGCGACGGTTTGAACAAAATTTGTGCTTATATTGTGGAGAGGCGGGACATATAGCAACAACTTGTTCGAAGAAACAGAAGCCTTAAACGACAAGACTAAGGAATACAAACATACAGGAAAACGAGGACGCCCAGCCACAATAGGGACTGTGCGGCTGGACATCTCAACATCCAAAATTAATCCAGGTCCCTTTCTCTCAGCTCAACCTTCAGATTGTTTTATGCTACCTTTACATCTTGGTATTCAAGAACTACAAGCCGATGCTTTATTAGACTCGGGTGCATCCGCTTGCTTTATAGATGAAGAGTTTACCAAGCTTCACAATATTCCTCTTGTGAAAAAACCAAAGCCTGTCCATGTAGAAGTCATAGACGGACGACCATTGTCTTCAGGCAATGTTATCCATGAAACCAAACCGTTGAAGGTACGTCTTGAAAACCATGAGAGCAACATTGTGTTTAATGTTATCAAGACCCCTTCATGTCCTGTCATTTTGGGACTATCTTGGCTTGCTAGATATAATCCATTAATAGATTGGAAGTTGCGGAAAGTGACATTTCCAACAAACTCCTTGAAGGTAGAATTTGCCAAGAGAATGTCTAGAAATAAACCTTTGTTTATAGGTGCAAGAGCTTTTATGAAGGAAGCCAAACACAATACACCTCTTGTCATCTTTGCAACTCCGACTTATCAAGATGCGACTCCAACTTTTGGTATTCCGAAGCAGTATGAAGGATTCGAAGATGTCTTTGAAAAGAAGAATGCTGACATGCTGCCAGAACATCGACCCTACGACTGTGCTATAGACCTTCATGAAGGAATGCAACCACCTTTTGGACCAATCTACAACTTATCGCAAACAGAGTTGGCAGAATTGCGGAAGTACATTGACGAAAATCTAGCCAAGAATTTTATTCGTCACTCAAAGTCGCCAGCTGGAGCACCGATCTTGTTCGTGAAGAAGAAGGATGGCTCTCTGCGGATGTGCGTGGACTATCGAGGACTCAATAAGGTAACTAAGAAAAATCGTTATCCGTTACCTTTGATTTCTGGTCTTTTGGAGCAGCTTGGGCGTGCAAAGATCTTTACGAAAATTGATCTGAGGGGAGCTTACAACCTTGTACGAATCAAGGAAGGAGAGGAGTGGAAAACAGCTTTCTGTACAAGGTATGGTCATTTTGAGTATAACGTCATGCCCTTTGGTCTTACCAATGCTCCGGCTGTTTTTCAACATATGATGAATGACATCTTTCGGGAGTACCTTGACGACTTTGTTGTCATCTATCTAGATGACATTCTGATATTTTCGAAGAACGAAGAAGAGCACAAGAAGCATGTTCGTTTGGTCCTTGAGAAACTACGAGAACGAGGACTCTACGCCAAGTTGGAAAAGTGTCTATTCCACCAAACCGAGATGGAGTTTCTAGGGTTCATTGCAACTACAGATGGTTTGAAGATGGACCCGAAGAAGGTGGAAGCAATTGTATCATGGGAGGTTCCGAAGACGGTTAGAGACGTGCAATGTTTTCTTGGCTTTGCTAACTTCTATCGGATCTTCATCAAGAATTATTCTCGAATAGCTGCTCCACTCACTCGGTTGACTTGTAAGGACAAGCTTGAATGGGGACCTCAAGCAGAAAAGGCATTCCAAGATCTTAAGACGACGTTTACTATGGCTCCAATCTTGGTACACCCTGACTTTGCAAAGGTCTTCTATTTGGAGACCGATGCTTCTGATTTTGCTTTGGGAGCTGTACTTTCACAGATGAACGTAGACGGTAAGCTCCATCCAGTTGCTTTTTATTCTCGGAAGTTCTCTGCCGCTGAAATCAACTACGAAATCTACGATAAGGAACTCCTTGCTATAGTGGATTCTTTCCAAGAGTGGCGACACTTTCTCGAAGGCGCTGCGCATCCGGTGACCGTATATACGGATCACAAGAATTTGGAGTACTTCATGTCGGCTCGAGTCCTGAATCGACGTCAAGCTCGGTGGAATATGTCGCTGTCACGATTTGACTTTGTTATTTTCTATCTGCCTGGGAAGCAACAAGGACTATCCGATGCATTATCGAGGAGATCATATCTCGTGCCTAAGGCTGGAGAAGTAGCGTTTGATCAACAATGCGTCACATTGTTGAAACCGGAGCATTTTAGAATTCGCGCTGCTGTCGTGCCAATTGATGCAGACTTCCTCAACCAGATACGTACTGCGACAATTGAAGATTCTGTAGCTCTTGAGATCAAGAAGCGTGCTGATAATAACAAGTTCAAGATGGAGGGAGATCTTTTGTACTTTGAAGAGCGACTATATATTCCGAAAGGACCAACACGACTTCGAGTTCTCCAATCTCGCCACGACTTTCCTGCAGCATGTCATTTTGGATACAACAAGACATTAGAGCTTATTTCACGAGATTTTTGGTGGCCCCAAATGTGGAAAGATGTAAAAGAGTTTGTGATCTCTTGTGATATTTGTTCAAGGTCCAAGAATCCTTGGCATCGCCCCTATGGACTTCTGCAGCCATTACCTATTCCGCATCGACCATGGTCTTCAGTCTCCATGGACTTCATTACGGACCTGCCGCTTTCAAACTCGTTTGACAGCATCTTTGTTGTAGTGGATCGGCTTACAAAGATGGCGCACTTTATTCCCTGCAAGAAGACATCGTCAAGTGAAGACACAGCAAGATTCTTTCTTGATAATATATATCGTTATCATGGTTTGCCAGATGATATTATATCGGATCGAGGAACTCACTTTGTTTCCAAGTTGTGGAAATCTCTTTTTGAGATATTAAAGGTGGATATCAAGCTTTCTTTGGCTTTTCATCCTCAAACCGACGGTCAGACAGAACGGGTGAATCAAGTCTTAGAGCAGTATCTACGTTGCACCATCAACTATCAGCAAGACGATTGGATCGAGTATCTACCGTTTGCCGAGTTTGCCTACAACAACACCCTTCATGCGTCGACTCAACAAACACCGTTTTTTGCCAATTATGGATACCATCCAAAACTCGATTTGTTAAATCCAGTGGCCAATAACAACCAGGCAGCAGAAGGCTTTGCGAAGCAGCTATCAGAACTTCAAGCTACGTTGAGATTTCAATTACAATCTGCTCAAGAATCTTACAAAGCGGCCGCAGATAAATTTCGGAATAAGGCACCTATTTTCAAGATTGGAGCTAAAGTATGGCTTCTTCGACGGAATATTCAGACTAAACGACCGTGTGATAAATTGGACTACCGCAGATTAGGACAATTTGTTGTCCAGAAGCAAATCAATCCCGTGGCTTACCGTCTGGAATTACCAGCCGCTATGAAGGTACATCCAGTCTTTCATGTTTCTTTATTGGAGCCTTATCGAGAATCGTCTTTTCTTGGAAGAGTGCAAAATCCGCCACCTAGCATTGAAATTGAGAACCACGAGGAATACGAGGTCGAAAAGGTGCTAGATTCACGACGAAGGTGGGGCAAGTTGGAGTATCTTGTTCATTGGTACGGCTATGATATTAATGAGCGAACGTGGGAGCCAGCCGAAAATCTTGCTAATGCGCCGCAAAAGGTACAGGAATTTCATCAACAATATCCTGATAAACCGAAGCCATCTCGATGATAGCTTATTTCTCAAGTTTCTCCAGACATTAGTATAAAAGGAGGGGAGAACGCTACCAAAACTCATAGTTGATGTTATTATTTTCTGTAAGCTAGAGTAGAGTTTATCCAAGTAGTCATAGTTTGGTCTACAGTCATGGATAGTCAAGAGTTAGATACTATGCCAGTCATGTCATCTCAACCAACGAATTCACGTAGGCGATCCCGAGATGAAGAACCGCCTGTACCACGACGACGACGGAGGATACCAAGCAACCGATCGCTGGTGATTGTATTCGAGGTGGAGCCTGCTTTCAATGGTCTACCAGAAGGAGTGTTTGCTAGACAATTTCACAATGAAGACACGGAAGTTCATGCTTGGTCAGAAGTGGAAGGCGTAGGCCACTACCATTGGCTTCAAGGACCAATGAACCACCTACCTCGTGAACAACAATTGGAGTTCATTGCAGACGTGATGCGACAAATCTTCATTTTTCTACGATGGTATTGACCGGCAGCAAAATTGCTTCTCGGAGACCTCGAAGCTAGAAGGGGAGGTGATGTCACGGACATACATTAGAAACTTCTAGAAGATTCTTCTAGAAGTTTCTTTGAAGATTCTATGGAATATTCTTAAAAGATTCCTTCAAGATTCTATTGGAAACTTCTAGAAGATTCTTAGAATATTCTTAGTATATTCCAATAGATTCTAGGAAGCTGCTTGAGAAGCTTCTTGGATAGTAGAAGTTGTTTGAGAAGCGTCCTAGTTGGCAGAAGTAGCTCGAGAAGCTTCCTATCCAGTAGTATATATAAGAGTCGAGGCTAAAGGGTTCTTCAGTCTCGACAACGCATCTCTTGGAGCTCTAGCTCACCTCTCTTGGTGTTGTTCGTATACTCATCTGATCAATCTAGTTCTTGTCTGTTTTCTCTGAACTTCTTGTTTAGATCTCTTGTCTATATTTCCGTGTCCGTAACAACCAAACATTTTCGCCGCAAATTTGTCCATTTCGGGATATGAATTTGTGGCATATTAGGAACAATAGGGCCTGCTTCTTCCGGTCTTCGCTGTAGCCAGTTACATGTAAGGGCTTCACAAAAACTTGTCTTGAATTGAATTGTCATTGCTGGTCTTCTAATCCGCCCCTGTGCTAAAATTCCCAAGTAGTATAGATACATGTTCACAATGGTCTGATCCAAGAGGAAAAAAAAAGGCCTATGCCACCACTTGTGAGATCGGTTTTGGCAAGAATATGATGCCCTCAATTGATCCGCCACATCAACCCCCCTCATAAATGTTGTATACTCCAAATGCATAGGGCAAGATGGTACATTCTCCCTTATTGCACCATTCCTACGTGGCACTGTCGTGATAGGCATACAAGGAAAATCTATTGGGGAGGCATGTGTTGAAAGAAGGACCACTGCTTTCTTACACTAGAGCAGAACAGCATTCTGTCCTGCGTTAAACTGCGTCATCAGTGACGTAAACCTGGACTTATGGAAATTAGTGTGGAAATGTGATCCAAATAAACATACTGCACGTTAAACGTTTTAACGTGCACGCGTCACTTTTGACGTTGTTTTAACGGGTTCTGTCAAAGAGTGTCAACTAGAATTTTGAAGTGACGGTTCATCGTTAAAGATAACAATGGGAGACAGGGACGCGTCAACTTTGACAGAGCTCTGCTTTGTGGAAGGTAACTTTTCTGGGGAGTTTTTTACCTCACGGTAGTTCTTTAATGGATGAATTTAGTCACATCGTACGTCAGCACGTTTCTTTTAACGTAGAGGGTGGTCAGGTTGACATGGGAAACGTTCAACTGCGTTATTAAAAACATAGGTCTAAGGTTTAGGTTCTGCTGACGTGGCGGCTAGGTTTTCTGTGAGCTACATCCTAGGGGGTGTCAACAGTGACGCCCGCGTCTTGGATGACATAAAAACGCGTCACACTGCGTTTCAAGAAACATATGGACGTAGTTGACGTGTCCCCTATGCATGTAAGCTACGGATGACGTGGCGGCTAGGTTTTCACGAGGTCTATGTCCTAGGGGGTGTCAATAGTAACGCGCGCGTTTTGAGTGACATAAAAACGCGTCTAATTGACACGCGCGTTAACTTAAACGTGGGATGCATTGCTGAATGTTTTGATGTGAAAGTGTCATTACTGATGTAGTTTAACGTGAACGCGACAGATTGGACGCAAGTTTAACGTGATAGCGTCACAATTAACAAAGTGGTAACTATTACAGTAGTTTTAACATTCACGTGTCATTGTTAACGTTGCTTTAGCATGCATTGCCTTGTGAACATTACTAAAAACGACAACTGCCGTTCAGTAGACGTGGAACTGCGTTACGTTAAACATCATTTAAAGTCATTTGACATCAAATCTGTGAAGGTTTAATGCTCACTATCTGATGAATCGCCGAGGACGTGGTCCGCTTCCTCATCCTCAGTGTCCGCTGCTAGGGGACCAACCATGTGCCTTTCTACAAAGGACCCGTTTACTATGAAGTCCTCCGAGTCTGAAGCTTCGGGTCTACTAATGTCAATGTTATTGGCACGTGATGAAACAGGGCCGGTACTCTGTGCATCTGCGTCGTCCTCTTCTTCTGCGAATGTGCGACCTCCACGGCTGCCTCGAACATCAACCTTGCAGACAACCTTCCATGGCCCGTCGTCGGTTGCAAAAAACACTTGCTGTACATGAATGGGAAAAGCAAATGATTGGGGACCAAGAGGTGCTCTGTACTGATCTGCAAAGTTCACGGAAAGGAACCCGTGTTCATCCCGCTTCATTGTAGGAGCAGCACCTCCTATTCTTCCTTTAACCCAAGAACATACAAGAACTACGACGCACGTACGCCTGTAGTCTAATTCGAGTATTTCTTCAACATGGCCCACGTACTCTTCTGTCTCTGCCCCTCCATCATCTGTGAAGGATGCATGCACTCCACTGTCCATGGTGGTGTTTGAAGCTTCAACTGAGCGGCAACGAAAGTGCATGCCATAAGCCTTCATTGACCGATACGCGGTTGCATTAAACAACGGAGGCCTTGACAAATCAAACGTGGTTTGGTCGATGCGCCTTGAGCCAGTGGCACGGTCGGTGGCAACCGCGGCAGTCAGCCAATCTGGAAAGGGTGGCAAAGTCCGCAGCTCTGAAGGCATATCTGAGGGCCTCCGTCTCCTTCGAGAAGGTCTTCCACGATGGTGCTGGCGGCGTAGTGACGACCTAGACTCCTGTTCCACCTCGTACGCTCTGAAGTGCGCAATTATGAAGACATGTCAGAGCTGTTGCGTTAGATTTAAGGGAAACAGTGTACACAATGACACGTTTTAACGCGTTTGCAGCCATTTTAATGGGTGTTAAGATGAATTCTGGTGACGTTAACGTAAACTCATGTTTCCAAAGACATTAAATCATGTTTACGGACGTTGACATATGAAGGGGGAAAAAAAGAGGGAAGGGTCACAGCCACAGTTTAGGGTGGCACCGTCTGTAGTGTTGAAGTGAGGCGGCGTTTGTGATTACAAAGTTGTGAATCCATTCACGAAGAGTGCGCGACATCAGTCGCCTTACTCCCTTTCCCTCCACCATTTCATCGTGCATTGCCTGCTCTTCATTTGCGTCCCACACTCTGCGGGATGTAGCGCCGTAACGTTCCATGTACTCTGAGCAGAATCCAAGTGTTTCTTCCATAGAGTATGCCTCTGCCATGCAACCCTCGGGCCGAGCGTACGAACGCACATAATCCTTGAGGGTCTTCATGTATCTCTCCATTGGATACATCCAACGACTCTGAACTAGGCCGCATAGAAATAGCTCCTCCATGAGATGCACAAGAAGGTGCGCCATGATGACCATTGAACCTAGAGGAAACTCGCGCTCAATCATACAGAGTGTCTCGTTCGCGTCTGCAACCCATTCTTGTTCTTTGGCCGGGTTGATCGTGCGACTGCACAAGCGCCTAAATACCCTGCTCACTCTCATGATGCAGGTCCGGACTTCGCGATTCATATCAACATTCCTCAGTGACACGGGTAGTATCTGCAAATGCCAAAAAAAGAGTTAAATAGAATGTCAGAAAGTACGGAATTAATATTCTGTTTACATACCACAGAAAAGTACATGAAGTCTCATTGTTTTCAAGGGACATGAAACTGGATACGTGCTATGTCGTTAACCTGGGGTTACCCCTTGTTTCCAGTAATGCGGAATTGCGTTTCATCAAGTTTTAAAATAACAAGAAGCAACATCTTTTGACGTCAACGTTACGTTACTCATTGTTTCAAGTAACGTTACACTGCGTTTCCGAGGAATTTAGCATAACACGAAGGAACATGCTAAAGTGTTAACTAAAACATTCCATTGACAGGAAGTAACACATTGCTTGTATCTCTATAGCTGACACACATTCCATACGTCAACTTAAACATAATAGCAACGAAGAATTGAAATTTGCTTACCTGTTGCATTAGGATGTGAAAGTCATGGGATTTAAGAAATCTCAATCTTCCTTCAGACACCCTTTTGTGAATGGCGCCTGCATAATTCTGTGGCACCTTTGTCGATCCTATTACGGCGAGCATGTCAGTCTTTGCTTGTGGTAGGAGAACATAAGGTGCGTGTGGCATGAATAGCCGGCCGTCTCTGCCGTCGGTCTGTCTGAGCCATAAGTTAGACCTCACTCCCATATCTTTGAAGTCCATGCGTCCTCGAGGAAAGTCAGTCTCCCCAAACAGAGTCTTTATTATATTTTCACAAAGGTTTTTCTCGCAATGCATGACGTCCAAAGTATGCCTGATGAGCAAGTCCTGCACCACATTGACGGCCACGGTCAAAATTCTAAAATTCTATATATTTCTTTGGAATGACAAAAAGTGACGTTTTCAAGTGACATAGGTTGACAGGGTTTAACGGTGTTCAGTGTTTAAAGTGACGGTACTCTATGTCACAGGTTCAACATTTAAAGACATCGTGGTGACGCGGGATAACAGAGTTTTACGTTACGGTGCGTCTCCTGCACTTAAACGTATCGACGACTGGAGCAAAAATAAAAAGTAATAAGCGGCATGGCCCAAACCTTCCAATATGGAAGGGAGAAAAGCGCGGAAATTCTCTTCACTCCGTGCCGCCTCACAGGATCGCTTGGACCGTCTGCCCTGCCACCGGAGGCAATGTACGCCTCCCTTTCTTCTGCAAATTGCAGGACATCATTGCCTGTCATCCTTGAACAGGAACAACCTCTCTCTTCAAGACCGTTGAAGCGCATATCGATACGGAATGCATGGTCCTCCGGAAGACGCTGGCGTGCACCTACGTACACTATCTTCTGGCCGTTCGGGCCCCTCGCACTTCTGGAAACAATGTTTGGACCACAAACTGGGCAAGCCTTGTAGCCCTTGGTTTGTTGTCCAGAAATCAATCCATAAGCGGGAAAATCCGAAATTGTCCATAATAACAGGCCACGGAGGGTGAAGGACCTCTCTGCTCGATCTGCTGAAGCGTCCACGGCTGGTACGCCTCCCCAGAGGGCATGCAATTCTTCCAAAAGTGGCGCAATGAAAACATCTATGTTCTTGTCCGTTGGTGACTCCTTGCCCGAAATTAAAATGCTCAGCATGATGAAAAAGCGTTTTGTGAGTAACCACGGCGGTAGATTGTAAATTATCAAGAGAACTGGCCACGTTGAATGTGACGTACTCCGAACCGAAAAAGGGTTCAGTCCATCAAGTGACAGTGCCATGCGCACGTTCCGATTTTCCGCTTGAAATGTGGGATCTATGACTCCAATGTGTCTCCAAGCGGGACTGTCGATTACGGAGTCCATTACGAGCTCGCCGTCCCTGTTCGTGGTCACCCCGCGCTCTGAATGCCATTTCAGAAGCTTTGCAATTGCAGGAGAGCCAAACATGCGCTTCAACCTCGGAATAAGGGGAAAGTGCCTTACAACCTTCGTTGGTGCTGTCTTCGTACCTTCATACAGATACAGAGAACAGTACATTACGTTACAGATGCCACAAATTGTGTGACATGTGACACAAACAATGCGTCTAAGATGACATGAATGCATTCTTAATGGTGACATAAAGTGCGTTTCAGATGACATAGACTGAATTACTTATGACATAAATTACGTCTCCAATGACATATACTGACTTACAGATGTAGAAAACTGAGTTGCAGATGACATAAGGTGTGTTACAGATAACACACACTGAAATTCCTTATGACATACACTACGTTACAAATGACACAGAGTACCTTCTCTATATCTGCTTTTCCTGCAGCGGGGACATGATTCGCAGTCCGCGTGCTCACCACGAAATAGAACACAACCTGCAGGACAAGCATGTATAACATTGTATGCTAGTCCAAGTGCCTGCAGCATTATCTTTGCCTTGTAGTGCTTCGCAGGCAAGACGTTTCCTTTTGGAAGAAGCTCCCCCGACAGATAATGAAGCAGCTCAGTTACAAATGCGTTGCTCACCCCATGCGTCGTGCACAGTGTCATGATGACAACCACTCCTGAAATTAGGCTTACGGGACTACCTGGATACACTGGATGTGAGGCCTCCGAATATAGTAACTCCAACGCCTCGACTGTGCTATCTGCAAAGTCTGCTTCATAAGTGTCGTCGTTGGGCCTATTCTCGGAATCTTGCGCGATCTCCTGTAATTCTTCAACGGTTCGCAGAGCATCCTCAAATTGCTTATGAACATCGTGGTGGCCAAGCGGATCATCACCTGTGTGTTCGGGTTCAAGATGCTCAAAAACCTCTTCATTGCGGCCATCATTGTCTACCGTCCACTCCTCATCGCTGTGGTACCATGCTCCATCCTCCGGGTACCCCTCAGGGGGATCTCCTCCAATCATAGAGCGGTACAGAAATGGGTCACGTCCATACAATTTCAGATGCTTAGTTATTGCTCGCACAGGCAAGCGTCGGCCTCCGTGACAGTACGTGCATGGGCATGACCACCTTGTTATAGGAACCTCTCTGCTTGCAGCGAATTGAAGTTCGTGATGGTGAATTATCTCCTCAGTCGATCTCCACTTGCGTTTTCCACTGTTGAACGCCATTTCTGCACAGGAGGCCATCTGATAGATTAGGACGCGGACTCCATGCAGCTAATGATGTAATTTACGCATGTGCAGTTCACCGTAAGGTCCGTTTAAAGTGATAGTAGAACGCGTTTTAGAATGCGTTATATGCCGTCTCAGGTGACATAAAATAAGACGCTACAGAATCATATATCGCGTTTCATGTAACGTGACATGACGTCTTTGTAGATGTTACATTATGTCACAACACGTTTTCTATGACGGAAGCTGCGTGCAGCGTGACACATATGACGTATTCAAATCATATATCGAAAGCGATATTGCCATTTTCAGGGGCTCTGTAGACGACGGTATGTCTGCTACCAGTAATGCGTATCACACACTACGGATTTGATAGCTCTCCTACCGCTTATGAATCCAACACTATTTGGATCAGTCAACAGAGTAGTCTAATTTGTCCCAGCCTTCATGATCTTCAAGGGTGATTGCTATATCAGTCTCCTGTGTCGCTGAAGACGTAGGTATCGGTGAACGCTTGGGCAACTGCGACACGTACATCTTCCCGTCCCCAACGGCACCAGCATATGGATTGGCCGTGCGTTTCATTGTCCTCGAAGCAATCGGTCTAATCATTTTCGGCTTCCAACTCGGACTTGCGATCCTTGGAATGTTCCTCAAACTGCGAAGTTCACAATATGGGCCTAATACCAACGGATTCAAGGTACGCATGTTTTCTACTTCACTGATCACAGCCCCTTCACTATCAGTGGGGATCAAATACTCATCTAGATTTGAGAGGATAAGGATCACTTCACGCTCTTCCGCAGTCGGAATCCAAACTTCATGTTTCCTTTCTGCCATCCCCATATTGCTTGTATCTTGCGCACATTTGAGGCATCTCTGTCTTTTTGGGTCGGCCATATCCTGAGGCTCATGTATTGTTTCAAGTGACGGCATATCACGTCTTAGTAGATTTTACGATACGTTAGAACGCGTTCCCAATGACGCAAAATGATGACCCAGCTCACGTCACAGTTGACATTACATCACGTTACAGGATATCACATAGTCACATCCAATAGCGGCAGTGAATGCATCCATAAGATTGGTAACAACGAGCATATCAACGCAGCCTACGTCAACGTAGGCTGCAGCCAAAAAAGCTCAACTTAACCCACCCACTCTCAAATCATATTATACAAATTGTGGAATTTAATAACCACCAATTTGCAGCATCCAAACAAAACTTTTAAGTGCCAACTAAAGCATTTCAACGAGCAAAACAACGCATCCTACGTCAACGTAGGCTGCAAGCAAAAATAAATAAAACGTATACTTATCCCACCCCCTCTAGTCATAAAATATAAATTCTCAACCAATAATATACCAATATCTATACAGAACTCAACCAAGCATATAAACGCAACATATCAACGCAATCATTGAGCTAATATAGTATTTAAACCCTCATGAATCTCAAAATCTGCAGATTTTCAAGCTGAAAGAAGCATCATGCAGGCAACCATATCAACGACGGACAAGCATAGCAACCAACACAACCATATCAACGCAGCCTACGTTAACGTAGGCTGCAAGCACAAAACAGTAAAATGCATATCATAACCCCCCTCCCCCTTCAACTCATAAAAAACAAAATCTGAAATGCTACATACGCTTCGCTCACAAGTTCACAACGAGCATATCAACGCAGCCTACGTTAACGTAGGCTGCAAGCACAAAACAGTGAAATTTCAAAATCTCAAAATCTGCAGATTTTCAAGCTGAAAGAAGCATCATGCAGGCAACCATATCAACGACGGACGAGCATAGCAACCAACACAACCATATCAACGCAGCCTACGTTAACGTAGGCTGCAAGCACAAAACAGGAAAATGCATATCATAACCCCCCTCCCCCTTCAACTCATAAAAAACAAAATCTGAAATGCTATATACGCTTCGCTCACAAGTTCACAACGAGCATATCAACGCAGCCTACGTTAACGTAGGCTGCAAGCACAAAACAGTGAAATTTCAAAATCTCAAAATCTGCAGATTTTCAAGCTGAAAGAAGCATCATGCAGGCAACCATATCAACGACGGACGAGCATAGCAACCAACACAACCATATCAACGCAGCCTACGTTAACGTAGGCTGCAAGCACAAAACAGGAAAATGCATATCATAACCCCCCTCCCCCTTCAACTCATAAAAAACAAAATCTGAAATGCTATATACGCTTCGCTCACAAGTTCACAACGAGCATATCAACGCAGCCTACGTTAACGTAGGCTGCAAGCACAAAACAGTGAAATTTCAAAATCTCAAAATCTGCAGATTTTCAAGCTGAAAGAAGCATCATGCAGGCAACCATATCAACGACGGACGAGCATAGCAACCAACACAACCATATCAACGCAGCCTACGTTAACGTAGGCTGCAAGCACAAAACAGGAAAATGCATATCATAACCCCCCTCCCCCTTCAACTCATAAAAAACAAAATCTGAAATGCTATATACGCTTCGCTCACAAGTTCACAACGAGCATATCAACGCAGCCTACGTTAACGTAGGCTGCAAGCACAAAACAGTGAAATTTCAAAATCTCAAAATCTGCAGATTTTCAAGCTGAAAGAAGCATCATGCAGGCAACCATATCAACGACGGACGAGCATAGCAACCAACACAACCATATCAACGCAGCCTACGTTAACGTAGGCTGCAAGCACAAAACAGGAAAATGCATATCATAACCCCCCTCCCCCTTCAACTCATAAAAAACAAAATCTGAAATGCTATATACGCTTCGCTCACAAGTTCACAACGAGCATATCAACGCAGCCTACGTTAACGTAGGCTGCAAGCACAAAACAGTGAAATTTCAAAATCTCAAAATCTGCAGATTTTCAAGCTGAAAGAAGCATCATGCAGGCAACCATATCAACGACGGACGAGCATAGCAACCAACACAACCATATCAACGCAGCCTACGTTAACGTAGGCTGCAAGCACAAAACAGGAAAATGCATATCATAACCCCCCTCCCCCCCCCCCCCCCTTCAACTCATAAAAAACAAAATCTGAAATGCTACATACGCTTCGCTCACAAGTTCACAACGAGCATATCAACGCAGCCTACGTTAACGTAGGCTGCAATTAGCCAAGCAATTAGCCAAGCAAAAAACGCAGCCTACGTTGACGTAGGCGGCAATTAGCCAAACAAAAAAAAAAACAAAGAAAAAACGATGACATGCAGCCTGCGTTAACGCCGGCTGCAGTCGTTAAGGGATTCGGAAGGGATTCGAACCCTGGACTTCGCAGGACCAAATTCGACAACTTCCAGAATTCATGAAGCACTAGAACCCAGGCTCATTGCTCACTGAGTATCCTTGAAGCCGCCCTGTAGTAGTATCTTCCTCAGGGATCGCGTTACATTACGTCATTATTGACATAACATTACGTTACAGGTGACACTAATTACGTCACAAATGACATTGCATCCCGTCACCAATGACAGATGCGGTTGTCGCAAATGACATTAAATGACGTTTAATTTGACATGACATTACGTCTATGTTGACATTAAATCACGCTACATATGACATTAGATTTGGTTGTATCACGTTAAAAATGAGACAACATGTTAGCACATTCAAATCACAACACGGAAGTAAGGGACATGTACCTGATTACCGCCGGCTGATTTGAATGGCGCACGCCTATAGGGTCACCTACTGAAGAGCACTTATGGCAGCCGGATTACCATGCATCATGCGGATCCGAACACAGATATGGCGGCGGCTTTGTTAACTCCGTCCTACGAGCAATTGCGTGATGCAATTGTAGACGCAAACAAGAGGGAGGTGGAGCTGCGATTGAAGGAGGCAGGTTTCGACCCCAACTTTGCATCAGGGTTGTGCCCCTCTCGTGCGGGTTCCTCGATCAGGTCCTCTACTGCTCCAGCAGAAGCACCAAGTCGGAGAAAACGGCGTAGCTCATCCGTGGAGTCCCACTTCCAGCCGAGGCGGAGCTCGCGCCAACGTCTACGGGTGGCGTACCAGGAGGGAGCGGAGGAAGCGACGCCCAAGCCAGCTTCAAGCCCCCGAACTGTAAGTAAACCCTAAACCCTATGCTATAATTTCTGGGCTCCTTAATTCCTCTTCGCAGCATCTCAATTTGATAGAGAAACACGTTTCATATTACAATTGTATACTGTATGTTAGGTTCCTTTCATTGGGCAGTGACTTCTGGGTGATGAGGGTACGATTCTAGGGATTAGTGTCAGGTTCAAACTTCAGAGTCTCTGCCGCCATTTTCTGGAAGTTAGGTGGACGGCATTGTAAATTTAGGGTTGCAATTTTGTCTTCCTTGACAGAATCGCAAGAAGAGCCAAGAGGATTTTGCAGAGTGGAGGCAGCGATCCCCAAGGCCGGGCCTTAGGAGAAATTACGTGTCGGTGGAGGCAATTCGAGCAGCTCTGCCCATGGTTGAAGCTCCGAGATTGGCGATGGAGGACGAGCAGGAGGAACCGAGACAGAACGCCCAGGGTCGCAGCCGAAGCAAGATCAGATTGCCGAGGAGGGTGGAGACAAACTGGATGGAGCGGGAGGTGAGAGGATGCCCACCGAGATCAAGAGGAGGGTCCGTTGGCGGTGGGAGGGGATCTCCAGGGCCTGTTCGCAGGAAACCCGCAGGCGTTTTGAAGAGAATTTGCGGCGTGGATACTGGACCATCGCAAGACGAGGAGGAAGACCTAACACCGCCAAGACGCTGGCGAGGTACCTCCGATGTCTCCTCTCCAGTAGGGCGCTCTTCCGGGTCCCGCACTCCTGTTGCAATGGGGAGGATACCCATGCGCGATTCACGGTCTGATTCACAGAGTTCGCAGCAGCTGCAGTCGGAGGAGGTTGCGTACGATGACGACGTGGAGGAGTTGTACGGTGATGAAGATATGGAGGAGGAAGACGACATGGAGGGATACGAGGAGGAAGATGATGGGGAGCCGAAGGAGCCGATGCGCATCAAACTAGATCGCCATGGCGTCCCTGTCGGCTCCCACGAACCCCTCCTGAATGCTTCCCTGCAGAAATTTGCACGCGCCCTAGATCCAACCGTGACACCGGGGTGGAAAGGACAGCTGAAGGAGGAAAAGGCGAAACTGATCGCACGAGTATGCTCTGAGTTCGATTTCTATGGCGAAACCACAGAACTCAGTGAGAGATGGTTCAATTCGAGGATGTCCAGGTGCGTGACTCGGGTGAAGTTCCAGATCAACAAGCTCATCAGGCTTGGACAAGGGAAGCCTCCGGATATCGCCACGCGCCATTGGGATAAGTTGGTGGAGATGCGGGAAGACCCAGCTGTACAAGAGAAGTCCCAGATTATGTCCAGCATCTCGCTTGGGAGGCCTTCGAAGTCTGGCACCGCGTGGAGCCAATCGATTGCTGCAGTGTCCGCACTGGTAAGTCCTTTTATAGTACTTTATCTGTTGCATTGTGGACATAAGACAAAGTGTTTGTATGTTGATACTGTTGGAGTGATGATTTTGCGTGCTTTGTGGTTTTGAATTGGTTACCGTACCTACTTTAATTCTGGATTTTGAAACGCACTCAATCTCTGACTCTTGTGGGATGTTTTTGAGAATAAGAAATGGTCCAAATGTTCAAATTCTTGTGTCCAGTGGTAGTGGGCTATATGGACTGCGTTTCTTCTAACGGGATATCACGACTCTTATGGCACTATCTTCTGTTTCTCGTGACGTGACTCTGCCCTTCTAGTGGCGATCGAGTGTCGTTTCTTCTGATAGTCTTCCCTGTTCCATATGACGTGACTCCACGTTTCAAGTGACATGAAACTGAGTTTCAGTGCAGTGGGAGTAACATTTATCCGGGTCAATAAAGGTATGTTTCATGCTAATTTCGCATATGATGCACTGTTTCCGTCTTGGGTATCGATTTTTTTGCTTTATTAATTTCCGTGAAGTGGGAATCATGCGCAGAGCATAAGACTAGGACGACAGCCTTCAGAAGCGGAAGTCGTTGCGGAGGTGAAGGCTATGAGACAGAAGGAGCTGGAAGACCGCATCAATGCAAGAAAGCAGAAGTCAGAAGGTGCTCAGGATGCAAGGATGGAGAAGATAGAAGCATTGTGTGCGGCCCAAGAGTCGAGGTTGAAGAAGGTCGAAGATATGCTCACGGAGTTACACGCCAGCATGACTCGAGTGTCTACTCCACCACTTGTGGAGCCATTGCAGCCCAAACACAAGGCCACCAAGAAATCCGGGGGGAAACCACGGCCCAAGCAAGACAAGCGGCGGCCCGCTGACATAGTCGTTGTCACTCGAGAGTCGTCGAAGGCTGGTACGGGGCTGGCGGATCCATCTCCGGATGACGGCACCACAACAGAGGAGGCTGTAGATGAGCGCACTAGACACGCATCCACCAAGACAGATGAGGAGTTCCATGTCAGTATCCGCACAACGCCGGATGAGAAGACTCATGCGAACACGGAACATGTAGATATGGTGGATGGAGCAGAAGATATGGCAGAAGATGGGCTCGAGGATGGTGGCGGTCTGGAACAGGTGACCCAAAAACATGATGTGGAGGAGGAGGTCTCAGAGGAGGAAGACGACAACGGCTCGCCATCCCCGGATTCGCACAACAACAGTGATAGAGTTCCAACACCTTTGGAGGAAAAGGTTTCCTCACCAGAGGCGGATGAGCAAGAGGTGGTCGACACGATTGCATCCCTCTCCGACCCGAAGTCGGCATCAGATCAGGTAGTATAAAGCGTACGGTTAACTAGGCAGACCACAACGTTCTCTTCATATTCAATTTGTTAGGACAGCGTGTAGCATAATGTGCGCATTTCATTCACATAGGAAGTCGTATTGCTTGAAATAGGATTGCGTTGAGAATGACATGAATTTACGTTTCCATGGACGGAAAACTTGGTCTTGGCTCATCCTGGCTTTGTTTCAAATGACGCACAATTGCGTCTTGAATGACAAAAATTTCCGTTTCCAGTGACATACGCACTTTGGTTCAAGTGACAATGATAAACATATTCATCCGTAATTGTTAACATAACTGTGTTCCCATATGTGCTTCGTTTGCGTTGTAGAGACGGTTTGCTAAAGGAATGGCAGTCGAGTTGCTCAGTAGCGCTCATGATGACTCCTTCACCACTCTGGTTGGATGTGGAGTGCTACACGGCATGCCGCGAGAGTCTGTCCACTGCCAGCGTATAGAAGATGACGAGTTCTCCGTGCAGGTGACCACAAGTCTGAAGGACGACCACGATCTTCAATGCCCACTTGATGATGAAGGCGTCCTGACCATGAACCAGGCAATTGGTTACTTCATTCGGTGGCCCGCGAGTGACCTAAGGCCTGCACCCTGCGAAGGGGTAGCACCGGCAGTGGAGGCAGTGGGGGCTGTCCAAGGAGTAATGGCGGCAGTGGAGGCTACTGCAGGAGACCCTAAACTGGCAAGTACAGGAGACAACACCGGGGCAACAACGAGGGCGGCATCGAAGAAGCTGAAGTCCCCGCCACCGGAAAAGAAGGCGTCGTCGAAGAAAAAACAGACTAAGGAGGAGGCCGCAAATCCCAAAAAAAGAGTTGCCTTTGAGGCAGTAGAGGTAAGTGGTCACTGTTTTGTTTTCCTGCATACCTTAGAGGGGGGTTTCAATTGAAATTTGACGATCATTTTCGGTATAGACTTCTCTCTATATTCGGCTGAGTTGCAGGTCTCGCCTGTTCGTTCACGGTGTCGCACGGTTCCCCTACGATCTGAAATGATCACTAGATCCCGTTTGGAGGCGTTGACGCAGGCTATTGCTTTCCTCTACCCTCGTGATGATGACTCAATTGTGTATACAGGGAGAAGCTGGGGGTTTGGAGAAGTCAGCGGTTCCGAAACCAACAGGCCCCGTGAAGTGCTACAAAAAGGTACGTTCAGATCTACCCCTCACCCTAAAACCTCAGTTGTTCCGGTTTCCCATCTGGCAGCCCATGCTATGTTTTCTAATTGTTTGCTATGTGATTTGGAGTGTACAGATTAAGAAGAACCCAACACAGGAAACCAGCATTAGCAAGAAGTAGATTGTAGCCATTTTTGTAGGAAAGTGATGGCTGTCATTACGCACAGGTAGCCGTTTTCATTATGCTATTGAATGGCTGTCCATTGAAACGTAGCATACATACTTTTCAAACTACTAGGCTTCAGTAATCTGAATTCATCACCGATGTTCATTTGCGTTTTGCAATAAACCTGATAAACATTGTTAATTTGCGTTTCAAGTGACGTCTATGTTTGTGTGAAAGTACGTTATATATGACATAGTTTTACGTCTCCGAAAACGTTGTATTGCGTCCTTGTTGACGTTGTGGTTGGACACTACATCACGCTACTATGTGTCATAATGGGCGTTGTCCATGCGTCAATATAAGCATAGCTTTGTGTTTCATTTAACAGAATTTGGAAATGGATGCCTCAAATGGTTGACATGGCCCACGTCACACTACGTCTAAAGCCGTTTCAAGAAACACGTTATGAAATGTTTTTTGTGTTTAGATGCGTCAACTTTGTCAAAGTATTTTGTCACATTTGACACAAAATTCTAATGGGGTGCATGAAATGCTTGTTTCCTCTTTCATAATTCTGTGTCTACTGACGTCTCCGTAAACGCGTTAAAATACTTAGCAAACCTCTTTATCAGCGTCTACTTTGACGTAATGCTGTATTTCTTTTGACACAATATCTAAATTTGTTGTTTTCTCTAACATAATCCAATGTCTGAAAACGTCTCTGTAAACGCGTAAAAGTACCCGTCACATTTGTTTATGTGTCACCTCACGTCAAAGTTAACGTCCAGGACAAACCAGAAAAACACGTCACACTGCGTCTACCTTAACAGAGAATAAAACCACATCGAAGATCACGCCACGTGTCAAAATCTTGGCCATAGATGCACCCAACTAACACTTCCGATTTCCGTGCCAAATCAGCCAATTTTTCATCCATCCAGAAACGCGGGAAATGTCCACGTCACCCTCAAAGTTACTCACCCTTGGTAACTTCCATAATTTCAATTTGCGTCACATTAGACGCAGCACGTTAACTCCTGTTAACTGGTTTAACATAAGGTTGACGCAGCACGTCAAATCAAAGTGACGTCCGTGACCTTTTTGCCATTTTTGCGTCAAAAAAACTGTCCACGTTAAACTGCGTTAAACCGCGTTAAAAACCGCGTTAAATGACGTCACTTTGGACACTGTTCTGCTCTAGTGTTATCTTTCCACATCACACTGGAAATGCCTCGAGATTCATGCATTCTCCAGGCTAACGTACCTTGTGGTAATTTGTTGAAGTCCTTGGTATCCTTGAATTGAGCGGGCAATCCAACACGATTGCATCGAATGGTGCCCGTTGCATACGTACCTCTCTCTGCCAACTCTTCAAATAGACCAACACTAGAGAAATAGTTGTCCATGACAAAACAATGCCCCTTTCCATGATTTCCTTCAATAACTTCATCACTACATCATGAGCAAGCTTCGATTCACCACGTCGTACACGGTTTGGCTCATTCTCCCCATCACCCCTTCTATTTCCAACTCCACTTTTTCCACAATATATGTCAAAATTATAAACATATTTAGATTTTGAATTCGCAAGACACCATACTTTGATTCCCCCCTTCTGAGGCTTTTTTGGCATATATTGTCGTGCTGGGCAATAACTACCTTTATAACGGATCATCATTTCATCAACAGTGAGAAATGGCCCCAAAGCCCAGACACTCATAAAGTTGACCGTGACAATTTCCACAACGGGCCTAACTTGGCGAATCTTATCATAACCCGGTAATGTAGGATCATCCACATATGATGCAGGATTTGTTAGATGCAAACACCTCACCAATTGTTCAAATCTTTTCCTCGTCATAAGATTGGTAATAGTTGGACAATTGAAGAATGATGGTTTCTTCATCCAATAACTTCTCACATTTGGCTGTCTTTTCATACCCATGATGATTGCAAGAAAGGCCTTCAATCCCGAAACTGAAAAATCTTCCCAATTTGGGCCACCTCGTGAATTTCCATTTTCATCCAATTCAGTGGCATACCGGTTTGTCTTTATCACTATGTCTCTCAACATAGCCATGGGCCAAAACATATGGAATAAAGTGAGAAATGAAGGCATTCTTCTCCAATTTTTTTTTGGGCCCCCCATAATATTACATGCCATGCGGGGTGGGTCATAAGTGTGATTTCCTTGATTCCATGTTGAATCTCTATATCGATACTTCACACTCAAAAGGTCTACTACTTCACCAGGAATGCCATCAACCTCTTCCTCCTCACTAGAATCACTTGCCTCAGATTCACCAAATATAGGGCCAACCCTCACTCTGGGATGCCTGATAACTCTCGCTGGGCCCATCCTTGAATTCCCTGCAGCATTGCCTCTATCCCTACCCCCATCCCCATCCACGGCCCCAACGCCATCCCCGCCCCCATACCCTTCAAATTCATAACCTCCCTCCCCCCCCCGGGTATACCCTGCTCCCCTCCGCCCCGATGATCCCTTCCTCCCCCACAGGCCCGCTCATGTCCACGGCCCTGTCCTCCCCCACGGCCCCATCCCACAACCCGGCTCCGCCTTCCATTTCAAACTCACTGCCCATTCTCCCGCCTATGCCCTCCCTCGTCTCTCCTCCGGTCATTCCCTCCCCCGACTGTCGTCCCGCCCACAGTCCGCCCATCGCCTCCCTCGACTGTCCCTCACCATCCGCTTCCCCTCCTTTCTCCCTCCGCCCCTCGTCTCCCCCTGTTCTCTCTTCAGCCCTACTATCTCCCTCTCCTCTCTCACTCGGACTGTCTCCTGCTCTCTCACCCGACTGGCTTGCTACTTGGCCACTCCCTGCCTCAGTCCGCTCATCCTCCGCCTCAGGCCTTGCTGCTCTTTGAGTACATGCAACTGTTATCTGCTCCGCAGCCACCCCCATTCCCTGACTTAGGTGATTGTCTCGAAGCTCCTCACCTTCTCCCTCCTCTGCATGTTCCATTGCATCTTGGCGTATTCTCTTGCGTTGTTTACATGTATGTGGAGTGTGTAGGAGTTCATGAGGCCATGATAGACTCTCATCCCACACTACATATGGCTTTTCACCATATTCCCCGTCGTCATAAGAGTCCTCACTATGTTCTTCACAGCTTGATTCTCTAGCCCCCCTTGTAACATGCTCTTGGCTCTCTAGAAACTCTGAAATGTCTTCATCTCTGGAATGTGCTATCATGTCATCTTCACTTGTTTCTTCATGGTTGTCCTGATATGTAGGTGGGATTGTATGTGCAGGATTTGGAGGGGGTGATGCACAGTCTACAGCCTTACCTCTTTCATGTGTTGCAGGTTCAAGCGTTTGGCGTCCTCCCCTCCGGCCTCTGCTGCCGCGACCTCGTGCTCCTTGAGGCTGGCTGCCCCCTGTAGACCGTCCTCTCCCCTCTGTCCCCAACCCACGGGCTGCTCCGCGCCTCCCACGTCGTCCCCCTCTAGCCGGCCCATGTTCGCTGCTTTGGCCTGCAACTCCCCGCCCCTACTGACTCCAGCCGAGTGCCTGCTCCCGCCCGCTAGTCCTGTTGGTCTGATCTGTGCGCTCCTCCGCACCAGCAACTTCGACGCGGTTCTGCTCACCGCCCGTCAGACCCTGCCACTGCCGGCCACCTCCACCCCCGATCTCCCTCCCTTCATATTCACGGTACTTGGCCCATAGATCAGGCTCTGGATGCTGATCAGGGTCCTTCCTCGGCCCATTCTCCCCCCGCCGCCCTTCATCTGGTTGCCCTGATCTACCCCTCCCGACCCCTCGGCCTTCATTGCGGGACAACCTCTGCTTTCCTCGCCCCCTCTTGTTGGTTTGCTCACCCTGCCCTCCTCCATGCTTCACAGCCGCATCCCCTACACCCCCTCAACTGCTTCTTCCTACTGATCTCTCTCAGAACTCAGCCCATCTGTGCCTCTTTCTTTCTCTCCCTATTTTGCCGCACAGCCCCTCACATTGTCTCTCTTTCATAAGGTTTCAGCTTCTTGCAGATGAGCAGCTTCTTGAGTTTTGTTTATTTTTACTTTTTTGGATTCAAGCTTAGCATAAGATTTTGAGGTTTGTCACTAAGCCTGTATGTAAATCCAGGGAAGATCTTGCAATCAATTGCAAATTGCATCACAGCCTCCGTTTCTTGTGAATGCAAATTGAATCACAGCCCCCATTTTTTGTGAATGCAGCTTTGTAGCCGTCATGCATTGAATTCCCTTCTAATTTTTGATCTTAGGACCTCAATCTAGAGTGCTAGGAGGATATTTGTGTATGTATGAGCTTGCTTGTGGTTGTCTCATTCATTTAGTGATGCCCTGGAAGTTGCAATATGTAGGTCTACTTGCCATAGTCTTGGAGTGGAGCTAGTCCATGGATTGTGAAATCTGACTTTGCAACTGAATTATGAACCAATCACAAGCCAGCAATGACATCACCCCATTATTCACAGTGGAAGGCCCTTTTTTGAGTTGACCTACCTCTTCCCCACCCCCATGCCCCTTCTACTATGGTCACCTAAAATTTATTATGGGGCAGTACAAAAGAAGTCACTCCATTGGTTCCCTACTGCCCCAGTTGAGATTTTTGCGCTGTTTCATGTCATATCTTTTGTTTTACAAATCACCTATTTGAAAAAATTACATTTCCATGTTCGTTTTTCCAAAAGGAATCTACACAAAAATTCCCAAGATTTTAGGGTAAATTTTGAGCTTGAATTAAACTGCCCAAAATTGACTGCGACCACATTTCGGTCGCTAATGCAGTTAGGGGTTAAGGTAGTAGTGAATGATCACTGTGCATTGGAACTTCTAACAAGTGATTTTTTGATATCATTTTCCTTTCAGATGAAGAAACTCTTCATTCCATACAAGAAATTTGGTTTGAGGAATTCTACAATGTAAAGATCACATTTATTTCTTCTAATTATAGAAAGACCCTATCCATGAGAGACTTGACCCGTCATATGATCACAACAACTAAATAATTTGTGTTTTGAACTTTAATCTTCCATGTAGATCTAAAAGTTGGATGATGGATGAAAATTGTCAATCTTGATTTTATTCACCAAGCCATTGGATGTAAAAAACTGACTTGTAGGATTTTTATGAAAAATTATCTAAAGAAAAAATTGAATAGAAGAGGTACAATTCACACCACATTTGTTGATGAGGTGATCACCAATTTGGAAGAGGCTCTCATAAACAAAGAGATTTTTGGGAGTGAAAATGGAAGACATTGAGAGTCTCTGAAACATTATTTCAGCTAAATATATGGTACTAGCTTCATTCATTTTGTTTTTATTGAAAATGAATAGGATTGAAAGGTTATTATCATCATCATCTGGATCAATCTTGTTGTCATTTTCATTTCACAGTTTTAGAATTTGAAACAAATGGAAACCGTGGCATTGTTATTGCCCATGGAAAGAATAGAGTGGGTTTGTAAACTAGACTGCTGCTAAATTATTTACATTAGTTTTGTAGAAATAATTGCAATCAAGTATAGTACTGGTGAAGTAGTACTGTACAGTTTTAATGTATTTACATCATCATAATAACAATTCTTATATGCACAATTAAACCATTAGGCTCTTTGTGCACTTCCAATCAAATGTTGATCCTGATGTTGGCATGAACTTGAAGTGCCAAACTATACTTTTCCTTTCCTTCACTTTGTTGCGATCAGGCTTCTTCTGGACTTTGTTGCAATTAGTCCTTGAGGCTTGTTTGCATCCTTTCCTGTGCTCTCCAAGTGCTTGCTTGGATTTTAATTTCTTCTGGCATATTGCTCCACACCCAAATATTGGCTTCTTCATTTCTTCTTTCATGCTAGAAATGCTGGAAATGGTGGAATCAAGTGAATCTTCTTCATGCACGTCAGTTTTGCTATCCTCAAGTTGTGCTGGATGAGCTTTCTTTCCTGAATTATGTGCATTTAACAATGCAAAATCATTGGGAGAGCTTGAATGAGGAGAAGCCAAGTCCCACCAATTGAACCAAGGGATAGATGAGTCATCCAATTTGTCTTCTTGCCCAATTCCTACAGTTGCCATTTTCCTTCTTGGAAATGACCAGTAGAAAATCAATTAACACAAAATTTAGACAAGAATTAGGTGACTAAGAATGAGAATGAGAAAGATGGAGCTGTCGATCTAGTCTTTTTCTTGCTTGATGTTGAATTATGAGGACAAATACAATACAAGAAGAAGATGGCTAAGAATTGGAATGAGGAAGCTGAGGGAGAGTCTTAATTTTCTGAATGGTGAATGTGGGCAAGAGCTTGGAATTCCTTGTATATATACTAGAACGTTGATAGCAAGCAATACAAAGCTTCTTGGACAAGCGATCAAATAGCACTTGATTTGGGTAGAAAACAGCAGTTACTTTTACTAATTGTTATTAAATTAGACTTAATTTGTGATCTAGAAAGTACTGACTGCAGTGGATGAACGTTGTTACAACTGGCTGCAGCGAATGAAAGCCGCCGCATTGCAACTGTGAGACCTTCATCCATTCATACTAACTGAAGTTAGTCAGGCGTTGAAGGAAATTTTAACCCTGGTTTGAATATTCTATGATTGTTATGGGCAGCACAAGAACATTTCCAATTCACAAGGGAATAGATGAAATAACGAGTAATCGTTTTATGCACCTTTATACCTTTTAACAAAATTATCAATCTTTATTATTCAATTATAAGTAATCATCCATAGTTTAGTCTATTTTTTTTTATATATATTAGAATGTTTGTAAGTAGGGTTAAGTGATTAATATTTAAGATCGTATTGACAATAGCATAGTGTAAACTACTTTGAAGCTATTATTTCTTTGTTTTAATTTTCTTGGAAGTGTGGATGTAGAAATCATTTTTTTACTATATGAGTTATTAATCTCCTATGACTGTTTTATGATTTATAGAGGTGATAATATATGTTTTTAAATACCAATGTATCATTTTTTAGCTGATAACACGTGTGAAAAATTTCATGTTGAAATGACAAATACTCAACCCTAGGGAGGCTGTCAAAGTTGTGAGACGATTTTCCTCTTTGTTTTTCTCAACTACGCCTATTGGTAGATTTGGAATGTCATTTTGTGTGTGGGTCTTTTGGACTTGAAGTTTTTCACACATGTAAGGGTGAGAGCACAATAAAGTGGACCACAAAGTGCAACATGTGATCACTAAGAAGTGAATATAAAGTGTGCTGTTTTTTAAAGCTCAAAGCTGATTTTGAGCATTTTGGTGTAGTTTTTGAGCATTTTAGTCACTTTCTAGGGTGTCACAAGGTGTCTTACATACATCTTCGTAAAAAAACATCTTCAATTGAAACTTATTTTGACCGCTAGTTCTAAATCACAAAAATGAACTTTTTCAAAGTCTTAATTTCTTCATTTGGGGACCTCTATTGTCTTTAGAGGATGTTTTTTTCAATTTAAAAAACAATGTTCGGTGAAAAAAAACTCCCCAAAAGTTTCGCGGAAAACAGCGTCTTAAAAACGTATTTTAGACACTTTTGGCCAATCTAGAGTTCCAATCACAGCTGTCTTAGATCCTTTCTACAAGCTTAGTATACAAACGGAGGTCCCCGCGAAGTCAAAAGTGATTGTTGTCGTGAATACGATGTAAAACGATCACTTTTCCAAATGACAGCTTTCACTTTGTCCGACTTTATGGTGTTCGTAGAGGTGTCTAAACTCAACATCTTCTTCCGCAAATTTGGGAAGTTGTAGAACATCAAGTCTAAATTCCGTATCCCAAACTTAATTTTTAATCAAGAAGTCCTACATGCCACTTTCTCTACCGTTTACACATAGGGCTGAAATTGTCAAATAGTTAACCACTTTTTTGGTACACTTTATTGTGCTTCCCACAGTAATCAAGATGAAGGTGTTTCCGCTCCAAAATTTCCATAGGTAAAAGAAATTTCCTTAATCCTTGGGAAGGTGTCAAATTTGGCAGTTGTGAAACTTTTCTCACAAATACCCCGTGGTGGTTAATCTTAAATAACTTTTTTTTCATAAGTCCCCTAGACTTGGAAATTGGTATGCATATTTTCAACATAAAGGTGATGTTTTCCCCATATTTTCAAGGTAAATTAGCAATTGTTTAGTCTTGTGGAGGGTGTCAAAGCTGGCAGCCGTGTTGGACACCATCCCTGGAATTGCAAAAACGACATTCCATGTTGGACCCTACTGTACATGAGAAAACATTCAATGCAAGAGTCAAACATTTTTGATCCTTTTTCCAAAATCGCAGCACTTTATTTTGTTTCGCGAATCGCACAAACTTACAAAAGTCACATATTTTGGTATCACTGTTTAATCGTAAGCTGCACGAATATTCTGCAAACATCAACGTTGAGCTTTAGGTACTAGACTTGATTCACAGTACTTTAGCTGAAGACTGGTACTCACTACTAGGAATCGGGGGTCGTAACAACGTTTTGGAAGCAACGCCGCTATTTTTTTGCAACGTCTCGGACGATTCCCTCTGTTTTCAACTCGCTCCGAGTGCTAAGCAACGTTTTTTCGTTCCCACACACACCATGGCTGCTATCCTCGTTCCTCGGCCCCATTATGGACAAAAGACAATTCGAAACACACGTCACTGCTGTTCTGCATAGACTTTTCGCTAAAGAGAAGGGAGGTCGCTCTCTTGATGCCAGTGATTCCGTGGTTTGGAGTTGGTGGGTAACTGTATTACCTCTGCGTGTATGCGAATCAACACAGGAATATTGAAATCATTTTTTATAACAGCTATGCATGCATTGTTCAGGACCCTTACTTCTTTGTGTTTTTTTAATACTACTTAAATCATACATTACTACTTCTTATGTTTCAATTGTCTCCTTATTCATCCATTTAAATTATCTTTATTTCATTCCCATTAGTGTGTGTTAATTTTATTTATAGTTCTGTTGAAGACATATTATGACTTTTCTCTTGACGTTAATTTTTTTTTTTTTTAATTTCCCTTATAATTTTGTTCTGTCTTTGTGATTCTATCTAGCCCTTGTTACTTTCCCTTCCCTTCTTTTCTACGATTTTATGTATGACTACCTCTAAATTATGCTTACTCCCACATCATATATGTGTTGTTTTTTTCCAATTTTTTGTCATTTTCCATTCTGTCAACTACCTATTCTACTTCTTCTATTATGTTTTCAATTTTTTGTTTATTAATTTCTGTTCTTTTTTTTTAACTATCGTCCCGTCATCAATATTTTTTTTTAACCTTCATTTCATGTCTATCATTTTTTCCATTACCTTATTTTATTCTGAAGAAATATGGTGATCATTCATGGATTTTCCACCATTTCTGATACGTATTCGAAATTTGTTCTAATACAATTATCCTTTTTTTATTTTTTGTTTAGTTTTTTAAATTTTTTATTTTTTTCTCTGCTTCCTGATCTTCTCATACTCTAATTTAAGTTTCCCCTTCTTATCCTCTCAATAGCCTATTGACTGAAACCACTTCTCTCTTTCATTTATCCCCTTTGTTTCTAAATTGTTTGTTTCTTTTTATTTTATTTTTTTTTTTTTTTTTTTAATCTTCTATCCTTATTTTGTTATTTAACCTTCTTTATCATTTTGAATAATATTCGCCTCTTCTGCTAATAATTCTTCTTTTTGGTACAAATTTTAATTATTTTATATTTTTTAAGTTATTTAAAAAATATTTAATTTATTATAATTTTATTTTTTGTCACTTCTTATATTTTTCATTCATCCATGTACTCATAATAGTCATGTGCTTTATATTTAAAATTTATATTTCTCTACTTACCATAAAAGTTCCATGAAATGCGTATAAACCTTGAATAAATGTTCTATACAAATCTTAGTATAGTTGTAATGTATTGGAGGGCTAATACAATACTGCATGGCCATTTCAGTGATTATGGCGGTTAATCCTCACTTGGTTGATTGCTTCTACCCGTTGCATTACTGTTTCTACTAAGAATGATAGCTTACAACACTCAGAACGCTACTCCTCCACCTTCGCCAAACGCTCTCTGTTTCTGATGATATCCGCTGGGTCACAAAAAAGGGGGTTGAATAGAAGATCGTCCAATGTGATCAAAGGATGCCTCGGACACCCTTTCTCTCTACCCTCGGCAATGGCCATGTCTCTCGTATTCCTATTCTGCAACCAAAGCCGAAACTGTGGTTTCATCCAAACAAAGTCTACCCAGTCATTGCTACTGTCAGCCAACGACCTCCACTTCCGGTTAATTCCCCTTAACTTCGTCAGAAGCGACAGTCTAGAGTGTCCCTGGGCCGAGGTGCGGCACAGGAGGGGGAACACTACATCTTCAACATCTGCGTCCCTGATGCTCTTCACGTATCCCCCTTGTGGCGGACTCCAGTCGACGCACAGGCGGCAATTAGTGTCCCGCCTTCGCGCTTTGCCGTGCTGACGCATGTTTCCCCGTCTCCCTCACAGCGCTAGAACGTTTCACCTCTGCAGACATCCGTCGTCAATTATCAGCGAATATCGGTAAACAGGATGAACGACTGGAATCATTCAGAATTACTACTATGACTACACATAGCAAGAATCAGTATGCACGCTGATGAAAAAAAAACGATTCATTAAGAAAACGCCTGCATTCGTGTACGTTACTTATCTGCACATCTAGTATCTGTACCACACTGTGTTCAATGACTTCTCTCCATCTACAGTAGGCCAGAACGTTACCGTAACAGCCACTTAGCCGGCCCTGCGTAGTGGAACAGATAATTGAACATTCCCACATCGGCGACTTATGTAGACATTACTACAGACTTCCTGGTGGCCAAGTCCCCTGGTGCTCACTCTCGGCTACACTCCACTACGTTAAGGCGTTGTTGTCGCGTATGCTATGTACTTCTTACGGCATGTGCAGTTACCGATGTTGGCGGCTACACTCATGCTTCGACTCAGACGAAACTGCTATTAAGATGGACAGCAACGTCAGCACATATGCGTTGTCGCAATAAGACCCACACGGCTTCAGTGGATCCCCACTTCATAAGGCCACCGCCCAACTTCCTTGCCGCCTTCTCCTCGGAATCAAGAAATATCAGTGCCATGATCAGGAAATGTTACTTGGGCGTGGCTTTTTAATTTATGCCGCACATATCACCTCAGGTTCATACGGTTACAATGGTCGTCCATGCTCTTCACGCTTTCGGTTTTATTTCAGTCAGCAATCTACGGAGCCGCCTATGGTACGATCAATACTTGCAAACTTGGTTTGTTTCAGTGCAATCGTTGTTTCATCAACTCTTAAACTCACGTCACATCCCACCACTAAGTCTCATCAAGCACGACGGTAATGTCACCGTCATGTTATAAAATTTTATTCATGTTCGTTTCTGCCATTCCAATACAAAGGACCGTGCCGGAGGCCATCCTGCAGTCCCCAATTTCTGTAACCAGCTACAGTCGCCACTACGACTGGCTTCAGATGTCCATAGCCAAGTAATCGTCTACAGGAAGTAACTTCCCCGAAGCCACAGAATGAACCAGCCAGTCGTGGTAGACTACTTTCCGGCAATGTTCTTCACCGCATTGCTCCCCTGTAGGAGCGACAATGTCCATGCCGTGCTGCCAAAATAAGCTGCCAAGCAGAAGCCACTTCACATTATCACTGTGTCCGTCGCCACGCCCGATTGGTTCATGTTAGCAAATTCGGCATACAGGAAAAGATTAAACAAATATGACAAGATGAGTGTTAAGGTGTCCGAGGAATTTAGCACCTCCGTTGCACGTGTTTCGGGTCAAGTGTAAGCCCAGGCTTCCTATACATTATAACATGAGTTACACGTTCGTCTAGTTTATCCACAACCTCGGCGCCCAAGCATTCCGCTTGTATGCATATCGTGCGAAGTTGTAGCGACGCAATTGCCAGGGAATCTGGATTTCTGCACACCAAGCGTACTCCAAATTAACATGGTATACAACGGAAATCGACAAAATGACTATGCACTGGAGAAGACTTTTCTGTTCAAGGATCTTACGTTGAATGAATAGGCTTCGAAAGAAACAATGTGACTCCTTCAAGCCAGTGCCGTCTGCTCCAGTTCGCCATCAGTTCGGCCTCTGCCTCCTCCAGCTCCCGGATCAGTGAATCCCCCAGCGTTTCGCCTTCGCGTACTCCATCCACTATCCGTTCCCTCCTCTGCCGCTTCCTGGCCCTGTTTTCCTGCTCTCTTTGCAGAGACTGCGCTCCAGAATCCATTGGAAACACTACAACACCGCCCCAAAAAACACGTTGTCTGTAATACCGAAACTACCATGCATCACTATGGAATATTGCCGCTTACCCTATGCTTAGAAACTGTTAAATGTGGACCGTGACTTCTCTCCACATATGTTTAGAAGGATACAGGTGAAGTCTCAGTTCGGCCCTAACATGTGTCCACGTTAGAGCTCCAGTGTCTCGTAATCGAAGTTGCTGTCACTCTCGTCCACTTCGACAATTCCGGCATATTCGCCGTCATCTTCTGAATTACCCGCCACTTCCACATCGTCAAGTCTTATTTCTTCTTCCTGCTCGGGATCAAGGACATGGTCCTCTAAGACCCGTCTACGTCTACGGTATACAAGGGGTATGTTCTCATGCAACTCATCCAGGTTGTCCTCAAGCACCCTCTCATCATCGGACGAAGCGGGGTCCTCTATTTGGACGGCCTCGTTGTCGTCGTCTTCTACCGCTACGCCCCCATCCCCGTAGGTAGCTGCCACTTCGGGGACATTAATCTCAAACACACGCCGCCTGCGAGCCTCAGCGTCCACCACAAGCTTCCACTGCCTATGCAGCCTATCATCGACGAGAAATACCTGGTTACAGTCTTCCGGATATATAAAAGGTTCATGTCTCTGGAGATGAGAGTTGAGAAACTCCCGCGCTAGAACCCTGTTCACGCCGCATTCGTCCATTACAAGTGTGGTGCTCTTACGCCGCTCTGTTTGGTTATTCTGCCACCAATTCCCTCGTATGAGCGTCTGTTTCACAGTATCATAATCCAACATTATTATGCTGTCTATCTGCCCTACAAACTCCAGTCGGCCTGCACGACCCATTTCGAAGTACGCAGATATGTACGAATCACTTGTGGTTTTCGAGGCGTGATCCCTCCTGCCTATCCTGAAGTGCCTACCCCTAGACCACATGCCAGAGTAATGCCTCCCTTTTTCGCTAGGGCCAGCACTAAGGTCCAACACGTCCTGTGAAATGACCTCTCCTGCCTCCAGAGCTAGAAGCACCGCTGGGCGTAACCAGTGTCTGAATGACTCGATAGTTGATCCTGGATGTTCCGTTAACGCAGCATGACGTTGCCTCCAGTCCTCCAATGTATGGTGGTTCTTTAACACAAAAGAGTGGGCTTGCTCGTACACAACTTCACTGAGTTTTTTGAGGACGAATGCCCGTGGTAAAACCTGTTTAGCCATTTCTCGGGTTTCTCCAACACGCCACATTGGAGGGGCAGTTGGATCCAAGAGTGATGCGTATTCCGTGGCCATGACCATGGCCTCAAATGTTATGTACCCTTCTGCCATGCTTGATTCTGGTCTCGCGTGTTGGCGGACCCAATCCTTTAGTTTTTTCATGTACCTCTCGACAAAGTACATCCACCGGTACTGCACTGGTCCAGCATGGTAGATGTCACGCACTAGATGTATCATGAGGTGTGGTTGTATGTCGAAAAAACTGGGGGGCATTGTCATCTCTAAGAGACATGCTGCCTCGTAACCCTCCAACTCCAGTTGTGGAAGATCGTCCACCCGGAATTCTCTGGCACATACATTCTTAAAAAAGTTTGATACTTTGTACACAGCGGAGCGAACGTCAGCCGTCAATGTCCCCCTGATGGCAACTGCCAAATAATTGTGCAGGACATTATGCCAGTCGTGTGTCTTCATCCCTATGACTTTCTTGTCTTTGAATTTGTGAGCCATCGAGGATCCATAGTTGGACGGCGCCTTTATTGCAGCAATAGTTTCCGTTACAACTTTGAACTCCGAAGGAGTCCACACCCAAGGTGCCTTCCGGTACTTGTAATTCTTCGCACCGGTTCTAGCATCAGTAGTCACTGATACCGGAGTATGAAGCGCTGGCATCCTGTTCTCAGCCCGTAAATCCTCACGCACAGAATGTCCATCGGACTTCGATCCCTTCGCGCTCGACAGAGTCTTCATTAACGCCACACAGACATTCTTTTCAATATGCATTGGATCAAGGAGGTGCGGAGACAGTAAGTCCTGAAAACAACATCGACGTGTTAAAGCCATGTGGAATGTGCCACTGTTTTGTCAGCATCATGTGGGAAGTTACGAATTTTAAACGATTCCCTCACACAATCATATTTTCACCCGAGAGAAGGACTTACCTGAAAGTACGGCAGGCTGTAAAACGAAGACAACTGATTAATGCCGCTACCATCGGAGCCTCCGTGGTTATCTTGACTCCCAGCCGTTCTCCTAACCCATTGCCGTTGCCAAAACCGCTGGTCTGGTGTAGATGGGCTATGCCGGTGGTCTACCTTTCCGTCAAAACGGTGACAATACTGCTCCCTCCGATACCTGTGTCGCGGAGGAAGGTATTTACGATAACCTTGGTATACCATCTTGCGTAGGTGCTTCGAATAACGTGCCTCAAAATCCGTTGGATTGCATCTAGGACATGCCTTGTACCCGGACACTTGCAATCCTGAGCATAGGCCATATCCTGCCAGTTCATAGGGTCACCAACCATTGCACCAGCATACATTTCCAGCCCAATGATGTCGGCCGCAGATATAAAGGGATAATACACGATAAATCATGCAGAGATAGAGACATACCAGGCCAGTCGTGTATCGTCCATACTAACATAGCCCGGAGGTTGAATTCTTGTCTCCCCCTTGGCTCGCCTACATCATGTGCGGTCAGACCATCGTCCCACAGTAGTTTCAGTTCGTCCAGTAAAGGTCTCAAGTAGAGCTGGACATCCTTCACTTTGTTGGGTCCGGGAATGATAGTAGACAAGACAATGTGGGAGGCCTTCGTGGCCATCCAAGGGGGAAGATTCTGTATTGACAGCAGGACTGGCCATGTCGAGTGACTTAGAGAATTATGACCGTGGGGGTTAAAACCATCCATTGCTAGAGTGAAAAACACGCTACGTATGTCATATGCCTGTCCCATGTGGTTCCTGAGAAGGGTCTCAGCATGCTTGAACGCCATACCGTCCGCAGGGACCTTCAATATTCCTTCCCGTGATCTGTGGAAGTAGTACCACTGCATAAGCCTAGAAAATGTCGGGCTCCGAAACAGTCCAATCAGTCGAGGTGCCAGCGGAAAGTAATGAAACTTTTTCTGAGGAACATGACTCTTCTTCACGTCATCCCGGTATCGGCTAATACCGCAGTTCACCTTAGGGCAGTGGACTAATTGCTCAAAATCTGCCCCATAGTAGATGAAATCGTCACAAGGGCAGCAGTCTATTGTGACGTAATCCAGTCCGCATTCTGTTATTACCTTACGCGCCTCCTGCCGCGACCTGGGCATGTTGTTCTGGATGCCCTCTCCCTTGGGGGCCACGTTCTCGGCCATGCCCCGAAACCAGTCGTCCATGGCAACGTTCGAAAGCCTGTTCTTGGTCTGCAAACCGAATGCCCATATGATAAAATTAAGCCGGCTCTTTTTTGATCCAGTGTATATTGGAGTCGTCGCTTGCTGCACAATGTATGGCATGTCGTTCAGAGGTCCTCTATTAAGGTCAATGTCCCCGGCTTCGGTATGAACCATTGCTAGGTTTGTAAGGACATGTGGCATGACTTCCGCTTCTCCCCACGGTGCCCCATCGTCGGCCTCGATGTCCACGTCATCGTAGATGTCTTCGTTAACATGTACTTCCTGGACGCCTATCCGTGGTAAGTCAAGTGGCATAGGGAAAGCTGTTCGGGGATGTTCATTATCCATTGCGGTAGCATGCAACCTCCTCTCGTATGCAGCCTTTTAGTGGGAGTTCGGAAAAGCAACGTCATCAGTTACATTCAAAGGATAAATATATCTCAGAATGCGCATAGTACAATACACTGACCCTTTACCGACGAGTCGGTTAAAGTACTCTCTAATTTCATCTTACCCCCATGCGTTGGAGGAATTATTCTACATGACCTACGTGACCACTCGGCTCCAAGCCAGTAATAGAAATGCATACATATTTTTATTCTTACCTTGAACCGAGTTCCCATTCCGTGCAGTCTTAAGTGAATTCGAACAGTCGAAAACAGCCTCGTGGATGGCTTCTCTTTCCGCTCACAATGCCTGCATGGGCAAACCACCCAGAAGTTTGATCCACCAATCTGTTCTCCGTCTTCGTCTTCATCACTACCAACGTCTTTACGACGTCCGAAGTTTGGATCAGCGTCCTCTGGCGGTTGTGGTTCTTCTTCCATTAGAATCGCTCCGATGTCGACTGGAGTGTGATCCACTGGGTCGTACCCCTTTCTTTTCCGTGTCATATTGTCAGAGGAAGCCTCCAACTACTGCGCTGAAGTTGTCCCCGGAAGATGGCCTCTAGATGGCTGTAGGAGATTCTAAGTGTGGGCTACTATTCACACCTGTCTAAACTTCCAGCGGTTCATGGCCAGGTTAATAGGACATAATAGTGGCAGCTGTAGGTGTAGTCACGTAGGGCCTCCTATGTCTTAGAGCCTACCAATGACTTTAACCTCGCGAAAGTACAGTAACAAGGTACTTTACTAATCATATACGCCCAGTAACACTAGGTGGAGGCGGAATTCATGGTATGAATCGACATTTTGAGTCAAGTTGCATGCCACAATTAATGCAACTAGTAGAAATCATCGGAGGTAATAATATTCAGGGAACCCTAAGCGTTAGATGTCAAAATCATACATCATGGAGGGGGGATTGGGGTTAAATGAAACTGTGTGGGGGCTTACCAGTGGAGAGTGTTCGAGCAGCTTTTGCCCTGATTATTGTGTTTGCTTGTATAAGCGTGCCGCCGCTCAGCCGAATACTCTTTGTAGGCCCTTTCACAGCGTACTCTGCACTTGTTCTCCAGCGTCCTTGACTTCCTCAGGGTATTACTGGTCGTGTTGGCACGGCATGTGCATGCAAGTCAGTTGGGCCCGTAACCCGTAGTCAGTTGATGTTTCCGCTCGCTTGAAAAGGTGATCTACTTGAATGATACATATTCCTGGAGTCTTGGTAATCGCACCTTCATCTGCTGGAGCCCCGTGGCAGCTGTGATTTTGGACGCGAAGACTTCAGGTAAAACCTAATTCATACACCTTGAGTTTTAGTAATGTCCTTTCATGCAACGTCCAGTTCCGTATGTTTACCTCTGAGGTGAGTTCTCGCTGTTGCCACTAATGAAAACCCACGCGTATCGGTTTAGGAGAAGGTACAGAATGGGAGGGAGCGGCAAGCGGCACGGTGGTACCAGGAAGAAAAAGGACAAGACTCGGACCAAGATAGAGAAGAAGAAGGAGGGGAAGGGTGGGCGTCGCCGCGGTGGGAAGGTTAAGGACGGCGGGAGAAGCGAGGACGTCGAGGTAGTGGCCCCGCAGGCTAAAACCCTTCAGACCCTGGACGGTGGCGGCAGCAACTCCCGAAGGCAGTCGAAGCGAAGTGGTCAAGACGCCGGGCAGACATTGGCCGAACCTGTAGCCGCCCAGACAGAGTTCGCATTGGAGGGGGATTCGGCAGTGGACGAGCATGCACTCCCAAGCGGAACAGACGGTGGAGCACCTTCAACTGCGCATAACATTACGGCTGCGCACGAAGGCGACCTCGCAGCAGTGGAGTCTGGTGCTGGACCTGTTTCTCAATTGACAGCAAGTGGGTCAGTAGCTCAGAATGAGGTACCCATACCATTAGTGAATCCGCCGGAGGTTGTAGGCGTCCATTCGTTTCCTGAAGGAGTTTCCCTAAACAACTCCGTGACTGAGAGCGGCCGTGCGACACGCGGAACTACAGGATCAGTGCGACCGCGACAGAGTGGAGTCCTTGAAGTGGACCCTCCTGCAGAGACTGGGAGATCTGTCACTCCCGAGTTAGAAGTTCTCGATGGCACAGAACATGCGCGGACACCTTCTGTACCTATAGGGCCTTCGCGGGTGAATTTGGGGTCGGGTACATTTGTGAATTGCGTTGAGGTGGGTACACAGTGTCATGCCGAGTCAGGTGCCGTGGATCCCAGCGGGATAAAGGCGATTTTAGAAATCTCTCGTGCCTTTCTTTTGCTCCAGAGCTTGCCGCCTGCAGAGCGGGCTGAATTTCTCCGAAGCCATGACCTACAGGATTTGAAGGGTACAGGAGATGGGGTATCTGCACGGGTAGAGAAGTGTGCCTTGACAAGAACTCATGGGCCAATGCAGGATCAGCCGTCGCCAGTGGTAGTGGTGCACTCCCCTTTGAATGACCCGGTGAATGCAGAGAAACTCATTACCCCTCGTCACTCCGAGGAGGGGCGTGGCAATACATCCGGGACACGCACTGTTTTGTTCCCCTCGCCTGTTGGAACTACGCATTCGCTGCCGGAGTTTCCCATGCCTGACATGAGCGACCACGATTTACATACCCCTGTGCAGGTTGCAGTACCCCACACAACCCCGGCACGAGAGGAGTCACCTGGGCCGAGTTGGAAATCCGGAAATGGAAGTGCGGTGAGAGCAACATGTAAAGGTAAGGAACAGGTTGAGGACGTAAGCAGACGCCGACATGGAGAGGGCAGTCGATCCGACGGTGAGGGTGACATCTGTGCGAGTTTGAAGAAGTCCAGGAGGCGTAAGAGGAGACGTAGCAGCGGCATGGATACGTTGAATGAAGATGACACCGGGAGGTATAGTGAAGGAGGATCGCGTCGTCACAGTAAGTCGGTACGTAAGAAGAGAAGTAAAACGAGCACCCCCAGTTCAAGTAAAAGAAACAAGGACAGCGTTGGGAGGGGAAATGCCGAGGCCTCCGCAACCCCAAGCTCGCAGAAGCGGATCACTCCGCGGAAGCGAGGTCGAAGAGACGAAGAGGAGGGAGATAAATCAGACTCCTCTGATTCAAATTCATCTCAAGACACATGGGCTTCTGTTCAGGACCCTCCCCCGTGCGAAATTAACAGCGTCGGCACTCCATGTGGCGCATTTTGGGAACACATGAAGCCCTATGTCTTCGACAGAGCTGCCTCCTACTTCCCCTGGCACGTCGACTGGAACAAGCAGGACCCCGTGTTGAAGTCAAGGTTTCTTGTTCGTCTACGGCAGAAGTATCCAGGGCCGTGGCTGTCGAAGGGGGTAATGGCGCAGGTGGGCAACAATTTAAGGGAACGGCGGAATAGGTTGAAGAAGGGGTTCAAGGTGTACAAGGATCCAAAGAAGGTGAGCAGGCCTCCGGGATGCACGTTGGAGTCTTGGAAGAAGATAAACGAGGACAGGCTTGATCCGAAGAAGGCGGCGAAGTCGCAGAAGTGTAAAACTGCAGCGGATAGCAGGGTGGCGAAGGTAGGGTTCTCACACCGATGCGGCCGAGGGGGTTATCGAGGCATAGTCAAGAAGTTTGTAAGTGAGCAATTTATCCATGCCGGATTTCAAAACTCTACATTGACACAACTTTGAATTCCTCGAATCCTCCCTAGTTTTCTGTGCTCCCAGTTGCAATATATGACAATGTGCCTGTCTGTTTGCAAATGCAGGAGGCACAGTTTGGCAGACCTCCAACGTCTGTGGAGATTGAGTTTGCCCGCACGCATGCTTACTCCGGTCTTGAGAAGAAAACCAAGAAGGCGCTTCAGGAAATGAAGGCCGGTAACAAGGAAGCAGGGATTGTGGATGAGGAAGAATCCGCTGATACAGAGGTCTCCTCTGAGTCGGGATCTTCGGAAGGAGGGACCAGTAGCAGCGACGGCTCCTCCTCCGAGAGTTCCAGCGCAACGTCGTCGTCGACTTCCGGCAGCGAGTCCCCTGACGAGGAGGAGAAGAAGTAGGTGTAACGGATTACCATGCGCAATCCCGAGCGTTATGCATTGCTTGCATGGTATGATTTTGGTTTTGACATGGGATCACCTAGCATAACTGATTACGCATTATTCCTTCCACTTTACGTATGATGTTGGACTATAATTATTAGGCAGAGTAATATGAGCGGCATAGACTTGGAGACTGACAATTGTAGATTGTGAGTAGACAATATCAACGACACAAATATGTATAGCAGGTCGTGAGCGATTTTGGACACTGTTGGAAACTTGGAAACACCGTTCGTAGTGTGCTCCCACTTTAGAATAGCTCTGCATGCAAGGCGGGGACAGTGGATGGCAATCTTTACAATCGGAGTCTATAATGTATTTGTATTATCGCATAAGAAATATCAACCCCTACCGGAAATTCATTTTGAAAACAAAAAAACGCATCCATGCGACAGCTCTGATGTAATCTTGTCGGCGCATAATAATCGGCTTGTTTTGCGGGGTTTCTGGGTGACCCCTGAAAACCAGGATTCCGGTGAGCGTACCGACTAGTTAAACATCCGAGGTAATCCCGCCTAGTATGTTGCAGAGCTCACATAAGTTAATAATGTGACACGTCAGTTGACCCGGAGACGAGCGATGATGATAACCGTATGTGCCCTGCGTTCATACCCAGACATTTACCCACTATCGCAAAACCGATACCCGCCAAATCGAAATACGCAAACATCCGGATCCGGATGGTCCACGTATCAGCGAGACCATGGGTATGTATATCTCACAGGGTATGTGCATGTTACAGGGTATATATATCTTACAGGGTATGTGCATGTCACAGGGTATGTGCAAGTAAAAAGGGCCGATTCTGAGTAAGTATGATGCTGGTAAAAGCCCATTATTAAACCGCTTGGTCGATTGAGATAACGACAAACGAGCGTCCAGGGTGGACACATGAGGTCTAAATATGGCTGAGAGAACCTAGTGGAACCCGGACTTACAGGACGGTGGTAGGAGTTCCCGTATCCGTTCCCAACTACAACCACCAAAGCAACGCCGTGAACGTTATACCCTTCGAGCAACGCTATGGCCAAGGTGTTAGCAGCGTTTTGACGATTCGCAAATGAAGGATTCTAAACGTTAATAGCAACACCCACGACCATGCTATGACCGCAGAATCCTAGTAGTGACTGTTCACTAAATCTATCTTCTACTTCAACATCTGTACCAGTTGTAAGCTGAATCTGTATACATCCGCAAATATATAAGTCCTGCAGTTCCTGATAAGTCCACTACTGCAAGGAGCTCATTCATTATGGAGATAGGAGAAATCCTTGCCGATTACAAAACTTCACTATGGAGAGTTCCCCATTGCTGCTTTGACATCATCGTCGATGTTGTTGCTCCGAGAGTAAGGCGGAGGAGAGATCTGCTTCGGAGGTGCTTTGTAAGTGTCATGGTGAGGAGGTGGAGAAGGTGTGTGGTGGACGAACGGGGTATAAGGAGGGGACATGTGATTGTATCCACTGGCTGGAGGTGGGGAAATATAGTGCTGAGGAGGGTAGTAGGGAGGAGACTTGTAGTAGGGAGAGGATTCATGACGGGGAGCATCCTGATGATACGGAGGAGACTTGTAATAGTAGGGTGGTGAGTGATGGACAGTGGATTTGTGGTGGTGACTTCCTCTCTTGGGAGAGCAATCCTTCTCACGAGATTTGTGACCATGATGTTCTCGGTGACCCTCATGCTTATGCTCACCAGACTTGTGACGGTAAGGAGGAGACTCGTAATGAGGGGGAGGCGTGTAATGGTTGTTGTTTGGAGGGGAGTACCATAACCTTGACCCTACGGAAGAGCTTGAGTCTTTAGTTTCTACAGTTCTCTGCACGTCATTCTTCTGTGTTGTTGCAGCTACTTCGGATTGCTTGAAGGCGAAGGGCCCTGCGGTTAGCACGACCTTCTCGTTGGACTTCTCCTTGAGGACGAGGTTTGTTCCGGTCAAGCCTCCACCCGTGTTGGTCGGTAAAGTGCAAGTAGTTGAGCGCAAGCTTGACGTGAGCTTTGCTTTGCATCCGTTGCTACCCCACGTCTCGTAATCGTAGTCCTGGAGTAATATTGTGAACGTGCCTTGTGCGTTGGTCCTGCCAATCTCTCTGGCTTTAGAACCCTGGTTCGTGCATTCCACTTGCACCTCAGCATCTGCACATCAGATTGGCTTCCTAACTTAGTGCAACAGTTCTTGTAGCTTGAGGAACCACTACTAGGATTCTGCGGTCATAGCATGGTCGTGGGTGTTGCTATTAACGTTTAGAATCCTTCATTTGCGAATCGTCAAAACGCTGCTAACACCTTGGCCATAGCGTTGCTCGAAGGGTATAACGTTCACGGCGTTGCTTTGGTGGTTGTAGTTGGGAACGGATACGGGAACTCCTACCACCGTCCTGTAAGTCCGGGTTCCACTAGGTTCTCTCAGCCATATTTAGACCTCATGTGTCCACCCTGGACGCTCGTTTGTCGTTATCTCAATCGACCAAGCGGTTTAATAATGGGCTTTTACCAGCATCATACTTACTCAGAATCGGCCCTTTTTACTTGCACATACCCTGTGACATGCACATACCCTGTAAGATATATATACCCTGTAACATGCACATACCCTGTGAGATATACATACCCATGGTCTCGCTGATACGTGGACCATCCGGATCCGGATGTTTGCGTATTTCGATTTGGCGGGTATCGGTTTTGCGATAGTGGGTAAATGTCTGGGTATGAACGCAGGGCACATACGGTTATCATCATCGCTCGTCTCCGGGTCAACTGACGTGTCACATTATTAACTTATGTGAGCTCTGCAACATACTAGGCGGGATTACCTCGGATGTTTAACTAGTCGGTACGCTCACCGGAATCCTGGTTTTCAGGGGTCACCCAGAAACCCCGCAAAACAAGCCGATTATTATGCGCCGACAAGATTACATCAGAGCTGTCGCATGGATGCGTTTTTTTGTTTTCAAAATGAATTTCCGGTAGGGGTTGATATTTCTTATGCGATAATACAAATACATTATAGACTCCGATTGTAAAGATTGCCATCCACTGTCCCCGCCTTGCATGCAGAGCTATTCTAAAGTGGGAGCACACTACGAACGGTGTTTCCAAGTTTCCAACAGTGTCCAAAATCGCTCACGACCTGCTATACATATTTGTGTCGTTGATATTGTCTACTCACAATCTACAATTGTCAGTCTCCAAGTCTATGCCGCTCATATTACTCTGCCTAATAATTATAGTCCAACATCATACGTAAAGTGGAAGGAATAATGCGTAATCAGTTATGCTAGGTGATCCCATGTCAAAACCAAAATCATACCATGCAAGCAATGCATAACGCTCGGGATTGCGCATGGTAATCCGTTACACCTACTTCTTCTCCTCCTCGTCAGGGGACTCGCTGCCGGAAGTCGACGACGACGTTGCGCTGGAACTCTCGGAGGAGGAGCCGTCGCTGCTACTGGTCCCTCCTTCCGAAGATCCCGACTCAGAGGAGACCTCTGTATCAGCGGATTCTTCCTCATCCACAATCCCTGCTTCCTTGTTACCGGCCTTCATTTCCTGAAGCGCCTTCTTGGTTTTCTTCTCAAGACCGGAGTAAGCATGCGTGCGGGCAAACTCAATCTCCACAGACGTTGGAGGTCTGCCAAACTGTGCCTCCTGCATTTGCAAACAGACAGGCACATTGTCATATATTGCAACTGGGAGCACAGAAAACTAGGGAGGATTCGAGGAATTCAAAGTTGTGTCAATGTAGAGTTTTGAAATCCGGCATGGATAAATTGCTCACTTACAAACTTCTTGACTATGCCTCGATAACCCCCTCGGCCGCATCGGTGTGAGAACCCTACCTTCGCCACCCTGCTATCCGCTGCAGTTTTACACTTCTGCGACTTCGCCGCCTTCTTCGGATCAAGCCTGTCCTCGTTTATCTTCTTCCAAGACTCCAACGTGCATCCCGGAGGCCTGCTCACCTTCTTTGGATCCTTGTACACCTTGAACCCCTTCTTCAACCTATTCCGCCGTTCCCTTAAATTGTTGCCCACCTGCGCCATTACCCCCTTCGACAGCCACGGCCCTGGATACTTCTGCCGTAGACGAACAAGAAACCTTGACTTCAACACGGGGTCCTGCTTGTTCCAGTCGACGTGCCAGGGGAAGTAGGAGGCAGCTCTGTCGAAGACATAGGGCTTCATGTGTTCCCAAAATGCGCCACATGGAGTGCCGACGCTGTTAATTTCGCACGGGGGAGGGTCCTGAACAGAAGCCCATGTGTCTTGAGATGAATTTGAATCAGAGGAGTCTGATTTATCTCCCTCCTCTTCGTCTCTTCGACCTCGCTTCCGCGGAGTGATCCGCTTCTGCGAGCTTGGGGTTGCGGAGGCCTCGGCATTTCCCCTCCCAACGCTGTCCTTGTTTCTTTTACTTGAACTGGGGGTGCTCGTTTTACTTCTCTTCTTACGTACCGACTTACTGTGACGACGCGATCCTCCTTCACTATACCTCCCGGTGTCATCTTCATTCAACGTATCCATGCCGCTGCTACGTCTCCTCTTACGCCTCCTGGACTTCTTCAAACTCGCACAGATGTCACCCTCACCGTCGGATCGACTGCCCTCTCCATGTCGGCGTCTGCTTACGTCCTCAACCTGTTCCTTACCTTTACATGTTGCTCTCACCGCACTTCCATTTCCGGATTTCCAACTCGGCCCAGGTGACTCCTCTCGTGCCGGGGTTGTGTGGGGTACTGCAACCTGCACAGGGGTATGTAAATCGTGGTCGCTCATGTCAGGCATGGGAAACTCCGGCAGCGAATGCGTAGTTCCAACAGGCGAGGGGAACAAAACAGTGCGTGTCCCGGATGTATTGCCACGCCCCTCCTCGGAGTGACGAGGGGTAATGAGTTTCTCTGCATTCACCGGGTCATTCAAAGGGGAGTGCACCACTACCACTGGCGACGGCTGATCCTGCATTGGCCCATGAGTTCTTGTCAAGGCACACTTCTCTACCCGTGCAGATACCCCATCTCCTGTACCCTTCAAATCCTGTAGGTCATGGCTTCGGAGAAATTCAGCCCGCTCTGCAGGCGGCAAGCTCTGGAGCAAAAGAAAGGCACGAGAGATTTCTAAAATCGCCTTTATCCCGCTGGGATCCACGGCACCTGACTCGGCATGACACTGTGTACCCACCTCAACGCAATTCACAAATGTACCCGACCCCAAATTCACCCGCGAAGGCCCTATAGGTACAGAAGGTGTCCGCGCATGTTCTGTGCCATCGAGAACTTCTAACTCGGGAGTGACAGATCTCCCAGTCTCTGCAGGAGGGTCCACTTCAAGGACTCCACTCTGTCGCGGTCGCACTGATCCTGTAGTTCCGCGTGTCGCACGGCCGCTCTCAGTCACGGAGTTGTTTAGGGAAACTCCTTCAGGAAACGAATGGACGCCTACAACCTCCGGCGGATTCACTAATGGTATGGGTACCTCATTCTGAGCTACTGACCCACTTGCTGTCAATTGAGAAACAGGTCCAGCACCAGACTCCACTGCTGCGAGGTCGCCTTCGTGCGCAGCCGTAATGTTATGCGCAGTTGAAGGTGCTCCACCGTCTGTTCCGCTTGGGAGTGCATGCTCGTCCACTGCCGAATCCCCCTCCAATGCGAACTCTGTCTGGGCGGCTACAGGTTCGGCCAATGTCTGCCCGGCGTCTTGACTACTTCGCTTCGACTGCCTTCGGGAGTTGCTGCCGCCACCGTCCAGGGTCTGAAGGGTTTTAGCCTGCGGGGCCACTACCTCGACGTCCTCGCTTCTCCCGCCGTCCTTAACCTTCCCACCGCGGCGACGCCCACCCTTCCCCTCCTTCTTCTTCTCTATCTTGGTCCGAGTCTTGTCCTTTTTCTTCCTGGTACCACCGTGCCGCTTGCCGCTCCCTCCCATTCTGTACCTTCTCCTAAACCGATACGCGTGGGTTTTCATTAGTGGCAACAGCGAGAACTCACCTCAGAGGTAAACATACGGAACTGGACGTTGCATGAAAGGACATTACTAAAACTCAAGGTGTATGAATTAGGTTTTACCTGAAGTCTTCGCGTCCAAAATCACAGCTGCCACGGGGCTCCAGCAGATGAAGGTGCGATTACCAAGACTCCAGGAATATGTATCATTCAAGTAGATCACCTTTTCAAGCGAGCGGAAACATCAACTGACTACGGGTTACGGGCCCAACTGACTTGCATGCACATGCCGTGCCAACACGACCAGTAATACCCTGAGGAAGTCAAGGACGCTGGAGAACAAGTGCAGAGTACGCTGTGAAAGGGCCTACAAAGAGTATTCGGCTGAGCGGCGGCACGCTTATACAAGCAAACACAATAATCAGGGCAAAAGCTGCTCGAACACTCTCCACTGGTAAGCCCCCACACAGTTTCATTTAACCCCAATCCCCCCTCCATGATGTATGATTTTGACATCTAACGCTTAGGGTTCCCTGAATATTATTACCTCCGATGATTTCTACTAGTTGCATTAATTGTGGCATGCAACTTGACTCAAAATGTCGATTCATACCATGAATTCCGCCTCCACCTAGTGTTACTGGGCGTATATGATTAGTAAAGTACCTTGTTACTGTACTTTCGCGAGGTTAAAGTCATTGGTAGGCTCTAAGACATAGGAGGCCCTACGTGACTACACCTACAGCTGCCACTATTATGTCCTATTAACCTGGCCATGAACCGCTGGAAGTTTAGACAGGTGTGAATAGTAGCCCACACTTAGAATCTCCTACAGCCATCTAGAGGCCATCTTCCGGGGACAACTTCAGCGCAGTAGTTGGAGGCTTCCTCTGACAATATGACACGGAAAAGAAAGGGGTACGACCCAGTGGATCACACTCCAGTCGACATCGGAGCGATTCTAATGGAAGAAGAACCACAACCGCCAGAGGACGCTGATCCAAACTTCGGACGTCGTAAAGACGTTGGTAGTGATGAAGACGAAGACGGAGAACAGATTGGTGGATCAAACTTCTGGGTGGTTTGCCCATGCAGGCATTGTGAGCGGAAAGAGAAGCCATCCACGAGGCTGTTTTCGACTGTTCGAATTCACTTAAGACTGCACGGAATGGGAACTCGGTTCAAGGTAAGAATAAAAATATGTATGCATTTCTATTACTGGCTTGGAGCCGAGTGGTCACGTAGGTCATGTAGAATAATTCCTCCAACGCATGGGGGTAAGATGAAATTAGAGAGTACTTTAACCGACTCGTCGGTAAAGGGTCAGTGTATTGTACTATGCGCATTCTGAGATATATTTATCCTTTGAATGTAACTGATGACGTTGCTTTTCCGAACTCCCACTAAAAGGCTGCATACGAGAGGAGGTTGCATGCTACCGCAATGGATAATGAACATCCCCGAACAGCTTTCCCTATGCCACTTGACTTACCACGGATAGGCGTCCAGGAAGTACATGTTAACGAAGACATCTACGATGACGTGGACATCGAGGCCGACGATGGGGCACCGTGGGGAGAAGCGGAAGTCATGCCACATGTCCTTACAAACCTAGCAATGGTTCATACCGAAGCCGGGGACATTGACCTTAATAGAGGACCTCTGAACGACATGCCATACATTGTGCAGCAAGCGACGACTCCAATATACACTGGATCAAAAAAGAGCCGGCTTAATTTTATCATATGGGCATTCGGTTTGCAGACCAAGAACAGGCTTTCGAACGTTGCCATGGACGACTGGTTTCGGGGCATGGCCGAGAACGTGGCCCCCAAGGGAGAGGGCATCCAGAACAACATGCCCAGGTCGCGGCAGGAGGCGCGTAAGGTAATAACAGAATGCGGACTGGATTACGTCACAATAGACTGCTGCCCTTGTGACGATTTCATCTACTATGGGGCAGATTTTGAGCAATTAGTCCACTGCCCTAAGGTGAACTGCGGTATTAGCCGATACCGGGATGACGTGAAGAAGAGTCATGTTCCTCAGAAAAAGTTTCATTACTTTCCGCTGGCACCTCGACTGATTGGACTGTTTCGGAGCCCGACATTTTCTAGGCTTATGCAGTGGTACTACTTCCACAGATCACGGGAAGGAATATTGAAGGTCCCTGCGGACGGTATGGCGTTCAAGCATGCTGAGACCCTTCTCAGGAACCACATGGGACAGGCATATGACATACGTAGCGTGTTTTTCACTCTAGCAATGGATGGTTTTAACCCCCACGGTCATAATTCTCTAAGTCACTCGACATGGCCAGTCCTGCTGTCAATACAGAATCTTCCCCCTTGGATGGCCACGAAGGCCTCCCACATTGTCTTGTCTACTATCATTCCCGGACCCAACAAAGTGAAGGATGTCCAGCTCTACTTGAGACCTTTACTGGACGAACTGAAACTACTGTGGGACGATGGTCTGACCGCACATGATGTAGGCGAGCCAAGGGGGAGACAAGAATTCAACCTCCGGGCTATGTTAGTATGGACGATACACGACTGGCCTGGTATGTCTCTATCTCTGCATGATTTATCGTGTATTATCCCTTTATATCTGCGGCCGACATCATTGGGCTGGAAATGTATGCTGGTGCAATGGTTGGTGACCCTATGAACTGGCAGGATATGGCCTATGCTCAGGATTGCAAGTGTCCGGGTACAAGGCATGTCCTAGATGCAATCCAACGGATTTTGAGGCACGTTATTCGAAGCACCTACGCAAGATGGTATACCAAGGTTATCGTAAATACCTTCCTCCGCGACACAGGTATCGGAGGGAGCAGTATTGTCACCGTTTTGACGGAAAGGTAGACCACCGGCATAGCCCATCTACACCAGACCAGCGGTTTTGGCAACGGCAATGGGTTAGGAGAACGGCTGGGAGTCAAGATAACCACGGAGGCTCCGATGGTAGCGGCATTAATCAGTTGTCTTCGTTTTACAGCCTGCCGTACTTTCAGGTAAGTCCTTCTCTCGGGTGAAAATATGATTGTGTGAGGGAATCGTTTAAAATTCGTAACTTCCCACATGATGCTGACAAAACAGTGGCACATTCCACATGGCTTTAACACGTCGATGTTGTTTTCAGGACTTACTGTCTCCGCACCTCCTTGATCCAATGCATATTGAAAAGAATGTCTGTGTGGCGTTAATGAAGACTCTGTCGAGCGCGAAGGGATCGAAGTCCGATGGACATTCTGTGCGTGAGGATTTACGGGCTGAGAACAGGATGCCAGCGCTTCATACTCCGGTATCAGTGACTACTGATGCTAGAACCGGTGCGAAGAATTACAAGTACCGGAAGGCACCTTGGGTGTGGACTCCTTCGGAGTTCAAAGTTGTAACGGAAACTATTGCTGCAATAAAGGCGCCGTCCAACTATGGATCCTCGATGGCTCACAAATTCAAAGACAAGAAAGTCATAGGGATGAAGACACACGACTGGCATAATGTCCTGCACAATTATTTGGCAGTTGCCATCAGGGGGACATTGACGGCTGACGTTCGCTCCGCTGTGTACAAAGTATCAAACTTTTTTAAGAATGTATGTGCCAGAGAATTCCGGGTGGACGATCTTCCACAACTGGAGTTGGAGGGTTACGAGGCAGCATGTCTCTTAGAGATGACAATGCCCCCCAGTTTTTTCGACATACAACCACACCTCATGATACATCTAGTGCGTGACATCTACCATGCTGGACCAGTGCAGTACCGGTGGATGTACTTTGTCGAGAGGTACATGAAAAAACTAAAGGATTGGGTCCGCCAACACGCGAGACCAGAATCAAGCATGGCAGAAGGGTACATAACATTTGAGGCCATGGTCATGGCCACGGAATACGCATCACTCTTGGATCCAACTGCCCCTCCAATGTGGCGTGTTGGAGAAACCCGAGAAATGGCTAAACAGGTTTTACCACGGGCATTCGTCCTCAAAAAACTCAGTGAAGTTGTGTACGAGCAAGCCCACTCTTTTGTGTTAAAGAACCACCATACATTGGAGGACTGGAGGCAACGTCATGCTGCGTTAACGGAACATCCAGGATCAACTATCGAGTCATTCAGACACTGGTTACGCCCAGCGGTGCTTCTAGCTCTGGAGGCAGGAGAGGTCATTTCACAGGACGTGTTGGACCTTAGTGCTGGCCCTAGCGAAAAAGGGAGGCATTACTCTGGCATGTGGTCTAGGGGTAGGCACTTCAGGATAGGCAGGAGGGATCACGCCTCGAAAACCACAAGTGATTCGTACATATCTGCGTACTTCGAAATGGGTCGTGCAGGCCGACTGGAGTTTGTAGGGCAGATAGACAGCATAATAATGTTGGATTATGATACTGTGAAACAGACGCTCATACGAGGGAATTGGTGGCAGAATAACCAAACAGAGCGGCGTAAGAGCACCACACTTGTAATGGACGAATGCGGCGTGAACAGGGTTCTAGCGCGGGAGTTTCTCAACTCTCATCTCCAGAGACATGAACCTTTTATATATCCGGAAGACTGTAACCAGGTATTTCTCGTCGATGATAGGCTGCATAGGCAGTGGAAGCTTGTGGTGGACGCTGAGGCTCGCAGGCGGCGTGTGTTTGAGATTAATGTCCCCGAAGTGGCAGCTACCTACGGGGATGGGGGCGTAGCGGTAGAAGACGACGACAACGAGGCCGTCCAAATAGAGGACCCCGCTTCGTCCGATGATGAGAGGGTGCTTGAGGACAACCTGGATGAGTTGCATGAGAACATACCCCTTGTATACCGTAGACGTAGACGGGTCTTAGAGGACCATGTCCTTGATCCCGAGCAGGAAGAAGAAATAAGACTTGACGATGTGGAAGTGGCGGGTAATTCAGAAGATGACGGCGAATATGCCGGAATTGTCGAAGTGGACGAGAGTGACAGCAACTCCGATTACGAGACACTGGAGCTCTAACGTGGACACATGTTAGGGCCGAACTGAGACTTCACCTGTATCCTTCTAAACATATGTGGAGAGAAGTCACGGTCCACATTTAACAGTTTCTAAGCATAGGGTAAGCGGCAATATTCCATAGTGATGCATGGTAGTTTCGGTATTACAGACAACGTGTTTTTTGGGGCGGTGTTGTAGTGTTTCCAATGGATTCTGGAGCGCAGTCTCTGCAAAGAGAGCAGGAAAACAGGGCCAGGAAGCGGCAGAGGAGGGAACGGATAGTGGATGGAGTACGCGAAGGCGAAACGCTGGGGGATTCACTGATCCGGGAGCTGGAGGAGGCAGAGGCCGAACTGATGGCGAACTGGAGCAGACGGCACTGGCTTGAAGGAGTCACATTGTTTCTTTCGAAGCCTATTCATTCAACGTAAGATCCTTGAACAGAAAAGTCTTCTCCAGTGCATAGTCATTTTGTCGATTTCCGTTGTATACCATGTTAATTTGGAGTACGCTTGGTGTGCAGAAATCCAGATTCCCTGGCAATTGCGTCGCTACAACTTCGCACGATATGCATACAAGCGGAATGCTTGGGCGCCGAGGTTGTGGATAAACTAGACGAACGTGTAACTCATGTTATAATGTATAGGAAGCCTGGGCTTACACTTGACCCGAAACACGTGCAACGGAGGTGCTAAATTCCTCGGACACCTTAACACTCATCTTGTCATATTTGTTTAATCTTTTCCTGTATGCCGAATTTGCTAACATGAACCAATCGGGCGTGGCGACGGACACAGTGATAATGTGAAGTGGCTTCTGCTTGGCAGCTTATTTTGGCAGCACGGCATGGACATTGTCGCTCCTACAGGGGAGCAATGCGGTGAAGAACATTGCCGGAAAGTAGTCTACCACGACTGGCTGGTTCATTCTGTGGCTTCGGGGAAGTTACTTCCTGTAGACGATTACTTGGCTATGGACATCTGAAGCCAGTCGTAGTGGCGACTGTAGCTGGTTACAGAAATTGGGGACTGCAGGATGGCCTCCGGCACGGTCCTTTGTATTGGAATGGCAGAAACGAACATGAATAAAATTTTATAACATGACGGTGACATTACCGTCGTGCTTGATGAGACTTAGTGGTGGGATGTGACGTGAGTTTAAGAGTTGATGAAACAACGATTGCACTGAAACAAACCAAGTTTGCAAGTATTGATCGTACCATAGGCGGCTCCGTAGATTGCTGACTGAAATAAAACCGAAAGCGTGAAGAGCATGGACGACCATTGTAACCGTATGAACCTGAGGTGATATGTGCGGCATAAATTAAAAAGCCACGCCCAAGTAACATTTCCTGATCATGGCACTGATATTTCTTGATTCCGAGGAGAAGGCGGCAAGGAAGTTGGGCGGTGGCCTTATGAAGTGGGGATCCACTGAAGCCGTGTGGGTCTTATTGCGACAACGCATATGTGCTGACGTTGCTGTCCATCTTAATAGCAGTTTCGTCTGAGTCGAAGCATGAGTGTAGCCGCCAACATCGGTAACTGCACATGCCGTAAGAAGTACATAGCATACGCGACAACAACGCCTTAACGTAGTGGAGTGTAGCCGAGAGTGAGCACCAGGGGACTTGGCCACCAGGAAGTCTGTAGTAATGTCTACATAAGTCGCCGATGTGGGAATGTTCAATTATCTGTTCCACTACGCAGGGCCGGCTAAGTGGCTGTTACGGTAACGTTCTGGCCTACTGTAGATGGAGAGAAGTCATTGAACACAGTGTGGTACAGATACTAGATGTGCAGATAAGTAACGTACACGAATGCAGGCGTTTTCTTAATGAATCGTTTTTTTTTCATCAGCGTGCATACTGATTCTTGCTATGTGTAGTCATAGTAGTAATTCTGAATGATTCCAGTCGTTCATCCTGTTTACCGATATTCGCTGATAATTGACGACGGATGTCTGCAGAGGTGAAACGTTCTAGCGCTGTGAGGGAGACGGGGAAACATGCGTCAGCACGGCAAAGCGCGAAGGCGGGACACTAATTGCCGCCTGTGCGTCGACTGGAGTCCGCCACAAGGGGGATACGTGAAGAGCATCAGGGACGCAGATGTTGAAGATGTAGTGTTCCCCCTCCTGTGCCGCACCTCGGCCCAGGGACACTCTAGACTGTCGCTTCTGACGAAGTTAAGGGGAATTAACCGGAAGTGGAGGTCGTTGGCTGACAGTAGCAATGACTGGGTAGACTTTGTTTGGATGAAACCACAGTTTCGGCTTTGGTTGCAGAATAGGAATACGAGAGACATGGCCATTGCCGAGGGTAGAGAGAAAGGGTGTCCGAGGCATCCTTTGATCACATTGGACGATCTTCTATTCAACCCCCTTTTTTGTGACCCAGCGGATATCATCAGAAACAGAGAGCGTTTGGCGAAGGTGGAGGAGTAGCGTTCTGAGTGTTGTAAGCTATCATTCTTAGTAGAAACAGTAATGCAACGGGTAGAAGCAATCAACCAAGTGAGGATTAACCGCCATAATCACTGAAATGGCCATGCAGTATTGTATTAGCCCTCCAATACATTACAACTATACTAAGATTTGTATAGAACATTTATTCAAGGTTTATACGCATTTCATGGAACTTTTATGGTAAGTAGAGAAATATAAATTTTAAATATAAAGCACATGACTATTATGAGTACATGGATGAATGAAAAATATAAGAAGTGACAAAAAATAAAATTATAATAAATTAAATATTTTTTAAATAACTTAAAAAATATAAAATAATTAAAATTTGTACCAAAAAGAAGAATTATTAGCAGAAGAGGCGAATATTATTCAAAATGATAAAGAAGGTTAAATAACAAAATAAGGATAGAAGATTAAAAAAAAAAAAAAAAAAATAAAATAAAAAGAAACAAACAATTTAGAAACAAAGGGGATAAATGAAAGAGAGAAGTGGTTTCAGTCAATAGGCTATTGAGAGGATAAGAAGGGGAAACTTAAATTAGAGTATGAGAAGATCAGGAAGCAGAGAAAAAAATAAAAAATTTAAAAAACTAAACAAAAAATAAAAAAAGGATAATTGTATTAGAACAAATTTCGAATACGTATCAGAAATGGTGGAAAATCCATGAATGATCACCATATTTCTTCAGAATAAAATAAGGTAATGGAAAAAATGATAGACATGAAATGAAGGTTAAAAAAAATATTGATGACGGGACGATAGTTAAAAAAAAAGAACAGAAATTAATAAACAAAAAATTGAAAACATAATAGAAGAAGTAGAATAGGTAGTTGACAGAATGGAAAATGACAAAAAATTGGAAAAAAACAACACATATATGATGTGGGAGTAAGCATAATTTAGAGGTAGTCATACATAAAATCGTAGAAAAGAAGGGAAGGGAAAGTAACAAGGGCTAGATAGAATCACAAAGACAGAACAAAATTATAAGGGAAATTAAAAAAAAAAAAAATTAACGTCAAGAGAAAAGTCATAATATGTCTTCAACAGAACTATAAATAAAATTAACACACACTAATGGGAATGAAATAAAGATAATTTAAATGGATGAATAAGGAGACAATTGAAACATAAGAAGTAGTAATGTATGATTTAAGTAGTATTAAAAAAACACAAAGAAGTAAGGGTCCTGAACAATGCATGCATAGCTGTTATAAAAAATGATTTCAATATTCCTGTGTTGATTCGCATACACGCAGAGGTAATACAGTTACCCACCAACTCCAAACCACGGAATCACTGGCATCAAGAGAGCGACCTCCCTTCTCTTTAGCGAAAAGTCTATGCAGAACAGCAGTGACGTGTGTTTCGAATTGTCTTTTGTCCATAATGGGGCCGAGGAACGAGGATAGCAGCCATGGTGTGTGTGGGAACGAAAAAACGTTGCTTAGCACTCGGAGCGAGTTGAAAACAGAGGGAATCGTCCGAGACGTTGCAAAAAAATAGCGGCGTTGCTTCCAAAACGTTGTTACGACCCCCGATTCCTAGTAGTGAACGCAACATTGACATCGTGATATCTCCGATGTCTAAAACTTAGAAATATTCCACTAACTATGAGGACATGTATGTTACCTTTTAGTAGTTCATGATGCTGTGATTGTCCTTCGCAGTAGACCACACCCTGAACAACAACCTTTGGAATCTTCCCGTTCCCGGACGTCGCTGCAACGTCGACAAACATCCAGGAGGTGATGCACCATGCGGCAGCTATGACAGTGAGCAACTGATGTCGCTGTGGCCATGTCTGCTGTTCCTCCATCCTCAACAGCTATCTATCTCAACTGCATGCCAATTATCAAACGTGGCTGTTTATGACTTCAGCACTGGAGGACTCTAGACAAACTTCAAGGCATTGTATTGGAGACAACGATTGTGAGAGAGCTGAAATTGGACGATTCCGTGTTTCGCCTTTATACCATCAGATTCACCGGAGTCCGCTGGCTCACTTGAATGTACATGATTCGTTTGTCATGACGCACCAGGACGTGATCGCATAACGTGAGTGAAACTGCAGGTCCACTTGTGTCTTACCAACCACGCAGAGATAATTCTCAATGGAGCCTGTTTGCAATTATGTTGCTGCCTTGACCTTAATTGATTGGCATGCTCTTGATGTGTTCATGTGTAAGAAAAACGAACCTGGTATTTAGTTCAGCACCGGTTGTGTTGATTACTGGTATACATTACAGAATGTAATTGTAGAGAGGAATAGATAATCAATCTGCCTAATTCTGGACCTGCTGGCATAGAAACAATCTGATCCCTTGACCTTGAAAGCACATCAAAATTCAACCTCAATGACCCATTCTTCTGGAAGAATGCTATAAAGATTACCTGGCCATTCTCAGTCGAAGTAAATTAACAGTAGAATGATCAACTGGTTTTGGTTGCAAAACTAGTCAAAGTATATCATCATGAAATTCCAGGTACAGTACTCAGAGAATATCTTTCACAGCAAGTCGACTAACCAACTGCACCTTGTTGTGTGAGTCAACTGGTATGGCTACTCAAGGATTAACCAGCAAGTGTAAGCAGACTCCAAGACATGTGCTGCCCTGGTACTGTTGATACAATCAGCATTCAGCCACTCAACAGCCCTTGTCACGACCCAGCTCATTACCTTAAGCTCAGTTTTTTTTTTATAATTTTTTTTTTTTTTTTTTTTTTTTATAATTTATAATTTTAGTCTAGCGGTGAATACATTACGCATCGGAGCCGTCGGGGGAGGAGAGGCAAAGTCGGCAATGCGACTCGATCTTCTCCTCGCATGGATTTCATATCATTAAACGTACATACCAGTAGATGTTGATAATCTTTAAACTTAGTTAAAAAGAAAGCCGAACAGTCTCATTTGAAATACATTGTATAATTACTTTGCATCCCCATCACCACAAACTCAAATTGTTGGGATAGAATTCACACTCATCTAAGCAAAGAAAATTGAAACTCAAACCAATTGGACTTCACTACTTAGAGCCACCAATTTTCATTCAAGGAAACACGCATGTACATAACCACTGTGGCATTCAAAACCAACAGGGTTGCCAGCTCAGCAGAGGCTCCCAGACCCCCAAAACCAACACTATCTAGGAAACAATCTTCATCGAATGTACCCGTCCGGTAGAGAATGGCGGCTCACTGTTCAAAAACCACTGCAGACCGTTAAGAATTCAAACTTGGCGCCGACAGAGAACCCGGCTCATCAACTCAACACGACCACTCTCTCTCTCTCACCGACGCCCCATTTCACAATCCCACACAATCAGATGACGCTTCAACCCACTCCGATCACCATTCCATGCATCCAAAGTAGCTGCAGAGCTCTCCATGCAACTTGTAAGTCTCACAATCACACCTCTCTACCATGTGATTGCACCTCATGGTTATGTGATCAAGTATGTATGTGGAGTTTGTGGGTTTACATCTCGGTGATTGCATTTATGTGTGAAGATTGCTGCTGAGAATGATCGTAAGTGTGGAGGTTAGGTTGCTGTGTTTGGTGTTGTGATCATGCAGTCGGGTTTCGGGTTTTGGGTTTTTGTGGGTTTTGTGGATTTTGTGGATTTTGTGGATGTTTGTGATTTTGCATGAGGTTGAGTTTGGGTATGTGGGTGGTGGGAGTGGTAGTTTTTGCAGCTATTTGACGTTAGGTTTGGTGATGTGATCGTGTAGGATTAGCTGGGATCTGGGTTTGTGCTGGATGTTTGGGAATGTGGAGTGTGATGCTATATTTTGGGTTTGATTTTTGATTGTGTGTAGGTGGTGGGAGTGATCGTTATGGAGTTTTTGCAGATATCGTGGAGTCGGGTTGTGTGATTAAGTGGGTTTAAATTTTTTAGGGGGTGTTTGGGACGTGGAGTATGGTGAAGCATTTGGGTGGGATAGTTGAGTTGAGTTGAGTTTAGTTGCAGCCATGTTTTAGTTTTGTGTGGGATTGGATCGCATCTGTTAGTTGTTCCATTCGGTAGAGCTTAATGTGGAAGACAGAGAGGAAGATGCATGTATGTCATGGATCGTTCGATGTTGAATCTCGTTGTGGAGTTCACTTTACTCGAGTCTCCAATTTCGCTCTCTTTTTCTGTTTGAGAGTTTCTTTCTATTTTGTCAGTGGTTAGTGATCTGGCGCTGGTGCTGGAGTTTTAAAACGGGAAGCGATTGCTCTTGGAGCAAAGTGTAATGGCACTGGGAGAGGTTTTCACATGACTGTCTGATGGTCATCTTCGTGTGAGCAGAGTTGAGAATTGGGAGTAGGCTTCATCGACTTGGAGCGGAGGAAGATGATGGGCGGTACTGTGCCCTTGTTTGGTAAATTGCTAAACTCTCCGACGATTCCAGGGCAGAGAATGTGAGATGGATTTCGAGTCATTTCTTGAAGCATGAGCAGGAACGAAGTAAATTAGATGTGCAGGCTTTTAAGTGATCTTGTACTCAAGTTTGTGATGAGTTCGCTTCAATCCATTTCCTGATGACATGGGAGAGTTTACGTTGAGTAGTTTTCCAATCTGATTTGTTGGTTGTCTACGACAACGTTTCGTGAGCTACCTTGTTCACTACCTCGGGTTATGTAATTATGCGTAGATGATGCCTTCAACACCGAAGCGAAGAAGGTTACTGCTGTCTATAAACGCCGTCCGAAGAAGTCTCAGGAGCCTCAACTTCCGGATCGCACGAGCTCAGGTTGGGGGACCACCGGGGGCAAATCCGACGGAATATTTGTTTTTAGGGATGAGGGGTACGTATATCTTCATGTCGTGTTGATAATTTGCTCATCCGAATAAGCTTATCCGAGAGAGATGGGCTTCTTCAGGTCTACATCCATGTTTATTGATTACAGTAGTTTGGTGCTCCATTTGTACCAATAAATATTGATTAGAACGAGCACGAAGTTGAGAGCAGTATGAGACTAAATTTGCTGCAAGTGAGCTGAATCCCAGCGGGACTTCGAGCCGTTGTGAGATGTCTGACATACTTTGTTATATTTTTTGCATTGGCAGGGCGAACAAGGTCGTCCCAGGAAGGAAGGACAGGCCGGGAAGGAAAGATAGTTGGCTCAATCGGTCCCTTTCGTTTAGGTACATGGTGGTTCATCTTCTTGCGGCCGGTTATTGCCAAACCATGAGTATTTGGATGTGAAGAGATATTTTTAATGCATTTGCCAAAAGTATCTGAAGGTGTCTCATCGCTCGTCATGTTAATGTGATTGCAGAGGAAGACGAAGTAGCCTTGTGCCTACTTACCGACAACCGTTGGCCTCTCTCACGAATACCGTTCATGTTAGTCCATCACAGGGGCTTCTCAAGAAAAAGCCAGTTAATACGACCGCGGTAAGCATCTCATTGTCATCCGAATCATTTGCGTCCTTCTTTGAACAAGAGATAACCCTTCGTGGGATGTAATTACAATTTATGCTTTAATATTAGCTTGATCGGATTCTTAAATTGTCACAGATGACTTGCTTATCAAGGAGGACGAGCGAAGTACACCTTGTTCCGTTGTTGTGCCTTAGTGTTCGGGGGTATTTTGAACCTGCACCTCTTTGCAATGGAAGAATTTCTAACATGAACAGGTTCTTGTACACCAGAGTGTCAGGAGGACATGGGCTGGTGTCCCATCTTCATTTGTGAAAGAACAGCGGGCATTCTTTGCAGATGTCGATGCTTTCGATTTGGATGCGAAGGAGGCTTTCTATGGCCCTTCTCCTAGGAAGCAACCAACACATCTGAGGGAGAGTCTAGATTACGCAAAATCTCAAATGCTAAACTACAAATTTGTATATGGCGAAGCACTTCGTAATTCTACTCTATCAGAGAGTGAATTGCTGAGTGCTGCTCTACGGACCCCGCACCGAGCTTTTGGTAAACCGGAATCCAAAAAACTCCATGCGCCTGTTCCTCCACCGTTGACGACTGAGGAAAACGATGATCTCTCCTGGCTGTCTATTGATCCTCGCGTCCGAATCGATGAAGACATCCCTTCACCAGAAATACTGAGAGACAAACCCATTACACGGCGCAGCAGTAGGCTTTCTGCAGATGCGTCCAGCCGCAGGGAAAGCTCTCATCGTTTATCAGATAGTTCTTGGATCAGCTACGAGCAAGAACTTCAACTGGCTCAGATTCAGGCATCTCCAGATGTTTACGCCTGGGACCAACCAATGAGACGGCGGAGCAGCAGGTCTTCTGTGGACTCCGCTAGCCAGGGAAGGAACAGCAGAAGTATAGGCAGCGTTGGTGAGGAGACACCAACTCCAGTTGGTATGCTTACAATGGAAGACAATGCAATTCTTGATTTTGAAACTGCGACTCTGCTCACTCGATTGGAGTCCTTACATATCAGGGAAGAGGACAATCACTATCCGATGCTTAGGAGGAGCGTTTGCACGCCAGTGTCTGAGGGGGTTGAAGAGGAGGTGGAAGAGGATGGCGGAGTTCAAATTAACGGTGTGTTCCGCAAGATAAGTCATTGTACACCAGTGCCTGAGGGGTCTGAAGAGGAGAATGAAGAAGAGTTGGACAGACTCGGTGATGCTGCTTCTGAGGAAGGCGTTGCTGATAATGCCGGGCATGTGCTGGAACCAGACGCCCGTCTGTCAATATTTGATATACTCATGCAAGAATGTCGTCAAACGGAGATCCTGACCTTGAGTGAAGCTCTTTCAGATTTCTGGTGATTACTCTCTGATATTCACTTCTTGATGTGAACGTTGCTTCTTTTTGCCTGTCGCACCCATCAATTATAGCAGTGCGAATCAGGAAGTGTTTGAATTGTATTTGTATCTATTTGAGTCGAAGCGTTGATTTTTTATAACCTTTCGAGTTTCTCTTAGTTTCATGTGATTGAATCGCTGCCTGTACTTCTGTGATTGAAATCCTTACTTTTTTGTTACCTTGCCATGGAGTCGCAATACGTCTTCTGTTGCAGGGAAACCACTGTTCCCGAAGTATCCTTAACACTTGTTTGTCCCTTTGTGACAGTGATTTGAGCGAGATCAAGAAACTGGGAGAGGGAACATTTGGAGAGGCTTTTAAAGGAGGCGGGAATGTTTTCAAGATTGTGCCCATGGATGGAAGATTTCAAGTTAATGGAGAAACCCAGAAGGTACACGAGTTGAATCTGCATTTTGAATTCCCTGTACTGGAAGCAATAAGATTTTTGGTGTTGGTTGATCGTCCTACATTAATGGTTCGACTACTAATCACCTAGCAACTACTGTCACATCTGAGATTCTTGAAATGTGCATAACTAGATGTACTCGATGGTTGCAGTCATCAGGAGAAATGTTAAGCGAAGTGGTTTTGTCCAACGCTTTAAACAAGTTGCGGGGTGGGCCAATGAGAGATGAACCCAACATTTGCAATACATTCGTTGAGACAAAAGCGTAAGAATCTTGTCATTTAAGTTTCGGAAGGTTTAATCTACTCTTATGTTATGTCACTGTTAATCCTTTGCAACCGTTTTCCAGCATATAAAAATTTAACTTTTTGGTTCAGTATACGAAGGGGCAGTAGTATGATGTATCTACGCATAGAGTGCCATCATAAATCAAATCCGTTCTGTTGTCCGTCGATGAGACAAACTTTTTCCAATTCATCCAACTTTCGGAAGACTTCAGAATGATTTAACTTTCGAAATTTGAAGCATGACTTAAACATTGAAACTGGTATTATGGCAGCACGCGAATCTGCCAGGGCTGCTATGACGCTGAGCTTGTCCAGGCTTGGGAGGATTGGGATGTGCATCACGCATCTGAAAATGATCATCCCTCGATCTTCCCCAATCAACAGGTTCCTTCCTCCTTCCTCTCCTTCCGTGATCATACGACTAAAAATGATTGAATTGCAATTCGAAAGCATGTTTGAAAATGTATCAGAACGTTCTCCATGTTTGAAATAGCCTTAGTTGCACTGATGTTAATCCTGAGAATATCACTTGACAGAGGTTAGGTTCCAGTTGTATGTGGTGTTTGTTCTGACAGATGGAGGAAGGGACCTTGAGAGTTTTGCTCTTGAAAGTTTCAATGAAGCTCGAAGTCTCTTGCTACAGGTAAGCTGCTACTACCGTTACCGGTTGGGCAGGAGCATTTTCTCTAGGTATAAAACTTGGCGAACTTCTGGACTATATTCACATCATACTGGCACTGATTTGAACTCACGTAAGTGTGTATAGGATTGTTTATGATTAACGTAGGATTTTACAGGGTGTTGGCATCTCATTATAGCCAATAACCTCAGGTTTAAATTATATTGTTACAATTCTTAAATGGTTGCATGTGTAGATTGTTCTAGCACTGGCGGTAGCAGAGGAGGCCTGCGAGTTTGAGCACCGAGATCTTCATTGGTAGCGTTTCTTCACATGCATGTCTTGACTTGGGGGTATTCTGATGTTTTCCACTGTATGACGATGACTATACGACGACCTTGCGATCTTTGCATGGCCTTGGACTAATGTTTCATTATGCGTTGATCTACAGGGGCAATATAGTGCTGGCAAGAGATCAACATGAGCATGTTGCGTTTCGATTTCTTGGACAGGAGAAGCGGGTGAAAACATATGGCCTCTCCGTGTCCCTCATCGACTTCACGCTCTCACGACTCAATACAGGTTTGCCTTTTGTTGATTGAGAATTCTTCATATAAGTGAGCCACTTCGGAGACCAACTAGAGAAACTTTCTTGCATGTGTAGAGTTTGTAAGATGTTGTAAACTCGTAAATCAGTTGGACCAATCTGTATGATACAAAGAAGCTCTGTAGAATAAATGGACTGAATAGGGCTAGATTGGAACAGGAAGCCAAGTGCTTTTCTGCAACCTCGCTGCCGACCCGGCTCTATTCGAAGGGCCCAAGAATGATGTACAGGTGGGCATCTTGAATCATAACCACCATAAAATTCCTTGTAGTTTGCAGATGTTCTGATAAATCGGCTGGCTTGATTGGATTGGAAATTTCCTTCCTTGGATCCTGTTGGTAACTTGAGAACGATCTGAATTTTCCTGCAGGCAAATACATATCGAAGAATGCAGGAAGTCACTGAGGGCCAGTGGGAGGGGCGGTGAGTACTTCTCAATGCTTTTGTTGAATGCTAAACTGGACTTTCCAAACTATTCTTATTACTTACTTTCGGATCAAAGATCTCGTTTTTCTTCGAAAAAGTAAACTCTTGAACTGATTGCCACAGGTTTCTGAAGACAAATTGTCTGTGGATACACTATGTAGCAGACATCCTTCTGACTAAAAAGACTTTCGTAAGATTTCTCCTCTCAAATGTATTTCCTGTCTGATGGTTGTCTCTTTGTGAAGATCTAAGTGGACCTTGAGGCTGATGCTGTCGTGTATTGGTATAGTCATTGTATATCATCCTCTGGAACCTGAACACGGGGCATGGGATGGGAATTGTACCCGTTGTGATGCTTCGCAGAAATCTTCACCAGCCGACAAGCGGTCCTTAAGAGGTTTCAAAAAGAGGGTACTGCTGTATGAATCGGCAGGGGCTGCCGTCCTGGATGAATTCTTCAATGGCATGTGGGCTGATCTCTAACTCTGATTAGATGTTCCATAGCCCTGGCCCCTCACGTTAACAGCAATTGATCCATCTCGCGAGAGTGGCTTCGTCAGTTTCACGACCTTTTCATTGTTCCTTGTATTTTGTATCATATATCCAACATCACGACCAGTGTTCGGACGCTCCCGCCCTTTTTAGCCCTCATACTGAAGGCCCTACCATAATTCTGATTTCAGAATCACGCAGGCATTGGAGGTAGCATATTTAGAAGGTTTTAACACCCAACCATGCGGACTGTAGATAAAGTCGCAGATTCTCTCTGCACTAATGTCATTGTCAATGTGCCTATAAATTCCACCAATTTTTCTATGTGAAGTTGTCCAATGTCCCTGACTTCGTGATGTGAGCCTCCTCTGCCGTCTCTGCTTGCAACAAAATGAAATCCTTCTATCTGATGTCATCTCTCTTTCTGGACATAGCTCTTTTTTTCTTATCCCGCTTGCTCTCTAGAGGACTAGCTTGAGCACTTCAATGCATTCCATAGTTAGATGTTTGTGCACATAATCTGCAAATTGTCCAATTTAACTATGCATTGCTCACACCAAGGACACACCAACATGATCAGCATTAGATAAACATCAACATGAACACAATGATGAACAACAACATGATCACGCTGATGAGCAGGACGACGAAAAAGACAAGTAACAGTAAGACCAGAAATACGAGGACCACGAGAGCAAACATCAAGATAACGATGAAGAACAACATGATCTCGGTGATAAAGAAACCACGAAGAGCAAGACTACAGACTCTAAGACCACGAACTACAAATTTTGAATAGACAGATTCTGAACAACAGAGTTACATGCCGTCCTGATTTTAGGGGAATGCCTGATATTGACAAGTATCGTTGAGTCCTTGAACATTCGCAGAATCCAAACCAAGGCAGAGAGAAGGTTATTACAATGTAACACCTAAGAAACACTATCACAAGGTCCAAAAACTCACTTCGTGTGTAGAGTGCAAGTGTACAAAGTGTGAGTGTGTCAAGGATGAGTATGTAGAGTATGAGTTGTGTGCCTCACATTGAAATTGCCACCTAATTTCTGCACTTTCAAATTCTTTGCTGCTCAAATTCTCCACTACGTGAGTATTCTCGGATTTGTAAGAGTTGCCACCAAATTTAGGAAAAGCGCATTTGATGTTGCGAATCCAGTAGTTCCTAGAAGCTGATAGGTACCAGGAAATAATCTAAGTCTGCCGTAGTGCGAGGAGCTCAAACTGTAACTGCCTGCGAACCCCGCAAAGCTCGTTTTTTGATCCGAACCTCGAAATATCCAGGTTCAGGGTTGCTAAGTGCGAACAGTGAGATGTTTATTCGGTACCTGCGACGACAGATTTTAAATATTGCGATGATATCTTGCACTGATGGGCAGAGAGTTTGAACCACAAAAGTTAATTTGCTCAAACTTTGGTAGAAGGCTGTACCCATTATGACTCCTACTATACTCCACTATGAATGTCATACTAAATAATTAAAGAGATACTCAACATAACTAAACAGGCATAATCTCTGATAAAGCCTGTTACTGCAATAAAGTAATACTATTCGACTGCAGTAAAAACATGTAACAATGATGGGGTGGTCAGAAAGGCTGGTCACAAGGAGGCGCAAAATTTAAAACCTCACATTGATAGTTTTCGTACACCCGCAAAAACCATTCACATCAGAACTACCTCGTCATACTTGAATCTACACCCAAGCTGCTGAAATGAGTTACCTTGCAGATCAATTTTTGAATAAATAGTACGGGACATTATCGTAGGAAGCTATGTGGGCACTATTTTACTAGTTATAGAACCTGTAATAAGACTGCAAAACTGTCATTTCCGTAGAACAGAACAGTGCAAAACTGTCATTCCAGTAACACAAATTATGTCTCATGATACTTGAATTAATCCCGGAGCTTCTTAGCGTAGTATACCTGTGTATCACTTTCGATTCAATATCATGTGACATTATCACATTGCAAGTTTATCCATCCAGTACTTCATCTGCTCAGCAACGGGCTCAGCACCTGTAGAGCCATATGACCTGAACTTGGCAATGGAGTTCTCGACACCCAAGAAGGTGTACACATCTTCCTCAAAAACGGGGTTGATTTTTCGGAGCTCCTCTAGAGAGAGATCTTGAAGCTCGACTCTCTTGCCAACTGCAATTGCTACGGCCTTGCCCACAATGTCATGGGATGTTCGAAAAGGTATACCCTGCATCACAGGACAGTACATAAAAATGGGAACGACAATTTTAAATGCAAGAAACTACTGGACAAAAGTTATCACAAGAACCCAAAATTAGCTCGAGTCCAACCAACAAATCCACATCAAAGGAAAGCCAAAATTACAAGAGTGAAATAATATCAGTACCTTGTACACAAGATAGTCGGCTAAGGTTGTCGCATCAAGATGTCCAGCGGGCAATGATTTAGCAATACGTTCCTTATTGAAGGTGACATTCTGGGCAAACTCTGCGGTAACCTCCAGCACCGTGTTGATGGTTTCCACACTGTCAAACAGTGGTTCCTTGTCCTCCTGCAGCAATCAGGCTCAATTGATTATAAAAATTTGAATCGGTCAATTAATTCCGAGAACTATTTAATTGAATCGAAGGAAAATTCCGAACAGCCTTAGGAGTATACAAGTCTTGACGTACCTGGAGGTCACGGTTGTAGGCCATGGGAAGTCCCTTGCACAAAACCAAGAGCGTTGTGAGGTCTCCGATCACACGAGCTGACTTTCCTCGAACCAACTCCATGGGGTCTGGGTTCTTCTTCTGTGGCATGATACTGCTCCCAGTGGATACGGCGTCGCTTGGAGTTAAAAACCCAAATTCTTCTGAAGCCCAAAGCACCCATTCTTCCGCAAGGCGTGACAGATGAATTGCGATGATGGAATTTGCGCTCAACAGCTCAATCAAGAAATCACGGTCTGCTACTGCATCCACACTGCATAATGTATAACAAGTGCCGTTAGGGTATCACCATGCAAATGACAGCATTTAAAGATAAACACAAATTTGGAGATAAATATCAGCATCATAGGTATTGGTGGCTATGTTGCCGTTTAAACGTGGAAACAGAAATGTCGAGCGCGCACCTGTTGCGCAAGGGAGCAGTGAAACCGAGTGCTTGTGCGGTATTATGTCGGTCAATCGGAAGTCCAGTACCAGCCAAAGCACATGCACCTAGAGGAGAGAAATTGAGCCGTGCCTGACAATCAGAAAGGCGAGAGGCGTCTCGCTCTAACTGACATCCATCACAAAATCCAGCCTCTTAGGTTCATCATTTTAAAGGATATAAATTCCAGAGAAAAAAAATCCATGACTACATGTGTTATGACTATATTGGCACAATCAACAGATTCTAGTCATCGATGTTCATTAACCATGCTAAAATGTACGTTTAAACATGTGCTGGAAGTCTTACCATTTCCACAAAAGCCAACAAAAGGTGTTGCAAAAGCAGTGGTTGTGCCCGCTGAAGATGGGTATAACCAGGAACCACCAAACCTTCATTTTCAATGGCAAGCTGGACCAAGGCAACCTGCAATATCCATCTTTGTGTCAACTAATTATTCTGGAATTGGTTCTTTTCCTCCTTGACAGACGTATGTCGATCCGCTATTACTAGTGCATGAAACAAAAAACAACTTGAACCTCCGCAAAATCAAGTCCTGGGCGAGCTATGCCACAACTAAAGTTATCAAACGTAATTACGATACGGACATAACTATCTTGAATGAATCATAAACAAAAACAACTTCAACTTTGAGCGCTGTTAAGACTCAGTTGCGCAATTATGAGTTACCTCCCTACCTGCAAATACTTGATTCTTCTCAAGATGTTGTTGATAGCATCTCGACACCATAATCGCACGTCTGTAACAACCTGGAACGCTTGAATTTCAGCGAATGTAGAATAAGTTTTCCTACCAGATCGATTAGCAAGCATTGCCTTAACCTGAAGAAAACATCCCTAGAGAAAATAAAAGCCTCAAGAATGCATAAAAAAATTCTAAAGAGTGGATCTAACACAATGTTAACGCGCACCTGATCATTTCTACTACGTGCTGTATGAAGTTTCTTTGCTGGTTCACCAACAAGTTCGATAAGCGCAGCCTCTACATTCATGTGAACATCTTCTCTGTCTGCTCTCCAATTGAACTTCCCGTCATCTATGCGCTTCTCAATTTCATCAATGCCTTTCAGGATTGCATCTCGGTCCTCATCAGTCATGATGCCCTGCAGAAATGCGGCGCTAAGTTTCACAGAAAATATCTGAAAACCATCATGATAATCTGAAAGATTGATGTACTAAACACGAAATGATATGTGTATCAAACATGTGCAGTGTAACTAGTTAGTATACCTGTTTGGCAAGCATGGACGCATGTGCTCTGCTTCCCATGAGGTCATGCTTGTACAGCTTCCAGTCGTAAGAAACTGACTGTCCAAACTTCTCCACAGCAGGAGTGACACCCTTCTCAAACCGGCCTCCCCACAACTTAGTCTCCTTGGGCTTCTCCATACCCTCTGCTTGTGTCCCCTCAACTGCTGTGTTGGTAGCCTGCATCCGGCACACTCTAGGAACAGCCTTTACCACAACAGAATGCTTCTTCAACAAAGGACTTGCGCTACTCAATGAGGAAACGGACGATAATCTTCTTGACGGTTTCGTGCACACGAGATGGCTCTCCATCTCACTAAGAACTCCATGGGCACTTCCGAGAAGACTCAATTGCTGCATTTACAGTTACGTACTGTGCTAATAAAATTCTGATACGCCACCAAAAAACAAAGCCCCTCACAAAAAACCTCCTCCAAACCTTGACCAAAACCTGCGTCACAAAAAACTCACATATTCAAAAACCATACAGCATCCCATACAACATATTCAACAAACAGCATTCCAAAACACAGAGACTAACATCATCATCACTTCTAAACTCATTCTCACAATTCAAAAACAGGAAGCTCTCCACACAACTAAACCCCTTCCACTACCCAGTCTAGAAACGAAAAAACTAAACAAACGTAAATTCCTGCAAACAAACCCCCCGAAAACGACAATCCTAAAAACACCACGACGATCATCAAACCACCCCTCATTTGCACCTAAACCATCCAACTACTCCAAAACCCAACCCACAAACCCCAACATGCGCTCGCCTAACGACATACCCATCTCAACAAACCTGAGCACAGCCCAAAACCCAGCTCCGAACTGGCAACGAAGAATGCAAAGCTGAGCTCTAAGAAACAAACTCCATAAGTCCGTACACAGAATGTGAGTCGAGTCAGCGTTGCAAGGCTTAGCTTACCTCAGTGACAGCAAATCTGCCCCAAGCACAGAGGGAAGCGAGAATCTGATGTGAAGTGGCAGCCGGCGTCTGCAGAATGTCCCTTGGCGGAGGGTTTAGGAGCTCCCAAACCCTGGCGATGGGCCCACGATGACGTGAGATCCGATGAAACCGAGAATTGGAGACTCAACGACGATGGCAAAGCGCTTGATTCCGAGATGCGAGTTGGGGACCCACTTGGCTGGATGGATGGCCCGATGGATGATGGGGCCCGAGCTTCCGGAAGAGTTCTCACATGATGGCAGATGATGGCAGATGATGGCAGATGATGCCCAGGATTTCCAGAAACGCCATCAGTTAAGTTAGACGTTCGGGAAGTGTTGTTGTTTTCGGCCTTTTGGAGGTTTATCCGGGGTTTTGCAATGGCGTTGTCGTCGGCGCCATCGTTCTGCTTCTGCGCTTCCGTCTCCAACGACGTACTTGCTTACGCTTCGCGCTCTTCCACGCACTTGGTGCAACAGCAGGTATGTATGGCACGCAGTTCGTTGTGTGGGTGAGGGTTCTAATGTGCTGGGAGTTGGGTTTTGTGGAGCTTCGTCTGTTTTTTCTTTTCAAGGTTGTCTTGAGAGATTACTGCTGTGTGTAATTTTGCTTTTGTGGGGGTTGTTTTCTTTTGGTGGGAGCAGAGTAAGGGTTTGCCTCGGATATCATGTAAAGCGGATGACACCATTGGGAGTAAACGGAAGGGTCGGCGTGGGGTGAGTGCATTTCTCTTTCTTTGAGAGCTAGTTGACGTCAATGTTCTGCTTTCTGGACATATTTTAATGAAGTTAGGAGCAATTCGAGTTAGGTTTTCGTTTTTATGGCCGCATGGGAGGATTTCGCTTGTGTCTGGGGATGAGGTTCATCTAGAGTTAGGACAGTGAGAATGGCACAAGGACTTCAGTATGGTTGATGTTGATCCTTGAGCGCTTGTTTAGTTTCTGAGATAAATGGTGATCCGAAACGCACTACGGACCTTCGGAGTAGTGTGTTCTTTGCTCCTGCATTTGCAATTGGAAAACTTTGGGTCATTGGTTGGTCTATCCTGTTAGATACTTGTAGGGGAGTGGCGGTGGATTAGGTTGTAATAAGTAACCTGTTACTGTCCTGATACTTCCTTTGCAAGGTCTTCGTACTACATGCAGCAATTCGTGATATAATCATGACCTTATTTTACCATCTATGTTGGTGGAACAGAGGAGTGTTTAACGCTTAAGAAAAAATGTGATAATTCACGTTCTAGAGTTTTTGAGGGAAATCTATGTATCATAGGATTGTCGTGTTCAACAATAACCTTGAAAGGCTTACCGTTTTGGTATGTGGTATATGATACCATTGCTGAAACCGATTTCATGTTTCTCGAGGCAAACTCAGACGAGCTTTACTAGGGATATGGTTTTTATGTCATGAAGAACTAGTTTGCTAGTGTCAGGTTGTGAGCTTATTTATTCATCAGTGTGGATGTGTGGCAACGTCTGCTATTCGTGCAGGGAAGAAAAGATCCTCTGATGGATGAGAAGGAAGGCATTTGGCCCTACCTGCAGACACAAGAGCGTATGATAGTGGACCTGAACAAACAGTTGTTAGTGGATACAGAAAATCTGCTCCACCGGGCTAACAACAAGTTTGGACTCGTTCTGGAGATAGCCGAGGAAGCGAATGAGTATCTAAGGAACAACAAGGACGAGGCCCTCACGAAGAAACCCATCTTGAAGGTGATGAGTGATAGAATCAACGAAGCTGCTGGAGAAAACATAAGAGATGCGTATTGTGAGGAGACTTTTGATCCTCAAGAATAAGAGTCTTCTCACCATGTGTATATCCTTTAGTCATTAGATTGGAATAGAACAACTTTTTCTGTAGAGTCAGCGGTAGATATTTTAGCTTCTATCTCATTAGCCTGATGACGAGACATGACATGTTATAATTCATACCAGTTTGATGAATTAAGGTGTTTTCGCTGTCAAATCCTCGCACAAGGTAATTGTATACACATGTGTTGCTTTTTCAGGCGTCGTAGACATTTTGTCAAGTTCCTGACAGGCTACTTTGAAGAACCACAGTTGAGATGATGCATGTTTGTGTAAAGAGTGTTGTACATCTTGAATTCTGCTCTATTTCATGCGCAAATGATTTTTGGAACGCCGACTACAGCTGCTCAACGTGGAAGAAGGGCTTGTAAGCATGAAGATTAGAATCTTATGCGGTTTGCCCAGTTCCAGGGCTTCAATCTTGAGTCCCGGTGCTCGACTATCACCATCACCTGCCACACTCCCTTTTCATAGCGCCATCTAATCTTCATTTCTAAATTAGTATATGAAGAAGCCCTATTCTGATTGCCTTCGGACTTAAGACGATAGGGAAACTTGTCTTGAATGGTCTCTTTTACTAGTTGACGTTTCGATGGCAGAATCTGTGTGCAAATTCCAGCATGTTGCACACCAGCAAAAGAGGTACATTAGCAAAATACACAAGCTTATGATAACTTATGATAACTCATAATACACTAGAGTGCACATCCAGTATTTCAGTTTAGGTGCACATGAGGGGTGATCTTGATCTGGTGTCTGCTCAGCGCTTTGACCGTCATGCTGTCTCTAGGATTTTCGGCAGTGTGGATGACAGTGTTTCGGCGTTGGAGAGTGTGAGCAATTCAGCATAACACAACAGCAATTGGACTTCCTTCTCAGGACTTCCAACAAGCTACAGTGAAGTTGAAAACCGAGTGCCATCATATGCCAGAGTATAAGAAGGTGCTGCAATTTCTCTACCAAGCGTCTGCAAAGGAAGAAGACGGTAAGAGCGTCAATCTTCAGAATTTCTGGGAGACATGACTCAGGAAGTTTTCTTATAGGCAAGTTGTGGGTTTTTGTTTCTGTGAAGCTGGCAATCGTGATGACTTAGGGTTTTTGGGTGAGGTGATTGTAGAGGAGCGTGTGCAAGTTTTGTGAGGGACAAGCTGGTGTTAGAGAATCATGGCGACCATGAATGTGATTCAACCAAACAAGTACTCCGCTGTGGTGCTCGGAGGCACCTTCGACCGTCTCCATGCTGGCCACCACGTCCTTCTGAAGGTGCGAGCGCTTGCCATCTCTTTGAGTGACCTCACTGAATGGGTTTCTCGCCTGACAATCTGTCACTCTTCAATCCCAATTGATGTTGAGATTCTTCTGCTTTTCAGGCAGCTGCAGAGCTTGCGCGTGAGAGAGTGGTGGTGGGTGTCAGCACCGGGCCAATGTTGGCGAACAAAGAGGTCGAATTCTCCAACCTGTAGTGTAGGGTTTGGTTAACGCAATAAACCTCCATGTAGATCATTTTTAAAAGTATGAGTTGCCGCTCGTTAGGGTTCCTATTGTCTGGGACGAACTTAGAGTTATCAGCCTTGCATTTGACAGGACGATCCAGTTGTTGTGTTCGGAGTTTCACGGTGTTGATAGACAAGCTGTGGCTTCGTCCTCCCCATCAGAATGCAATTATAACTGTTGACGTCAGGGACAACGTAATAAGGAAACGATGACGGAGATGGCCAAATTCGTGGATGCTTATGTCAATCTGTTAGGTCGAAGTGGTACTTATCGGGTCTAACTTGTTGTGTTCGGCGTGTATTCTTCTTCAGTATGCTCATCTGATTGAGCCTCTGGACGTTCGGAGGCAAGCAGTGGAGGTCTTTATCAAGGTGCTAAGTCGCTGATCTCTTCCACTTTGAGAGTGTCTCGATGAGATTGGGCTCCATGTGTAGTAGAGCTAGTGATTGATCCGACAATTCTAAGAGCAAAGCGCACTTCTGTGCAGGGCAGTCAGTGAAGCCAGAACTGAAGGTGGAAACTGAGCCGATTATAGATCCGTATGGGCCCTCGATCGTTGACCCAGCACTGGAAGCCATTGTTGTAAGGTCAGTACCAGTCTCTTCATTCGATGCATTCAACTGCAACCAGAGTAGCATTCAAGGCTTTTACCATGTCGTGGAGTCTGATGCGGTTTTTCTTGGTGGTGATGGCATGTCATAAAAAAGCAAGGAGACTATCAAAGGAGGAGAAGCGGTGAACAAGAAGAGGGCTGAAAGGGGTCTCTCCCAACTACAGGTATGAGGATTTCTAGCCATATATCTCCATTCTGTGTTCTGCTCTTTTCCTTCAGCAACACGTTGAGTTTTGAGCAGAGCTCTTACTTACGGAGTTTGCTTCCATATTACAAGATTTGTATTTGAGGAGGGTGGTGATTGAGACTCTTTAACTCGTTCTGTGGGGTCAGGTGGAGGTTGTTGATTTGGTATTTGAACATGGCTTCACAGAGAAGATAAGTTCCACGATGTTGAGAGAACGCGATTCGAGCCAGACGAAAGCAGAGACTAAAACAGATTGAGATGAGTGCCTGGTTCTTGTCAGATCTGCTCAACAACCAGGTGAATTAGCATAATTTATGAACATTACCTTTCCTAGTTAGAAATCAGCTAGCTCTAGTGTCATGCCTTCGACATGAGCCTTTGATATGAGCATTGCATTAGGCCTTGGTTTGTGAGAGCCCCTGTAGATCTTAACTGGGTCCTCTCTGCTTGGGCTGTTACGGTATATGCGCTTTTGATAATTAGATACCTTGATGCGAATAAAGCTTCTTGATACAGTTTATTGTAACCTAGAATGTAGAGTGCTTGCTACTTAGTACTCCACTGGTCACTTTGACTACATAGAGCAGGTGCATCCGCAATTCCCACATCAGATTTGCAACACATATGGAGCCTATTCTTCCTAGTAAGTCCACAATGGTTTTCGGAACTTGCACCATATTCTCTTGCCGAAGTTCAGAATAGGTTATCTCCTGTTCTTCACCGTATCAGAAGACAGTATTTCAATGGGAGTGATATGAAAGAAATATAAGCGGGGGCCGTACTGGGAGGACGATCATACCCCAGTATTGACATTGCACACAATTCATATCTCAGGGCCGGTGCCCCAGTTTGTTGACATAGCACATGTGCGTCGAACTCCGTGTCTCCGTAATCTGGGGATGCGTTTTCAGGTACGTCCTCACGTCTGCTGTAGTTTTGTTCACCAGAAAGAGGTCCTGATTGTGCAGGAAGAAACTTGCCTGTTTAGGAAGTTTTTAGCATTTGATACAATCAACACTCTAAAATGGAACATAAACCAGCCTATTAGTCACAAGATAAATCCACCCTTGTGCACAAGAGTCTCATCACTTTACTAACCTCCTAGACCCCAGGCCTCATGCCACTCGAGCTTTACTAGCAGCGAGAAGAAAACAATGGAAGTAAAGAAAATCGAAGAATGTAAACCTAACCTGTTCCACTAAAATTCCTTGCATCTAAAGGGTTCAACAAGACTTGGGAGTAAGTGAAGTAGAGTCAGAGACAAAACTGCCGTCGACAACAGTCCATCTGCCTTCTAGTTGCTCTAATCCTCATCTCGTTCAAAACTCTTTTCACGAGGACAACCTTTCCTATCGAAATCGCAGAGGAGGGATTCCAACATGCACCACTCTGGGCAAAAGCAGTGGCATATCTGCAAAATAATATTAGGGCAACGACATCTTCACAGAATGCCATTACCAAAATATTACCATATGATAAGCTCACCTGAATTGAATATTCACCTCAAGACAAAGCTCAAAGTGTCAAACTCTGACCACCCTTTACGATAACAAAACGCCGTATGAAGTTGTCAATGACTCCCAATTTGAAAGTACATTCACGTAACATAAACGACCAGAGGCAGGAGTGCTGGGCAGTGGGATAACCAACTCTAACACAACCTCGGAAAATGTAGAGTTGCAAGAATTGTTCATTTGGAAAATAACTCATTTCAAGCACAGGCTGCGATGATGGACATGACAGCAAAAGTGGGGAAGACGAGCACCGACCTGATCTGCGAGGTGCAACAGCAAGACGACGTTCAACAAACGCAATTTCCAACCAGCTAAAGATGCTTCCGCCTCCGCCTTGCCTGGGTGGATGGATGTGTCGTCGCCGGCTCTCTACTAACACCACCGTCACGTACGAATGATCTAATCTTTGCACTGTTCGCATTCATTCTCCCCACAATTATCGCCACTTTGACCAGTTCTGGAGGAGCGCTACAGTTCCCGACTTCACCTTCACTGAGATGTGAGGGTGTGGGCTTTCATTTGAGAGGAGGGTGATCATTTTGAGGGGAGGGTTTTCATTTTGAGAGGAGGTTTTCCTTTCAAGGGTTTTCATTTGCATCCGACTGGTTGTCGATCCTCAGAAGGGATGCATCGTATTGATCTTTGAGGATCTGTAAGCTTAGTTCTGCGATAGTTTTCTTCTCTGGGATGAAACTGTCGGTATGCGCTGTTCGCGACGCTGAAGCAGCGGTGCATCTGCTTGGGTGATTCAGGTGAGTGAGTTTCCTCGTTTGCAAATCAACTTTCGTTTAAGAGCATGCGAAGGGGAGTCGTTCTGCATAAGATATAGTTCGATCCGTCTCACTTAATACGAAACTCTGTTTGTACGCTTGTGATTTGTGTTTATGGGTTATTTACCAGCTGGAGGCTACCATATTTCTAGTGGCCATCTTCTGGCATCTCTTTTTCGTGTTTTGTCGGTCCTAGTAACGACGTCGTGCTGCGTCTGTTGACGATTTCCACCTCTGTCGGTGGCTTGGCGCTGTCTGTGTATTGTCCTTCCGACTAGCATAACCCGGATTTGCATCGAACAGGGTTCTCTACAAGCTTGACCTAATCTGTGAAATTTGGGAGAGAAAGAGAATAGGAGGAGGTAGCCAGTGGAGTTAGAGACGCTTCTGCTCATATTAATCGACCATTGGGTCTTACCGACAAACCTTAGAATATATGGCACTGGAGGAATATTCCTGAAGTTCAGGGTTTCCCATCTATGCCATTTTAGAAGTTCTCCCAAGCACTAAGCGTAGAGACTCACGTCACAGCGTATCATTCAAGTTAGTTTGAGACGACGGTATTGAGCAGGTTGTAGTGATTCAGCGCCACCCAGTTGTTCTGAATCTCCTCCGTTTTGAGTATGGCCACGGTCGCTCGTGAAGAGCCGCTGAAGTTGATCGAAATGCCGAGCATGAATACCGCAGTAGTGGTATACCTTTTTTTCGGATTTATGTCACACAAATTAGTTGACTGCAATTATCACCCACTTAAAGCAATATGAAATTAAAAGCATGTGATGTGGCCTTGCAGATACTGGAGGTAAGTCCCAAGTCTAGGTATTCGTCATAAATTTAAGAGTGCAATGTTATCATGTGGAGGAATGATCTTCCACTATATTCTACACTGCTCTGCCTTGATGGTAAGCATGAATTATCTGGAGTATTCATATTTTTGAAAAATTGCCCATCAATGAACTGAGCAGTTGGCCTGCAGATTGTGAACGGACTTTACAGGATCAACATCAACTTTAAGTTTACTGTTTACTTAAAGAAAAGGATACCCAGTGGGAAGGTTTATCTTGCCTGTATGGCGAGGAGTGATCATTATATTGTGGGCAAGCCTTGCTGTTTAAGTGCAATTTTGTGACCAAACGCGCACTTTACTTAACCTCTTACCTCCCCAATACATGATCTTGAGTGGAAACTAGTGCTGCGATGGACGATCAGGCTCTGGTACCGTGGCGGCCTCCCAAACGTACTCGGCGAGGTCAATGTTCTTCTTCTTTTGCCGCCATGGACGTGGACTATGACGTGTTTCTGAACCACCGGGGGCCTGATGTGAAAGCTCGCTTCGTTTCCCACTTGGATGAAGCCCTTCGGGCCGCTGGGTTGAATCCGTTTCTGGACAAGGCATCCTTGCGGAAGGGCGACCCTGCTTTCACATCTATCGATGCCGCTTTGAAAGTGGCAAAGGTTCACGTTGCAGTTGTCTCGAAACGGTCTGCAGAATCCAAGTATTGCCTGAATGAACTGGTGGACATGCTGAGAAGTGGGAAACCCGTAATTCCTGTGTACTACGAGGTGGAGCCTGCACAGCTGCGGTGGGTGGAGAATGGCCCGTTCGCAGAGGCGTTTGAGGAGCACAAGCGCAAGAGAACAGCGGAGCAAGTGCAGGAGTGGACTCATGCTCTTGGGCGTTTGGCAGAAATCACGGGGTTCTGCTCGTCTGATTACTCGGGGTAAGCCTTCTTCACAAGCTTATGTACCATGAACTGAATTTGAACTCGATGATGTCCAGATTTGCTTTATGATGGGATCGCAGTCCTTTTTGGTGTAGCTTGACTAGCTTATGAATTCCTTATTGAGTTGCGGTGACAACAGTTGTGACCAGTAGTAATCTGCTTTGAAGATCATTCATTTTTTTGTCACTTGGCAAGCACCTGTATCTTTGTGGAGTAAGCAGGATAGTGAAACACCTCTAAAATGGTTATGATAGATTTCAACTATTTCGGTGAAATTATAGTTTTTGTATCAATGAATGTCTCATTTGGTAATTTTGAATCCAGTTCACTTATATACCATTAATCTAGGCAAGCAGAATGAGCAGATTTGTAATTGATGAAGTGAAATCTTTATTGCTTATGAAGAACTTATCACTGAATTTGTGACTGTAGTGATGAAGCACAACTGAAACGGGAAGTGGTGGATGCCGTGTTGAGCAAGTTGACTCCTACATTTGAGGCAATACCAGTTGATCATCGCATGGTGGGCATACAAAAACATGTGAACACATGTGTGAAGAAATTGGAGAAGATGTCCTCTTCTACATGCTTATTGGGCCTTGTTGGTATGGGCGGAATTGGCAAAACCTCTCTTGCCAAAGTGATTTACAACCATTTTGGTGGTCAAAGGAAATTCCAAGCTATGAGTTTTTTGGCAATTGATCGTAATCGAGTTTCAACTATGGAGGTTGGGCCAAGTCTATTGACAAGATTGAAAAGACAACTACTTTGGGATTTATTGCATGTGCCAAGCAATAATGATCAAAGCTATACTTATTGGTTTCACAAGTTATCAAAGAAGGGCCCAATGCTAATTGTTTTGGATGATATCCATGACGAAAGCCAATTTGATGAGCTCATTTTAGATACAAGTCTTCTTGCTCAAGGAAGTTGTATCATTGCTACATCTCGTGATCAACATATTTTGAAGATTATTGGTGGAGAATCCAATTTTTATATCCATGAAGTCACACCATTGGGAATTGATGATTCTCAAAAGCTTTTCAATTTGCATGCTTTCTGCAATGAAGATGCTCCACAAAACTTCAAGGACATAAGTGAGGATGTAACCAATGCATGTAGTGGTTTGCCTTTAGCTTTAAAAGCGGTTGGCTCTAGTTTGTATGACAAAAGATCTAATGAAGATCTTGAATTTATATGGCCTGAGGCAGTGGCAACATTGAAAAAAGATCAGAAGCTTACACATGCGCTTAGATGGAGCTACAATTGCCTTTCAGAAGAAGAGAAGGTGATGTTTTTGGACATTGCTTGTGAATTATATGGTCGAAAGAAGGAAGAGGCCATTGAAATTTGGAGAAGCTGTAAGGAGTGTTTATCATGTTGTGGATATGGAACGCCTGAGATAACTCTAAGAGTGCTCATTGACAAGTCATTGGTTGTATTTGACAATTCTGAAAGACACAATGTCTTGACTATGCATGGGTTACTACGAGATATGGGCCAAAGCATTGGAATCTCCAATGGAAGTCATTTATGGGGAGATAGAGCAACAAAAGCATTGGAAGGTGGTCAGGAAGTAAGTTTTTACATATGCTTTTATGAATGATTGTTGTTGTCAATTTGAAATTTGTCATATTATTGAAATGCACCTAAATGTTTTGTATATGTATGATTGTTAAATTGATTCTTATGTTGTTTTTTCAATGATTCAGGGCCAAAACAACGTGAGAGTGCTAAATCTTGCAAATAGCCGCAAGCGCAAATTCAAATATGATGACTTTGAAAAAATGACCAACTTACATTACCTCGTACTAGATGGATGTGATGTAAGTGGCAATATTGGTTGTGTTTCAAGAGAGTTACGATGGTTGCAATGGAGGAATATGCCATTGACTCATATACCTTCTATGCTAGACTTTTCCAATTTGGTATCATTGGACTTTTCTTACAGCACCCTCTTGGCAAATGCATGGGTTGAATCAAATCCGGCCTTGGAGGTACGTTTTTCTAATATTGTGGATGTGAAAGTTGAATTTGTGCATAACTTATACATACATATATACACATATATATATATATATTCTTTAGTTCTTATTTAATATTAGATCAATGAGTTATATCACAATATCAACATTGAAATTCTCATTTGTCTTTACTTTGAATAAAAATTGATATAGATTAAATTTTATGAAAATATTATATTGAAAAGAATATTGAAATATGTAGGTTTCAAGATTATGTAATTCTTTTAATTGGTAAAATATAAGGTATAATAAGAGAGTATTTGTATTATTTGGATAAAGTAAATATTTTTTAATTTTATGTTGCCATAAGTTTACTTGTTGTATAATGTGGAGTCAGTAATTTCACATGGTAAATATTATGGAGTATAATGAATATTAAGATTCGAAAATATGGAATAAAAATCAAACATGCCAAATTTGGATTTGGTGGTTGACCTTAGTTGAATCCTTTCCAATATTGAAGGTTAGAATTGAATTTCATCATCCATCATCCACAATTTGGACATTGTTTGATCTATGAAGGATTCAATCTTTATAAGTTATAATGTTGTACTTCTTGTTATTTTGCAGGCTTGCCCAAACTTGGTCAGGCTTAATCTGGAAGGGTGCACATCCATCACTACACTACCACATTCCATAGGGCGCTTATCAGAGCTTCAAATCTTGAATTTATGTAATTGCAAGAATTTACAGGAGCTGCCAAGTTCTATTGGACAGCTCTCAGGGCTGACGGACCTCGACGTGACTGGGTGTGAAAACCTGAAAGCTCTGCCAGATTCCATCTCTACTCTTCCTGGGTTGTATGATCTGTACATGGGGGGATGTACATCCATGTCCAGGATGCCCCCATCACTAATGCCAGGCCTTGGCCAAGTGATCATGGAGCTTACTGCAGAGTGGCATGCACTTGCTGTTGGACAACTCATTGGGCTCGTCTACCTCACTTTATATCAGTGCAGTGACGAGGCAATCGCTGTGCTCGACAGTTCGGGTGCATTCGGAAATCTGCACCACCTTTCCCAATTATGGATTTCATGGAGCCCGGGCATGACCAAGCTCCCACAGACCATGGGACTGTTGACGAATCTGGAAGGGCTCGAAATATGGGGTTGTGAGGGAGTGCGGGAGCTTCCAGAGAGCATGGGACATCTCAAACTGCTCACGGAGCTGCGCCTGATAAGATGCGGCAGCCTGGAGGCTCTGCCGGACTGTTTGGGTGCACTCACAAGCTTGCAACACCTATGGATTCAGCAGTGCGAATGCCTGACCAAGCTCCCAGAGTCCATCGGCCTCTTGTCGAGTCTTCGGGGCTTCAGGATCGAGGGCAGCGCTGGGCTGCAGCCACTCCCGGATTCGCTCAGGCAGCTCAATGCGCTGGAGCGATTAGATATTCTGGATTGTGGCAGCCTCGAGGGTTTGGGTGTGTCGAGAGTGTTGTCAGATGTTTGCATTTTTGGACGGAGAGTGTTGCCAGGCCTTCGCATCTGGGGATGCACTTCCGTCACCGAGCTTCCAGGATCGTGTCTCACGGTGGTGGACAGTAGTTTCTCCGATCCTGATTGGTGTGGAGACGATGGTAAATACGATCTCATCCCCGAAAATTTGAAGGAATTGCGGCGTGTGGAAGAAAATGATTGTGGGTTTTTACGCCATGTCCGCGATACTCCCGCTGGACGGTTCATTGTGCAACGGGTCCACGAAGAGCCCTGTTGGAAGTCGACCCTGTAGAATATAGGAAGCAAATCAAGCTAACAGAGCGGAGGAGCAGAAAGGTTTGTGTGGTTTTAGGAATGTCCTGAGGATGCCCACCACCAAAGATGAGGCAAGGGCGAGGTCCCTGAGCTGCCCACGGCTGTTTGCAATGCAAAGCGAACTAGGCGCAAATACTGTCACTGTGATCTTTATATGGAATTCCCCAGAATTTACTCCATGATCGAGGAGACAACTAAATCGAAGCTTGGAGAAAATTTCTAATAGAAGTCCGACATTTACAGGCAGGCAGAGCATTCTTAAGTGTGTAATTGCCCGCTCGTTGGGGTTCCAGTTGTCTGGGTTGATCATAGAGTTATCAGCCTTGCATTTGAAACTCTGCTTCAGCTGCTGTACCCATGTGCATAGTGGTGTTCGAAGTTTCACAGGGTGGACAGATAAGCTTTGCTTTCGTTCTCCTCACCTGTTCAGGCAGTAACGCCAACTTGGAGAAGCGAATGTGAAACGATGACGGAGAGGGAAAAATTGGTGGATGGTTATATTGATCTGTTCTCTAATTTAGGTCGAAGTGCTACTGATTGAAACTCGGGACGGTTGGAGACAAGCAGTGGAGGTCTTCATTAAGGTGCCAAGCCGTTTGTCTCTTCCAGTTTAGCAGGTTCAATTGAAAGGGGTCTCTCCCCAAGTTTTGGTAGAAGGGTAGCAAGTCACCTTCTTCCTGTGCCCTGCTGGTGTGCTTTAGTATCACATGAATTTAGAGCAGCTCTCTTTACATACCGATTGTGCTGCCGTGTTATAAGATCTGTATTTGAGGGGAGTGGTGATTGAGATTCTTGAACTTTGTCTGTGGGGTCAGGTGGAGTTTGTTGGTTTGGTATGCATGGCAATGCAGAGAAGATGACAGTTACCACAATGTTAAGAGAACGCGATTCAAGCCAGACTATTACAGATTGAGGTTGGTGCCTGCTTCTTGGCGGGTCTGCTCAACAGCCAGGTGAATTAGCATGATAGGTTTTTCTAGTTAGTTCTAGTGTCATGCCTTCTGTTGCGAGCATTACACAGGAATCTCAGATAGTGAGAGCTCTTGTAATGAAGACTGGGTCATCTTTATGTGAGTAAACTTCTGCTGTTCTGCGAGGTCACGTTATGCTCTTGATATCTTGGTACCTGGATAGAATGAAGCTTCTTGATACAATTTAGCGTACAAAGATTCGATAGTTCTTGCTACTTAGTGTCAGGCTGGTCACTTTGAGCAGGTTCATGCGCAATTCTAACATCAAATTTTTAGTAATATTGCGGAATAATGAAGCGTCTTCTCCCAGAACGTCCACTATGATGTTCGCAACTTGCACCAGCATCTCTTGCCTAACTTCATAACATGATGCCTTCTGCTGGCCATAAGGATTCCATTTCAGTCTTTCAGTAGAGCGAACTTTAATGTTAGTGATGTGATTATTTCAATACAAGCAGGGGCCCTAATGGAAAGATGATCACACATTATTATTTTCGACATTGCACACGATACTGTGTTGAAGTAGTTGGGTTTCGGGAATGTGATTTTTCAAATGAAAGTGTGGCGATTATTGTGAGCTGGCTTTGTACAGTTCGGAATTCATGGAGAAGGCTTTGGGGTAACCCCGGCGAGTCTGAATCTGCCTAGCATGATTACACTCGTGACTTCAGAACCGGAACCTAGTTGCAAAAACGGAAAACTTTAGGCAAAGCCTGACCCTTACTGCTTTGCTGAAGGTACAACATTACGAAGCATACCTGTTAGCAATTGTGATTTGGGAAGTGGGCAAGCCCAGAACCATCAAGACGTAATCAGAACCTCGAATTAAATAATCCAGCGGCAGGCAACCCTCTTTCAGGGAACTTACCAATGCCATCACAATGGTTACCATAAAAATCGTAATGCTGGACGTTCCAGTGAAGTGTCTTTCTTTAGCAAGCATGTTGCCATCCATCAATCAGATATCCACATCCACAGTCAAAACAAAACAAACAAAACAAACAAAACAATCATTCAAAGCGTCCTGAAAAAGCGGCCAGCTCTAATGAAATATGCTCAGTAGATCACATATAAGTTCCAACTTCACATACCGTATTTAACAAGAAAATGTTACTGTAAAAGATTAATCTGAAGTACAGTACAAAATGAACTGAACGGTTGAATAATCATTAATTCATGTGAAGAGATGAACGTATCCTACATCTTTTCAGGAGCACACATAGTATGGATTTCACAGAAGACCTACAGAATAAGGAAACGACTTCTCAAGTTAAGCCCATTTTCTCACTCCAGCTAATAGCTAAAAAAATTGTCTAAGGAAGGCGATGCGACTCCTCAGCACGACATCCGTCTTCAGCAGAATGGACATTTAACATCTCTGGCTCCCAGGACCCGTACTAGATATGATTTTGTAGCACACATTCAAAAATGACCATGGGTTCCACGTTTTGAAGAGTGGAGATGGAGGCTATTGCCTACTTAACACTTCTGGTGAGATGAGACCAACCTTACTAAACAGACTAAAGTGAGGATTCTAAAATTACCGAGTGGAAACTATATCATCGATCTTCAGAATCATGCGTACACATTCCGTGGCTAGTGAAAGTGCACTGGTGCTCACAAGCAATGGTTGCACGACATTTTCTTCCAGGATGTTGGTAATTTGTCCCTTGCGCACGTTGATGCCTGTGTTTACCTGCAATAACCATAATTTGGATAAGTCTATATCACCAAAAGGCTTAAAGATCACAACACATACAAACACGAAGTTCCAGAAGATTCGACAAGGTTAACAGAAAGTGTACCTCGCCATTGGCATGTCGATTACGAAGCTCTGTAACAATGGCTATTGGGTTCAGACCAGCGTTTTCCGCCAACGTGAAAGGAATCACCTACAAAACCCCAGAGCAGAATGAAATTGAGGGTCAGAACTATGAAAAACTCTCAAATAATAATAGTTACTATTTGACAGAGTTGACAAAGCGAAGTACTCAGAAAACGAATCTGAGGCAAGGACTCCATCAGAACAGAAGACTACCAAGAATTACATACGAATAAGGAACTTCTTTGACAAATTCCAAGCGACCATTCTAAGCCCGTGCCATCTAAACGACATAAGCAAACTGGAAAAATGACGAGTAGCCAGTTCAGGACAACAATCACCTCCATCGCATCAGCAAACGCACGCACACAGTAACTTTCCATGCCATGCAATGATCTGGACCATATACCCAATTGCCTAGAAACCTCAATCTCCGGTGCACCCCCGCCTGCATATGCGGAGAATGGTCTTAGTATACTTTGAAGGAACAGATCAGTCGAGTAGAACTTCATAAGCTAATAACAATTCTTACAGGACGAAGTTTTTAATAATGAACAGGAGAGAAAGCAAGAAGTCTAAACTAAATATAGCGGTAGAATATATTATCAACCTGCAATAAGGAACCGCTCATTGACCAGACACCTGATAACACATAACGCATCGTGGAGGCTCCGAGCTGCCTCATCAAGTACCTGACGCAGACATGAAAAATAAAGAATGTCAACGCAGGCATTTAAATCTAACAGCGAAATTCGTATTCCTGAATTGCAAGCACGTATTCTCGGATCAATCGAGAGTTCAAATTGAAATTAATGTCATACCAGAGCATTTGAGCCCCTAACGATGATTGAGACCGTTCGTCCCATATTCTTGATCCCAGTCACCTTTACGACCTGAGTTTTCGAAAAAAAAAAAAAAAAAGAGGACAAAAAAAGAAAACCCCAATTTGGTCATCATCAACATCAATGCCTACAGAAGAAAAAAGCAACCAGAAAAGGAGACTAAACAGTTGCACATTTTGTAAAACCCGGTACAATAGATGCCAAACATAAAAACAACAGATCAAAGGACCACTAAGGATATGGAAATTACCCGGCCATTGCCAACAGGCACCTCCTCAACCAGGTCGGCATATCCAAGCTTTTCAACACGAAAGTGCTCAATATTTGCAATAGGAAGACAATTCAATGTTTTGCTGATGAACTCAATGTCCTCTCTCTCCACATCTTTGATCACCAGAATCTTTGCCTTCGCGAGATAATGTAATGACAGGTCTGTTACTGCATCCCGCAGAATACTCTTTTGCACTAACAAAACATTGCAGCCTGTTGCACGGATCTTCTTAATCATACCTAAGATATAGTTCCTCTCCTCCTTGAGAATCCTATCCATCTGCAAAAATCGAATAATTGATTTTAAGAATAATTAACGAAGTCACCATCACTTGATCTAAGACATGCTCTGCAAAATATATAACCGAAATGATGATATCACTTACTTGAGTGTAATCTGACACAATAACGCTCTGCTCGATATCAGTTTTGGGTGGAGATATCTGAAACTGAATCAAGCCGATTTTTGCATTCTCTATACGCGTGGGTCCACCAGCAGTATGACTAGCTTTATGGTCAAATACAAGACCTTTCACCATCTCCGTGTCATCCACCTGTCCAACACCTCTAAATCAGGATACTTATGTAGTATAAACCACTGACCAAGAAAACGTATTTATAAGACCAGTACAGTGCAGCACGCCATCGTTCTTTATCGTTCCAAAACAAAAATACCATATATGGTGCACTGAGTGTGAACTAACTTACTGTTCCCCCCAGCTTCCTCAAAACTTTAATATCTCGAAGGTCGACACTCTCGGGCCGGTCAAGATCGCGCACGTTAAGCACCGCATCTACTGCCAACGGTGCGAGCAGTGAGGAATATTGGCTGACAACCTGCATGCACTCTAGTGAGCCCAGAGGAAGGTGACTCACATGTCACCACAGCAACCAAATAGAAAGCTGTTACATAGAAGACAGCATTTTGCCCTTGCAAACGATGACAATGCACAAATGCAGCATTTGAGAGCATCATTTCAAACTAATACCTTGCTGTTTAGAGAAGTGCTTGCAATTTTAACAAGCTGGTCCTGATCAGTAAGCTCCACTGGTATGGCCATAGATTTTATGACCTGCGACACATAGCATCAAATCAGCTTGGTATGTATTCAATTTTTGCCGAATCGTTGACGTTCTCTGAGCTTAACACAGAGTATCACACTTTGTACCCCATAGGAAATCAACACAAGTACACAGGAGATGCTGCAAGGAAAACAAGAACACAACTAAATAACACGAAATGCCATAGCTGTGTAAAAAGACAAGTATCCACAACCATGCAGGCGAAAGCAATGAGACTGATCTCACCTCGACAGCTTTCTCAGAAGCCTTATGAAGAGCCTCCGAGATAGTGGTAGGATGAACACCCTTCCCCAGAAGATTCAAACACTGCTTCAACAACGCTCCCGCCAACACAACAACTGCAAACAGAAAACGCGAAAAAATAATCAGCAACATGGCCTGATCATCAGTAACCACTTAAAAACGGAACTAAAGCATTCCCATCGGCATTTCCAAATAGGTTAAAAAAAGCACCATAAACATCATTCAAAGCCCCTTCTCGACACCCCTCAAAGCTATCTTCTCAAGAATATCACCCCATTGCCAAAACATGCCGAACTTGCTGAGACCGACACCAAAAACGACGATGAAGGTGCACGATCCCTCTTGCTACGATCAATGCAAAAACTCCTTACCAAATCAATGCCATGACTACCAGAATGGAGTACCTGTAGTGGTGCCGTCCCCAGCAACAATATCCTGCGACTTCGACAACTCAACCAACATCTTCGCAGCAGGCTGCACGACTTCCATCTACAAACAACCCAACCCCGAAACCTCGAATCAGCCTCCTCCCCATAAACCCCAACAAAGACCAAAACCCTAATTGCACCCGAACCGCAACAGATCCAGTCTCCACCTTGTCAAGAATGGTGGCGCCATCGTTGGTGATAATCACGTCCCCAGTGGCAGTCGACAACATCTTGTCCATCCCCCGGGGCCCCAAGCTGGTGCGCACGGCATCCGCCACGGCCTTGGCTGCCACCATGTTGGCATAGCGGATGTCGTCCTTCCGCTTCGTGTCCACATACTTCTCTGTCTTGCTCCCTGCCATCGTCGGTCCCGGCATTGTGGTGCTCCTCTCTCTCTCACACACACACTCACTGACACAATCACTCCCTGATCAACCTCGTCTGGATCTCCGTGGTCGCAGACGGAATGGCGAAGACGCTGGCGATGGCGTTCCTGCTGCAGCTTCACCATCGCCTGCAACGCCTCCTCAACTGGTTTCCCTCGTCCTGTTCGTTTTGCATGGCGACGGGTATAACCTTAGTATTATCATAGTATCGCCATAGTATCGTCATAATTATACCTGGCTTGGGTGAGTATTAGTGAAGTATAGAGAGGTATCAATCGACGACGGTGCATCGGAAACTGCTGGAGGAGAGAGCGCCAAACCCTAATGAGTTTCATGAAGGTTAATGAGTTCATTTTATTAAGAATATGGAATGGCCTTGTTTGAAACCCTTAAATTGGTAGTCCCCTACTCACTCCCAAGGTTACCTCCCCCTTTCTAACTTCGGAGTCAAAATATCTTGAAGTACTACTCTGATTCCTTCAGAGTTCCCAGAGAGGTGGAGAGACCTCACATGAATAGGGTTCCAAATGGAGTAGAGTCTGTCCCCGCCTTATATACCCGGACACCTGGTTTAAGTGCCCATGAGGATGAAAGTGTCCATTACTATATCTAGGGAAGTTGAATGAATTAACAGAAGTTTTTAAGGAGTCAAGTAGTATATCTATGGCAAAAAAAATCCTATTTTACAATATGGAGTAGTTTAAATGTATATAAAGAGTTCTTGTTTTTGTTTCTTGAAGTTCAGAAGTACAATTTTATTTTTAGTTGATCATGCAGTGGAAAAAAATTAAACAATTTGAACTTTTAGAAAGTACTATGGATTTAGCATAATACGTTTAGCAGTATTAAATAAACATCTTGCTACGTCATCAAATTACTTGTATGGATTGAAGGCATTGTGTGTATATAGCTTGAATCACTAACCTTCACAATTTAGTAATGATCCACAAATAAAATAAAAAATTGAATCCTAAATGTACCAATGAAATTTCTACAAGGCCAACATTCACCTCCAAAGTCCTCCTAAATTCTACAAAATCCTTCATTACCATGGTTGCTTCATTAGGTCCTAGCTTTTGCGTACATTAAAAATTTCTCGACCTTTGAATATACATTACAATCTTAGAATATATATATCATACGCATATGATATTTTTAGACACTCATAAGCTCCAAGTTAGCTTCACTATTCAACGTTTGAATTTTATTTTTTGTAGAAGAGATACTTCTATATCATAGTTTTTAAAACAAGGAAATAAGGTGGATGCGACTTCTCAACCTGGACTCCAACAGGTTGCAACCTTCAGATATGTTTGTTTACTTTAATATTTCTTATTTTTTTCAAGTAATAGAGAAGTAATGTATACAAGAAATCAACATATAGTCTAGGTTTAGGGTAAGTCACACATTTTGGGTTTTTGTATTTCATGTGTAGTGATTGATCTATTTTGAAAATGTTTTGCAGTTATATCTTTGCCAATGTATCCAGGCAAAGGACAGATGTCCGACAATAAAGCATTTTCTATATGTTTAGGGCATCTTCTTCTTCTCAAACTTTGAATGATTGGAGGAATGAAGTACATGAGTTGTCAGAATCTTTGTTATGGGTTCTCCATGTGGTATTCTTGACGTTGAGGTAGTGCAAGGTGGCGTTCAAGGTTATGATCAGATCTCAGAGGACATTCAGATGGGGGAAGAGAATGAAATGAGGGAGGACAATGATTTTGATGATAGTGCACATGAGGAGGATAGTGAAGGAGTTCATGTTCCAGCTCATGGTGGTGGAAGGCGTTTTCCATGGAGGAGAAAGTTTATGCATGTATGGCGTCAGGGAAGGCCCTTGTTGATGCACATTGCTCTCCCTAGACAAAAGCCCTACATAAAGTGTGAAGCATGTCAAGCAGCTAGTCAAAACTTACAATGGCGGACCAAAGGAGAAGGTTGTGAGTCATTGCAACTTTCAGCTGTGAAGGAGTATGAAGGATCAATCCTTCATGCTTGTTAGGGAACTTGTGAAAAATCACCATTGCATATACCTAATTGATTGAAATCACAAGACCAAGTCCAAAGGTATACATGCAGGAGTGAAAAGCAATGCTTTGAAATCCACATCTTAATGGATTGAAATTTTATTCTAATGCACCACAAACAAAATCTATCATCACCATAGTGAAATAAATTGGTTTGAACCAAATGTAAATTGTTTTTCCTCCTCTTGAGGCCTTTTGGTCGTATAATTTTTATTAATTTTTTTTTGCATCATCCAATATCTCATTGAAAATTTGGTTCAAATTTTGTTGGCCTTACTTATCATGATCTAAGAAAAAATATAATTAGTAAAAACACAAAATTCCATATTTCTACCATACCTGGAACACAATAAAAATACTCAATTCATAACTACCTACCAAGAACAACATTGCAAACCCACAAATCAACACATATCAAACTGTAAAAACATAAAAAAAAAACACAGAAAAACTGTCCTTTCAACACCATTCAAACCAACTATCAAACACATCTCATCCATATACATCACATCCATTACATAATCCAAAACTGTGACACTATCAAGGTTCCAAACTTCCATCCCCTATCAACCCCCCCATTAACATATTCCATATCACCACCCCCAACACACTCATGACCCTCGTTTCCCATATGAAACAACCCTAAATCCTCCTTCAATTAACTTCTCGAGTAACTTATTACCAAACTACCCAAACTTCTCCCAGAAATACCAAAAAAACTCAAACAAACCCCTGATCAAAGATAACACAACATGGGCAACACCAGGGCCACGGAGAACCACGCCCCTTCCTCCCCTCCCACGGCCACACCCCACCACCGCGCCCAGGCGTCGGACAAGGAAAGCAAAGCGAAGCAAATACGAGAGACGCTCCGTCGTCGCAACACAAGGACCTGCATGCGAAGCACAAGCAGCACAAGATCATCGCCACTGCTTCCCCCTCGATCACTCCTCGATCACACCTCCGTTGCATCCCCGGGGCCCCTCTCCGCCATACCCACATTCCACAACCGCACCTTGGGGCGCCATTGGAACAATCCCGGTCAATTCCCGACTGCCGGTTTTATGGCGTGAATTCCTCCTCGGGGTGTGGGGAGTGTTTTTGCCCTAAGCGAAGGGGTGGAGTAAGCTGGCTGCAATGTCATTCACATCGAGCCTGGCGTTTTGAGGTAAATGCTCATGATTGCAGACTCGCCGTTTTGTGGTTTATGGTGAGCTCAAGGTCTGGGTTTGGCTTTTTTTTTTTTGATGTTTGAGGTTGGTGTGTCGGTGTTGATTGGGGAATTCTGTGGGGGTGGAGTTTGGGATTGAATTGGAGTTGGCGTTTTGGTTGAGCTGTTTCGGGAGGTTTTTTGAGGGTGATCGAGGGAGGAGGGTAATGTGATGGTGATTTTGTTAGCTTTGTAACGGTTGCTTGCTTTGTGAGAAGTTGAGGAGGCTTGTCACTTGAGAGTCGTGGTTGGGGACTGGTTTGTAGGGTTTGGGATGATGGAGACAGTGTTTAAGGCGAACTAGTTGAGGATGTTTTCACTAAAGGGGTATTGGGATGTGATAGTGGTTTATGTGAGGAGTAGAGAATGTAGAAGTTGAGAATAATTATATGGGAGTTCGTTGGTGGATTTTTCTTATCCAATCCTTGGATCGGATCATGTGGTTTTTGAGTACAATTAGTGTGTTTTTTTGTAACTTTGGAGCGTTTTCTTAGTTTGTGTTATCAGTTGCGAGTTGACTAATGTAGAAGTTGATGCATTGTACGTGCCATCTTCTCTGGTGTGGAGCCTGCTCACCAAGGCATGTTCATTAGGTCTGTTTCTGTTTGTAGTGGGAGGTTTTTTTTACACAGATGGGCTTGTTGTTATTCTTGTAGGTGGGAGGTTATCAGTTTGTAAGGGGTTAACATAGTTGCTTTATGGGATTGAGTTGTTTTATAATTAACGTTTGTCTTGTGCTCGTCGTGGGTTAATTCTGTTGATTCTGACCCGGTTTTGTGGTCAGTGTTTCTGGTGCAGAGGATACGAGGAGGGTGTTGCGCATGTCGTATTCACGCTGTTAACTGTCTCATGCAGTGTGTTCAGTGTCTCCACCTTTCATTGGAGTAGTTGGCTCGTCTGATTGTTGCGGTTGAGCAGCGGGAATCCTTGGAAACCACCCCTTGAACGGTCGCTGTCTAGAGCAGCATGGCTACAAGAGTGGCAGCTGCGGCTGCCATAGCCCTGGCCACTTCGTATGTGATTGCCACTCAACTGCGCAAAAAGTCGAAGATCAAGAAGCTATCAAAAGCTTTCCAAGGGAAGATCCGGTTGCCTACTTCCGTGACACCCAACCGCTACGACCTGGAGTTGACACCCAAGCTGGATATTTGCAAATTTGATGGGAAATTGAGCGTGACTGTGAGCATTGTGGAAGCTACCAAGTATATTGTCCTCAACGCAGCTGACCTCACTATTACTGACAAGTCCGTATGGCTGCGGTCTAAGACTTCTCGCCAGGTAAATAAGGTTCAGATTTAGTGGATGATATTGATACAACTAATACACCATGTGTGCAGTGTTGCTCAAACTTCTTTTGCACATTATACTAATATGAATTTTGTGTTGTGTGTGGTTGAATCAGATGCTGTGGCCAAAATCCGTAGAACTGCATCCAGAGGACGAAATTCTGGTGTTGTCTTTTGACGACGATCTCCCAATTGGTGATGCTATTCTGGGCATGGAGTTTCAAGGCACTCTTAATGATCAGATGCGAGGTTTCTATCGAAGGTGCTGTTCTGCTCAAAGTTCCTCATATTCAATTTTATTTTGTGTTGTAATTTGTTGCGCAAGCGCATTTGATTCTCAGGATCTTCATGCATCTTATGATCTTTGCATTTTGTTTGGTTTAGGTTTGCACCGCTTGGATTTCATGGGCAGTCTCAATCAAAATACTTGCTGGTGGAGTGTTGATGCAATGATTTAAAACACTTTTGAATTTTGAATACCTTATATGTCGTTTTTTTAATGTTTCCCTGCAGCTCGTATAAGGTCGACGGTGAGTCAAGGAACATGGCTGTGACACAGTTTGAGCCAGCTGATGCAAGACGATGCTTTCCCTGCTGGGATGAGCCCTCCTTCAAGGTCCTCTTACTTCCTCCCCCCTTATAATTGGCATAAATATATCAATTGCTTATGGAATCTGTTGCGTTCATATATGTTAGGTATGCACGCAATTCTATCGAAAAGAATGTCGAAATGTGAGACTTATCTTTTCTTTGTGTGTATGCAGGCCACCTTCAAGATGACTCTCCATGTGCCGTTTGACAGGGTCGCATTGTCTAATATGCCAATTGCTGAGGAAATTCGAAACTCAAAGATGAAAACTGTGAAATTTGAGGAGTCTCCACGCATGTCAACATATTTGGTGGCAATTGTTGTAGGAGAGCTTGAATTCATCGAGGGTCACACCAAAGATGGTGAGATTGGGTTAAAATATATAATTGGAAATTGAAGTATGTTCCAGGAATTTAATCCAAGCGCGATTGTTACTCACCTTATCAGACATCCAGTACGACTTTTTTAAGTTGGTCTAAGTTGATACGTGTTCCAGGTCGGAGCGTTCGAGTATACACTGAAGTTGGAAAAACATATCAGGGGAAGTTCGCCTTGGATGTTGCTCTTCGAACTCTTCCCTTCTATGCTGAGTAAGTTGCTTTGTTACTGTTTTCATAAGGCTGGTCACTAGATGATCGTGATTCATTTATTCTTACAGTAGATTTAACGGTTAGTCTTGTTGTGCTGTAAGGTCATATTGAGTTTCATAACCGGCCATTGTCGTTAAACCTTGGGTTACTCCGCTTTGTATTTCGATTCCGTCAGTTAAGCGTGGTGGGATCAGAGTGCAGCTAAGCCGTGAAATTTACTATGGTCATGTCCCATCAGGTACTTTGGAACGGAATACCCTCTTCCGAAGTTGGATATGGTCGCTATTCCGGACTTTGCTGCTGGAGCTATGGAAAACTATGGTTTGGTTACCTACCGCGAAGCTGCCCTTCTATTTGACGAGAAGGTTTCAGCAGCTGCCAACAAGCAAAGGGTATGAACTGGAGTAATCTATGTGGTTTTTTTGTTTTTTTTAACCAAAGCAAAGAATTGTTCATATCAGGCTCTTTCCTGAATTGGTGGGCGATCAGGTCCATGCATTACTGAAGTTCGTAGTAGAGCGCACGAGTTGAGTAAATGCCACAATATAGAATTCTGTTGTGCAATACTTGCGTTCTAAAGTTAAGATTGTTTTGGGCGGTTATTTAAAATCAGGTTGCAGTGGTTGTGGCCCATGAGCTGGCACATCAGTGGTTTGGAAATCTTGTCACCATGGAGTGGTGGACACATCTTTGGCTTAATGAAGGATTTGCGACCTGGGTAAGTCGGTATCACTTGTAGGCCTGATCATGTACCAGCCTTAATGTTCTTATGTTAATGTAGTATGTACTTTTTTCTTTATCTTGTAAACTTGTGTACACGTCTTATGAACGATATGTTGATAATGTTTACCCTTGTTACCATTAGGTGAGCTACTTGGCCATTGATCACCTGTTCCCAGAGTGGAAGATCTGGACGCAGTTTGTGGAACAGACTGTGGACGCCTTCCGGTTGGATGGACTGGTGGAGTCTCATCCTATCGAGGTAAGCCTGCTGTGATTTCTTCTGTATTTAGCCTGGTTTCACATTGCTTGCTTCTTCCTTGTGGATGGTTAAGGTGCAGCGACTCTGCTGCAGGTTCTTGTAGAGTTGTGCAATATCACGATCCGTAGATTTCTAGTCTTAGACCATTCTTGATTGAACGATTGTTCAACATTTTACCAAAATTGACTTCGTCCTTTACATTAAATTGCTGAGAACCAATCCATCTGCTCAGGTGGAAGTAGGACATGTTCGGGAAATCGATGAAATCTTTGATGCGATCAGCTACAAGAAAGGGGCGGCTATCATCCGTATGCTTCAGACTTACCTGGGTGCTAAAAGATTTCAGGTGTGTTCGCGTTTATATTTCTATGCTTAGAGCTTTTGTTCTTCCGATTTTGAACTTAGATTCACTGGATGCCAAAGAATGTAATTTTGTGCTCTTTGTTGTGTAACAGGAAGGATTGGTTTCCTACATCAGCCGCTATGAGTACAAAAACGCCAAGACAGAAGACTTGTGGAGTGTGCTGTCAGAGGTGTCTGGGGAGCCTGTGAAGGAGCTGATGGACTCTTGGACAAAGCAACAAGGATACCCTGTCGTTAGTGTCAAGCTCAAAAGTGAGGCCCTGGTTATTGAACAGGTAATATTTTGTGAGGCAATCTTTTCTGTAGCTTGAGAACTTGGGGGATACTTTTGTGGCCTTCAACTTATCATTCACCTGTCACTGACTCAATCTTGTGTTGATTTGAATGTGCTTCTCAAGCATTAGAAGATACGTAGACTTTACTAATGAGCGTCGTGGGAATTTTTTGAATTCAGAGCCAGTATCTTTCCAGTGGACACGAGGGTGACGGAGAATGGGTGCTACCACTTACGTACTGTGTGGGTTCATACTCGAGAAGACTGAGTGAGCTTGTGAGGCAAAAGGCTAGTGTCCTGTCGGTCCGTAAAGTTTCTTCTGAAGCCAAGAAAGTGGAGGTTTTATCTAGTGGAGTGTATGAGATAAAGAGAGCCGAGGATCCAATGGCAAATGGCGAGAAAACCCTGGACAGGGACACGTCTTCGGAGTTTCTGGATTTGACCAAGGATTGGGTCAAACTGAATGTGGGTCAGACTGGATTTTATCGTGTCAAATATGATGAGGAACTGGCTTCACGTCTCCGATCAGCAATATCTGCTGGTTCTTTGGAGGCTACTGATCGTTTTGGTACGTGTTTTCTTGACAAATTTCTTTACTCATAGATTTGGGTGGTACAGTGAAACTCTTCATAAATCCTTTGTCAGCATTTATGATTCTATCACCAACTATATATGGTTAATTGTATTATTGTTCCAACGTGGTAACGCTTTTCATTTTGGTTACTTTTTCCTTTGCAGGAGTGCTGGATGATACATACGCACTCTGTATTGCTCGCAAACAGCCTCTCAGTATCTTGCTTTCTCTCATGGAAGTCTTTCGTTCAGAGACTGACTACACAGTTCTCATGTGTCTCACTGACGTAAGTGGATTGGCCCCTTTCTGCTATGTAGTTCTCTTTTTGGGGTCATCGTTTCAACCATGCAAATTTCAGGATATTGATATCTTGGCTGACGGCATTTGGTAAATTGGGATTTGAACATACTATGCAGGTTTCGTACAGAATTCTGAAAGTAATGGGTGATGCGTTACCAGCAGCTTCGAAGGACTTGAAGCATTTCGTATCCAATCTTCTCCTTCCTTCTGCTCGGTAAATTTCTAACATGAAGCTAGGATCATGAGTTACAGTGTCTGCGAAAACTGCTGCTTGTTATATATTCGAAGTTCATGTTCTGCTGCCTGTTGAGTAGCACGGTCTTGGTAGTTGAAAAAAATTCAGTACAGACTTTAGTACAGAACTTGATATGTTTGTGCTGTCCATCTTGTGCAGGAGACTAGGATGGGAAGCTGCCTCTGATGAGGGTCACCTGGACAGTATGTTGCGAGGTGAATTGCTGTCAGCTCTCGTGTCCTTCGGTCACGAGGAAACAGTAAATGAGGCAAAGCGGCGGTTCGAGGCCTTTCTAGAGGATCGTGACACTCCTCTTTTACCTGCCGACATCAGGAAGGTAATAAATTATCACTTGCTCCTATTGACAGCAGGTGCAATTATCCTGTATGGTCACCAAACACTGCCCATGATTTTCCATCGACCAACTCATGACGTGCTGACCTTCGATAGTTTAGTGAAGTCTTTTTAGTCAGTTTGTGATTGGCTCAAGTTTCCAATATCTGTTGGCAGCGCTTTCAAAGTCTGATGATACTGCTGTGAATCAGCATGTGAAATCCTTTCTATTTACTATATTCCACGGGATTCGATTTTGGGAAAGGGTAAGTCCATTATTCTTCTAAATTTCAACTATTACATTGGATTCTTTGCAGGTAGCATACAAAGCTGTCATGCAGAGTGTGACAAGCTCAGACAAAGCGGGCTATGAAGCATTACTGAAGATTTACCGAGAGACTGATGTCAGTCAAGAGCGTACTCGAGTTCTCAGTAAGAAAGCTCTTTCCGCTCCTCTACATGTCAAATTGTGCTCTTCACAAGATAGAGGAAGAGTGCACTTGTTGGCACTCCATATAATTGCTATTTCTGGTTTGAGCTTAGAGGCCTTGATGTTTCTGAAAGTATTCATCATAGTTTGCAGCCAACTAAGTGAAAGCTCTTGCCATCTTTCGTGTAGGTACTATTGGAGCATCTTCTGACCCTGCTGTTGTTAGTGAAGCTCTTGACTTCTTGCTGTCAAAGGAGGTTCGTATTTCTTCCTTAATTCTACTCGTTTCTTGATAATTTCTGATCGCCACTGCTTCGAAAAACACATTTGACGTGAGGATGAAGGCTACTACTTCTTGATGATTTATGTGAATGGGGTTGCAGGTCCGAAACCAGGATGCGATTTGGGTTTTGGCAGGTATTAGCGGTGAAGGCCGAGATGCGGCTTGGTCCTGGCTGAAGGTAGGCAGCTGCTTCTTCACCTGTTTGATCAGACAAGGACTTGTTCCTATTTCATCTTTGTATTGAGAATTTACTCACAAGCGTAAATAGAATACGTTTGATCTCAACAGTTATGTCGAGTGAGGAGAATTCTTTCTGCCCTCCATGGTGGGTGTTAGCAATACTGAAGGTTATTCGGATAGTCCTGTGGTTCAAATCGTGTTCATGGTTTATTGACATGCCATACGATTATGTCTTTTGTAGAAAAACTGGGGAACAGTGTGGAACCGGTTTGGGGAGAGTGTCCTGATTACGCGCTTCATCAGCAGTATTGTTTCTCAGGTAAGATTGACCATTCATCTAGTAATGCAAGTTGCTCTTTTCCTGATGGTTGGAGCCCAATTGATTTTGATTAATTACGAATGTGCTGTCGCAAACATAACCTTCTGTGTCTCTTTGTCCCGCAGTTTTCGAGTGACGAAAAGGCCAACGAGATAAAGGACTTTTTCGATGCGAACTCTGCTCCAGGCATCGATCGAACTGTGGGCCAGAGCATCGAGCGTGTGCGCATCACCAGTGAGTGGGTCAAGCATGTCCAGGCCGAGGAGGGCATTGTAGAAAAGATCAAGCAGCTAGGTGCTCAGAACTAAGAACTCTTTGAACATATAGGAACTATTGTGGTTCTAGATGTTGAAATCAAGCATACTGACGAAGCTCCCTCTACATCCAGTGGAGTTTCCTACCATCGAGAGACTTGCTTTCTGATACATGCAATTGACTGTTTCTGAAGTATTTGCGGATGCCCCTTGCGCATCATCAGCCTCTAGATTGTTGATCACGAGACTAATTGTGGATGCTATAATTATCTAGATTGACATGCTGTAATCATCTGCTATCAGGTTATTAGATACTCGTTACATTTAGTTTTCTCCTGTTTTACTAATCCCCTCCCCCTGCCCACTTGAAAGATTTGTGTACCAGTGGACAAGGACAACCAAACTAGAATTGGGTGAAGTATTGCACCATATATGAGTGCAAAAACCGGAGATAACAATTGCATTAATTCTCACAGCACGTGTTTCTTTCGACCAATGTCCGTCCCTTGAGAAAACATTGCAGTCGATCAAACTTCATTACAGTATGAAGTTACCCATGCCGTATTCCAAAGAGGAAAAACATGTCTGATTGAAGTACACATGTCAAACATCTGGAACCAACATTTTAACCCAACCACCTTGGGTCACTCAAGCCCCGTCTTAGACTCTCCGAACAAACCGGTGTAACTCCCAATTGACGCAGAAAACATTGTAACATTGGTGTCTCCAGAAACATTGTAACAATGTTTCCACCCCTCAGCCCCAGAAACAATAGATTCCGATCCACAATACACGAACTTCAACAAAATCATTCCACTTGGAAGAGCACACCGGCACACACAAAGAAGCCGGATAATGCCACAGTACAGCTCTCCAGAAACCAACCCACGTCGTCCAATCCCCGCCCAACCTCCTCCCGAACCACGCCCCTCCGTCAGATCCAGCCCACTCCACAACAAACACCTCCCCTCGGATCATGGTCTCGCAATCCACAACTCAGGCTCCAACATCGCAACACATCCAGACGCCGTGACACCCTCCCTGCCATGAATTCTCTTTCATCAGTAACTCAGAAGTTGGAACAGTGACTGCTCATGACTGTTCTCAAAATTCCAACTAGAATTCCAGTGAAAGGGTCACTGGTATGTGAAAGCTCTGAAGTTTACCTGTCGTGGAGTTGCAAATTCATTGGAAAGTGGTAGCAGATTGATCACAAGGTTTGTGAGCTTTGGTGTGGTCGGAGGCTAATTGAGGCCAGGGGCTTTCATGTGGTGAAGTGGCTGGAGATTCTAAGGATTTTGAGCACGTGTAATGGTGGTGGTGCTTTTTCGGAGTGTGTTTGTGGCGATGAATTTGTAGTTGCAGTGGTTTGTGAGGATTTGTGAGGTTTCTCAGCTGGTGGAGACTGTTGGGTGGGTTGCGGTGGGAGTTTAGTTTCTGTTGGGTTGGGAGGGGGTTGAGGATTTGGGTGGTGGGATTTGAGAGGTGGACGAGGCGTTGTGGAGTTTGAGGGGAGTTTTGAGGGGTGATAGTGGGGAGTGATTTTGATGCGGGAGTTTGAGAGGGTGGGTTGAGAGTTGCGGCCGGGATGGCTGTCTTCAGCGTCGCGTCGTTCGCGTGCGCCCCAGCGACGTCGTTATCTAGAGCTCTGCATTCGTCGAAGCCATGTTCAAGCGATGGGAGTCTCCATGTACAGGCTTTCAGAACCCAACGAGTGGTGGTGGCGTCAGCTGCGAACCAGCGTGATTCTGAGCATTTGCAAAGTAGGGGGAGAGTTTCAGGGAAGGCGAGGGCTGTGGCTGAGCCGTCGGTTCTGGCTAACTTGGCTGAAGAGCCCGCCCAGGTGCTCCAGGAACCCAGCTCTTCCGAGAAAGAAAGCGCAGAGTCGATTGAGGGTACTTCATGGGAATTGAGAGCAGAGCACGAATTGGATAATGATAGCCTTAGCTTGGAAGAGATGGAAGCAGAGGAGGAGGATGAGAGTAATGTTGAGTTGAGTGAAGAGGCGGGTGAGAATGGGGCCATTTCTCCAGCTGCGTTGCAAAGGGAAGTCTCTAGACGGCGCAATTTTGCCATTATTTCGCATCCAGACGCAGGAAAAACCACCTTGGTATTGAAGCCCTAAACCCTAAACTGTTTGGGTTTTGAGAGCTAAGCAATGTTAATTTGGTGGTCATTAGCACTGCAGAAGAGTTGTGGAGGTGTCTATTTTGATTCAGAGGATTTTTCGTAATCAGTGGCATGGATTTTCTTGTACCTGGCAGCTGCTCTATTGTGAATTCTGTACAATTGAGATATAATTGACATACATGATTTTGCTACTGTGCAATGTGACTTGCATTGTTCTATCCAGAGAATTGATTCTGGTTTCTTGTGGTTATAAATAATTGCAGACTGAGAAGTTGCTGCTTTATGGAGGTGCTATTCATGAGGCTGGAGCTGTTAAGGCGCGCAGATCTGCTCGTCATGCAACTTCAGATTGGATGGATCTTGAAAAGCAGAGGGGTATGATTTGTTGTTTAAATTCTATGTGCTGTGGATGGACAAATATGTGGTTGCAGCTTATTGATTATAAAGTTTGCGCTGTATGAATGTATACGGTAATTCTTATTTTCTTTGTTGGAAACTTATTCAGGTATCTCCATTACATCGACGGCTCTAGTCTTCGAAAACAGGGGCTTCCAAATCACACTGCTGGATACTCCAGGACATCAAGATTTTGGAGAAGATACGTACCGGTAAGTTCCGGTTGGTAATATATTCTCGTTGAAGCAAATTGCTGCAAACCTTTTGGGGTTGAGATTGTTGTGATTTTATTGGAGCATGCCGTGCTAAGTACTTCTGTTATGATCAGGACATTAGCGGCTGCCGATAATGCCGTCATGCTGGTGGACGCAGGAAAGGGTTTGGAACCTCAAACTAGGAAGCTTTTCGAGGTTAGTGTGTTTCAAGGGTTTACAATTTGAACGAGTCTGCATTGACAGTTAGTCATGTTCTCTGTTGTTGTCATAGCCTGACAACCAAAGAGTTGCGGTTTCTAATGGATCTAAATGTCCCCTGTTCATTGTGATGCCTGCAGGTGTGCAGAATGCGAAAGTTGCCAATATTTACTTTTATTAATAAGATGGATCGCCCTGCACTTGAGCCCTTGGAACTCATGGACCAGATCGAGAAAGAGTTCAATTTACCTACTTATCCCGTCAACTGGCCAATTGGATCTGGTGACAGGTATTTATCTGTTCTTATGACTTTTCACGTGGTGACCTTCGTGTGAGCGTTCCACCAAGTATGCTAGTGAATTAAACAAAATTCAGGCTCACTACCGATATATGCACTGATGGAACTGTTTTGTCGCAGGTTTGTTGGGGTTTATTATAGACCTCGTAACGAAGTTCATCTTTTTGAAAAGGGAACAAAACATGGTAGTCAGGGTGCTTCTGTGCGAATACTTCCATGGGGGGATCCGGCTCTTGAAGATATAATTGCAAATGATCTTTTTCACCAACTGCAGGTCTGTCTGACTTAACACTTTCTCGCTCCGAATTTTTGTTGGATCATATTGAACAATGTCGAAATAATTAAAGCAACGGACTGAATGGTGCAGGAGGAGATCGAACTCCTCGAAGAGCTGACACCCCCTCTAGATATGGCCAAGATCCACTCAGGAGACATTTCTCCTGTTTATTTCGGCAGTGCTATGAACAATTTTGGGGTAGGTCTTACATAGAGCTCACCCTTTGGTATGATATTTTATAGTCACCAATAAATCAAAACAGTACTGTCATGTGATTTGACGGAACTATATTGCAAATCCTTAGAGCATGTTCGAACTGTTGAGGAAAAGTACATGGATTTGCTACTGCGCTTGTTTGATTTGAATGATCAACTGAAGCCTTTTGTAATTCGCATTACAGGTGGAACTTTTCCTAGAAAACTTCTTGGAATACTCAGTACAACCAGGGAACCACGTCAGCGATCTTGGAGAAGTTGAACCCGAATACCCAAATTTCACTGGATTTGTGTTCAAAGTAAGGTTCATTTGGCCTTACGAATGGGAAAGAGTCCTCCATTGTTTTATTCTCAGTTGGCTCTGACTAGTATTTAGGTTTTAATGTCTCCTTTCGTGCTTTTTTGGATGGACTTATTGAATGCTTTTGGGTTGTCATTACAGCTCCAAGCAAACATGGATGCTAAACATCGTGACAAGGTGGCTTTTGTGCGGGTATGTTCAGGTTTGTCATTTTCCCCTTGTAACAGAAATTAAAACTGTTTTAGAATGGCAGGAATCATTCGAGCTTCTTTTTGAAATAAAATAGCATTACCACAATAAAGCTAGTTGAATTCCCTCCAAAATTTCAGACTAAGGAATACCTGCACAATCGAGCCCTGCCTGATACTATATCCATTGTCCGTGGCTGCAGGTCAGTTCGTGAAAGGCATGAAAGTGCAGATAGCTAGGAATGGGAAGACACTCGCTTTAACAAGGCCACAGAAGATGTTCGCACAAGATCGAACTACTATGGAGACGGCATATGCTGGCGATGGTAAGTTTCTGATGGTTTCAAATGTTTGCATCCTTCCATCAATTAGAGTACATCAGAAGATATGAGTTGTCACGCTCTTCTCTGTGAAACTATCACGTTATGCCTGTTATTTCAAAATTTTCTTGAAATCTAATTCTTGTGTGTGCGCTCCGTTTTAAATGCAGTTGTTGGTCTCAACAACCCAAACGCTTTCTGCATAGGGGATACCATATACACAGGGCCAAAGCGTGTGTTTCCAGGAATCCCATCCTTCTCTCCAGAGCTTTTCTGCTACATGCGTAACCCCAACCCTTCCAAGTACAAACAATTCGTGAAGGGTCTTAATGAACTTCTGGGTGAAGGTGCTGTGCAGGTAACAAAACCGCCACTTCTCTATTAATATGGCATAATTTACCTTTCTTGAACTCTGTTATGTCTTTTATTCAAGTTTTGTCGCCGATTTTGGGCCAAAATTCTCAGAGCTTGAGGTGTACTACTGTTCAACAGGTGTTGTATTCAGTTGACAGTGGGAGGACAGATCCTATACTTGCAGCTGTTGGGCAGCTTCAATTTGAGGTTTGCATTCAGTTCACACCATATGCAGCGTATTTTTTATCAATACTGTGGAGGATACTCTGGAAACACCGATACATTTCAACTTGAACCAAATGAATCATATTTGTGATGAAATATCCGTGTTACTGTTACTGCGACCTGGTTCGGATCATTCAACTGCTCGAGGCATTGAGATACTACAGAGTTAGTAAACTGCAAAGATTTTGTATTTGAATTGTGTGGAAGCCAGGGTTTATTATTTGAACTGAATGAACCAATATACTTAGTCATGGTATTTCCACTCTTCTGCAGGTTGTACAGTACAGAATGCAGGCTGAATATAATGTTGAGACACAGCTTGAACCACTGAGTTTCAGTGTGGCAAGGTGGGTAACGGGCGGCTGGCCTGCACTTGAAAAAGTTGGCCGCATCTTCAACTGCTCAACAGTCAAAGATCAGGTATAGCACTGTACCTGACTGAAGCCAGCCCATTATGGCAAGTCGTTGTAAAGAAGTTCGTATTGTCTAAATTTTGGAAGTATGTTGGTAGTTACGGTAGTCACGATACTAGTACAAATCTGGCTTTCTTTCAATAGTACAGTAGTTACCTCTAATGTAAGGACATTGATCATGAAGTTGTGCTGGCATGAAGCCGAAATTCTTCATCTTTTAGTCGACAATTGTAGATATTTTACCAACCCTAGATATTTCCGGTTACGCCAATAGTACACACACGTCCCAGTAGATTATCTCGAAGCTGTCCATGGATACAGAGCCTCTTTTGCTTTTTTTCTTCATTAATTGCGAGTGGATGAAATCATATGGAAGTATTTCTTGTCTGATCAGTGATACTACTTTTTTTTAATCTCTACAGTGGGGAAGACCAGTGCTGCTGTTTCGAAATGATTGGAATGTATCTCAACTATTGGTATGTTCCTTTCTTGCATCTACTTGGAAATCTAGTTCTGGTAATCTGTTTTTTCCATTCACGACAATACAAATGGGTATGCTTGTAAAACCTTTTCTTATACTGGCAACATCCCAGCTACTTATAACTGTTCACATGTCGTGATTGGTGTCATGCAGGGTGATCATCCTGAAATTGGAGAATTGGCTCCATATGCCTTGCCCCCTGAAGAGATAATTTCCAAGCGATAGTTGGGGCATAAACTACTTCCCAAAACATGTCCTGTAGATGGACGAATATAGTACCTTACAGTATTTTGTTATGTATGGAAACGTAGGACCATTGTTAGGTGAAAGGGTCATGATCTTCGGATGTTTCTCAAACTGAAAACATCCTGTAAAAGATTGGACAGTAATCTGAGAAATAATTAGTGGTTGATATGGATCAATGAAGATCATTTGGTGCACGAATCAGTTTTTTCCTGCGTGAAGTAGTACAGAGCTGCTCCTCTCTTTCAGTAGAGTGTAGTTGTGAAGAGGTGAGGCAACAATGATTGAGGTGCATAATTTTATGTACAATCAGAATTCAGTACTCGTCGTCAACAGACATGCATGAAAATGGCTCGTTTTCTAACGCAATAATGTGTAAACTGTTGGAACTTGGAACATGATGCACTCAGCTGGGGCAAGACTGGAGATACGGCATCTGTGGAAGGTGAAAGGATGGTGCTGATAACACTTATCAGGTTGGCAGTAAGAGAATGTTTCCTAAGTCACTGATCATTTCTTTCCATATGTATTTCTCAAGTAACCTCCAAGCTTTGTTTGTGATTGAGTACTATTGTGAATGCAACTTCAAAGCAAATTAGAGGCGGCTCACACTGCAGTCAAAGTCTAAGAGCCTGTCAAATTCCATGAATAAGAGCACAAGTTTTCTGGAACCTGATCTACCGGCTTCACATTAGAGCCCAAAGTCCAATGCTAATGCTTTCCAAAGTGTCTACATGGCCATACTTTTTGTTGAGTTTTGGCACCAAGAGTGAAGGTTATGGTCAAGAATTTGGATTAGGTGTGAATAGGAACCCAAACTTGGTATAGAGTCTACACTATCTTTTTCGTCATTATATTCACATTTGGCCAGTCATAGTGAAGCCCTTATCACATTAAACATATTTTAGCAATGATCATATTCAAATGATAAAGTAAATGTGAGTTTCCACTATAGAGATTATGTGTGGCATATTTTACAACATAAATGGTACTTGTTGTTTTGGACTATTTTTAAAATTGTATTATATATGTATTTATATATTTTTAATTAATACACATGTGAATATTATTTGAAAACACATGAGTATAATATGTATATGTTTTGATATTAGTAATTATAAAATTCCATGAATTAATTTAATAGTCATAAAAATAAATGTCTGATATGATAAAAACAAATGTCTTATATGATAAAAATAAATGTATTATATGATATGGCCAAGTATCATTGATGAAAATAAATGATTTTTAGAGGTGAATTCTTTGGCTTGTATATTTTGTAAAAATTAATACTTTATTCATTCTAGTTGAATTTTTCTAGATGTAAAAACTACACATGTTCAACTCAGTTTTCATGAAGATTATTTTTGTTGTAATTATGGTAACTGTGAAAAGTAAATGACTTTTTAAATATTTTAAGAAGTTTTTATGTTTACTTGATTTTCGTAGTGTCTTCTTCTAAATTAATTAATTACTATCAAACATCAGTGTGACTTTTAAGGTTCCTATTACAAACCTGAAGTAAGTTTTGTTAAAATTTGTGTTTGTAAATGTCTTATATGATATAGCCAAGTATATAAGTGTTAAATTTTATTTTTCTGCACTTTGATGTAATGTGTATTTTTTATTATATTTAAATTTGTACTTATTGTTAGTATTTATTAAAGTTATATTTACTAATTATTTAAAAACACTCAATTAATAAAATTATTAGGATAATTAGTTTTTAGATGCCCCAAACACAAAGGATCCTAATTGAACCAAGTGTCTTGATATATAAAGTCAATGTGAAACCCTAATTTTTTGAATCATCGTTTCTTTTTTCTTCTCTCTTCTCTTTACATGTCTTTTTACCATTAGACTATAAGTTAAATCACATTGATTTAATACATGGAATTACTTTTTTAATCTACAATGATAAGATCTAGAATTTATACTTGAAGTCTTTTTTACTCTAATCTATATTTGGTTTTATCTTGTGATAAAACTGCTAAAGGAAGATACTCATTGAGATTAGAGTTTGTGTTCATCAAAGATGAAAGGCAGGCTTCTCCAATCACCTGGGGGCCGAAGGCGTGTTCTCCCAATGAAGGCACGGATCTCAATCATGTAATCCTGCAACTCCTCAAAATTTGTAGTCAAGGGATTGCAGACAAGCACATGAGCCACAACTAGATCCACATATTGAACGAAGCACACCAAGCCTGAATTGTGACCATACATCGAATCTTCGTAGTTATGGTGAACCTCATCTGCAATGAGCACTTGCAGGAAAACCAACCAGATCAAAACCAACCCACTCATTTGACTGGATGTCATATACTGTGGTCTGAACTGAGTCACCCTCAACCAATACACATCGAGATTAGAGTCAAACTACGTTAATGTACTAAATGGAGTTACTTTCCTACACATTATCTTTCATTATTTGATTATACAATAGGCTGTCCATCATTGTTTATTGAACAACACAATGTCTTTTATCATTTTATTATATAATACAATGTTAATCAAAACTTATTTCAAATTATGAACGCAAAGCATTGTGCTATAATAAAGAATGGAAGACATTGTGTTACTTGTTAAATAATAAAAGATAGTGTGTTTTTCATTAATGATCTTTTGAAATTTTAGTATTTAATAAGACAATAAAAGATAGTACGGTAATCAATGAAATATTATAAGACAGTATGTTCTTAAAATGAGTCTTAAAAGACAATAAATCAATGAATCAATGAAAAACATTCTATTATTAAATAAAATAATCTATCTATTTTTGTTTTGCGTTCGTCTTTGATATTATTTTTGTTTAATCCATGTATTAATCTTTAATTGCACTGATCTCCAAATAATAATGTAGAAGTATATCCTGGAATTAGACAAGTATGAATTTGTCTGCTAATACAAACATTAAAAATTTCATCTAAGTCACCAAGTCAGACAATGATTCTTAGTGTTGAGAAAGAATCATTGAATACATTATTAGAAGATGCATGTTGAATGAATGAATTAATAGCTTAAAGTCCATCTAACTTTATTGAGTGTTGTCTGAAGACATAATCTAAAATAAGTTAAATTAAAAGAGACTTAAGTGGAATTTTGAGATGTTAAAATAATATCTTTTATATTAAAACAAAACAATAGAGACTAAAAAAGTGTCTTGTTTTCTTTGATGATAATATTGCATAAAGCGCAGAATGCATCTTTGTTTGAATTTTTATTTTATTTTAATACCAGTTAAACTACATTTATTTACCTTGATTTACTTTATGAAATCATTTTTGTACTCTATAATAGTAGGACCAAGAGCTTTCCATTTAAGTCTCTTTTGTTCCACTTTGTATTTAGCTTTGTCTTGTAACAATATTGGCTAATGAAAAATGCACCTTGGACTAGTAAGTGTATATATGTTGTGATGTTGTATATGTTGTATATGTAAGCACCTGAGAATCATCATTTGATGTTTAGTGACTTAAAGATAACTTTCATATAATGTAGAAGTATATCGTGGAATTTGTGAAGTATATCGTGGAAACGGGAATCAACCGTCTCATGGAGTGGCCTTGGCATACGATTCACAATCATAACCTCTTTTGTTCTAACATATAAGAGAACAATTTTTTGCAATGAAGTCTTCAACTCACGAAGTGCATCAATCTTATGGAATTGCTTGAGAGTCACATTTGTGAAGGCCATGTACTGATGGCAGACATTAGATCCTATAACAAAGTCATTGTAGCAATGCTCAAGAGACTTCTTAAAAGAAGCCATATCTTAGAATCGAGTTGGAGTCAACATCCCGTATGTTGACAATAAATCGTAGTATTTTTCACCACCTAATATCTGAGTACTTAACGGATAATTCTAATATCTCATTACTTATTGTAATTTGAAATTTTCTAGACGCTCTAATGATTACGGTTCTAAATGTTAATTTCTACATCATTATTTAAAGGTTTGATCAATCTAATGATGAGATATAGAGTTTTAAAATAAAGATTAATTGTATATATGTCCAATCATAGTAAAATTATCATTTTGTTAAATTACACATTATCTTTTAGCATTTTGTTTCTAAAGATGTTGTCTTCTATTGTTTTGTTAAATTATACACTATCTCTCATTATTTTATCAAATAACACATTGTATTTCATGGTTTGCCTCCAACTTCAAATCATCTAGTGGTAACTTACTTTTAATAATGTAAAAATATTGTTTTTTTTGGAATAACTTGTATTTATTTTATAGAAGTCATAGTACATTCCACTTCTTGAAAGGCTTTATCAATTGAAATCTTAAACGTATATTCCAATTCACCAATAGGATATTGGACACATACAAAATGATCATGAAGATTTTATGAAAAGGACAATTTACATTATTAAAATGGGGGCATTTTACGGCATTAAAATATCTGAAAAGCAATCATCAAAGTTTGGATATTAAGACAATTTAGTAACTCCAAAGGTGTCTTAGAATGCATCTTCAAAAACTTGATCATTACATTAGTTTATTTTTAGATATTGTAAAGATTTGACATTAAAATTAATATAAAAATGTATCCCTATTTATATTAAATTTAACCAATCTTTTGTAAATATATAATACAAATAACCTTGTTATCATTTAAAGACATAAAATATGTACAACTTCTATAAATTTATCATTGGACTTAATTTTTGTTATACATTCTTTTTTTAAATGTACGTATGAATTTGTGAGTTAAATGTTCAATGATTATAATGTTGAGTTCCGAAAGAGATGCTTAGTTTTAATACAAAAGTCTATAATTAATATTTAAAATTAATATAACATTTTTGAATCCAAATTTTAAATCACAGAAATAAAATATAAGCTCAACATAATGGATCTTCTATTCATCATGCTATTTGTGTCACATCAATCATAAATCCGACTTAGATGTAGTCATTTTATTATTTAGAATTAAAAATACATCTATTTTTATAATTTTGAATTATAACAAAATAATAGTGAAATTTCTTATAAAACTATAAGTTTATATGTGAATCACAATGATTTCCTTTCAAAATGTTAAATTCTTAATGTTTGTAGTTTACAAAAAAAATTGGTTATATCTGTAGAAGCTAAAAATCATTATCATATTAAATTTAAAATTATCACTCTATAAGTTTAAAATTAAGGTTACTTAAAAATCACAATGGTATAAAGAAAACTAAATAAAAGTCAGCTGATGAAAATGTCTAAAAATGGCGTGCAACTTCATAATTACTAAGTCAGGCAAAGAATGAAAGTGAGAAGGCCTATAACATGCTATTGTTGTTATATTTCCAAAGAAAAGGGTCCAAGTATATGGTGTAGTTATATTATAAGACTCTAAATCACATGACTTAAACATTGGCTTTAAAATGACGTTGGAAGTTTCTGTAGCATTTTTAAAGTAAAAGAAGTAACCTCCTCAAGCATGGCAAGTTGGGAGGGAAGCCCATGTCAATGCACAAGGGTCCGCCACAATATTACCTCCTTTGTAACAATATGTTAATAACAATTTAAAAATCACATTCAATTTTTTATAAGTTTGCGCTATGGTTTGCCATTGTTATCAAAAATTAAAGGATGTAATTCTATTGCTTATTTATTAGGCGCTCAATCTTCATTAACATTAAAATAAAGAAAGTTGAAAATTTTGGACATTCCAAGAAATGAAGAGTTGGAAATTGCTCCAAGCTTTAGTATAGTTTGTGAGAATGAACAAGTTCATGATTCAAGCCCATGAGCATAAAATCAACATTTATCATTGTTGTAGAATTAGTTTTCTACAAATTTTAATCAATTAGGATACCGCTTCTAGTACTACTCACCATTGCGTACTATTTTGATATTTAAATATCAAATCAAAAAACAAGTACATCAAATGTCTAATCAATAAACACAAATTTTTCTCAAAGAATGATTCCTACCTTGCCACTTACATACATTTTTTACCCTGCCACTCATATATGTTTTCTACATTACCACTCACATATAATTTGTAAAACATATTACATTTGAATGACATGAATGATAATAGAGGAAAAAACCAATGCTTCTCAAGATGAAAATAGATTTAAAAATCACAAAAAATATATTATATAATGATTAATATAATCTATGATTGGCCAACTTCCCATATAAAATTGCTTCGGTCGACTTGGGCAGCTTGGGATAACCCATAGAATCAGAAACTTCCGACGGCAATAGGGGAGGCAAAGCACAGTACCTACCACGACGTGCTGACCGGCCACCAAATTCTCAGCAACTCGTACATACACGACCACCTTGTATACGTAATTTGTACCATACGGCACTTACCCTCCACCTACCTCCCGGACCCCATACAGGTTATTCCCGGCCCCACCACAGAACACAGTACTGAGTAAACCCATTGCATTCCAAATATGAACTGAAGCAGACCCTCATGCTACAAACGGATCAATCACAATGTCGGCACCCATTTCCGGCCCCACCTTCTGCCCTATCACCGCGTTCTGGACCAACTTCCAGAAGTTCTGCCCACCTTCCGCGGGGCCCCACTTTCCGAATTGGGTTCCTCCGAGAAAGAGGCCCTCACCCAAATGCGTCCCGGCACCCATAACAGCTATCATCTATGCACATTTACATCGTGTACACAAAATGTACAGATATCCAAGATATCACATTCCAAGTCCGAAACTGGCTAATATTTTAGTGAACAAAATCTTTCATTATTGTAGATAATGCCGCTTGTGAGTTGTTAGGTCGAGGCTAGCAACATCACACTCAGCGTAAATGCGTCACAGAATCCAAATTGAGGTTCATGTACACTAACTGTACATTGAAGGGATGAAATCTAGAACTATCATAGAGGAATTAACTTTAACGGCGATCACGATTGAAGCCCCTTCCAAGCACCTTCCTCCTCAGACTGCACCTACCACATCTGGTAATGCGGCCGTCACGTAAACGCGTCACAGCACCCAAAGATACCAATGACTCGGATCTCCTCTAATTCTACGAAATGTGTAGATATTTCATACTGATTATAGATAGTTCCAGAAATATCTCGTAGATAGTTAGGGTTGCGTGAGCACACCGAGAGTAATTCGGGACATGTCCTTGATAATCGTGGATTGGGAAATTATCCACATCCGGCAAAGTTGCAGAGTGATCGCCGTCGTGATCGCAAATCCAGGCGCAACGTCAAGCGCGTGCGGATCCCTGGCAGCCTCGCACGTTCCCCGCAACCGGAAGACGAACGCCATCCCTCCCCCCAAAACCCATCACGTAACCCACAACCGACATCATTGGAGATACATAGATTTCATTTGTCAAGATAAACGATATTGGTAGATATTGGTGGCTTTAGGTGCAGTGGCGGGTTTAAGTACCGTCCGGACTTGCAGTTGAGTTCACGATTTCTAGACACCGAGAGAGAGAGAGCTCACGAATCTTCGTGCATAAGCGTGAAGGATTCGTGCGGCGTGAGGTTCATTATTGGAGGGTCGGCATCTCACTCCTTCGGAAGAAACTCGCCCTGCATTGCATTGCAATTGAGAATCTGCTGAGCTTCATCGCGACCCACCAAACCAGGTAGGGTTTCTCCTCAAATTGAAACCAGCACGAATTCTCTGTCAAATTTCTCTCAAGGATCTGCGATCGTGTTGCAATTTCTGTACATTTGGTGAATTTTCTCTGCTGGGTGTTTGGTAAATTTCCTGGGTTTTGGCTGGTTTTTGTTGAATTTGGGTTTTTGTTATGGTGCATGTTTTGGTATTTACTTTGAAATTTTTCTCGGTTTTTGTGGGTTTTGCTGTTTTTCTGGAGGTTTTGGTGTTGAAGTTCGTGTGGGTCACGGAAACGCGTAGTGTAGTGCAATGAGGTTTTTTCGTAGTTTTTAATTGAAGTCATCTTCAATTGACGCTGTTTAGTTTGGTTTGGTTTGGTTTAGTTTGAGGTTGACCTGCGCGTCCGCGGACTCGTCTACAGTGAGGCTTTCCTCGTTTTGAGATCGGTTTGCTGGTCGTGGTGGTTTGCTGCTTTTGCTTTACCTGGTGAGGTGCTTTAGTTCTTTGTGAGGATTCTGGAATTCATTTGTGTTGTGATTATAAGAGGTTTTGTTGTGGGGAGGGAGGATTGAAAGGGGTTTCGGTGTGTTGAAGTGTTTTGTGTGTTGGGTGAAGTTGAAGGGCAGCGAAGATGGAGCAGCGGGAGGTATTGGTGACGCTGATATCAGCGCAGAATCTGAAGAAGGTGAACGCCTTCGGGAAGATGACGGTGTACTGCGTGGCGTGGATTTACCCCGACCAGAAGGTGTCATCGCCGATGGACAAGAAGGGCAACTTGAACCCGACGTGGAACGCCACGCTGAAGCTCATGGCCGATGAGCGGCTCGTGGAAGACGGTAATGCGGTTTTGGTGATCGACCTTTACGACCATGGCACGTTCGGGAATAAGCAAGTTGGATCGTGCACGATCCCATTGTCTGGTCTGAAGCCGCCTGCCAAAGTGTCGGAGGAGAAAGCAGACAAGAGCGAAGATAAGGTGCCATCGACCGAAGGGAGCTCTTCATCTAGCGCCAGCTTCATGGCAGTGCCGGTATGTCTCCGATCTCTCTTTTGTTGGAAGTACTCGACTATGGATACACGCTGCGCTTTTTTTTTAAATAATTTGCGGTTTTCCTATCATCTAGTGTTTTTTGTTTTTACATAATCCTTCAATTGTTATGGCTGCCTCACCTCCGATCGCTCGAAATCAGCCCCCCTTTAGCTTAAGATATCCCTGCAGATCAGTCTTGTGGGCACATGAGGACTTACTGAAAACAGTTCTCACGTTAGGCTTACCGGTGTGCTTCTTTACCTGCGTAAAGGTTTCCGAGATCAGTGCTCATTTAAGAGATGGGTCGGTTTAACTTCTAGTGAAGTTTGGGCTCTCTTTTTGTTTCTGAACTCAACCTAATTTTTGCACACCATGCGGTTGTTATGTTTACAGGTCTTGAGAAAATCAGGAAAGGCGAAAGGCACCTTGAACGTATCTGTGAAGCTGGGAGAGCTGATGAAGTACCCAGCTCATCCACCCATGGGAGCACCTGTGCCACCATACATGGTCGGGCAGCCCATGCCAGGCGCCGAGAACAAGGATGCTCCTGTGTATGCTTACCCCGCTGCAGGATATCCTCCTGCTTACGGCCAACCTGGTTATGCTAATCCTGGTGGAGCTCAGCCGTATCCTGGTGGAGCTCAGCCCTATCCTGGTGGACCTCAGCCTTATCCAATGTACCAACAGGCCCCGTACCCGGGTGCTATGCCGCCACCGTACTATCCACCAGGTGGATATGCTGCTCCGCCTCCGAAGAGAAGTGGAGGTGGCCTGGGAGGTGGCCTGGGAGCTGGTCTTGTGGGTGGTGCTTTGGGAGGATTGTTGCTTGGTTCAATGCTTGGCGATGGTGGAGGCTGCGGTGGAGGCTGCGGTGGTGGCTGTGGAGGCTAAGAGCTTCGGTGTCCTGATTGCCCTGTGTTCGCAGGCATATATGTTACCTTTTTTTGCGGTTACTTGTAAATTTCACATTTCGGATAGGTTTATCGTTACTTTTAATGCCAATTGGTTTTGCATTGAAGGGGATTAGGAGAAGAAGTTAGATAGGAGAATTGTATTTTACAATAACGGATTGTGGGAATTAAAATACGCTCTGCACAAAACTTGACGTGCATTCAGTAATACGCTTTTAGTTGTGTTCTGCGATGTTGTGACCCTACTGGTGATATTAAGGTTGTATTTGAATCATGCGACTGTTATACTACGACATCTATGATCAGCAGTGTACTTACGTGCACATTATCTTATCCTTACAGTGGATGAATTGTCAGTGCGTCTGTGCCCCTTGAGCAAAACTGTGTGTAGTCTGTAGAGCTGTCTCTTCAGAGTCCAACTCTAACGTTGCATAGCAGGCCTTCAGTGATGACAGTGGGGGCTACAGTGTTCCTTTCTTCATCGTATGCATGAAGTCAGGCTGATCAAGAAGCTTTTGCAGAGGGCAAGCTCTGTACCTCGTCAGACAGTTACAGTCGACCTACTGATAATGGTGGTGATGGAGGACAAGAAGCCGCAGAGTATGCGTGGGGACAGTCCTGATCCTTGGAATCACATTATCTTTGTTTGGAATATGATGGACCCATGAGCTGCTCTGACAACTAGTTGGTGAGTGACGAGTCGCACCACCTTCTAAGTACGTCCTGCCTCATGGCTCTAGTCCCTTCCGGCCTTCATGGTGTATTGATGCCAAACCATAAAGTCGAGCTTGTTGCTGTTCGAGTGTAGTGCAGTGAAAAAGTTGCGAATGAGACGAGCTTGATCTAATTTGTTCTGAAACTATTGTGAGGGTAGAAATTTCGTTGCGAATGCACTATGTTGCAATTGAGGAGACCCGCGGTCAGTACGGAAGTGGCCCTTTTTGTGTTTGGCAATGAGTGGGGAGAATGTCAGATTAGTCAGGTCAAGAGTCTGATGTGATTCATAATGTTAATTTATGCAAGTTGCTTGTGATGTTATGCTCTTTACATTTGATGGCTCACCCAGGTGGACAGGGTTAGGCATTGTCGCTTCCGAGATTCAAGGTACGTTGGCGCCCAACATCCAGGTCGAATTCACAATTATTGTCTCCCAAGTACTCCCAGATCTGTGAAGAGCGTGCGGAATCTCAGTTTCAAGCCTGAATGGCGCTGCAGGGGAGTAGGTAACAGAGGTCAGAGTGCAGTGACCCTTTGAGTGACATTTCTAAGCTCTATGCAAAGTACGTCGGTGAATGAGGATGCAGCTTAACAAGACGTAATAGGCTTTGAATTGTAATTAGCGCCGTGTTGTCAAACCTGGCTGAAGAGTAAATGTTTAAGCATTGAGCTGATGGTATGAAGGGAATTAAGGGCCTCCAAGTCGTAGAAATGTTCCTTACCTGTCTCAGAATACCTCCGTTGTGACATCAGAGCATCTTTTGACAAGGACACCAGCAACATTGTTGTTGGGGTGTCTAGGATTCACACAATACGCCATCGCATTGGATGGTTGTCTTATTAAGATTATTTGGAGATAAAGCAGGGTGAATGCTCAGTGAGGTGAAGCAGCGGGGTGAATGCTCTGAACAGTTCACAATGGATACCACAACCCAGCAATGCGGAAATCGACATCACAAACCGGCGGTGCAAATTTTGTTGTTTGCGTTGATGGTTGCTGCTGCGATGACTCTGAATTCCAGCCTTGTCGAAGCTATCACTCACCCCGGAGATATTCAAGCTCTCAAAGAGGTAAGCGACACATCAATGATCATGCGAGTTGCATTGTTTTCTGAGGTGTATTCCTAATGCCGTTTCACATTTACACGTAGCACTTCATTGTGTCCATCGCCATGTGTATTGAATCACAGCACGAATCAATATCTCATGTATATATGGATCCTGATGTGCAATTTTCTGGCAGGTGAAGTTAGCACTGAACGCATCTTCCATCATGAACTCGACATGCATGGGCTCGTGGGACTTTACTGTCGACCCTTGTGACACTCGCTCAAGCTCCCACTTCACCTGCGGCATAGATTGCAGCGCCTCCATCTCCAACATCTCTCGTGTAACCGGCCTTCGTCTCGAACCCAACGCCGGCTACACAGGCCCACTTTCACCCGCCATTGGCAACCTCACCGCTCTACAACAACTCACAATCTCCGAAAATGCTTTCCACGGCCACATCCCTGCCACTCTCGGCAACTGCCGCCACTTACTCCACCTCGACCTTTCAGTGAACTCCTTCAGTGGACGCTTGCCGAAGTCTCTAAGCCGCCTCTCAAGCCTCACCTTCCTCTCCGTCGCATCCAACGCCCTGAAGGGACCCATCCCGAGCTCCTTCAACCATCTGAAAAACTTGACCCACATGTACTTGGACAACAATCATTTCTCGGGCCACATCCCATCCCTCTCAGGAATGTCCTCCCTCATCTACCTAGACGCTAGCAACAACGCCCTCACAGGCACATTACCCACCCTCCCCTCTACCATCTCCCTCCTTGTCCTCCGAACCAACCACCTCACCGGCCACCTCCCACCCAGCCTCAAGAACTTGACGCTCCTCCAGGTCATAGACCTCCACCACAACCACCTCACCGGCACCATCAGCTCCTTCCTCTACTCGCTCCCCAATCTGCAAACTCTAAACCTCTCACAGAACGAATTCACAGCAATGGAGAACTTCGGATTCTTACCAGAGGAGAAGAGTGAGCTTCTGTCTGTTGATCTGAGCTTCAACCGCATCATGGGCACGTTACCTTCATCGCTAGCTGCGATGGAGAGACTGAGAGTACTTGCACTGCGGTCGAATATGTTCACAGGAGGGATTCCTTACTCCTATGCGCTTAAAGCTGCAAGTTCGATCGCTGGATCAGAGCAGCTGGGGCAGCTCTACTTGGACGACAATTACCTTTCGGGAGAGATTCCGAGGCCGCTGCTGAACGTGTCTGCCGATGGGTTTAGAGGCAATCTTGTGCGCAACTGCCTCCAGAGCTGTCCAGCTTCTCTGTTCTTCTGCAAAGGGGGTGCGCAGAAGAGCCCTCGAGAATGTAAGGTGCCGGTTGCGATGTCTGGGTGACCTCGCCATGGTTGCTGTGGAGGCAATCCGTACACCCATTTAAAATTCTGGAGCAGTTCTTTCGTCTGAAGTTAGGCTAGATTTGACGCTTGAAGAGGTAGGATGTGAAGCATTAATTGCTTGTTCTTTCCGGCTCTATATGGTAATCATCAAGCATTACTTACGTTTAGCTGACTACAATCACCGAACATGTCCAGTGTGTTGTCATGTGAGATGAGGCTGATGAGATGTGTACCAGCACATTGTGAGTGCACTCGGGCTAGAGCATGTTGTTGTTCGTTGATCTCTCAAAAAATGCACTTGAAACATTTTGCAGGAGATTTGTGAGATTGTAACACACCCAGTAGTACAACCTTATGAACGGTTTTCTGTTTCATACCTTCTAAGTTCTCATTGCTGCGTCTGGAAAGCCACAAATAACACAAAACAAGCGTCACTTTACTGACCCAGAGGACATACGACCTTGGGTTACATAAGTTTGAGATCGAGTCTGTCTTTCTAACTTGGAAAGAAAAGTAGCTGTTTAAGAACATGGAAGCCCTAACACGGGTCATATCCTACGTTACAGATAATTTCAAAGTTAATCACAACCATAAACGTTAGTGTTTATACACCGATTTTCTTACAATGGAATAGTCTTCTTATCTCATGATTGTTGAATGTATGTTACGGGCTTCACGGGAATGGTACGGCAAGTTAGCCGATCATAGTAGTTCCATGACGGATGGACTATCCTGGTGAAACAGGGCATTGCACAATCATAGAGCCTACTAAATATGAGGCTTGCTCTTAAATTTCATGTTCTGGTCACTAATAGGTAACCTCAATAGTAGTGAACTAACAGAATGAGAGGAAGTGGGAACTATCCCATCCCACAAGAATTATAGCCTTTCCAGGGACTGGCCACGTCCACCAGTAGTAGAAGGAATTACACTTCCCGGACGTTTTACTACCCCGTACTTGTAAGAAGAATTGACCAAAAAAAATGAATCTACAGCTCACGGTATGATACATGTTCGTGATTTTCTATGTGCTTGCACCTGTTGTCTCCAGATCTGAACCTACCCAGTAGGTTTTCACCCCAACAAGGATCTTTTCACGAACTAAAGGTCCATCCTCATGGTCTGCCATGCGAGTCTCCCAGCGCATACCTTGTGATATCATCATTACCTTGTTTAAAACATCCACTTCATCGCGAATTATAACTGCACCTTCGGGCCGCAGAATGCGGTCCATCTCTAGCAATATATCCACAATATCGCACCTGATACATTTACGAACGAAAAATTAGGTGCCACTTGAGAATTAAACTATTTGGATCAGGGGATCGACGATGTGAGCGACCCTTAATAAAATTCAAGATCGAAAGATGAAAATGACGCGACTGCGCACATATCAGCTAAGCTTAAAATCGTACTCCCAGCTTCCCCTCTGTATGTTTAACCTTCTGAAAGCAATAATGCGACCTAAAGTAATCACGTGCCAGACTACGAAATATAACTACATCTTTAAAACGGCTGTGAACTAGTGCAGTAATTCGTCAATACCATGATTACGATTTTCATCATTTCAAATGATTTATACGTACCTGTCCTGGTACATGCTGAAGACACCACTTGCATGAATAAGGTCGTAAGTTCGTGGATACGTAGAGAACGCTTCGCACCTGAAAAGGAGTTTCCGGCATAAATCATCAATGACAGAAGCATCACAGGCTAAGGAAATTTTCTAATGCAGGTATGGCTGCCTTAGATGCAGGCCACCTCCAATCTCACAGTTGGTTCACTAATTTTGACATCTCCGTAATTTCTCAAGGACTATGACTATAGATCCTCATCTTCATGCATTACAAAATTAACTCAGCTCTGATTTATAGGGAAAATCCAATATTTGTAGCTCCCAAAGGTAGTTTATGTTCATGTTTTCAGTGATGACTTTGGTTTGCATTCTTCCGTAAGTTGTGAAAAGAATTATCCAGTCCTCTTACATAAACTCCGTCGATCTTCCGAGACACCCCCTCCAGAAGAAATGTCTGTACAGACTCTAGAAAACGATTTCGAATTAAACTCACCAATTTTGATAGGTGCCAATCAACCCACGTTCATAGATCACACCAAGCGTGTTGTCCTTTGCATCGGAAGGCATGACATTCATCACCCACACCGGATCCTTCACCAACGCGGCAGCGAAGCTTCCAAGTCCAGCGTTCATGTCCATGATATTGCGGTATCTGCCTGAGGCCAACGGAGTGATCAGAGATGTCTTGTAATAATTCACACGTTTGGCCCATAGCTGAGTGTCATCTCTGAAACTCTCAGCAGTAATTCCCGGTATCGAACCACTTGCAATTCGAGGAGGCACAGCTGTTAGCCTTGCAGGCCACTTGGCAAGAGCCCCACCAGCAACTTCTTTCTTGTCAAGTACCTCTGGGAGTGGTGTAATGCACGTTTCCATCTTTCGGTACCTATGGTGAATGAATAGAAGGAACCTTCTCATTAGAAATTTTCTTAGACAATCAGTATCCCTCGTACAGAGATCTACAAGCAGATTCTGTCAGATTCCAATTCTATATAATTACATAAGTTTTATGTTAAGTATTGGAATCCTACAGCAGATAAAATTCTACATTGAGAACCTTGGTGACGGGCAGAATTTCTGTTCTAATTAAGTACTATAACGAGATGAAATGTTATTAACAAACTATTCAAAGTACAAAGTACAGAGGGATGTTTCATCAGAATGGCTGCAAGAGGCAAGCAATTAAGTTTCACCAAAATAGAATCACATGAATCAACCGGACAGAGTAGCAAGACTCTTACCAAGCCGTGTCAGGATTTTCAGCACGGCTACAGATGTGGGGGCGCAGGTTCTGATCGCGCTGACGCTGCTGCTCACATTCAGCGTGGTTCAGAGGCTTCTGCCAAATGGCAAGATTATCCCTCTCCGCATGTTTCTTCCAGCAAAGATTTCGGGCTGCTTCTTCAATACCATCTTGCTCAGCTTTCAAATCCTCTTGGGTTCGTTGCCAGCCCTTGTAGTGGGTTTTCCAGTTGATTGGTGGTCCAGAGAGTATCCAAAACCCACCAGGCCTCAACACACGGTCGACCTCAATTAGGTACAAACTATCTGCAAAGCCGAGTACCAAACGACGCTTTACATCAATCTCCATTACATTCAGCTGCCCCAAGTTGCATCATGTTCACCTGGGAAGTAGACATATGATCAAGTTGGGCCAAGAAATACATAAATCACGTTTTAGAACTATAAGCAGTGTCAAAAGAATTACCGTATTTGGCCCATGGAATAAGGCAACGAGAACAGTGTGCCATGTCAAACGACCGAGCTGGATATGGCATGCGGTTCTCGGCCATGATGCCAAGTATCGCCGGAACTCCCCTCTCTAAGGCGAATTGGATCTGGGAAACGTGTGTATCCCGAGGAGCAAATGACATAGTTAAGACATTCTTCCGTAATAGGTATGCACCCCAGCTTGCGACCTGAAATTCAACAATGACCTTTCCACCATGAGAAATGTCCAAAACTGTGACCATCTCAGAAGTCAAAAGAATCACTTCACAAGAGAAACAGTAGGCACATGGAAACTCAAGCAGGTGTATTTGTTTTGAATCACGTCATCGGTATGACGTCGATGACACTGAAAGAAGCACACACCGCAAACAACGTTGAGGATTATGGTGGTCATAACTACTATATGCTGCAATGAACAGACAACTTGCAAATTACATAAAACCTCGTGAAAGACATAGGTCTAGGCCAGTCGACGAATCAACATTGATCCAGGTTCTCAGAGTGTTACTTACCCCACATCCCGTGTCGATTGCTGTTCGAATGGAACCATCATTTAGGGGAATTAGGGCAGCAATGTCATCGATGTACTTATCAGCACCACCAGCAGAGAAAGTTCCACCGCCTGGGAAGTGGAGCTTTTCACCTTGAAATTGGACCCACTTTTGAATCGCCTTCTCAACGGTCAGCTCCTTGTGAGGGGTGTTGGCAAACCACGTGTAGTCTCGACTCTGAGGCCATGGGAGTGGATTTTTGTATCCAGACGGTGCAGGAATCAAACACTTTAGAAGTTCGTCCTTACCAGGGCAATGCCGTTCTCTGTATATCAGTTTCTCCCGAGGATACTTCAACGACCTCTCGGTGTCTTCACATGGAGTGTACTCGCTGAATTTCATGTCACAGGGTTCGAAAGTAGTGTAATTAGCCCCAGAATCAGAGCTCAGTGAGCTATGGTGAGTGGCAAAATCAAGGCCACCCGATTCTTTGCAAGGAGGACGAACAAGCTTCAGGTCCCGGAAAGAACTAGATGGTAGTTCAACGGGGCTGTTCTGCCAGGAACCTAAGATGTAGAAAAAGCAACATAAGCCACCCACGATGACAATCCATGTGACTTTCTTGCGCTTCGCTAATTCGGCAGTATGAATCTTGGGCGATAAAGGTCCATTCCCCAGAATTCCTGCTCAAACAAAATCCCAGTGAAAGTCAGCGGTGTGTCAATAAGTGCTAAGAGGGCAGAGCAAGACCAGAATATCCAGAAAATAAAAGTGCAAAAAAGGCTGTGCCTAATAAATGTAGGACTGGCTCGTCTCTTTGTCTTCTTGTTGTCTCACGTTTTCCTCTTCTAACAAGACTTACGCTTAAATCTTGAATTCAATTATGCTGAAGTGCTTGATTGCAACATCCTTGGATTCAAGAGTGTTGTACAGCGTAGATATATTTAGCATTACGCCCCTCCACCATCCAGTGCACTTATCTAGTAATTGTCCTGGAGGCACTCTGCGAGCGCTCTACGATCCAATTTCATGCCCTCTGATCCGGAGCCTTACTTAAAATGATTTATGCTTAGAAGGTGCTAGTACTGGGATATGTTCTGATCAGTGACTCGTTTTCAGTAGTTCCACTGTCTGTTCCACCTTCATAGAATGTCAATGCTCTTTCTGAGAAACACTGAAGGCTTGTGATCCTCCCACAAACGTTAGGTGACACGTATTTCTAGCGCCTCAACCTTTAAGATTACTGCAGGAACTTGACCATCCTCATGACCGCCACAAGAAACATAGTAAGACCTCTACCCTGTTTCCTAGGTATTTTCAATACGCGAAGAATTTTTCTATGAACCGAAGAACAACACCATCATATTACCTTAAGCCAAACTCAATGAGACTTCTAGTTATACATACTTCTTATCGAACACGTACTGGCAGTTCAGGAGATGCTTCTCGATTGGGAGGAGAGCCATGATGTTACACATGACCTTCATGATCGAGCATACGCAAGGATTAACCCCGGCTGTTTCCCTTCGAAAGGAGTACCATAATACTTACAAAATGAAAATCAAGTTGCTCTAAATAACGATTTTCTCACAGTTCCGTACGTGAATCAACCTTCGACAATGTACCCGTCTCCCTAGAAATGACCAATGATAGAAAACTGGGACTCCAACATACAAACGATTGCGAGGCATTGCTAACAACATAGTTCAGAAATAAGATATCGCGACGGCGTCCTCTTCGCATGCAAATCATCTTGGTATTGACCAAGAATATTGACCACGCACGTGAGCAGGCAATATCGTGTGACAATGAGCAATCAGTGTCTCTTGAGCCAGCTAAAGCATCCGAATCAGGGGTTTCAAGAGTATTTGTTGTAATTACCCATGAAGGTCTTGGACGCCATGGCGAGGAGTCCAAGTGCACCAAGGACTGTCACACCATCCGCGAATCCACTCCCTCAGCAATGCACTTCGAGGTATGTTACACGTGCTTACTCAATCAACTGCGAACTCCGCTCACCAGATGACCGCCGATACGTGAGAGGCTAAGAGAGGAGTTAGACCTGAAAAAGACGGTGACAAAATAGTCAGCAGACTCCCAGGCATGCTTCGTGCATTCACATCACCAGTCCAATACAATTTGAGAATATGGCGAGAACGCTAATAAGAACCACGATCTCTGTCTCATATGAATGTCCACAAAATAGCAGACTCTACCGGCAATACAAATCCTCCCCTCTCTACATCTCAGACAGTCGACAGTCTACGATTTCCTCACACAACGACCTCTAAACAATGCAGGAAGAGTATCCGTGACACTCGACAAGTATAAAGCGTCACCTCCAATGGCCAACAACGTCACGACGATTAAACATCAAGCACGGCAGTGAGCGTCCCGATACATCAGAATAGGATCAACGACATCCACGACAAGAGACAACGATTCAGAAGAATAAACGAGCGCCATATCCTCTCCTTACCAAGAACGCAGGCTTAATGTCGCCCATAGCCAGCGCAGCTAAAATCACCATAGCATCCCTGCAAACAGCCACACGTTCCCGAATCATCAGAAACCAATGCCACAGAAACTAACCAGGCAGAATCCAAACACCTACCGAGGAACGCTTCAGCCATTTAGCTTCATCGAATTTAATGAGAAACATCGCGTGAGAAAAGAGACCGTTCACAGGACTAAACCTCCACGCAACAACCAAAACGCACGACCACGCGCTCCACTACACTCTCCCCCTGGCAACCGCTCAACACATTGCACTTCCTCCCAAGGACGCTCCTAAAGCGCCTACACAGCGCGCATGCACTAACAGAAATCCAAATGCCCGCTCCTAAAACCTCACAAACCACTGACACACAGCATTTGCAACGCGCTCACAACACATATCATGATCCGTTACTTCCAACTGCAGACTAAGCTGCGCAAACGGGAAGGAAGCAGAAGCAGGGGCGAAACAGAATGCAAACTCCGCCAAAAACTGAGACGAAAAAGGGAAGATACTCACCGGAAGCACAGCTGCGAGGCGGACCGGAAGCGGATTGCGGAAGCGAGCGCACCAGAATGAGAAAGCGCTGCGAGCATTCATGAAATAAGCCCCCTGCCATGTCGAGGTTGGCGTCGCATATTGAAGACGACGACGACAACAACAGTCCTCCGAATCAGGACCTGATGGTACCCGCCCTAGTATCTACCCTAGTAACAGTCATTGTATCAGTGTAGTGTCACAACAGTATGAAGAAAGTATCACCTAGGTATCGGTCTGGACTTGGGTATTGGGCTCGTTGTGAAGGCAGTCGAGAGTGATGGTTGCGTCTGGCCTCGCTTAGCTTTGGGCCGGGTGGGGAGGGTTGGGGCCGGGTCGGGTGGGGCCGGGCCGGGCGGGGCGAGAGCGGGGTGGGGTGCGCTTTATGAGTTCGCATGCGGTAAGTCTTCCCCTTCCCGGGGTGGAACTTAGCGGTGATGTGATCTGGGCAGGACTTGTCCTTGGGTGCTCTAAGTTCTCTTCTGTCTTCCAGGCTTCCAAAGGCTGCGCCTGTCGGGCAGGGCAGGGCAGGGCAGGTGAACGGTTCAGCCGGGCAGGGCACATGGATACTTGGAATTTGAATTTTACTCACCTGTGGTCACCATGTTTTACCAAAATAAAAATAAATTAAATGACTAGCGTTATTTGTAAAGATATTTGGTATTTGACTTAGAGCAAGGCCAATGATCACTGTATTTTCTCCTGTTAATGGCATATGGGACCCTGTATAAAAAAACAAACCCCAATGAACTCTACATATCTCTAAGCAAATTACCGGGTCATGCTAAAAGCCTCCAAGTCTCTGCATATTTTCTCCATATATCGTGAGAAACTAACTTCTTGGTAAGACGAGTCAACAGTTGTTTTGAATTGTCGGAAACAAGTCAATTAGATCAGAATCCAACTCGAGAAATGTGGCCTCTGTTCTGGCCGACACGATAACAGTCGGGATCAAACTCCCAATTAGGTAACGGGGGACCATTGGGACTTTGGCGGGGCAAATCCTCCATATTCAACTCTGGGGTCCCGTCACAGCCCCATACTGGAGTCTGGGAGTTGATGACGGGCCACCATTTGCCTTACTCTTAGATACTATTGAGTTTTCTATAGTAGGGTTATGACGGCGAGGCAAGGCCTTACGGGCACAATGACGTCGATTTGCCTAAGTTAGGCCCTTCATTTGCAGGAAGCCTTGCCCCACAGCCATTATCCGACATAAAGACATTGCTCCAATTTTTCTTTTTGCATCAATGTACTTCTTTCCGCATGGTGATTTCTTAGCACCTTGCAAATTAAGAATCTTTCTAAATATTGGAAATTGAAAGGAAAAGAAAAATCAGCATAAGGCATCGTTTGCATCTCGCAATGTAAAATGTTTTGTCACGTAAGGTGCCATGTGCTCATTTAAGAATATTGGTGCCGAGTTTTTACAATTGAAAATAATATTATTCTTTTCTCTAAATAAGTAGTAGACATGGAAAAACTAAGTGACCTCTAAGTTCAAAGAAAATTAGTTTTCAAAAATGGAATGATGGTAAAACTAGCAACCACCAAGCTCTTACACACCAAATATGATCACATCACTAAGTTCTTTCACATTTTCTAACTATTTGGAGTAAAAAATAATAAAACAATAAATCAAAACTCATAGTATCTTTCCCAAAATAAGGTGACTTTTAAAGAAAACTCTAATAAGATAGCCAAATAGCATGCTTGTTACATCTGATGATAGATGCAAAACCGTTAACACATGAAAGTAACCTCTTAGTTGGATGAGTCATTGACCTTTTGCGGGTTGAACATTGTTTTTTGGGACATATTATATGATAATATCTTCATAAGATTTAGTAATCATTGTTTTATCATCCCTGTTCACATGCAATGTATCTAAATTAAGTTTAGCACAAAGGAAGATTTGGGTTGTGTGAGACTATTGTAGACGTAGCAAAGGGAATGGGAGTGATGTGACCCTGCTGTGCAAACACATCACTCTCCTTTGTACTCCTTGTGAAGGAGCTCGACTTCCCGTTCTTGGATTCCAGGGCCTTGTGTAGGCATTGGATGCCTCAGGTGTTGCTGCGCCAGTTCTAGTACCATCAGTGAACAACAGCGGTACTCTTGGATCTGGTTGAGTATTTATGTTTTGTGTAACACCACTCGGTTGGACAAGTCCCTTAAATGATCATTCGCTTCAAGTCCTGTAAGCTATTCTAGAGACTTAAAGTTACTGATGGGGGTTGTAAAGTCGCAAGTACCTTTTGCTTTCACACCATTCCCATCCTTGATCGTTCGCGCTGGTTCTAGGCTTGCTAGCATAGTCACTCTTGGTATGCATGTGAAGCCTCCAACTCTCATAGAAATGATTTGGTGGGATCACGGCCTACATACCAGCCAATAGCTATGCTCTTGCCATGACTATGTAATATAAATGCATTTGGTGAGACATGCATACTTCATTCAGGAGAATTGCGAGTCTTCTAGGCATGTTGTTATGCCCAATAGGAGTTCAATAGCATTGCCAAATAGCATGTTCATGATACATTGTATCTTGGATTTTCGTAAGATAGGGATGATACAATTTAATCCCATTGTATGAAAAAATTTAGTGTTGGATAATACAAAGTAAACGGATTGGCCTGCTGCAACCCTGGCATCCAATGTCAGGATCGGAAGTCTGGTCGGATGCTCTTCAATTGGGTACTTATAGTTGCCAGCCTTTGCTCTGCTTGCTGATTCATAACTGGTTGGGCATAACTTGATGAGAATGAAGCAATGTACCATATTGATCAAATTTTGTACCAACATCTCCATAACTTGACAGTCGTGAATGGCCGGATGAAAATGTGACCTTTCCTAAGGACAATTTCTCAACTGAAACAATACCTTTGTATGGGTAACTTACATCCAATAATTTGATAATAGGTGTTTAGACTGGTAGCATACCAAGTTGATTTTTGGTGATGAAACCTAATTTTTTTGCTATGTGACACTGATTCAATATGTCCTTTTGATCTGCCCAACACTGGCCGTTTACAACATATTGCTTTGCCCACTGCCTTTGGAATCTCAACTGATAGGCTAAGAGCAACAGGTAGTGGGCAGTGGGCACATGCAGGTTGTGCATCCCAGATGAGGAAGTATGGGAGACGTGACAGATGATAATGCACTGCCAACAAACGGATTGGCATGGTAATGGCAGACGGGCAGGTTCATCTTAGGCAGAATAATGCTGGGCCAGATATCACATGTGGATTTAATTGGGGGACTCGCTAAGAGTCAAGACGATCATGTTGCTGGGCGCAGGGACAGCTGAGTCCAGTGCAATCACACTCAGTTCCAGCTTCTCAAGACTACTAACTAGTACCTTGAAGAGGCGGACTTGCAGAGCGTAAATTAAGTTAGCACCCTGCTCGGTGATAGGTACTGAAGTGACAAGAAGGTGAGATTGCGGTCGCCTTGACCCAACCTCTACCAGGTATTCCATGTTATATTGGGTTACAGATTACACCTGCTCCAGAACAGGTACATTTCAAAACAGGGCAAGGAGGGTTCCCTTTAGATTTGAGAGAATTATGTTCCAAAATGTAAGGAAGTTCAAAGTTGCATTTCTCTACGTAGTGGACAACATGGAGAACACAATCTAATAATTGAAATCAGTTTTGCAAGTTGGATGGAAAGTGTGTATCTTGGTCATCCAGCCTGAGGTGCTAAGGTGTCAGGTATAGTTCTTAGCTCTGTCAATGGCTCAAAGTACTGTATTTTGCAATGCAAGCACTTTGAACTTGCAGGCATCATCTATGTTAACCCTTTAGTGCCCAAGCAGTTTTTGGGAGAAAGTGGTTTTTGGTGACCTCAGCTTGAATCTCATGCCATTGCTTCCAGAGTTGGCCAATTTTTAGAAATCCGGGTGGTGAAAATGGTGCCCAAGTGGATCACCTTTTGTTTGGATAACTTAGTGGGGATTGGGAGTGATACCATTGCATGTGATTCATCTGTATTTGAGCAGGGTTTTTTGAAATAAAGCAAGTATACGCTTAGACTACCGTTGGGTGATTTGGGATCAGCGATTTGCATAAAAATGGTAAAATTTATCACTCACTTGGACGTGAGTCTCAACACCTAGAGTGAGGTAGCCCAAAAGAAACGAGGTCAAAATTATTTTTTCTCTAATTGATATAGAATTGTTTTGCGCAGAGAAGGTCACAGGGATACGGTTCAGCACTGAAAGTCTACGGCTGATATTGATCACCTAAAATTCCCCATCAGGAAATCGCAACGGTGGGGGCCTTCATCTGCACATACAAGTCCCATGGAACTCCCAAGACCTCGAGAAAACAAATAGAAATCCTAATAATCACGCAAAATACCGTTCAAACTGAATACACAAGAGTCATACTGTAGATTTCCTTCCAAGAGGAGGAAAGCCCAACAACCTGCCGACAGGTGTGAAATCTTTCAGTCAACTTGGAAAACCAATGTGCCAGTTCACGCCCCATGTACGTAACCAGCCCATCTTTCCCCCTCAATCCCACTTTTCTTTCATACGGTCTGAGTGTATTATGTGGTATTTGGATGCCTTCCTCTAGTCCGATTCCGAAAATTCTTCGCCCATCATGCAGCAAATGATTCAGCCCCCATCCGTCCCAGTTTACGCAAAGCCATTCTCCGAACACAGACACCGGAATTTACATTTAGGAGGCCCAAGCGACCAGAAACTGGTCGCTTGGGCACTAAAGGGTTAAGGTACAAGAGTCATCACAAAAATCAACAATTGTATTTTATAACCGATGAGTGGTAATTTTTATTTTGAAAACATTCTTCAAAGAAACAAAAACTGAAAGATAATCATGATAAAAGAAAAATGAACATGAAAGCAACCGATCACTACACTAACCATAGTTTTTGTTCTTGTGGATACAAAGGAAAGGATGTTCTACTGCAGTAAAATGGTATGTTCCTCATCAGCTTGGGTTGCTGCAAACAACATACATGTGCAATGTCAACAGTAATTTCAGGCTCGCAGAATCAATCAAGACGAGGATCATCCATCCAATGGCACATGAATGTTGTGAAAGCTTCCGCGGTGGACAGTGACAGATTCAAAGACTCATGACTACTCAGTGATTAGCAGCAGCTGGTGCTAAGGAGATAACTTACTTGTCAAGATTCTGTCATGATGCGGACTGATTCTCATACAACTATGCTCTTCTCTTCAATTTGATCAGTTAATAAAAAAAAAAAATTTAAAAAATTTAAAAAAATTTAAAAGAAGAATGATATAATATCAGTAATACAAAGTTAAAAAAGATTCGGTAATTTGGTATCAAGAATTCATGTTCCTGCAGCATGCTGGCTGCATACAGGAAGTGGATGATAATGATGTCTGCAAAAGGATTGGCAAACATGTGTATCAAATTTTACCATGGTCAAGTTTATTATCCATTGAAAATTCTTAAAGCTTGTTTCAAAGCTTCTTGTGTGAAAGAGTACCCATTCAAAACCTAAATTTAAACACAAACAACCAAAAAATATATAAAAACGGATCAATACGTATACATTCCTTAAACCCCATATCCATGAGGGAAGACATGTCCACAAAATCAAAGCACTCATAAGTCATCAAAATCTCACCAAACATATCACAAACAACTACAATTTTCATAAATAATATGCTTATATCTATAATTATTAATAATCAACCAAAACATGTAGAAAGATACATGAAACAAAAAATACAATTTACAAACATGATGGGACATTTCACTTATAAATTAAATCAAGAAAATCAATGCAACATCATTCATCAAACATTAATAACCCGCACATGTCTGTCACTGACACCTCACTCAAAGTAATATCACTTCTTAGACATTTCTAGGCCACAAATGCCTTCTGCCATATCTCACCAACAAACAAAGCTCATTCTGAATAGCATTTGTGGTCAAACATTTATCACTTGTCAAACATTTATGGGCCACACATGCCTTCTACCACATCTCACCAACATATACAGTTCACTCAAAGTAACATCACTTGTCAAACATTTATAAGCCTAAGCCACACATTCCTTCTGTCGTATCTCATCAACAAACACATCTCATTCCAAATACCATCACCTCTCAAACATTAATAAGCCACATGTGCCTTCTGAAACATGTATACTAAATATGCTTTTTGCCATATCTCACCAACAAACCCAACTCATTCAGAATAGCATTATTTGTCAAACATTTACAGGCTATAGGCTACACATGCCTTCTTGCCACATTTCACCATCAAATAGTAGCAAGCCATTCAAAATCCACATCATGTATAAATAATAGTCTAGCTAATATTACTGCAAATTGCAATCACAAGTATTGCAAACCAACACATCCCACTATATTAGAGTGATTAGATAAAATCAACAAAAAATAGTACTTTTCAACCAAAACTACTAATATATACACATGCACTCTCAAGTTTGTACTAATTAATGCAAAAAGTAAAAAAATAGAATAAACAAACAAAATCTAATGATGTACACTAATCATTGAAATAAACATGTAAAGATAAGATTTTTTATAAGCTACAATATTGAAAGGTGTCACTAAATGTGAGAAGGATCTGAATAGGCTATACACCCTCTACACAACATCCTTAAACCTTCAAGTTTAAAAGATCCTTAATTCACAATAGTTATTACTAACCAAAGTTTATTTTGCTCAAAAGGGTAACACACAACAAAGAACCTTATAAAAGACTTTGTCATCCATGATGAGCAAAGGCCTCCACAATTGCTGAGTCAAGTGGATCAATGTTTGTAGATGATAAAGCAACAACACCCATAAGCATCCACGTACCCATACGAGCCCTTTCTAAATCTTGAAAATCTAGGAAAGTGAATAGATATGATTCTAAGAATGTACCAAATCTGGACATAAGACCCTAGGGTTGGCATTAGGTATATTCATGGTAAACCCTTTAAAAATTCATAACTTATTTACACATTGTCCAAATAATGCATTTTAAAGTGCATTGGGATTATTTTTCTGTTGCTAATTTGGTCCAATAAAATATACTGTAAATAAAAAACATGCTCAAAACTCTTTAAGTCATGCTTATAGTGGTTGCACCTTAAGGCACATTTTGGACCAAGGAAGCATTCTGAATTGACATTCAATTATGAATTTGTTCCAAAATCAGGTGAACGCTTTATTTCAGTGGTTTACACCGCTACAAACAGGACTCCCATTCTCATCACTATGCATACCTACCAGCGTGAGTAAACAGCGCAATTTCTTATCATCCAAACCTGCAAATCCAACCATAGGTGCTCAGAGAGCATCCAACCTGGATAGAACTACTGCAATTGATCATGTGGGACATGAATCAAATACTGAGGTTCTAAATTTAACTGCATAAACTATAACCTGCAGCACCTTTAGTTACTGAAATGAGCCAATACTCTTAACTCAAGAGTGAGAATTGTTACCACGTTCAGTGGGCTGCAGTGAGACGTTCAAAAGCAGATGTGATACGGTACTTGATGGTCTGTTCACATAGAACCAGCCAAAAGTAACAACTAGGGTGCAGAGTATAGATATTCGATTGTCTATGCTTCTGCAAATGAGCATGATATGTTTCACCTGCAAGTACGACAACGCCAGGCATAGGTTATCAATTCATAGACAAAGGCAAATATCATGACTAAATAGCTTCCTTGTTAAGGATTCCAAGGACATACTGAGATACATAATAAGAGCCGCGCTTCTCACTGCTCACTTCACATAAGTGTCACAGATCCAATAATCTGCTGTCTGTAATTCCTTACTTATGGGCTGCCATAGTAGATGGGAAGACAAATAGCACTCGAAGTGAATCTCAATTGTAAATCATTATACATTCCGGTTTAGCACCCAGTCGTGGCCACTAGAAGACAAATAGCAACAAAACATCCTTCTAAAGCATTTGTGATCGTCACAAAAAAGTTTGCATAACAAAGCACTCACATGGAGCGAAAACCAAACTTGAATTAGCAAACGGCCTGCCAATAAGGAGGACTTACCAATATGCTAGAGGCAATCGCAGGTTCAAAGACATCAAGCCATTTCAGCTCTCTTATGGACCAAAATAAGGAATCGGCTGTCATGGAGTACACTTCAAACGCTCATAAAACAACAGGCTAGCATTCGCCAGTTGCACTTCCAACTCCTCTACTCGTCTTACATTTGTGTCAGACACCTTGAACCACGCCACAATCTCCCTATCTTCCTCCGCTACCTCCACCTCCATTTCCACGGGAACTTTTGAAGACTTTTCATCAATTTCAATCTCTGCTGATTGTTCTCGCACTTCCGTGCTGCAACGCAGACCAGCCCCAACTCCTTCTGCAATACCGGTACTCACTTCATGATCTCTATCTTTCGGTAACCTCACCTTCCGATAGACAGTGTAATGCCCACTCTGTGGACCCCCATGGTGTACCACAATGGATAGAAGCTCATACAACAACCTTCGTGAGGTCACAGTTCTTTCTGCTGTCGGTTGCAAATTCTGTTGGACGGTTGATCTAGAGATCTGTGCACCAAGGGGATCTGCAAGCGCACCTGAGATAACCAGTGGGACCAACGCATACATTAATTAATAGCCAGATGGTGGACCCTGGATGCACGTGCCTATAATCGTACGTAGAATGTTCATTATGATTAGTCTAATACTCCCTCGTTCTTAGAACCGCTGTTCTAACACTAAAAACACGTATACACATGCTATTTAATTCTCAAGAAATCTCTAGGCACAGCATTGCACCATACTCTCATTAAGCCACTAAAGCGACATAACAGTAGAACAGGTTGAGGAGAAACAAACCTAGACCAGTGCAAAATGGAGTTGACGAAGTAAGATTTTCCAGCTTCGGAGTACCACTAATATCCAACTGAAAATTCAATTAACAACTCGTGAGAATAAGCAGTGGTAGCTCTTGAGTAGTAGGAATATCACCGCACTTAAATTACACTATTCTGATGACCCGTGTGATGTCAAAATTATGCAGACCTGGAGCAGACAAATCACCCATCCAATATTGTGCTGCCAGAAATCTCTCGTACCTTTGATGTCTCATCTGAAGTAGAAATTTCTATGTCAGTAAGGCCACCCGCTTCTCTACTCTCAACTGGGTTAGCATTACCCGGTGCTCCTGGATCAGGTAGAGAGTCCTCATGTATCAGACCTTCGCTAGCAATACCTGTAATTGCATCTTCTGCAGCAATTGTCTCATGTGCAGATTCAACGTCATCTGTTTGCTTGCTCAACTCTGAACCTCCTTTAATTCCTGGTTCTAGGGAAAACAACGAACTTGGATAACCTGAGCCTTGCAATTTCCTGATGTGAGATAGCATCGTTCCTCGTTGCCCCAACATTTGAATCAAGGAACTACCTTGGTCTTGGGTCCTTATATCCGTGCTTCTGACTTTAATATCTTGACCAGTAACTGTATATGGAAACAGATCCAGAATCGTTGGAAATTTCACATGTCCCTGTTTATTTCATATAATCCGCACAAAAAATGATCAGGTAATTCTCACAAAATAATAAAACAACGGCATAACAACAATCTCGATAAGAGTTGATAAATTTTTGGCAGGTAGAAGTGAGTAAAGGCACCTGTGAAAACAAACACGATGCTAAACCAAAACTGAGACAGAAACACTTGAAAGTGTTCACAATAGAAACTTTCTTAGTGCGGAGAGAAGTTAGAAGACTTAGTTGGAAACTTACTGTTAACTTTCTTAGCTCTCCCATTTCATTTACCACTGCACGTTGAACTTGGAGACACAGAACCTGTAAACAAACAACTATAAAGTTATGTGGTTTTACTCAAACAAGAACAAGAGGATACTCAACATGTTCTAAGGTATTAAGATAAAAGAGTTTGCAAAAAAAGTCTCGAAATCACATTGATCAACTCATCTCACATTGGTTTTAAAACGAAGAATGTGAGATGCATTGAAATCAAAAGCAAATAAACATGTGAATGTTCATTTGAACAGTACTATTGTTTAAGAGTTTTTGTACCTCGGGAGAACGACCAATCCTAAGGCGTTTCAAGGCATTGGTATGCACAGAGTTCCAAACTCCACCTTGTTTGAGGGTCAAAGCTTCACATGAACAATCGTCATCACAGCTACATTTCTCTATAGTTTCAATCGTCTCCTGCAAGTCAGATGTGGGCTGTTAATGGAGTATAAAAATCAAAATAAGTTTTGAAGAAAAGAGAAAGAAGTCTCAAGAACAAGAACATTCTGCTGAATGAAGTCTGGAGCATTGCATTCTAAAATCTCCCACGAGCACTTTCAAAATATTCAACGGTTCTACCACAAAATTAGTCCCAATGGGTAAAATCCAGACGACTAACAGTTAACTTCGCAGTTCTAACAGGTAAAGTGTTCACACCTCAATGCTGTGTACGTTTGATTGCTCCGGAATAGCAATCAACTTCCTGCTGTCCATTTTGGTGCGCAGTGCTTGGCTTGCTTCCATGTGAGCACAATGGCTGCATTTAACACTAGCTACCAATTCAGGGGCCGTGAATCGGTCCAAGCATTCCTCCAGTGTACAACTGTCAATCTGTCAAGTTCCTCACATCACTATTTTTACTCCATACTCTGAGCGAAATATAGACATGGTCTTTTTAAAAAACAATACATGTTACATGTGTCAACTTTGTCAGCATCACAAAATCAAGCAAAAAAGTTTCTTTAAGATCTGCTTGAAGGATGACATTCGAACACTTTTAAGAAATTGACAACCCTCGGAACAACACCTTTTGTTATTCTACTAATGGGATGCCAGCAGTTCCAACCATGAAGATATTCACGAATAACATATTAACCATCAAGCTTTGATGCTTATTCTGTATGGGGTGTAAAAGGGAAGAATTCTGAATATAGGAAAGCTTACCATATTGACATCTGCCTGCCCGGATAGTGGTAGTGAAACATCATTAAAATACTCAAATACTGTGGAATACTGCAGACACAAATGGGAGTAATTCCCAGGAGAAATTAATAATGAAGAATATGGTGCTTACTGAACATGTCCCAGTTCGAGAACGTGGAGAAACAATTCAAGGGCATCTCAACAAGAGTATAAAAAGCTGCACCTGACACAACAGAAAATGAAATGCACGAAATAACGTCAACACTCTGTCCACATCATGCAAGGAATCAAATTGAATATACAACTCAGTCCGCATACACAATCTACTGTTGTACAGAGCATAGCTATTTGGACTCTGATTCCTCACCTGGAACCCACACTTCTGGCAGGCCATCAAACTTCCAAGAGTACCCTCCAATGGCCAGTGTAGCCAAGAGTGGTCTAGCTGAGGAGTAGCTGTGTCCTTGTCTAATACAGTTCCAAACGACTGGCTAATAGGCCTACGCAAGTGCAAGTACTTATCCCGCTCTTCTTGCAGACCTGCTGCAAGATGTGCAAGTGCTTCTGCCGCATCCTGCCAAAAGGTAACGTGTTAATTTCTTGTTGACTTTACAAAAGAGTATATATAGTTTAAGTGTGAAAAACCTGAAGTGATTGTCTCAGACTCGTCCAACATTGACCTTGTCAAAATAATTTTTTATATAGTAAAGCTAAAGAAACAAGAGGTACATTCTAGCCACACACACCAGATCGCTCACCTGTTGCACTGAAAGATCGAACTGCCGAGTATAAAGGTTAAGGGCATGCATCACTGGTCGTGGGCTTAAAATCCGGCGTGCAGTCTGACCCTGAGACAATTCTGCAAATTCTTTGAACTGAGTAAATCACAATTTTCCACATGCACATGCCGATTCCACATCCACCAACAATAAATTCCTCCTTAGGCAAACACCAGCGAGAAGCTCAAAAGCAAGTTGTAAAATCATCCATATAAAATAAAGAAAGCATAAACGTTGCCAGTGGTGTTAAACAGTATAAGAGATGAAATGTATCGCACCTTTTAAGAGATCAGCAACAGCAGCTGCGAGCGGCATTGTGGCTCGCTCAGCTTGCACTCCTTGTGTATCGATCACTCTTGCGCATTCCTCCATGAAAGAGACTAAGATCTCTGAGCTCGCGAGAGCCTGTTCAAGGTGCGCCACGATATTAGCGAACAACAAATCCCAACCCTCTATGCTGTTCGCTTGATAACTGGAATACGAAGTGTAAAAGTTGGTACATACGGAATCTTCAGGGAACCTTATGAATTCTCTATTATTCATTAACCTTATTTATCCTATCAAATAGCATTTACTTCATTCACCTGAAGTACAACATTCAGGAAACAGTTGTTTCCCATGTTTTGTAAACCAGCAATAGTCAGTTCCAGAACGGCCTTCTTCTTCACGTTAGTTAATGCTTTCTGATCGTCAGCCCCAGTCCAAGGAAAGCCGATCGTTATCGGAACCCCAGATATATATCGAAATGCTAAAAGTGCTCCCATGCTGCCAGCTCCAAGGACTGTTAACAGCATCGTTCCCTTCCTGTGGTTTAAAAGTGTATTCCATGATGACGATAGTGAGACATGCCGACGATTTGAACGTGATACAAGACCAAGGGAACGCAGAACATCGATGTGCTGCGCGCCCACCATCTCGCCTGCTATGTACCAGTCCGAAGAAACATGGGTGCACTCTCACTCCTAATTCCTACTTGTTCCACACCTGCACCCAACAGATTTCACAACAATTAAACGAAAATACATCATCGCATGCAAGTGATTCTACCAGCAACGACAAGGTAGTGAAACTGCACCAAATCCCATCACATATGATACGCAGTTCCCTGGTTGTCGGTGCAGTAAATACAAACAAAACTAAATTATTCTCCGTATAAACTTGATTATATCCGTCAAAAATTCTAGGTGAAATCCATTTGAAAGAAAATGGTAGTACTGCAGAAAACAGGTCCAAAATCACCATAAACGAGGAAAAACCTGGCGGAATAAAAATTCACTCCAGGCACCAGCGATCATGAAGTGATTCATCTACTTTTTTTTAATCCCTGAAATCCACAGCTCGTTCACCTCCAGATCCGCACGTTCAGATTCACTCTACAGAATCCCTCAACAGTCGATCACTTGCTTCAATCACAGAAAGCAACGACTGACCAAAGCCGACAAATCCAAAATCACAAGTCACTCCATAGTACTGATCCTCAATTCACACGAACCAACACATTTGCTTTCAAATCCACTCAGCTCCTCACAACTCATAGCCCCTCACGAGGACACCCCTTTCGCCATTCACGATGACACCCCTTTCGCGTACACATCAAATGTAGAACCTCACAATTCCTAGGACTGATCACAACACCATTCAACTCCTCTCCAAAACCACTGAATCCCACTCACTCACCCCCTGAAATTAGGGTTTCGACGCCGAACAAAATTCCTACTCTCCATCACTCAACCATTTAACTAAATCAGTAAAAACCTAACGATGCCCACACGTTCTACCCAGCTCAAAACAAACGCAAAGAAGTCCATGTCCCCCACAATCCAGCACAAAGTAGTTCCCCATGATCGCATGAACACAGAGATGGGTGAATGCAGAGAGAACCCAGTACAGAATTCGACAAGCAAAACCCACCACAGTCGATCCGAGAAGCTCCCCAACACAACCGCCACTTCAATAGGGTTGAAACATCCGACCCAATTCAAACTCCTGAACTGTGAAACAAAAAAAAACTACACACTCCCTAATGAGAAGAAAACCTAATGGTACTTGCAATCCCCAGCTAGAACCGAGGAAGACAGGAAAAAGGAATGAAAGATCGAAATTCAGTGGCGTAGTGATGAGCTCCAGGCTGATTGCAGCAAGAGAAAAGTGAAGGGATGATGAAGAGCAGAGAGAGAGACATAGCCTCACTTGCAGAGCACAACATGGCATAGCATACCTGGCACGAGACATAGCCTAACACAACATGGTTGATGCGGTGCCTGTGATTGCAGTGAGTTCAGTTAAGTTGGTGCAAGAATGAAGAGAATGAAGGAAGTGAAGTGAAGTGGCAGTGATATAGTCAAGTGAAGTGGAGAGAAGGGAGAGAAGTGTGTTTGAGTAAATAAGGGAAGGGGAGTTGAGTGGAGTGATGTCAGCTGTGGTGGATGTAACTTATGCTGGAGCTTCTAAGTTATGAGTGTTAACGATGGACACATATGTTTTTAGGTAGTGGGACTAATTCCCGACTGAATTTCAGGTTTGCATACTTAGAATTGTGGAAAAAAAACAAATAAATAAAATTTGGATGCTCCACAAAGCTATTGCAAAGGCACCTCCAAAAAAAACATTTTTGAGCATTTCTATAATTTTTATAATTTTTTAAGTCTGAAAGCTCATAGACCGCTCATAGAGTCATGGTTTTCATGAGAGGTTGGATTTTGAAAATAGAGTGCTTCTACATCAGTCAGAACCAATCAGAAGTTGTCGATTTTCTAAGCATGGATGAAATTAGATTACTCTTCGACGCTTTGGGAAACCAGGCTGGCTAGTTACTGACACCCAACCCCCAACAGTAGGACTTAGAAATACAACTCGGTCGGAAATATGATTCTCTACCTCAAGGTAGAGAAGGGTATTCCCGTCAGGATTCTAATTTCATGCCCTAGCAGTACACCAATATTCGAGCAGACAACACCTGACTACCCACACATAGCAAATTGTATAACAACCTATCATATTTTCCATGCAAGAATCTTTGTATTGCACATGCATACTCACGGAAATAGTGGTCTACGTTGTTGCACTTCAAATATTCATGAAAATTTGATAAATTTTCAAAAAAAAATATTAAAAAATCAGATTTGTGATTTCCGACCTAATATCTATTTGTATAAATTTTATCTCCATATTTTTCTCAATCCCAAATATGTTGAATGGCTTAAACTGACGGGAATAACCATCTCTACCTTGTGTAGAGTTACTACAAGAATCAAGTGAAGTGAGGGAGAGTGGGTGAACAAGCAAAGGGAAGTGGAGTCGTGAGGTAGATTTGGAGCTGGAGTATCTTATGAACACCTATACCGGGACCCCCCCCCCCCCCCCCCAAAGGCGGACACTATGAGATTGTTGCTCCAGTGTAGATTTGGTCACCCTATAATTACCTATAATGTACCCCATGCGTACATGCAGTAGGGTGTCCGGCTATAGGTTAACCTGTATTGGTTACTTCTAAAATTTGTAGTTATTATTGTAAGTGCTTATAAATATCCTAAAAATGGGGAAACTTCGTCTTTTCTTTTCTTATTAGCAATCATTGAAAAATAGTGAGACACTCATTCTACTACTCCAAGTATAGTGAATTCCTTAAGTGTACGAAAATAGGTGTACATACCATATGCTGCTGGTTTGGAGGGAATTGAGTGGAGTGAGTTGGGTACATGGTGACATGGAAGTTGCATATTGTGTTTGCACCCATACACATCTATAATCTTGAGTCAATGCTGTTACATGCAAAGATTTTGTTGCATCAATGATTCAGAAACCAAAGCATCAAGATCATCATAAGAAAATCCTAAAAACTAAAGCACAAAATCAATATCAATTTCATGTCTAGTAGGATTGAATATATATTTTGAACACAAGCACTTAACCTTTTCTTTTATGGACAGTGAAAAATGAGATCATTTTTAAATTTTCAAAACAAAATAATATTAATATATAATTTTGTTTATAGTTAAATAAAGTTATAATTTACTTCAAATTTACAAAGGACAGATACTTAGAAAAGGATTTGTATGATATGCTTGTTTTATTGAAAAAAGTTTGTCGTGCATGTGTCCATCTAGTAACTTTGTCTATTAAAATTTAATAAAAATAAACCATATAAAATTCGTAGTCTAAATTGCATCTCAAATAAATTTAGATTGCTCAAGCAAATCACTAATGCCCATGTACAAGGTTTCATTCATCAATTAAGATTACATTGAGGTGCTATAAACAAACCACATGTTGCAAGAACAATTATACCATTCAACATCTAAAACTTCATCAAGTAGTTTAAATAAACCATGCAACAATCATGCGGTTTAGTAATATCAAAATAAGATGTATTTCAAATGGCCTTGCATTAATGTTTTTTAAATGAAATTCTTTTACTCTATTATGTAGTTTTTATTATTATAGTGAATGTTTTACTGAAGTTGGCATACATTTTGTTTCTTTCAATAAAGAAGCTTGACAAAAATATGAGCTTTCTAGTGTATTCAACACTTGCAAAGATCCCAACTTCAAAATGCTATAACAAAATCATCATTGATTCCAATCTTATAATCAATAATTCATTGGATGTGAAATACATGTACTTCCAATTTTCAATCTAATGCATATTTATAAAATTAATACTAAGATATGTCTTCAAAAAATAAAACAAATAAACTATTTTAACACATCTAATTAAAGGATTAATGTCCAATTTTAAAAAATAAAATTTTAATTGTATAATTAATTTAGAAAACTTAGAGTATGTATTTAAATTGAATTATAAAATTTTCAATACTATTCATCATTGTTATGTAAATTACTTTAAAATTTGTACACTGTTTCAAATAAAGGCGGACTAAAATTTGAATTTATGATTTTAAGAAGTTCCGTTCACTTCAAAAACATACTATTATTTTTTCTTATTAAAATATTCAAGAAGAAAAGCATGAGTGACGATTAGTGTAACTTTTTACACTATCGTAACACCATTAGTCAAATTTTTATATTGAACACCAACGCACTTCCCGTGGCGGAAAAGCCTGCGGCGGTTTGCCTCTCGGGTTTACAGGTGGAAAGCCCGCCACGCCCAAAAGCCTAGGGCGCCCAAAAACCCGGGTATGCTCGCAATTTTTAGCATAGGATGGCAACTTGTCAGTTACAAGGTCCCGAGTTCGATGCCACACTGCACCTCGTTAGACGCGTTTATGAAACAGACGTTGGCAACATGTTTCGAACTGTAGATGAGGTGGCTGTCATGCAATCGCCTCAGTAAGGTTTGTCCACGGAGGTATTTACATGTCCCTGGTAGAGTTATAAATACATTGAAGTAATGGGCAGTGCACACGGGCGTTACGCTGGGTGAGCCCCGTTCGTCGGGGCTCACGCGGTGTGGGATACCCCTTCCGGATAGGTCGGGCTAAGCCCTATCCATTACTGTCGGGATACCTCACATCGTGTGAGCCCCTTCAAGTTTATTATAATGAAGAGTAAGGTATACATACCCATGATGAATAATGAACCCATGACTATTATGTAGGCTTTCCCATTGCAGAGCAATGGAAAACCAGTAATCGATAATTGATGAACAATAGATTTAGGATGCATCCTCCAATAGAATGCCTCTGTGAGTGTTATGGACATGTTGTTGTTCACTACTCTTGTTGTTGTTGGTCATTGGTACACCTATATGTCAGTCATGGGTCACTGCCACTTTTGGACAATTTTTTTTGTAGTAATTTGAATTTTACTGAATTATTTTTGAAAAAATGCTCATTCTTCATGAACCTTATGATACTACACACGAAAAATAACACCCAAGATTTACGAAAAATAACACCCAAGATTTGAAAACCCAAGATTTACTATGCTGAAATGCTTATGTTATTGGTCATAGGTGTGTATACCTTAGAGTATCCTCATACCGAGCCCAAATCGTTCACACCAATCCCGGTCGATGCACTTTCTGCGGGTCTCCAGAATGACCTCATCGCACAGACTGCGCTCGAAGAGGATGACCACACTCCCTCTTTCCAACGCAGTAACCCCTTTCATCATCCTCCCGATACCCGCCTCGAAACCACCCATACATCACCACAACATCAACCCAACATCACAAGACTATCAACGCAATATCAACCCAAAAGTGGACTCATCAACACAACCACTCCTCCGACGTAAATAGTGCAAACCTAAAACCGTCACAGAACCTAAACCAGACAATATCTACCCATATTTGAACATATTAGGACGTAAATCTAGGAAAGTGACAAATATTGTCCATTTTGCTATCGTCGCCAGTTTACAGACTTATTGTTTGTGTCTGTAAGTTTTTGGGCATATATTAGGGTTTGGATCCCATTTTGTCGAAGAGGACGAAGACGTCGAGCTTGGATTGAATCAGCAGGAGAGTGAAGTTTAATACATACTCGAGATCGATCTTGTGTGCGGTGTGGAGGAGGCAGAGCTTTGTGCGGAGAACGAGCTCTGATCAATTGGACTATTGCGATGGCGTCAGGAGGCGATACGGAGATGGTGACGGGACCTTCGGGCGAGGGCTCGAGCGCGGGTGCTGGCGCGGGCGCCAGCTCCAGCGCGGTCTCTAAGCGGCCGAAGCGGTTCGAGATTAAGAAGTGGAACGCCGTTGCGCTCTGGGCGTGGGGTAAGTCGATGGACCAGCTTTTGGTAGAAGTTTGGGGTTTGAGGTAATTGGGTGTTTGTAGGGGATGGGGTTGTTCTTTTGGCTTTATTGATATGGTGTGGGTGGTTGATTGGGTGTGGTGTTTGATGTTGTGCAGATATCGTTGTGGACAATTGCGCGATTTGCCGGAATCACATCATGGATCTATGTAAGTGGTTTAGGGTTTTCGTCTTGGGTGGAGCTCCTTGGGTTTGCACTTGCTCGACGATTTTGTCTGTTTTTGGTTGATTGATGGTCACGTTTCTGTGCAGGTATTGAGTGTCAGGCGAACCAAGCGAGTGCTACCAGTGAGGAATGCACAGTGGCTTGGGGTATGTATTGTGTTCTTTCTTGGATATGTCATTGGATTTAGTTAAGTGTTGGTGGATTATTGAAATTTTTGTACAAAGTGAGGGTTGAATATTCCTGGATTATTTACTATAAGCTCCATGACTAATGATTTGTGTGTTCATCGACAGGTGTTTGCAACCATGCCTTCCACTTCCACTGTATCAGTAGGTGGCTGAAGACTCGACAAGTCTGCCCTCTAGGTCTGCTACTGAACCATTTAATTAATGTCATCTGTTTTTTTTTGCATGTTCAACAGCTTGTGACTATTGTGAACTACAAGCGCTGTGATTATGTCATACTAATTATTGACATCCATGTTGTCAATTTGGATGTACGCAGACAACAGTGAATGGGAGTTCCAAAAATATGGACGTTGAAGTCTGGAAATTGCCTATGTGGTTGCTCAGGAGCTCACGTTTGTGGCACTCAATGATACAATGACTTTCTTCTACACGGACTGTGTCTGTGGAAGACAGTTTAGGATACAGTGTTTAGTGCAGGACTAGGAACTATTTCTGATGCTTACAGTACATTTTTGGGAGGTACAAGATTGTTATGCTTCATATAGTTAGGGTAGCAATGCCCATGCTGATAACGTCATGAACATCGTTCAATTTGGCATAACAGCATTGCATCTTTTTAATCTTGACCTAGGAGCAAAGTCTGAATTCTGCGCTAAATTGAAAATGTAATTGCTATTTGTACTTGTTTATATGCAAACTGTTGATTAAACTTGAATTTCGGGTATTGTAAGGCCTGTTTAAGAACTGGCAAACAAGTGTCTGTTCAAAGTCGTGGTGTTGATGCTGACTAAGGTTTCAAACTGGAATAGTCACTCAGTGACTCCTTGGAAACCCATACGAATAAGTTCATGGCGGTGACCACCGAATTTGAGCGTGAATGGTTCACGTACATGGGAAGTGGGCTACTTCATGAAAATGAGTTTGAATGAGAAACTGTCCTTAGATTTCAGTGTGCTTGTGATTGGATCAAAACTGGCCCAACTGAAAGCTCCAAAAATTGTAATTCATAATGGCTTACTTTAAAAGAAGTGCATAGTAAGCATGGTAACACCAGGTTTCTTTCAACCATCAACACTTAGCATAATTTGTCTATCAAATGGAGGAAGGTGTTAAAAAGGTTGAAAAAAATAGTGTACTCCTTGATGGATGCAAACTACAAGATAGAGTGCTCTGTTTGGTAGTACACCTTTTATTAAAGCACTTTATCTTGTAGTACACATCAATCAAGAATTCCAAAGTGCTGAAGGTCAACATCTTTCTTCAATTGGTTTATGCGCCACGAGGGTTTGAAAATCTATTATCTTCATGTTTTTTAATTTCGTTTTGATGATTTGTGTCTACATTGAACAACATCAAGTCTATAGCATGGTATCAAAACTATCATAATGTGGTGTATTTTTTTAACATTGAGAATAAATCCAACTTCTAACATTTGAGATTATTTGTGTAATGAGTAGTTTTGACATGCTTGTAAGTTGTGAAGGTGTAGTAATAGAAAAATTTGAGCATCTTCAAGTTGACATCTCATTCTAATAATAATTGAAAAATTGCAATCCTTTCAAGGTGTTCAAGGTGTTCAAGGTGTAAACTTTTACTTTGAATTGGTATAAAGCACTGATAAAGAATTCTAATCATATTTCACTTATAGCTATTCCATATCCACTAAGAATTGTAGATTGGAACCTCAATATCTTCCACAATTCTTTACCAAATGAAAAACAATGAAAAACTCCAACCTTTGAAGACGATATATGAATAAAGTGTCTATTTGTTCTACCATCGAGCATATGGAACCAAAATGGAGCAAAAATACATTTTATCTTCTGGTGCATCTTCATGCCATGTTTTGGCTTCAAGTAAAAGTTGATAAACTTTTATTTTCAAAGGTTTGAATTAATTATAGATATATGTACATTCATTTTCTTTCATTTTTAAAAATGAATTACTAACCAAAGATGATTGCATCAAAACATACACTCCAATCAAAAAACATGATTTAGGCATACAAGAAGGTAAAATCACATGTGACATAATATAAGGCAAAAAAGATGCAAAAATTGTAGATACCATGTAACGGTAAGAAAGCGGGTGAGTTTACAAATCACGCTATCACAATCTCATTACATTTGTTGGAAATGAAATACATGCTTGCAGTAACTTTTCTGTGAAGTATCTTCCTACAAAAAGAAACAGAAGAAAAGAGAGAGAAATACATGCACAAATCGAGAGGTTTCCAACAAGGTTGAAGAACTCAGGTTCCGTTCGAGGAATTGATGTCAATCAAGCCATTTGTTTCTCCATACCTTAAACCCTTGTCCACAATAGAACAAGGCTAACACACTGAAAGATCATTCACACAGGAATATTGAACAGTAATGGCATGTCTAACCAGCTATTTAGAGTTCCTAATCCTGCAGAAGTCTGCACTGCTACCTACTAGTCATGTCCATCAGCATCACAAACAAACAGTTCAAAAATCTAGCCACTTCGAGACCAGTCTTGATATTTAGCTAGTCTCCGATGGTAGACTTGAATTTTATTATCACAACTTCTGAAACACACCCAGTTCATGTATACTCAGCCTTCACACTCCTTGGGCTAGTATCCAAACCAGAATCACAATATCCACACCTGTCGAAGGAGCAAACAAATAAACTGGTTGCAAAGTCCCAGTGCCCTCCCCACATGGATTTATTCAAAGACAAAAGAAACCAAACCAACATCTAAAACATGAATCACAATGGAATCCAGCAAGGATTCAGCCAGCTTGAACACAAATGAAAACTCTTCAAAGGCTAAACAATATAATCATGGTTAAAAACCGTATATATATGGCCCCATGATGACAGGATTCGGTTAAGATTGATCAGTCTGCGGTGGATGCAGGATCACCATGTTCAAGCACAGAGAGGGAGGTTGTAGCATCTGGTGGGGCATCCGGTGGTCATGTAGTAGTCGCTCACGTAGCAGTATGCGCCGTTGTAAACCACGCGGTTCCACCAGTTGTTGCCGCCGACGGTGGGGCCAGTGCGCTGGCAGTTGATGTTGTAGCGGTAGTTGTAAGGGAGGACATCGTATCGTCCTGTGCCTGGGCCACCATACCAGCACCGCGCCCCATTGCTGTACGAGATCACGCCGTAGGAGCATTGGCACTGCGCACTGGCTGGGGCAGCCAACAGGACCAGCACGGCGAGGGCCGCGATGAAGGCCATCAAGGTTGCTCGGGCCTTCGACAGCCTGAACACAAACGAGTCCAATTTAGTTTCAAATTATACAAAACCATGTATTGCAGGATTACCTTCTCCAAGACTAAGAACAAACTCTCAATATCTATCCATTCACAATACAAGCCTAACCAGAGTTGTGACTGTTTGCACACGTAAACATGCGATCGGTTATTGATCATTGCAAACCACATTCAGGAAAAAGTTCTAGTAAGTGACAACATCATGTGATTGCATTGGGGATCTCTGCAAGCAAATACAGGGGATGGTGGTGTGGAGTGCAAACCTGAAATTGGGCTTCGGAGCCATCTGTATCAGTGGATGCACCGAGCTGTTGTGAGAGTGTAAAGCCACAGCTGGATAGTTGGATGTTATGATAGAGAGTGCTGCAGGAGTGGAGCTGGGGAGTGGTGAACTGTATGTTGAGGCCAGAGGGTGCTCTTCTTATACTCATGCAGATAGTCTACTTTAATTGAGAAGAATAATATGTGATGCGTGGATAATGCTCTCAACGATGAGTCATCTCTCTCGATCGAGTCACCAATGGTTCAACGGTTCGTGATTTTTAAAATGGCATGAATTCCATTGTCAAGGTACTTGCTGAAAATCGGTAAGCCTGGGGATGGGGCCGACGGTAACACAATTCAACTATTTTCCCTTGATTGTAGGGGAGGGGGAGGGATGGTAGCCATTGTTTGGATATTCTGTGAGCATTGAGGATTTCGGTTTAAAAACCATTGTTATATACAATGAAATACTTTGAACAGGACTGTTAATGGAAGCTCAACATGCATGTTCAGCAGGCATGCAAACCTTGTGCCAATATTTCCAAGGATCAAGACCAGCAGCTTAATCAAGGCTTCATTTTCAGGCAGTAAAATGCTAAACACTGGCAGAACTCATAAATTTGCGATACGTAACGTGTTAATGTCGGACAATGTTTGAAGAAAGTCTAGCAATTGTAGCCAGTTCATGACCTTTCACTTGGTGACTAAATCTGGGTAGTGGAGAATGATCAGGAAGTTAATTTTGTTGTTTTTTTTGCTTGCTCCAGTCACACTTCATCTGGTACCAGAACCAATCAACAATAAACTCATTCCGGAGTAGGTGAGAAGCACTTTGGAACATGTGAGATATCATCAAAATCTCTACTTCAGAAGACTTTGAAGTAGAAGAAATAACTTGGAAGTATAGGAGTGAGCTGCATGCTACCTCAAAAAATGGTTGGATTATTCTAGCTGTGTAGGGGTGGTAGTATTCCCCAAACAAAGAAAGAAGGGTTCAATTAACCGACTGTACTGTACTTGGGCCGTACTTCAGGGGTCGTACTTCAGAACTTATCTGATAGATTGCCAAAATAGTCAAATTTTCACTTAAAGAATGTGTAATAATATTCCACTGTCGGAAATTTGATGTTCTTGGTTGAGTAGAACATTCAACATATTTTTATTGAGGAAGTTGTTTTTCTCCCATGAGTGCAACAGTGCTATCCACTTGTAAGGAGTTTTATTGGACATCAAGGTCTTAGGTGCCTTTGATTTATCACAAATTGCATAAGCTGATCACCCTGCCTTGGAGTTCAAGTAGAAAGAACGTTTGGGGCCCATTTGGATAAATCTTGCACAATATGCGGACACTACATCCATCCACACAAGTAGCCGCTTGGTTATTGCATGCCCATTGCCTACCTATTACAAGCCCATAGATAGAATTTCTGAATTTGTTTCAATTTTCAAACAAAGAGTCTGGAACGTACTGTTAGGTAGATGTTTCTCAAACCAACAGCTACTTTCTGTGGTCAATGAGACCTTTCTAGATTGTATACAAACCAAACAGTCCATGTTTCTAATATGAGAATATAGACATGAATTTTAAGAGAATTTATGTAAGGATCCAAAATTGTAAAATCTACTTCAAAGCAACATAATGTAAATTATGGTTTGATTTGAAGTTGAAGTTTTAACAAAGAGTAACATAACATAAATGAGAAGCTTTTCTACCTCCAAATGAAATAATGATAAGGTAGAAGTACCTATACCTAATAACTTAAGCATTTGGGCATGGCTGCGCTTGTGTTATGAAGGGGGAGTTATTTTTTGTTGATAGAAACATAAGGTTCCGGAAGACTGAGAATTTCTCAGAATTAATTGAGTAAAATTCGAATTACTAAAAATGTTTTTGTGATAAAGTGCATCACACCCCATAACCGATATGTAGGTTCACCCATGACGGACAACAACAAGAGTAGTGAACAAACATAAGACTATCTAATTCCAATATAGTCACAGACGCATTCTATTGGAGGATGCATCTTGAATCTACTATTCATCAATTATCGGCTACTGGTTTTCCATTGTTCTGTAACGAAGAAGCTTACTTATCTGTGATGGGGGCATTATTGGTTATGGGTACTTCTACCTTAAGCCTTGGTGGGATTACAAATCAAAAAAAGAAGACAACAAAAGTCCTAAAAAAAAATGATAAACTATGAAATGCACCAGCACCACTGTAAGAATGGAGAAGGTTTACAAGCTACTGATTATTATGCAATCTTGGGATCTTTAAAGGAATTGAAACACTGGTATAGATTGACACCAATGTTTCTTAAATATCCAATTTTGGATAGATTTGAACAAGGGAAGGTACAGTATGCAAATTCTTGGTGCACTAAGATGAGGAAAGGCAAGATTGAGTACTGCACGACTAAAAGTGGCAAGAGTGATACAGAATGGTCTCGAGACGCTCGTAAAGTGAATTGTGCAAGCATTCTGCAAGCCTTACAAACCAACCCGTCTGACATATGCATCTAACTCTCAAGTCGAAGTCACTGCACAAGGAGAAGCGTCTACTAGTTTGAAAATGGTCAGGTTCTAAGCATATAATGCCTAGATATATAACTGGGTAGGACAAAATTGAATTCTTGTGAATCATTCAGGCTAACAAAATGAATACTATTGATGCTTCAGCACAGGAAAAGCAATTACATCCCGTATACTCGCACTGTCTGTCAAAAGCATCACCAAACGGTCGATTCCAATTCCCTGCAGAACACCCAACTCAAACTTCAGACCTGGAAGATCAAGCTAATGGTCCATGAACGCCGTCCATTTCCTAAACATACAATCCTTCCACTACAGAGATTCAGAGTTAGTGTGACATTTATGTGACCACCAGCAATCCAACACACGAAATTTCGTGATCATCAATCATTAAATCTCGATCTGCTCTGGTTCACTGCTGATCCAGACTCCAGTTTACTGGTCCTGAAAGCAACCGAATCAACAGAAAGCAGGAGAAGGTTGATATTCTCACCATTCCAGCAGTTGGAGGCATCCCGTATTCCAAAGCAGTTATAAAATCTTCGTCCATACCGACCTCATACGCGTCATTTGCAGCACTCGCAAGAGCAGTGTCACCTTTGGCCTTTGCATACTCAGCAGCTGCTGCCATTGTTGCATTGTGAGTTTGTACTTGTGCCTCAAACCGTGCCCTCTGCACATTCAAGAAAAATTTTGAACTTTGAATGAAAGATTTCTCTTAAGCAACTGGATAATAAAAATAATAATTCAAGTGATTGTACTGGAGGCAAGAGTATGACAAATTTGATAGAATTGCGAAGAAAACTATCAAACAACCGTACCTGCTCGATAGGGTCAGTTAACTCTGAAAATGCGTTTGCCATTTCACGGCCATATACAAAAAGCTCGAACCTCTCAACAAGCCCAGGTTTACTGAAACTCACACAAAAATATAATGCTCCGTTAGAAGCCGAAATATGCGAACTAGCTTATCTCTAATATCTGAGCATTCGTAATTCATCAAAGTGATTGCTGAACCCATTACCAATACCAAGGGTCCAAAAATCTATCAACAGCCTATTAGCGTAGAAATTCAGTGGTGCTGAACGATGTAATAATATACAATTCAAACAAAACTGCCTAGACTAATTGGGTTCACAGCCAATGCACGTACCTTCTATGTGGTTTCGCCAGAGGAGAAATTTCCACAGGGTGGTCCATCACAAACGTTGGCTGAATTAAAGTTTTTTCCACTACCATCTCAAATATCTGCGTAGAGGAAATCACTAACAGATGAACAACTAAGTAACAAATACATACACTACAAACTCATTGGCGTCACAAGATAATAGCTACCGTACACATTTCTTACTTCACAGGTTCCTGTATATGAAAGCAAAAATCAGTAAGAGAAGCCCCTGTTGTGTCCAGATCTACGTTTTGATGCTTAAAATCTTGATAAGTCTAAATGAACCTCCAACTTCTTTCTAGTAAGATCCTAGGACTTTCAAATATAAATTCCAACAATCTAGCAGTGAGACAGACAACTAGACATATAAATATTCAGAACTGTAACCATTACCTCATTCACAAGATGACCTATGGAAGGGCTCTTCATGATGGTTCCTGTATCATGACGCTCAAGATGGCCTTCAAAAAAACCCATGGCTGCATCTTTGGCTGCCTCTATGTCATCGCCAAAGCTAGCGAAATCGATTCCTGTGACCTCCTGGACGAGTGAATGCATAGTTGCCCGCTTCCAGGGCCTTTGCAGAGAGATTTCTGTTTCCTGCACTGACCACTTACGGATGTCTAAGGGGGTAGATGGTTTGAATTTGAAGCAACAATATGCCCACGTTCTGAACAAACGGCTTCGAAATTTATCCCTAAAATGGAAAATAGCTTTACGGCATCAAAATTTCTTAGACAATATGAACTAACGAGGATAATCATTGCTTCTCGTTTTTCCAAAAAAAAAACTATCAAGTATTGACAGATATTGGCACAATACACTCATGGGTTTGAGGCAGGGGCTCCTCTCTTCACCGAACCATAATATGCTTCATAGCAAGCCTCACATAGAAAATAAGAACATATATTACACAATTGAACGTATGATGAAACAAACCTGGTAAGTAATGGAGGTGCTGCCATTGACTGCGAGTGCGCATCTTTCAACTAGCTCCTCAGCAAGGTTCATCATATCATGATAGTCAGCATATGCTTGATACAACTGCAAGCAACAGAAAGACGCTGATTAAAAAACACAGATATGCATTCCAAGGTTAGCTTAGTACAACCAATCTTCTCCTTTGACCTTAAGTGCAGGAATTCGAGTCTCCTATAAGAATTCAGGTCGACAGGCTTCAACCATAAGAGTCTCCAGTGATTGTACTTAAATCATGAAAGCGATACAGTATATGCAACCTGGAGATTTTGGAAACACTTGCTTACCTCAATAGATGTGAACTCAGGATTATGGCGTGTTGAGATGCCCTCGTTCCGAAAAATCCGACCAATTTCAAACACCCTCTCAAAACCTCCCACCTGCGGAGTGCCACGTATTCATCAAACTATAAGCAGACCCAGCATTACTAATCTCCTCTAATAGACATTCATACAAGTGTCAGGAAAGACCGTGATAATGGAGAGCTGCTAACAATGGACAAATATGCTGCTGCTGATATTCGTTAAAGTAATTATTTTCTTCGTTAAAAATACAGAGGGTTCTACAGCAGTAACATAAAGCTCTCCACCGATTTCAGCCTTTAAGTAAAGACCATGCAATATGAAATCAAAACTATCAAATGACTAATAGATTCGTTGCATCGATCTGAAAAATCCGTGCAATTTTCTCAACAGCTTACCACCATCCGCTTCAAATGAAGTTCGGTGGCAATGCGAAGGTACATGTCCTGTGCCAAGGCATTGTGATGTGTCACGAAAGGCCTCGCATCAGCTCCGCCAGCCTCTCCCTGTTCATATCAAATTTAAACACATTCTTCCAACTCAGTGAAATTAAATCTGAAACTCCAAAAGTATTATGCACATACAAGCTTTATTATTATGCACATATTATGCACATAAAAGGATAATATATCCTCACAGAATAAAAGCATAAAAGAGCGATACGATTTAAGAAAAGTACCTGAAGAACAGGAGTCTCAATCTCCAGGTACCCAAGACTTTCCATATGTCTCCGTATCTCAGAAGTGATCTGAACTTGCGCAAACGCACATCAGCACATGGATAAGTTTCACAACAATACTATTGTTCAAGTCTTGCGCAAGAATTTTAGTAAACTGTATACTCTTTATGAGAGCATGAAACGACGACAGCCTTGCTTCAAACTAGCAACACGAAGGCCAACGCCATGATCTTGCCGTATCATTAGATGGGCTGAGAAGCAGGAGACTACTGTAATATATGTTTGGGTAGGTCACCAATGCTTATCACAATCATGTTCAAAAATATATTACTATGTAGAAAGTGTCCACAACTCTTACCTTAGCCCTGTTACGGAACACAGTAGCAACATCTGGGTTCATAATCATGTCCACATATCTGCATATCACCCCCACGCATTCTTTCTCAAAAATCCTGTGAGATGCAGACAAAAACTTCTTCACAAGCAAAACAGGTAATAAGAGCAGTAGGTGCAAAGCAAGTGATGACCTACCGCTGACGATAGCGCTTTTCAACATCAGTAAGTCCGTGCCATTTATCGGGCAGAGGAATTAGGGACTTGGTCAGGATGGAAATCTCTCCAACCATCACAGATAATTCTCCTGAAAAATCAAGGCCTCCATTTCGTGAGTATACCACTAATACGCTATCATCTGAGAATTTCTTTTAGATGCAACCGAATTTAAAATCACCTAACATATCCCCCAACGACGCTGACCTTTATCCGTCCTCTTCATTGTGCCCTTGACACCAACGAAATCTCCGATATCCAGCGACGTCTTCAATAAATCAAAGGGTTCATCCATCATTTTCGCCTTTTCACAATACAACTGCCAATATCACCCATGCCAGAGCTACAATCAGTTTAGACATAAACACAGAATGGAGAAAATTTTCATAACGACTAACACAAGTACGAAAGACACATTCAGATCACCAGTGAGAAAACAACAATGGCAAACCTGAATATCGCCTGAATCATCTCGCATGGTAAGGAAAGCAAGCTTTCCAAACACTCGCCGAGCAATGATGCGGCCTGCTACGGCCACATGGTCCTTCTCCTCATTGGCTTCTGTTGCACTAGGCAAATCAACATACTTCTTCTGGAGCTCCACAGCAAAGTGAGTCCTGTCCCATGTGTAACCATACGGCTCGAATCCTCCTGCCCTGAGTTCCTCAACCTATAGTGGAGCAAAGGGAACGGTCGCCATTCGAGTACATCAGCAGAAACTTCACTAGAAACTTGAAAGAATCAAACACGACAATGCCAGGTTTGTGGTCCCTATGCCTCAATACTGTAACAACTATTCCCCTACTCCAATGCTTTCATCTTCACGGAGCAGAGAAAGATATCTCACCTTCTTCAAGCGGACAGCTCGAATGTCCTCCCTGGAAGATGTGCTGTCCAAATCAGCACCCTTCTTCCTCCTGCCCCCTTCTGAAACCCTCGGATTCCTTACACTCTTAGATTCCGGCTTCTCAGAGGTTTGTGGAACTGAGTTCGTAGCATTGCACCTGTCGCCAAAGCCAGAGAAAAAAATTAGCTACCCTGCTTCACCTTTCTACAAACATTGGATGAGATCATCACAAGTACTCCTTATCTCTCCCATACATACATGCTTCACACCCCTAAATCCATCTATTAACCTCACACCTGATCTCACCTACAGAAACTCCCACAACAATTAAACTTCCACCATAACTATGACATGCACCCATTCAAGCAGCCTGCGTTGAACAGTGGTTTAATCTCAAGACGTCCTTCATCTCTAAAACCCCTCATTGGAACAAAACTGTCACTCAAATACCTTGCCAATGCTCTCCGAGGTTCCTCCAAACCGGAGACCCAAATTAAAATTCAAGCATGACGAATTCCCACGAACACCAAGCTCACAAAAAACTTAAACCCAGTTAAGATTCAATCCGCACCCAATTCAGCAAAATGCAAGGAGCAAAAAACCATAAACCCCAAATGAATTCCCATCCCAATATCAAAATCCAAAACCATAAAACTCACCTGAGAGACGACAACAAGCTCCGCTCGCAGCGCCTGAAGCCAGGCAGCCGGGCGACGAAGCCCACTCTGGCCAACATTGCGAGTAAGCTCCGGTTGTGTCGAAGGAAATAGAATTGTTGGGCTGTGCAGTGAGTGCTCTACAAATGCAAGACTGCAAGCTCATAAAAATTCACTGCCATGACTTAACCCAAGTGGCAAAGTTGGCAAAACGAGTGCAGCAAATGCTAGGATTGAACACAGGCCAAATTGGGCAATAGCCAAATGGATTGTGAACAAGCCTTGAACCCTAGAACACTGTTGTAAGAGTTCATGTGAAGAAGGAAACTTGATAAGGCCCGGGATAACGACGAGAAAAAAGAGAAAGTGATGGACGATAAAGTGTGGAGTGCGCCTCGTGGGTTCGGCGTTCGCCGACACTGCAGCTGCCAAATGCAGCGTCCATGTCTTTACGTGTGGATGTTGATCGGGCTGTCAATGTGGTTGATAGCAGTGAGTTTGATGAGTGATTTGTTCGAGGTGTGTTTTGAGGTTTTGGTTTCCTGGTTTTTGTTGTGATGTTGTGGACATCGTGAAGTGGCTGTTTGATTTGAAGAGAATGGTCATGGTGATGTTGGTGGCAGGAAACAGTACAAGATTTCGAGACAATGACAAGTTTTCAGGAGATTGTGATTTGCGCCCGTGAATTAATAAAGAATTGATTTTGAGTCTAGATACATGTATTATGGTACATTCCGCAAGGGCGTGGAGACCATGAATTGGAGTTTTGGAAAACTGTCTCTACGAGGGGAGGACTCAATATACTGCAAGTTCCGGGTTACCTAGGAGGAACAAGCATGCTACCCATGCCAAGGTACTTGGCGGAGAACTGATCGTCATTTAAAGCTAGCATTTCTGTAAGGGTGCATTTGATTTTGAAGCGGGTGATCACTCTGGCCCTGGGCTTGATTTTCTTCTCTAATGAGTAGCTGAAGTATCGCGGATACTCCACCACCTCGAAGATGTCTCGTCCCATTGAGTTGACGAGAAAATCAAGCTTTGGTTTCAGAACTGGTTCGGGGTTGTAGCTCAGCAATGGTGGGAACCGGCAAATCATGCTGCATATGGCCTCGTTGTGGAATCTCAGGTCTTGGAAGAACTTCACCCTGTGCATCCACAATGTATTGCAACTCCGGTATCAGAATAATGGTTCAAAAAACAGAGAAAAAGAATACTAGTGTAGCAGCTCGCAATGACTGCCTTACAATATGTGGTGTAATCGAAGAGCCGTGCAAAATCCTTCAATTTTTAATTGCCTCCAAGACATATACTTTAACTGACTACGTTGTTCGCAAAAAACATGCACCAAAGTCTTAACAAGACATTCAATTCCTGAGTTTATCAATGAACAAAGATTATTATGAAAATCGAGTCCACAAATATCTTAAGGACGTCATATAAAAAGACGTGAAATCTGACCTGGGTCTTAGCGACTCCTCAATCCTCATGGTGAGCAACTCTGGATAAAACCGCAAAACCCTATGTAGAACATCTTCCCTCATCCCCAAATCTCGCAGAAACTGAACCTTTGGCTCTAAAACAGTCTCCACATCAGAGGCGAACATCCCGGGTTGCCTCTTCAACATTCCGCCTAAGTCTGTCTCCTGAACACCAATCTTGAGCAAAAAGTCCACCACCTGCTCGCCAACGTATGGAGGGAGTTTTAGTCCAAATTGAATGTTTTTCAATGTGTTTTATAGCTCTGTCCAAAAAGAATACTGCAACATTTTGATGCACCGGCTTAGGAACAGATTGCGGATAGTTTAGAGACAACTCCATAAATCCGGCCAGGTGTTTAAACCATATTAAACCACATCATACATGAAAACAAGTTGAATACTTTGGAGCACCCCACCAAATACAACAAGCATCAAATAAAGAAATAGTTGAGCGACTCTACCTCATTAAACTCATTAGTCGAGCGAACAAGAAGTTGGGGACTAGCAGCTATCACGTAACCTAATCTTTTGCTCTTCACACCCAACATATTCATTCGCTCAACCATAGGCTGCAACGTCCTGCCTGATGAACATCCCAGGAGTTGGGGGCATCCTGTGATGGACCGATCTACATCCCTCGTAAGTACCTGATATCACCATTCACCATGGATGTTAAGCTCCAGCAGTTTAATTCATTCAAAATGTTGGAAAAATTGCACTTAAATTAACCAGTCCTTGCATCAAATCAAGCTCAATAAGTACAAATCAAATGGTGAGGTAGGGAGTAATGATTAAACACCTTGACAGACAAGAGAAATTCAACAATTTCGTCAACATTGTTCTGTGTTGTGCGGCTAAGAAGCCAAGGATATCTCACTATCATTCTCCCTAGGTCCATGGCTCTCACACCAACCTGCAACACGACTAGATATGAGTAACATGACCAGAGTAGTAGAAAAAAACTGTCAGATAATTGACATGCAAACTCTTGACTAAGCCTGTCGAAAGAGAGAATTGACTGATGTTGTAAAGCACCTTCTTCAAAGTTCTAAGCCGTGATTGTAATTCCCGATCAGGATCGCACAACAAAACTGGTGGAAATAGAAGCAGCACTCTTCCCAAAGATTCCTTAGACACTCCCACAGTCTCTAAGAAAGCAAGAACGGATCTAAGCTCCGTGTCCAGATCTCGTAGAAATATAAGTGGAAATCCTTCGACAAGACGTGCAGTCGCGTAGTGAGCGCTCGCGAGTAAAGCAAGCCCCCCACGCTGAGCATCCATCTGTAAAAATCTTGAACAAGCACAGCCCGGCAGGTCTGGAGTAAGTCAATGTCCTACTTGCCTACTCCCATTACCATGAACTACAATTCTTGGGAATAGTCCCAATGACTAAGAATCACATACTCAAGAATAGCTTAAGGATACGAAACAAAAAAGATGCAATGACCATGTTACAACTGCGCAAGAATACATGATCATTCCCTTAACAAGCCTATCAATTTTTTTCACTGCATTCCAATACCGGAGGCTACAAACAAACATGTAAAACGATGATCGTGTAATTATCTTCGGCTCTGCTACTGTACATGCGAAGATTAGAAGAAATGAGTAATAACCTTCTCAAAAAAGGAAAGGGTCTGTTGAAGGTCCTCATCTGTTGCCACAGAAAGACGCCTCATCATCTGGTGCACTTTCCGCTCAAAAATTCGGCCATCCAACTGCGACACATTCAAGGCCTCCTCCAAGAATTTAACCTGAGATTTCCAACTGAAGCCATGAGAAACTGCAGTAAGCATTGAACATAGATTATCCAGACCTTGTAGCCCAGAATTCAGAGTCACCAGCCCAAAAGCATCCATGTCGCTCATTTTGATATCCTCGATACCCCAATCCAAATGTTTAACCCATTTGTGAAAAGGATTGGAGCCGACAAAACAGTTGCAAATTGAAGAGCGAAGCAGAAAATCTATCAATCTAGCCACTTCAACAACATAATTATTCAAAATGGCCAATATCCAGTAACAAGTATCGGTCTACATGGTCGCTCAACTCGCATGCATAAACCCTAATCGGCCCATTTGAAGTAGTTAACTGAGGCTCATGCTGCAATTATCAAGTCTACAAGGTACACACCTTCTTCAAAAACTCCGGAAGCGAAGAACCCGAAAGCGCACGAGATATCCGATTCGTGGCCTGCGCATTCACTCCAACAAACTCCAGCACTACAGACCACCGCTCGGGACCACTCAACTCCACAACCTCGCCCAACCCATTTCCGCTGGAGCCCTCACTCTCCCCCTCAGCTCCTAAACTCAAATTAGCCCATCTCACAATCTCGTCCGCCTCGCTGGAACGCCCCACGAGCGTCTGAATGAAGTGCGGACACTTGAGGGAGATTCGCACTGCATCCTCTTCCTCAATTCCTGCGGCCACCAGGCTCCTCACCACTACAGCCAGCGCTTCATTGCGCAGCTGATCACCTGCATCTCCCACACCTTCTCTCTCGCAATAAACCCTTCGAGATTTCCTCAACTTATAAATTCTAGGTCTAGAACTATACAACAAACCTCTTTCTGTGTCCCCTAATTCTGTATCACTAAACGCACATACTCGCGACACATTCGACTTGGTAATCAGAAACCCTCTTGCCTGCTTCACCACATGGACCTGAACCCTGCAAGAGCTCCATCTCAGAACATCCATGCTGCAAGCCATGGCTTCTCCCTCTCACGCTAAAACCTTACCCACCAACATCTTCAACCGCATGTAAATCATACTGTATCATGTTCTAATCACTGCAAATGGAAGAAAAAACATGGCTGATTGGTCGCAAACACTTCTGGACATCATATGAATTCCCACACATGATGAAACTCCATCAAATTGTGAAACAGTGAAAAGATTTCTCTCGCCCTAAAGCCCTAAACCCTTACCCTGGCGGGATGGATGAGAAGGGATAACCGGATGTATGCGAAGTTTTGGGCACCGCGAAGGGCACCGTGTTTTTGAGACATTGATGATTGTCCGACGTTGTGATCAGTTTTGTGCAATTTGGTGAAGTGGGGACCCTTGAGTTTTGGGAGCTTTGGAAGCAATCTGTGCAGGGAGTGAGGAAAAGAGTTTGAGTTTGAGGAGAGGTTGTAATTTGGGGGAGAGGAGACGCAGTTTGTGTGGATGGTGGGATGGCCGTGGAGCAGAGCGAGCGAGGGAGCGGAGGAACATGAGCCAGTGGCGGTGGGAGAGATGGATTCTGGAAATTCCGCAGCTCAGCCTCATGTCGAGAAAGATGTTCTTGCGGCCGGTCGGACTGCTTGCTACAAGGTGAGTCTCGTCTGCTTCTTTCTCTTGTGAGTTCTGAGTATTGGATGTGAGGTCGGTGTTTTCCTTTTGGCGTTTACGTTTGTGATTTCGATGTGGAATTTTGTTTCTGATGGCATCCTAATGTAGAGGCTCTTCGAGATTTATGGATAGGAATTCTTGCGGTCTTTTCAGAGCATGTGGATCTGAGCGCTTGCTAATTCTTGGAGCCTTGGTAGTGTGTTCTGTCGTTTAGGTTTTCTGATTGGGTTTAGGTTTGAAGTGCTTGAGAAGGGTTTTATCTGTGTTTTCGATCAGCGTCTCTTATAAGTCTGGGGTTTCGATTTGCTTGTGGAGTCTGAGGGATTTCGTAGCCGGGGTTTTACCAAGGTAGCAGCAGCAGAGACTAACACTTCGGAGCCCTGCTGCTGGGTAAATGGCACAGGTGGTGTGTAAAAAATACGCTCTGGTCGGGCAATTCAAGAGAATAAGGGAAAAATCTATTTTCAAATTTTTTGGAATTGTATTGAATTTTCTTTGAATTTTACACACTACGACTGTCCTGACTATCCTAACTGACTGAGACTAGGAGACTAGGAAGCTACTGAAACCATGTGCAAGTGCACCAAGGAATTCTGTTGGTTTGAGCTTCTGCCACATGCTACTCCCAGTTATTGGGGCACGTAGGCTGAGCAGTTGGTCCTGCACAGTTACCGGTGCTCCTACCTTAATTGTTTGTGTCATGGTTTCCTGATGATACATTGGCTTGCTTTCTCTTAGTTACGACGCATGTACAGAACGCTAGAGTATGATGACTGTAGGGCAGTGGAAGACGAGGAAAGAATTTCGACATCTAAAACCCTTTGTCTTTCCTTTTCAAAGGAAACTACGGCATAAGTTGGAATCTCGATCTTCCTGGTGATATGAGTGAAGGTTACGAAGTTAAGTTTGCTGAAGTTTACGAACTGCTAATCGGAGTCTTCTTATGGGGATGATGCCAGGCACGTGATGCGTTTTTCAAGTGCGTAGAAGCTGATTCTGGGCATACGACACCCACAGAGATCGCTTCAGTCGGACTCCTCTATCCTGCACAGTGCAAGCCCGCCAGGGCGTTTTACGAGCAGAATTGCCGATCGACCTGGGTGCGTTGAATCTAGTCCTAGTTCTCCAGGAATTAAATTCTTCATTGCTCACCTCCTTGTGTACGCTTGCACTTGTGTTATCAGTTTCTGGCATACACTTTCTTGTGTACATCTGCACTTGTTTTATCAGTTCCTGACATGCAATATCTTGCGTAAATCTGCAAATAGTGTCGTCAGTTCCTGACATCCAGTTTCTGATGGTGGATTGCAGGTAAAGCATTTCGACCGCCAATACTGCCGACAGAAGAGGACAAACCGCTTGTTAGATATCGGTGAGCGTGCCCGCGGCCCCATTAATTTGCCAGCAAACAGAGTTGGTTTGCAACCTGATGAGCATTGATCCAAATCATGGATCCCATCTGGAGAACATTGATCCTTGGTATTAGTGAACTGATTTTTTATGCATGAACTGCTCGCTGTCAAGAATCGTCCTGTAAGGATAGAACAGGTTTGAGCAGCTATGCACAGGGAGTCTAACATTACATTGTGTACAGTGGTAAACCTGAGGAGATTAAAAGCTTTTTGTAACAAGGTTTCATCTCGCTTTCTTCACAACTCCAGAGTGTATTTTGTTGAGCTGGGAATGTCTGGTAAACTTGTGGGTTCAGTCATGTGTGTAAATCCTTCATAGCTTTGACAGACACATGCCCAGACTCTCGACCATTTCTTGACGTCATGATACTTTAAGCTCTGTACAAGTTCTTCTATCGTCTACCTTTTCCCTGAATATTTATGTAGCACTTTCTGTTTCTGCTTCTGCACTAGTCTTGCTCAATTCTGTGTGGATTGAGTGACTGCACCGTGCTCTTGATTTGCACTGTAGTAGTTTCGTTATTGTGTTGTACGTTGTTACTGACGGTGAAGAAAGCTTTCGTCTGGTATAGTAGGTAATGAATTTTTAAGTGAGCAAATCGGTAACGCCTAAAGGGCATTTTGCAAAACTATTCATGCTTACGTTATGGTCATCAACATATGGTATACAGAATGTAACCATGATTAACGATGGTTGATGGTGCACACATTTTGATGATGATAGTTTCAGTCTCACTGTATATCACTCCAAGGGATTACGCATATCACTACATGCACTCGGAAGAGCCAACAAAATGCAGAAACATCCACAAGTCAGACACCATGTTCCGCCATTTGCAATGGACAGTGCCCTTCGTAAAGATATGTCTACCCCCACCTCCAGAGATCAAGAAATACAGGTGGCAAAAGCAATTTGGACTTGCCACAACAGGCTCAAAGATGGTCCAAATTGTAAATTACAAAGTGCATTAGAAAGTTGATAGAGCCTACTTTTATGAAATATTAAGTTTAGAAAATGAAGTTTTAAAATCTTATAACAATAAAACTTATAAAATTAATTGTTACTTAGAGAAATATTAGCCATAATGCTTTAATTTACATAGGCCTTTAACCCCTAAAATTCCACAAAACCCAAAGTGGGTTGCAAGGAACTTCCGCAAGCTACCACAGTTAGGATTTTTAATATTTCTTGACAAAAAAATTTTAGTGAACATGATAATTCATAATCTTTATGGAGTTAAAATTTCAGCATTTAAAAAAATAAAAAATAAAAATGGATTTTTTTGAAATTTTCAGCATTTTAGAAGTGAAAATTGGAAAAAACGGGTCTGGAATTTTAGGGTTTAATATCATTGTCTGTAATATTTCATACCTTTTTTTACCATTTGATATTTTCTAAGTAGTACCAAACCAAAATATTTTGCATAATCTCTCAAACAAGTCTAGGAGATTTCAAACTTGAACCAAATTTATGAGACACACATATTTCAACTAACCAATTTAAATAAGTTCCCGGCTTGGGGATAAAACTACTCCAACATACATATTGAAATTTAATTATTTACTTACTGCACTTGTTAGGTTTTTATTCTAACATGGTCATAGTGCCAACCACCCTTCTGGATAGAAATAACCATGTACTCTTGGTTTTTTTCTGGAGACACAAAGTGCTTGACAAATAAACACTTAACTCATGTTGACCCCTCCTCATAAAAGGGATTGGAGATCTTTTTCTTGGCCCAATGTATATGGAGTTTTTTATTTAGTCTTGTTGGATAAGGTGTCCATTTGTTTCATAGAAGAGAAGCAGGATGCAACTTACCCTGTATCTTTAACGAAGGGAAAAATAACGAGAGAAGGAAATGACAGAAAGAGAAAAAGAAAAGGAATGAGGAGAGGAAAAGAAAAAGGAATGAGAGGAAAAGAAAAGGACTGAGGAGAGGAAGCGAAAAAGAAAAGAGAAGGAGAGGAAAAGAGAAAGAAATGAGAAGACAAGGGGCAGCGAAAAAGAAACAGTCGCGAAGCGACAAGTCAGTACAGGTCCCGAAACGAAACGAGATGCCGGGCCGTGGTTACACTGGCTCTTGGGCCCTGGAAGTCCATCGCGAGGCTGCGGACGAGCGCGTCCCGGAGCTGTGAGTCCAGTTTCTAGACATTGGCGGCCCCGCTCGTCGATCAGGTTGCGCTCTCGTCTCCGCTCCACAATGGCAGCCATGGCGTGCCTCTCCACCGCGTCCGTCGTGACCTCGCGCATCACCGCCTCCGCCTCCTCCTCCACCACCACCTCTACCCACTCGCGCCTCACCGCCCAATTCGCCACCAGGCGGCCTCGCTCCGTCGCTCTCAGAGCCGGAAACAGCAGCGGCGTGGAGCCGGACCTGGAGGAGGATTTTCGCAACATTCACCAAACTCTCGGCGAGGATAATGTCAGTAATCTGAACATGCATTCTAGGTTTCTCAGGTGGTTAGTTTCTGAGCGTGAATTGGTGTTGTCTAGATGTTGGATTCTTGTTTTTGAATGATTGAGCTGTCTTGTCGATTCTAGAATGATGGTTCCGCATCGTGAGATGATAATTCTTGATAGGTGATTGGTTGTTAGCTTTTTCTCTCGCGCCCTAGTTCATGGCATCGAGATTAAATATTTCGTTGAGACGAGGTTTTTGTCTTTTGGAATGAGACTGAGACTGTCTGCTGAAGTGCATTCTATGAGGTTTACAATTGAATGAGTTGAGATGGGCTTTTTCAGACTTGAATGATTTGAAATTTATCTGATTCTCGTGAATCACCAATTGCCTGTCTGAGATATGTGGTTTCTGTAAATTTCAGGAAGATAATTTTCCATATGGCAAGGCGGATGGTGCACATTCGTGGCACGAGGGTGACGATGGTAAGCTCGCCGCCTGACCACTTCCACAGCGTGATATGGAGTATCTGACGTCATTTGTCGTTCATCAATGGTTATGTATCAGGCTCTTATTCTTTGTCTTGGTGGGCGAACAAGCCCTCAGCTCTTCATATCTGCGCAATTTGATAGTGTGTTGGTTGCATTGCAGGTACTTGGTGGGAAGGGATAAAGGAGGTCTTTGAAACATCGGGCGGACCCGTCGGTGCTCAAGGTAAGACTTTTACGTGCGAATGCGAGATGTATGATTGGAGCTTCACCGTTTTCCCTGATTTCCTTGATGCAAAATGTTGTGGAGGTGCTACATCGTGTGCTTTCACATTTCTTGATATAATCCCAATGCTTCAATTTTGCTCAATCTTGTTGAATGATGATCAATTAAGGGTTCCAAACGAAGGGCACCATAATGTCAAAGTAGCTGCCCCCTCTATAGAAATTGGTTCTATAGAAATTATGTGTTCATATATTACACTAAATTTGCTGTTAGGGCTTACATTAATCGGAAACACATGGTCTGGATTCAGTGTAGTATTCTTGCCAAACTCAATGTAGTTTTCTTTCTTGCGGTGCGTTGTTCTCTTCTTTGCGAAGCTGAGATTAGTGGATATGAAATCGTTGAAGGCCTGAATCGCCTGATGCATTTGCTTTGTCGACATCTCCATCAAATCGAATGTTGAGAGCCAAGTCTTGAGATGTATGTTTAGACAATTAAAGAGAATTGAATGCTATGTGCAGGTGCTATATCGTGGCTCTTCATTCCCGGTCTTATCGCAGGTTTCCTCTTCAACGTTAATGTAAGTACCCTTGAAAAGTGGAGCTCTTTGGTAGCGATGTTTTTCACTGTTCAGTACCAAAAGCTCTCCTTTTAGTCTATGTGTTGTTTCTTCTCATCTAGACAGATCATATTATTGACAGACCCTTGTATCGATGTGTTTATGCAGCCAGACTATTTATACCTATATACGGTCCTCTTCATCTTCGCTTTCATTGGCATGGAGATGGCGAAACCTAGCAAACCGAGTCATTTTGAGCCAGATATGTACAAACTAAAGAAATGAGGAGTTGACGCAACAGTTCCAGACACAATTATTAAAACCAAACCTTTTATCAAAAATTGTAATTATGACATTTTTATTATGTGTGATCAGAGAGGCAAATTCTGCGGGCCACAGAAGTCTCCTACTTCTGGCACTAAGCCCTAGATCTTGCTACTGTAGTAAACCATGTTACTGGATTTGCATTTTGTTGTTTCTTTTGCGTTTCTATGTTCAGGTGAAACAACTTGAGTCTTGTTATAAGGCACCCACAACTCCTCGTCGCTGATTTTCTTCTGGCCTTGCATCTCTATATCCCAACATATATAGCACAAACAGAGTGCACTGCAATGTGTTAAGAGGTGAAGATTGATGTGATCTGCGTGCTTCAAATAAACCATCGTATATGAGCTCGGAGGAAGTTAAGTTAGTATCAGTGCTGGACTCATGCTCGTGGAATGCCTCTTCAATTGAGAATGATTTAAACATGGACTCAGCTCTGGGATTCTGTATCATAAACTGTAAACTCACATCTAGAAATGCTGCACAGAGGAGAGACTCTAGGCTTGTACAACTTAACTTAGAGATAGACCTGAAGTTGCTATTGATAGCGTGAAAGCATTACACTACAGACTTCGGTCCATTGTCAAGCAGTCCTGACAGAGAATTTTAGAGAAATGTGTAAAATCCTAGGACCTGAGTTCGCCCGTCTTTACTGTTGGTTTACTCTCCGCATTGTGCGACCTTGTACCGGTGTAAGTCTGGCCCTGCCCAGATAAATAAGGGTATAAAATGGGGGAAAGAAGTACAGCAGGGGATCTTTGGTAATATTACCCACATCATGCCCGACAAGGGACTTAAAAACTGCTGAGACTGATCAAGGCTGTGGGATGGCGTACGCTGCCTCCAGCTTTAGGCTCAGCCAGGAAAGGGCTTAACTTTCATGTAACACAGTGCCATTATTCCTTCGGGCTCACCACTCCCAGTTCTCAGGTGTATAATATTCACATCAATTGTCTCACTGTAGAGTTGTGGTTACACAATAGACTTATGGTCAAAATTAGTGGTCAGGGTTAGTCGGCAACAATTGGGAGTTTCACCCAAGGTAGCAGCACCAATAACAGTGCAACATCAGTAATTGTACAGCAGTAATTGTACAGTACGAACGACCGCCTTATTTTTGGGGTATGCAAATTCTTATAGAAAACACTATCATCTGCATGATTCAGTGGCTACATCATTAGTTTGATTACTATTCTCAAGTACTTATTTTGGGTAGCCGCTTTTACTTTTGGTTCTTAGGACCACCACATGTCTATTACAGTTTACTAGAACTTTATTTTTTAGAAAAGGACTCCAACTACACCAAGGGTTTACATTAAAATGAGACATTGGTGTAGAGTTATTTTCGGTTCAAAGCTCTTACTGATGCAAAATCATTTTTGGTGTTAGGAGGGATGTGACAGGAAATGACCGTCTCGAAATACTAGAGCAAACATTGTTTCGATAATTGTGTCTACTGGCAAATCCTTTAGATGGCTCGGTGCAGAAGTCCACTCTTTATCCGGTGACCTGTAGAAGTTTCATAAGCATTGCGCATTCCATTTCACTCGTCTAGTATATACAAACGTCCACTCACTGTCTTCTCCCTACACAGCCACATTCTCAGCACAGGGCGATCTATTCCTTCATCTTATACAAGACTCTATTCACTAACATGTTGTATTCATGGAAGCCAAATCGTAACTGTGCCAAATCAAAGTCACCTTCATCCATCTAAGTCAACATTGTACATTTACCTAGGAAAACAAAAATAATTTATATGCAAAACAACAAAATTATTGTGACCGACGTGGAATCAAACAAAATCAGTTTGGTAATGGGACAACAAAATGAAAAGAGAATCCATCTGAATTGTCTATAATAGACTCGTCAAGTGACCAATTTTACCAAACAATATTATCTTTACACCAGTGTTTTCCATCCAAAAAAAACTCATTTTTGGTGTTAAATTTGGTGTAATTGGAATACATTTCTACAACTATTAAAGTTTTGAAAATTTACACATAATCCAATGTAACCCCAAAATAATTGAATTTCTTTGTCCACATTCCTATGATTGCTTGCAACTTTGTGTATTCTTTTCACATGAATTGTGTTATTTAATGAGTAATAAAATTTTCTGAAAGTAACAACTTTTATATTGTTCCCTTAATTTGCCTTCAAGTTCATAGGAGACAGTAATTATACTATATAAATACTTGAAGGTTGGAAAATACAAAGAGAATAGAGGATTCAAGAATAAACATCATAAAATAGAACTTCAAAGAACATTTTGAATTTTATATATATATATATTTTTTTTATTTTATTTTATTTTTTTAATTTTTTTTTTGAATTTTTGATTTGATATTAATGAAAATTTGGATTAATTTAATTTCCACACGTTTCTATGTTCATAATTTTGGTAAAGTATATATTATATCAAAACTAAAACTTAACAAACTCGATATGGAAACAACTTAAAGAATTATCTAATAATGTTAAAAAAAAAAAATGATAATCTAAAGTTGCACGAAGAAGGTAGATTGAAATGGTAAGAAGTGCCATGGATCCAAAATGGATTGAAAGTGTCAATAAAGTTACTACATTGAAGGCTATTTGCCAATAGTATGTATAAGCAATAGTATTGCATATGCCAAATTAAACAAATATGCATTGTAAGACATACAACTAAATCCACAAGCATTTTACATATAACTTTAATAGAGCATTATTCTTTGAAATCTCCTATCAAATTAAGATATTATTTTTCGTCAAGTAGATGAATACATGAATATAAGTTCAATGCAATCAAAGGTAAGACCTATGAAAACCATTTGTTCCTAGAAACCGTCACTAGTAAATGGATTAAAAGTCAATCAAAAGGATTTAGAAATAGTCACTTTAGGCATTGCATTCAATATCACAGTAGAATATTATTTTCAGCCAATCAAAAGTCCTCCAACCCACGTGCTCAACAAGTCCAGGCCACTAACACAAATTGAAGCTTTCAAAATCTTTTTATAAAAATTCATATCTTATTTTGTAACACAAATTGAAGCTTTTCAAAATCTTTTTATAAAAATTCATATCTTATTTTGTAACACAAATTGAAGCTTTCAAAATCTTTTTATAAAAATTCATATCTTATTTATACAATGTCAGAATAATATGATTTAAAGTTTGTAAAAATCCCTTTGAAAACATCTATCAGGGAAAAATGTAAAAAACAAAAATCCATAAATCATTAATTCTAATAATAGTGTTATCATTTCAGCTACAGAAACTGACGGTTATTAAAGGTCATACTTTGATGCAATCCATAACTAGATAGCAACTGAAGTTACTGAACCAATCAACTTGCCGTCGAAGAAAAAGAACATGGTTATTTGTCATATTGCACTAGAATTAGGATGCTCTTCGTTTGTGACCCTTGATCATCGTTGAAGAAAATTCAACAAGATCCAACCATAGACACCATGTCCAGCAATGTGGAATCGCCATCTGGCTATGGAAATAGCCTATCTGCTTATGCCATAGCAGTTGAATCGACCCCAGAGTTCACTATAAATATGGTTTTCAGTGGACATACTCAGTCACTGGCTTCTTCTTGAACGCTGGCCTATGTCCCGAGTCCGCCTCCCTGACCCGTTCCTCTTCGGAGACAGTTGCCTGAGCCGTTTCAGTTTCAGTTGTGACGAGTGATGCTTCACGAGTGTTGCATATTACTGTTGTTCGGGGTATTGTTGTGCTGGTGAACTCCTTCATGCTCAAGCACCTGCGCTTCTCGGATGCACCCGCTTGAAGGAGTTCACTGGTACAGTAATGTCCGGAGCATTTCCTTTTGATCTATTGCCAATATGTGCTGGAGACGTAGTTGCAGGAACGTCGTGAGTTACGGGGCTTGATCCAATTGAGGTGTCTGGGTACTAATCTTCGTTGCGAATCAGTTGATGTGTCTGTGCAGGCTTCTGTTGTAGGCTAGCTCTTATTGATCTTTAGAAGTCACCATGATATGTTGCTTGCACTTGTACTGATTTTTTATTCATATGTGTTAGATAGTGAACTGGGGCTGCAGATATTCAGTTGATTTTCTTTTTTAGCGTTGTCGAGCGTAAGATGATAAGCAGATCTTTCCTGTTGAGAACCCAGAGGCTAACCGCGATAGATCATAGCGTGTACTAGTTGATCGGTCAAAAAACATGGCTGAATAAGTCAGATTGTACATTGTCCGTTTCAGAAAGCTAAGTTCCATGTGACATTGATAACACTTGACTCAGTCAGCTTGCCAAGCTGTTGCTCATTGAGATTGGTATATCCGCATTCATATCTGTCACCCGATGCAAGCAAATATACATGCCGCACACTTGCAGTGATTGGACTCTTTAGTAAAGCTTGATGGCGTAAAGATTAGGCTCATTATAAACGCTATGTGGTCATGTGTTGGCGAAGTTTAATACTTGATTGGAGTAATCACAAGTGAGAATTCTGCAGTGACATGATGTGACAAGTGTATTTTGCCAATGTTATTCATTTTTGGTTGTCGCCCTTGATCAACAGGTTGGGGGAAACGTTCGTGGCCCTGAATAGTACAACAATATTTATCTTCACCTCCAACAAATGCATATCCGGAAGTTCTCCGGTATGGTCTTCAGATGGGGTGGTTTAGGACCCAAACTGCTTGTATCGGTATACGTATATATATTTAATCCCTGATCTCGAACGATCTAATAACTGTGAAATACCGAATCTGATTTAATCCCAGAATAAAAATAAAATCTCTAGGCCCAAATCCGGCTGTAGTTTGCACCTGTCAGTGAGTAAGTGCATTCATGTTTTGAAAGAACCTCGAATTCTTCCATCTATTGTGTATCTAATGACACATACTCATACGGTTCTGCTAGTTCTAACTAGTTCTAACTAGATCAAACTAGATCTAGGATATTAAAATCGTGTATTTTGGTAAATTAGAACAACACCGATATCATGGATTGGTGACATAGTCGTTCACCTCGGAAACTAGCTGACCACTCCTTGAAGAAAAGAACATCTTCAATGTCCATTCCTCAATGCAAAGAGGATATCTCTAATAAAAATTTGGTGGGCACTACCATTATGTTTACACCGTCAACACATATCGATTGTCAAATCAAGTATCCTAAGCTTAAATTTCTTCCACGTCACAGAATCAATCCGACAAAAGAGGTTCTTCACGAAGCACAAGGTATATGATCAGTTAAAGAGGAGTGCTAGTACCTCTTCCCCTCAGGCACCGTAAAAGCAGCTCGACATAACTGTCAGTTCTCCCATCCACTCTCGAATCATCGATCGTGTGTGCAATGGGCCGCGCAATGCCAATTCAAAAGAACTGCAGCCTGCAAACTATCAGCCACTTGAGAAGTAGTGGCGGGATGGAGAATCAACCGACCATGTTGCGAGTAAAGCCTAATTCCAGTGCCCTCCAAAATTGACAACGTCATCAGAAGAAACCAGAAATCAACGTCATCACTAAGTCATCATGTAATCATTATGAATTCCGTCAGGACGATAGGCTCGTGATACTGATCTAGCACAGCGAGAATAAATCAACGCTTGGGGAAACCACTTCTGATTTTCCCAGACTGGATGATCTGCAACTTCAAAAAATTTAGAGGGAGGAATCAATTCAGCTGGCCAGATCATTTCAAGTGTCGGCTCTAGGCGCTGTGAGTTGCGCCTCTCGAAAAATTGCAAACCAGACAAACTTTGGCCGAAACTTCGCAGGCTATTTGAATATCTAGTGTGCATGCAAACCGCGCAAATGTGAAATTCGTGATCACATGGACCACCTTGCTGGATACTATAAAATATGCTTTTCAGCTAAGTTAGCTGCGTCCATGCAGGTCCTGCCGAGATATTTATGTACACTGTTTGCAGCCTAGCTCATGTAGCTGCGTCCATGCAGATATTCTTGGAAATTACTGAATACGCAGCCTAGCTCTGTCACTGTAGCTGCGTCCATGCGGATCCCGCCATGGCCGTATCCACGGTACCCAGCTCCTCGGGTTGCAGACCAGAATTGATCAAAAGAGGTATTCGCTAACTGCATTGAAAATCTGAATGAGTGTGGCTCACACTATTTCGAGATTCAAGACTAATTCAAGACACTGTCCGTGAACATGTTACTGCAGGTTTCAGAAACCTACATATGGTAAGTGCACTATTTTCTGCGTTTCAATTTTTAACTTAGCCGCTGTGTTTGGCTTTGGTGTTTTGAAGTTTTTTCATCATTGAACGTCCCAGAGTATTGGAGCCCATTTCCATGTTGATGGGAAAGTTACACCACGTTGTAGGTCAATATTATTTGACTTGCAATCTTAGAGTGCGAAGAAGTTGACAAAGGCGGAGAGGCAAAGAGATCATAGAATCAGGGTTTCAAACAAAAATAAGTTATCTTTAATTACATAACATCTTTAAGTCATCATGATAGTTTAAAATGTTTAATTACATAAGATTCAAGAAACTACTCATATCTTACAGTGAACTTTGATGGTCCAAAATGAACTTACATGGAGAAGTTCATGTATTTGCAATTCATAATGAGACTGCTATTTCTCACTTGATAATCCTTAATCTTTTCAAGTACATTGTACATCTAATGTGCAAAATTGCAAATGTAAGATGATTACCAATTATGTAACATACCAAAGTTATTAATTTATTACTAGAAGTTTAGAAGGTTAGTAATTACACAATAAAAAAAATGAGTTTGAACCTAACTTGTCAATGTAATCTAATAGACTAAATTTCACTATTCTAAAATCATTAATTAAAAGATGATTAGCAAAATTCACTAGTACTTTCAAAAAGACTCTATTACAAGTTACAACCTTTAAAATGAAGTTCAGTCTAGACAAATTGACCAAGATATGAGCTTGTATGATAAAATTATTTGTAAACTCACTCTTTTTTAAATTCAATGTAAGACTTATAGTGTCACATTATTTATCTTATTCATATTTATGTTTGGAGTACATATTTCAATACCTTGATGTTTGACCCATTTCAATGTTTCATGGAGTACATATTCCAATGTGGCATTTTGGATTTTAGTGCAAGAATATCCTATAACTAATCTATTTATTAATAAAACATGGTGAACATGTGCACAACTATGTTAGCATTGTTAGATGGAGCTTATTAGATTAAGATCAAGATGGAGCTTATTAGATGGACCTCTTGAAGACCTTTGCAAGGAATCTAGATTAACCTTTTATTTAAAATTGCTAGGTTGACACTGAATGGAGTACACAACATTAATCCTTGTAAGAGAACATGTTGAAGAGATCGATACGAGAGCATATTGGGAAAGACTCAAGAGAAAAGAAAGATTTGCCAACATGTGACTCATATGATTGGACTCAGATGATTGGACCCCAATAAACATCAATCACAATTACTGTTGTCACTGTGATTATGAGTCCAATCCTTTTCCTTTTTCCTACCAACAAATCACTAGTTAAAGATTAGCCACAGGTCTGCAAGCAAAGGACTAACGGAAACTCAGCTTGTGATTTCAACATTCTCACAGTAATTTTAACAGACTCTGGGTCTTCTCGCAAGCTGGTCGTTGAATGACGCAATCTCATTCAAGTAACGAGGAGTCCGTGCTCCTTTAAGTGCCACGACAAGTTGCATGAAGCTGGATCTGGAGATCGAACTGTGCTAACCGAATCACCAGCCTCAGAAATCCATGCAATGTGGCTTTTGGAGAGCGACAAGCTCACTTGGAAGCTGGTTAGTGATGCTGGCCATGCCAGTACCACTGTTGCTGCCACGACTTACATCGTTGGAAGGCAATCTCGATTGGATCTACTGCTTTAACTAAATTATCAGTGCACATATTGTTATAGTAGCGAATAATATTCCACCTGGTTGTTAGGATCTTATTCCTCATGGTCGTACACAGGGAGATTATCTTGGATTCCGATGTGCTATTCGCTCCCCATGAGTCAAGGAGTTGGTAGTGATCCTTGGGGAATTAGTCGTGTCATAACGCAAATCGGCAATACTCTACCCATTTTGTCCCAGATAACGACCCGGAACCAGAGATACTCTCCGGCCTGTGGTAGATCTCCACCCCTCTGGAATACTATTCTGTCGAGTGTGGGTCGAAAGTCGATGGGCGGTGACTCAGGGGTCCTACAAATCTACTTGGGCAACTTTCACCTGCTTCGACAAGTTGTAATTGGAGTCCTCTGAAACTTCCTTCAAGGCTGGTCGACGAGCAGCACTACCGCTTTTTCTTCAAATCGAGGTGCGTTACGTTTTTTCAAGCACAACTCACACAGTCCAGCCTAGCATGGAAAAATTGTCCAACCTACTAGAAAACTTGTCCAATGACAAGCCTGTACTTATTGTAAAGATTAGGAAACTCTAAAAGTAGATTGCGCACATACTTTGTAGCCATGTGCGGACTGGGTGAAAAATCGGCACCGCTCATTTGTGACTGTTTTTTTGATAAGTGTAGTAAAAATTAACGACTGTGTTACTTGGAATTTTCTTATTCTTTTTCAAGTTTGAGTGCATAGCATGAGATTGTTCTGTTTTCTATTTCTATTGATGGAAAGTTCATTTTTTTACAAAATAATATAAAATCAAACTTACAATCACAACAGTGCTCTACCCTTGTACCATAGATACTTCATTGTATACCCAATTTCAAAGCGAAGCAATCATGTCACGTTGTCTAAAAGATACAAACTTTTCTTGCACTATATCCTACCTCACATTCATTAATTTTGCATTGTAGATTATCCCACACATACAAAGCAATAACCTTCTAAATCATTATCCCATCTCCTACTCAAACACATTTCCTTCTATAGCTTGAGAGTAGTCTCAAAATCAATCCCAAAATTAGTGTCAGCAAGTAAAAAAAAGGTGCTGTCCCAACTTTACCATATTCACAGAATTGACCAATCCTACATACATTGGTCACCATATCAATCTAACAAAAATAGAGAAAACGAACTGAAGTTACAGTGTTTGAGTGGCCAGTTTCTTAAACACATGGTAACAATCTGCCGGGAGCTACGTGCCACCGGTCTACAATTACTGACCAGCACACGGAACACGAACCGTCATGTCAGCGTTTTCAAGGGAGATTCACAACATTTCGACTGCTTGTAATGGAGTTGCGGTCGAAAGATATGACAACATTGGTGAAAGCTGCGACGTAAATCATAATCTAGAGAAACATTCTTGAAGTGATTGAAGCAGGCGCAGCCTGGTCGACGTGTACGGCGATCGAGATCAGAGCTGTACGTCCTGCACTGAATCACATGTTCGCCTGGTCGGTCTGTGGCATTCGATCAGCAGCCTGGGAATCAGAGCAGATCGGAAGCATGAGGCGATTGAACTTCCGGCCTTCTCCTACACGACTAGTGATTGCTGCCATGCTAATAAGTTGGTGCAGGGTGGGAATCCAGTGCTCGTTCTTGTTTTTACGCAGTGTAAATATAACTTGAGTGTATAACGAACCTACTTTAGATCAGAGCATAACGTACGAGCGTACGTAGCCTACAATTGAAACCCGAGTTGGCCATCTTGAGAGTCGAGAGCGGTGACTTAGATATTATTGTATATACCACCTTGCTGTACCATATATAGTTACTGCAGCCCGTAGTTCAGAGTTTTGACTGGTGGGGAATCGGGATCGCAGTGGCCCAGGTGGGAGAGGAATTGTCATTGGCTCACATGAAGCTGGATGCCTGTACTTTAGCTGACTAGCTGAAAGTTAAAGTAGCATAGATCTGGGCCATCCCTCCAACTCCATAGTAATATATGAATACCGGACTCTGACACAAAGCGACGCTCCTCTTTTATTGGACAATTCTTGGTACTGACGTACTTCTCAGTTCTGTTCAGCAAGTAGGCCGTCCACCTTTGAACTAAACGTCGACGTTGTGCGATTGGATCACCAGCCCCTGCAAGTGTTCAAGTTGTCTGACTTGTTTCTGATCAGTCTATTGCAAATTCCAATCAAACCGAGAACATTAACAATTTCCTCGGCCACGCCCCACCTAGCTAGCTGCAGCTATTCTTGATCATTTGTAAGTGGCCTGCTAGTTCCAAAATTTCATTGGAGTGCCTAGTATTTCAGATTTATCTTAACCTTCATGTATATATGTATATCTGGGTTATTACATATTATCGCACACAATCAGATTTGACATTGTTACGTATTTTGGAAAATTTTGCGTCACGAAAATCAGTCTGGAGTTTAGATGTGACAGTCAAAAACGTAGCTTTTCTAAACAACGATGTGGATATCTGGTAATACATATGTGTGACGGTATAATCTACTCTGAGTAATAATACGATCATCATCAGTCACGATTTAGTCGATCAAGGATGTAAGAGATCTCCAGACTCCTTCAGGTTGCAAGGCTTTGCCTCAGTTCCTCAATCTAAAAGAGCACTGAGCTAGCATCAATCTTCAACAGTCTTGAAACGAATCTGGACGATCCAACTCGCATATCCCGTTTCAAGCAATATTTGGGAGGCTCTGCACAAGGTTTGGCATCGTCTGGACCGTGACTGCAGTAAACACGAAGACAAAACTGAAATCAAGAGTTCCCCCATAATTGTAACCTCGTGAGATTTGTGCATGTCCGCAGTTGGTCCTTCAAAAAGATTTCATCCTTCATCGTGCATATGAATCAATTCGGGTTCAAAGAATGCAGCATAATATCCTGATGACGATCCCAGATCCTAAATATTTAGAAAGGTGTTCTAACTGATTACACTTTCTAGGATCTTTCAAGTTATTTTCTGATTTCATTCCACTCTTAGAATTATATCCTTGAATTGCAACAGCTAGGAGCATTAGGAGCATCCAACACATGACAAAGAAGTTCCGAAAGTCGAGCATTCCAAAAAAGGAGAGACTTTGGAGGCCCTGGCATTTCTCAAACTGGGTCAAAAGTAGACGTATCTTTGACATATTACGTTCTTCAGGAAAAACAATTAATTGATTTTCCCAGATCTTACGGTTATTCGTTTCATTCAAAACAGCTTCCTGGGCCAATTGCTCACTTACATTGCCATTCTAGCTTCACCGAGCACTTTGCATTGTCCAATGTCCACCCTCCGGTTTCTGTCCTAAAGAAACTAACTCTTGTTATTATACAACCTTGCTAATATGACTAATCAGTGGCGAGCCCCTGAAATAAACTATCTTTGAGTCAATACAAGGATTATTTTTCTACACTATACAATGCACCCAAATGAAAAGATAAACATTGTAATTTGTGACAATTGAAATTGCAATTGTGTTGTAAATTTCAACATAGATTTGCAACCTAGTCGTACATCATGGTTGAAGAAAATTAAAAAGAAATAGTATGTGGGAGGCACATTTCCATAGGGTCTAAGATATTCCTTTCCCTCGCCTTGCATGCCTTGATCTTTGAATCTTCACCACCACTGTCCTCAAAAATTTTGTTGCTCATATTGATGCTAGTGAATACCCTAAGTACTAAATCTGACGTCACTTTGAAAATTGATTCTCAAAAAGCTGAGAAGCCCACAAACATATCACATGGGATGGCAGACTCTCTTCTTTCCATGCTAAATTGTACTGGTCCCAAATTCCAACACTATCTACTCTGGAAAAATTATAATATCTGAGCTAAACAACCTTTCATTCATCCAACTATGGTAGAATCCAAGAGACTCACATTGTAAGCTTAAGTTACATTGTACAACAACTCTAGGCTACAGGACACTGGACAGCCCAGTTTTCTGAACTGATAAGTTACTACTCGTAGCAACTATAAAGTGGCATTTGTCAACTCTGGCTGGGTCTTCAAGCTGCAGAATGAAGGTATAACATTTAAATTCTTAGAATTTTGTAACCAGCTTTTAAAATTAAAGTTCACTGGCAGAGTAGAGTTATCTGTAGAGTATCTGATGACAAGGCTGGGCGTTTCCCTGCACATTATGGGATTTGATGGGACTTGATGGTCCCAAAATGGTTAAATTACACAAGATTCAAGATGTTGTGATATTTATAGGAAGAGCGGTGATACAACGTTTTTTTAACAAGTAGTGGAGAACACTCTTCCCTTCTCTTCATGATAGATGACTTTTGTTGAAATGAAAGACAGCAATTGAGTTAGTGCAACCTACGACAAGGAGTTAAAATTATTCTATCTACAAAGTTTGATTAGATAGTGGAGCTCAATGAATTCTTTGATTGAACAGTGAAGCTTAAATTCCTTGATTGAATAGTGGAATTAAGTTACTGTATCACATATAAAGCGTATCAAATGCCATAACGCATGCCTATGGCATGATTAAATTATGTTGATTTTTTTCATGAAATCTGTACTTAGCGTCTACTTCCACTCGACAGTCTCGAAGTCACGTGATAGATGTACTTACATCGGATGAAGCAAAGAATAAAGGTTTGAGCCTCTTTTCAAGGATGAACAGTTACTCTACTTTATGATTGTCTTAGAATATTACAAGAGATTTACTATGTGGTTCCATCTCATACTAGTCAAAATCCGAATAACCGCTAACCTTGATTCAATATTATTTGTAAATTGTAATACTAATATCACCGCCATTAAAGTCTAAATGTCAACTATGTATTGATTGTAACAACATAACACTATAACAATATATAAACTACCTCACTAATACTATACAAAAATAGAATCACTTACAATGACAACGTGATACTACATAGCATTAATTATTATTTTTAGAGTAGCGGTTAAAGGCTAGGTAAGGTCCAGGAGTCCAGGACTCAATTTCATGGGTTGCATGATGGGACAAAATGAGGAACCGTTGACAGGTCACTCAAGGATCAGTCACTGCACACAAACACACTGAATGATTTTAAGAAATAATTTGATAATATAAATTATTGCCAGCCATGTATATATTGTATACGTTGTTAAGAATTGGTTAAATTTCATTCAACAGCACAGTGTGTGCAACCCAAAAAATATCACAAAACTGTATGGTGAAGTAGTTTCATGCCATATGTGGACTTTGTGAGAGTTGGATAGTTTAAGAATTGTATTAATGTAAATCATTGGAATATTATCAAAATTACTACTAATACCAACAATGACATACAAGGTTGTTCACAAGACCTCCCCGTCTGAAGTGCCGTCCAATCCGCTTGTCCGTCCGTTAGGGGTTAGGGGAGGTCCGTTTGACCGAGACTAAGGTTTGACCGTCCCAATCTTGCATATATTGAATATTATCTTGCACATATTGAAGATATATACCTATTAATATTTTTCAAGGGGACCGCTATGTCCGATAAATGTCGAAGACTGACCGGTCCGTCCGTCCGAAGTGCCGTCCGGCCCGCCAGATTTTGCCCATGTCCGTCCGTTATGACAACCATGATCAGATACATTCGTTAATGTAGCATATATTCATAGATTGTCACCAAATTTTGATGCCATAATTATTAAATTGGCCAATCTTGATTATATTTGGCTGCTCAAATTGCGTGATTTAATTCTTTTTCTTTTTCTCTATATTTGATTAGTGTGGAGGCCAATATAAACAAGATTGCCCAATTTGATGAATATGGCATTTATTTCTTTGTTCAAAATTTTATCTATTCATGGAAATGGTTATTTTCAAAAGTGAGTTTTAAAGGTTTGGCAAGCATGTCAATTAAAAAAAATTGTTTATATAATAAATTGAGTTATTAGCCATTTTGTGAGTGTAATTTAATTTATGAAGAATCAACATCATTCCATACTATCATTAAACTCCAAACTTGATCATCTTAACCCCCAAAGGCTCTTAGTGTTTTTGGAGCTAAAACTGTTTTTAGATATGTTTATGTCAATGAAAGAAAGAACCATATAAAATTTCAATGCAATCAAAGTAACTTCAAATTTCTAAATTTTTTTGAAGTGTAAATTGTATAATTCCCGTTAATTTTGAAGGCAAGTTTTGGTTATAAGGGGTATTGTGGATGGACCCATTGCCACCTCATATATATTGGATGAAATATATTATGTTTGGATGAAAAATTAAGATTGGATGTAACATTTTATGTGGATGAAAAATGAATTTTGGATGCAAACTTAGTTTTGAATGATAACTGTTATGAGATGAAAAAAAAAAGGCAATCCTACTAGATGGAAACGGTTGGTTGGACAAAAAATGTCTATTGAATGAAACTGACATCAATGTACATGGATGAAAGAATAATGGGCCTATCATTTTGCAAGTGCCTACTGCCTACCTTTTGAAATTTTGTCTTGTCACTTTTTGCCCTTATGAATGACAAGTAACTTTGGCTGCCTAGATTTTCAGCATATTCTTCAAAAATTCATAAATTTTGCATCCTAACTTCAAATGCTTTGAAATTTGCACCATTTGAAAACAACTATTAAAAGCTATATGTAGTAAAACAATTAGAAAATACTTGAATTTAGAGACTTTAATTATTAAAGTCCTCTCATTTTCTTTTTCCAAAGAATTACTCACGTAACAATAAGGCGAGATCCTTTCTACTATTTCGGTAATCCAACTTATAATAGTATGAAAGAAACCCGGTTTCAAGTTGCTCAAAAATAATAGAAAAATAACAAAACAACGGCTTTTAGTCATTAGCGGCTCAATGTCCTCATTCCTTCTCTCTTAAATCCTACAACATGTATGCACCCTAGCAGTACTCCCTAGGCCACTTAACCAATACACCACCTCATGACACCTCAAATGCTTTATGCATACATTAGAATTCTTTTGCGAGTTATACAAATAAGAGTCCCTTGGCAATGTTTTGCCGTGTCTTAATAAAAACAAATTCAATTTTACTTTTTGCACTACAACTTGCAGGCCTTTTTCTACATCTACAAATAATTTCAGAATTTTTTGAAATATTTGTTCTTTGGCCAAAATCGTCATGGCTATGAGATGTTTTTTTTTCTTCTCCTAGCGGACTTTGAATGTTTTTAACTATGTGAAAGAAACTTTTTTTCCAAAATTGTTTTTGCACTAGATTATGCAGGACTTTATCTATATTTAGGGATTTTTTTTTTCCAAATTTTTTGTTGTTTTTGTTTTTTGGGCCAAAATCGTCGTGGCTATGAGCTGTTTTTAATTTCCAAGCGGACTTTGCATGTTTTTAACTATGCGAATTTTTTCTTCCAAAACATTTTTTTGCACTAGATTCCAAAAAGATTTCAAAGGATTCCAAAGGATTCCAAAGGATTTCAAAGGATTTGAAACGATTTCAAAGGATTTCAAAGGATTCCAAAGGATTTCAAAGGATTCCAAAGGATTTCAAAGGATTCCAAAACGTAATATAAGAGTATAATAGAAAATCTACAATTAGTCTTTTAAATGTTTGAACCTTAAGGCTTATTGAATTATTTTTTAATTATTAAAGTCCTCTCCTTTTCTTTTTCCAAAGAATTACTCACGTAACAATAAGGCGAGATCCTTTCTACTATTTCGGTAATCCAACTTATAATAGTATGAAAGAAACCCGGTTTCAAGTTGCTCAAAAATAATAGAAAAATAACAAAACAACGGCTTTTAGTCATTAGCGGCTCAATGTCCTCATTCCTTCTCTCTTAAATCCTACAACATGTATGCACCCTAGCAGTACTCCCTAGGCCACTTAACCAATACACCACCTCATGACACCTCAAATGCTTTATGCATACATTAGAATTCTTTTGCGAGTTATACAAATAAGAGTCCCTTGGCAATGTTTTGCCGTGTCTTAATAAAAACAAATTCAATTTTACTTTTTGCACTACAACTTGCAGGCCTTTTTCTACATCTACAAATAATTTCAGAATTTTTTGAAATATTTGTTCTTTGGCCAAAATCGTCATGGCTATGAGATGTTTTTTTTTCTTCTCCTAGCGGACTTTGAATGTTTTTAACTATGTGAAAGAAACTTTTTCTCCAAAATTGTTTTTGCACTAGATTATGCAGGACTTTATCTATATTTAGGGATTTTTTTTTTCCAAATTTTTTGTTGTTTTTGTTTTTTGGGCCAAAATCGTCGTGGCTATGAGCTGTTTTTAATTTCCAAGCGGACTTTGCATGTTTTTAACTATGCGAATTTTTTCTTCCAAAACATTTTTTTGCACTAGATTCCAAAAAGATTTCAAAGGATTCCAAAGGATTCCAAAGGATTTCAAAGGATTTGAAACGATTTCAAAGGATTCCAAAGGATTCCAAAGGATTTCAAAGGATTTCAAACGATTTCAAAGGATTCCAAAGGATTTCAAAGGATTCCAAAGGATTTCAAAGGATTCCAAAACGTAATATAAGAGTATAATAGAAAATCTACAATTAGTCTTTTAAATGTTTGAACCTTAAGGCTTATTGAATTATTTTTTAATTATTAAATTCCTCTCCTTTTCTTTTTCCAAAGAATTACTCACGTTACAATAAGGCGAGATCCTTTCTACTATTTCGGTAATCCAACTTATAATAGTATGAAAGAAACCCGGTTTCAAGTTGCTCAAAATTAATAGAAAAATAACAAACCAACGGCTTTTAGTCATTAGCGGCTCTCTTCTTTCGTGATGTATTGAACAATTTAAGACATGCATAATTGTTTTCATCTAAAGTAAATCTTTTGATTGTTTCTTCGCAATGAATAGCTATTAACATTAACCTTCATCTATTTTAAAAGGTAAAAATAGCATTTGCACCAAGAAGCCAAATTGAGGTTTACTAAATCTACAAATATGTCAATTCCCTAGCTTTATATGATAATTTTATACCTCAGCACCAACTCATATCTCATATTTCATTGTTAATAGAGCTTTGCATAATCTATTGCAAGTATTTCCTTCAAATTGACTTTGTAATTTTAATAATGCGTCAAGACTCCATTGCGTTTGAGTCCACATCTTCTAATCAATAAGGCTTGTCCCCTTAAGACTTTGAAGAAATTTAGACTACGTATTTAGATAACTATCTTCTAAGTTTATCCATCAAATTTTTTATATTCATTGTGAATGAAGCTCTTAGAGTCAAACTACATAGTATGCTTCAAATTCCAAGTTCTCCAACACCTTCAAACATTCTAAGCATTTAGAAGCACTTAGAAAACAAACATACTCTCCAAATCCTCTACTTTTTAAAATTCTAAGACTTTGAATTCCCACTTGAATGAACAAACACTTCAAATCCTTATTCTTATGTGTTCATCCTCTAAAATCCTTTGGCTAACAAAAAAACCATTAAAATTAAGGCACAATAAAAGCCTTGGTTGTTAGAGCTCACTCCAAAGTACCTCTATTTAATACTAATTCACGCTAACTTAGCCCTAATAAGAAAATGTAATCTATATTTCATTTTTTGTTGTGTATTTTAGAACCTTCATATCAAGAGATTCAAAAGAAAATTTAAATTAAAACCTTACTATATTGTTTTCATGAAGAAAACACAATGTGCGAAATTGATTTTTAAATTAAAAAGGAATAATATCATTTAAATCATATGAAGAATCAAGTAAATATTGCCTTCTACATTAATAAGCCTTGAAGAAGTGGAACTTCAAATCTTTAAAAGAAAACAACACCATAAAGTGTTTGCTTGTTCCACCACCAAATCTAAGTCTATGGACATAGGTTAGTGGTGTAGAGCTATTGCATCTTTTCAAAAATGAGTATTCTTAATTAGTATTTAACAGCTAATCCAAAATTTATACTTTGTAAATAATATAATTAATTTAAAACTATGACTAATAATCTCATGGTTTCATAGTGTAAATAGTTGATTTGCAAGATGATGTTTTCAAACCTATAAAGTTTTTGACCATTAGATAGTGACCAAAAATTATGTCCATCTCATGTAATGGATCAAAGTTCAAAATCAAGTGAAATTATATTGATTATAGTAAATAATTCAACTTCAATGCTCTATGCTACTATATATCACATATTTATTGAAAAAAATCCTCATTTTGTAAAAGGGTAAGGAATGAAGTGCATGTGATTTAGGATTCTTCTTCATAGTCTTGATTCAATCAGTTGTATAATTTATGAACACTTGAAATTTTGTAAATAATTATCAAACATGAAAAGATCTCAAAGGACAATGAAGTTGTTTGCATGTAGAAGAATTGAATATTAGAAGAAAATTTAATTACTAAGAAAAACCTTTCTAAGATGAATACTAAAAACCTATAGACTTAATCAATATCTTTTTTTCCAAGAAAATAATAAAACTATCCATTATCTTAGGTGTTTATTATAGAATAGTATAGGTGACTACCTTAGACACAAGATGAATGAAGATATAATGAAATCTTTTAAGTTGCTCTAACACCTACTTGACCATAGTTATAGAATGAGATTTTGAGATTTTGAACAAAAAATTTTGGATGTGATTTTTGAAAAACATTGTAGACCCAGAGAATTGCAAAAGCTACATGGAAATATGTATAATTTTTTGGAGTAAACATCAAAAAATTCTTTATGGTGCCCAAAATCTTTCTACTCATTGGGCACCTCCAATTTTTTTGCTACAATCCTCAATTACCTTTGAGATTGTTAATATAAGTAAATGAAATCAATTTTATTTTTTTAACAATAATTGTGAACATCTCAATAGAGCAATAACTTTTTGTTTCATGGCCCTCTTTTTCATTTACTTTTATTAGCCCTAAATCCATCCAAATAACAACCACCTTAAAGTTACAAATTAAGGATTTATCTACTAGCAGTGAACTTAAAAAATTGTAAGAAATTTCTAACCCATCAAAAATTTATCAATTCTTTACAAACAAAATACTTCTTAAAATGGAATTATGAGATAAATTGATTTAGATCCATAGAACACCTACATATGTGTTTTAGTAAAGTAATTTTTTTTAATAAGAATCTTTGAAGTTCCATAACATTGATACTTAGAATGCCTTAAAAACAAGATGCATTACAAAATGAAAGTGAACTTCATTGAATTCCAACTCTACATTTGTAAATGGTCAATTTAATCAATAAATACAAATTATGAACTACAACATCCGTCTCAAACTAAAGTCAACATCACAATCTCTTCCTACTCAAAAGTTACAATTCTAATCAAACAATGAACTTCCATTTGTGTAACTATTTGGATAACTTCATTGTCAACAAGCAAGTTAAAAACACAGAAACTCCAATCTCCAAAGAAAGACCAACGTGAATAAAGTGTATGTTCATTCCACCACTGCACCTATCCACATGACACAAGTTAGTGACATAGAACTACTCCCTCCTTCCAAGACTAGACCAACAAACTCACAATGGAAACCCACACAAAGTGTTGTTTTTTGACAAAACATTGAGCATGTTTTCAGGCAGCAGTGGATGGTGCATGAAATTTTCTAGTCCAGGGAGAGATTCACAGATTCATGTGGTGTGAGTGCAGCTGATGCAATCTCTTTTGTTGGAGAATCCACCATGTTGTCTCTCAAGGATGGAATGATGCATTGCATGCGGCCAGCGTTGAGCATCCCATGCTTCCGCCATGGACAGGTATGGAATTGCATTGGATTTTTTGGTTGTTTTGCACACTGGGGAGGTTTTCCAATGGTGAGGAATTTGTACTCAAATGGGTCAGAAATTTGGACTCAATGGTGGTGCATTTGTGTTGCAGAGCCTCCGGATGGGCTCAACCTGGAGCAGTCCCCGGACTCGGTCCAGGACGTATGCGTTTCCAGTCAGGGCTGTAGGTGTGCATGTGAAGGAGACGAAGGAGAGTGTCATTGGGGACATCGCAAAAGATCGCTCCAGTAAGTTTCTGAAACCGAGTACCCAATTATCATCTCAAAGATTTAAAGTGTGTACTTGGATTTTAGTTGTATATTCTGCTCTGTGTTTTTTTCCTTCATCAACTTGTAGAATGTGTAATTTGTTGAAATGGTTGCTGTAGAGTATGATGTTTTGATAACCTGGGCCATGTCTCTTTGTCTTGTGAGTCTAAGCAGTTTAATTCGATGGTTTAGGGTTTAGGGTTTAAGGTTTTAGGGTTTAGGGTAGTGTGGGATTGTTCTGTTTTGTTAGTATGAAATGGGTAAGGTTTTATTGTGAGTATATGTTCTCACGCATTGAAACATACCTTTGTGGTACACTCCAGGGAAGTCTAATTTCACATTGTTTTAGTAATGGTTCTTTTCAGCTTCATTTATTTCTCATGTACAAAATCAGTGTCTTTCTTATGTTGTACTGCATTGTTATTGAGAAACATGTGTGTGTAACCTTCTACCAATTGTTCATAGTTACTGAGAAAAGTACCTTGGTTATTGGTCATGCAGAAGTGGCCCGAGTGGTTCTTAAGAAAGGAAAGACACAGTTATTCCGGAGCGGGAATCCCATGGTTTACAGTGGAGCCATTGACAGAGTGGTGGGGAGGCCTCCTCCTGTGGCAGGTGACCTTGTTATGGTTACGGATGGTGCAGAGCAACCTATTGCATGGGGAGTGTACAATCCTTTATCGATGTTTGCTGTTCGCATCATGCAAACAGAGGATGAAGCTCGCAGGTACCGACCCTCATTTGCAGTAGGTATGTGTAAAACGTCTTTGCTTTCGTTCTCTCCACTTCAGGACAATTGAAGATTTCAGGGTTTACTTTGATCCACTTCAATTGGTCAGTGTAGAAAGTCACAGTTTGTAGAACAAAATTGCATTGGTTTAGAGTTTGAGAATGTATTTAGACCTAAATTGGAATCCATAGATGAACACAAGTCACTTGATACTACGTCTATTAGAAACCCACGTTGTCTCCACCGGTTAGATAGACTTCTATGTGCATATAAATTTTGCTTACGAAGGGTACACTCTTGCGAGAGATTGGAATATATGTCCTGCTGATTAATGGTGTGGGTTGAGGAGGGCTGGCCTATAATTTGTGGGGTTGTGTCTGTATACTTCTTTCACGCTGTAAGGGATGTCCAGTGATTTTGGTATCTACCTTGTGATATTAAATGCTCTGTGTTGCACACTTGGTACTCACAAGGTTACGGTTGTGAATCAGAGAACCTGAGTGTGTGCTCAACATGGAGACGTTACTGCAATCTAGAATCGAATCAGCTGTGAAGTTGCGCAAACTTTTGGGACTACCGTCTACCAATCATACCAACGTCTTTCGTCTGGTGAATAGTGAAGGTGATAGGCAAGTACATACATTTGGCTGGCTTAATATTCACATTCTGTGTTTGTTGGACTTAGGTGGTTGGGATCTCTGGTACTGCTGTTGAATGTGTATTCCACAGACAAATAGTTTCAAGAACATCAAAGATATGATTTGTGTTTTAAAAAAATAAATCTTATTCATCTAAATAGTTTTTTCAGTCGAATAACAAAATGTAAATGGGTGCAGGTTGTCAGGATTAATCGTTGACGTCCTTGGGGAGCACGTTGTGGTGGCCTCATCTGCAGCATGGGTTGAGAGGCACAGGGCTACAATTGAAGTGGCAATTGGCCAGGCCATTAAGACTTCTCAAATGTCTTGGAGACCATCCGTTGAGATTCTAAAGGAAGAGGGATTGCAAGTCGATATTTCGAAGGACTCTTCATTAGAACCTGCTCTTGACGTAGTGGACGACTTTGAGGTAATTGCACTTATTACTTTTTTTTTGAAAACTTTTCATTCTGCACCGACATTGATGAATCTCTTGTTGATTACCGTCACTTTGCGTGCTGCTGTTGCTGCCGTAATTATTGGAACTAAGAAAGAGGAAGGAGTTTTCATAGTGTGAGTGTACTTGCAGGTAGTAGAGAATGGAGTCCGATATTTAGCATCTTTAGCCGGCCAAAAGACAGGATTCTATGCCGATCAACGAGACAGCCGGTTATTACTCCGTTCCATTACAGGCGGATCTACTGTGCTAGATTTGTGCTGCTACAGTGGGGGTTTTGCGTTAAATGCTGCTTTAGGAGGTGCATCTCATACAATTGGTAAGCAGGTTTGTATTAATATGCTGGTCTTTTGTGGTGGTGGAAGAATCATGTTGGTGACGTCAAACTAACAACCTTTTTCTTATGCCTGCTGTTACAGGTGTGGACTCATCCGCGCCTGCCTTGGAACTTGCAAAAGCTAATGCGTCATTGAACCAGATAGATGCAAACTCGATCAATTTTGTGAAAGCAGATGTAGGAGAATATATGAAATCCGCTCTTTCTGAAGGAAAGCTGTGGGATATTGTGGTCCTAGACCCTCCAAAGCTGGCCCCTAATCGCAAGGTACATTTACACAGACCCTGTCATTGTTGTCATGTCCAATTCTATCCAATTTTCTTGTCATGATCAAGCAGTCTTGATTGGAGCTCAGTCAGGTGGAATGAATGATTGTGTGGAACGAATCTGCTTTGGTGGCTCATCAAGAATGCCCTTGATGGATATGCACCTTAACGGCGTGTGCCTAGTGTATGTGGTCCTAGGCAATAGTTCTCTCTGAAGTGATGACCATGTTCTGTCTTGCAGGTTCTACAACGTGCGACAACAAGGTATAGAAATTTAAATTCTATGGCAATGCGGTTGATAAAACCGGGAGGCCTGCTGATGACATGTTCGTGTTCGGGGGCAATGACACAAAGTGGAAATTTTCTCTCGGTTATTCAGGTTTTTATGCTCACTTGGTCTATCCTACAAAGTTGTCTGTAGCCACCTGCCTTTGGCCCTGATCTTTAAATTCGTATGCCTTCTGCCTACTTGGACACAATTCCTAGGCAAGTGAATTAGCGGATTGAGGTCCCAATAGATATTGGAACATCTCGTTGTATCCTGTCACTGCACTAGCAACCACAAGTTTTTATTTCCATCAGAGGGTAATGATTAGTTTCATGCTGTTGTTGCAGGAGGCAGCCTTGTCAGCAAATAGACGAGTTACACAGCTGCGTTATGCAGGAGCTGCACCGGACCATACCATTGATCCAGCATATCCTGAAGGAACATATTTAACCAACGTCTTATTAAGAGTTCAATAGTTGATACTTGGAGCATTCTGCCCATCAATTAGATTTTCAACCTTCATTTTTGAGCATTTGATTCTTGGGGATCATACAAATTTCATGATCGGGATTTGTTCCATAGTTATACAAGCTTATCCAACTCGTGCATTTCATTGATGGACGTCTGAAGGAGTGTGGGTTGAAGTTCCAATACCATCACGGTAGACTGATTAGCTGTTTCACTGAGTATTTCATCAAACTTGAAGCGCCCATCTCTTTACACAACCTGCAGTGCAGTATCGTCAATGTTTTTTAGGCGCGTGTAGCTAATCCCAGAGCTTGCCCACTGGTTGGCATGAAAAGCTTCTTCCTCATCGTCGCTTCTTTGATTGCGTACAGTCAGGTGTCTGCTTCTCGCGAATGCGCGGCGTACATTCTTGATATCCGGTATCAGTGTTGAACTCTCAATTCGTTGTTATCAAGATATCAAAATATACAACCAGATTTTGATCAGGGCCTGACAAAGGGTATTGAGGTGAGACCGTACATATGGGAATGAAAATTTGGTAATGGGTGTGAGTTGTGACAAAATTTTAGTGGAGTCCTAGGCTTCATTGTACTGTACTGTACAGTTCACAGGAATATGAACAAAATTCAATGAACTATTTCTGTACCAAAATTGTCCACCACTTGGTTTCAACACCAAACTCTAAACTCTCACTCCGCGTATCCTGCTTTCAGGACATCCTTCCACTCATCAAGAACAAACGATAAATTACAGTAGTGAGTTAAAAGTTTCAAACAAGAAGTCTGTAAATACAGTTACATTGCCTACGTGGTTAAGTCATCTGGGATTTTGGGCTGATTGGAACCCATTATCTTTCCACCCACATCAGGAAAGGTCAGGTATCCCGGCAAATTTGTTACGGCACCATTGTCCTCTACCTTGAGTGGGAAGCGAATAAGGTGACTTTTCATGTCAATTATTTCCGGAGCAGCATACTGTTCCCAGTTCCGATCTGCCGTGTAGTTGACCCTTTGTACACACTCCAAGCTCTCAGGTTCCTCAAATACGGGTTCTAAGCCTCCCAGGTGCTCTGCCCACAATGACATCCGGTAGCCATAAACCTGCAATTTCAAAGCAATCAAAATAATTAAGATTTTTTTATCGATCACTACCTCCAACATTCAACTAAATTTCCAAAAGAGCTCTTCCTGAGAGGGTAGGCTCTGGTGATTAAGTTCAAGATTCCTTCAAACAAAAATTACTTGCATGTTGGCACTCCATGGTCCATTCAATATTTGACTTAGATATCGTAGATTTTTCATTATACATAATCTTATTTGCTTACTTTGAATAGCTAATAGACATAGAAGAGCTTGGTGGCCTCTAAACTCAAAGAAAATTAGTTTTGAAGATGGAATGACAACAAAACTAGTTTTCTTTGAGTTTAGAGGCCACCAAGTTCTTCCACACCAAATATATTGAGACCACCAAATTCTTTCATGCCTCCCAACTATTTGGACTAAAAATAACAACACAATAAAGCAAAACTAAAAACTCAAAGCTCAAGATGACTTTTAGGATAACTCTAACACCGCATCGAAGTTTTGTAAAGAATTTGAATTTCCGTTATTAGTTCAAAATTATTCGTCGATAGCAAGACTAATGAAATGTCGAACTACATCTCTTTTCTGTTTTTTTGTAGCACTCATCAGAGTCAAAGCAGAAGACAAGCCATACCTGACCCCGAGGATGCCCATTTTTCCGGACCCATGTGTGGTACGGCTGATAACCTCCCATGGCAATCTCCGTGTCTCTGGATCCATCCATAGATCGTTGGTTTATGTTCGCAGATCCCATTATCACTAACTCATCATCCACAACCATACCTTTGGCATGCACATATATCATCATTCGTCTATTAATTTGCGAAAGTCCCTGCATTTCAAGACCATGACAGAAAGGATCAGAGCTCCATCCGATCTATTCCTGAAGCTCCGAGAAGAATAACTCGGGCTATTTAGCTCTCAGCATTTCGCTCAATATATCTAGATTATGGTGGGCAAAGGCTGAAGTGACTGAAATATATAATCCAACTAAATTGACTATCCAATCTTGAACTAGTAGCTATCTTCTGATCGATTGTCTAACAGGAGTTTGGAGAGTAATCAGCTTGCTTACATGCTTGGAGTTGTTATCCGGAGGTTGAAGTGGCATGGTTTCTCCAGAATTAACGGTCTCCTTGGTCCCCAGACAGTAGAAGTTCAAGTAATCTGTTGGCTTCGCTTGGGAAGCACCGACTTCTCTTAAAGCATCTGCAACTTTGCCGTACATCATCTTCATTGTTTGGCTCTGACATCCACCATTTGCACATCCCAGAAAAAATGTCAATTGCCTGTAAACCTCGTACACAAGAAATCTTTATAGATGTTGTTACAGCATTATAGAATATTTCATGCGGAAAGAACAAAGTAAAGCAATGGACATTGCCAAGATTTTCTTTTACCTGAAAGTACAAAATTTCTTGAACAGGAGCACTGTCGGGAACACCCTCAGGCCACATAGGAACTACGATGTACACTGCAAACCTCTTGCCCTCTCTGATCTTACTGCAGATCTTCAGCGCGAGCTCCATCGGAATGATATGATTAGCACCTGTGTACAAGTTCCATTGACCAGTTTGTTGAGCATTTCAATGATAAAATTGCTTTTCGTATCATGCAAAAAGACAATGTAGAAACTAAAGGATGGGAATCAACATTACCAGCTGAAGTGTAGTCTGGCCAATTGTAGGAAGATCCTAAAAAATATTGATTCTCAATATATATGAAATGTTGAGCACAACGTATTGCATTGATATACGCCATCTGAATGCTGATGTCTATGGCTACACTTTTCCCCCACACGAGATTCTGCACCAAAAAAGGGACACAATAGTTGAAAGGAAGCTCGCGATATCAACTCCGTTTGTTGAAGACAGAGTCTAATGGGTGAGAATGATCTGAAACTAAAATTCTCGGTAGTTTCCAAAAAAAACGGTAGAAGGTTCTTCTTTTATAAGCAAAATAGGAGGCTGATGTCCATAGTTTCTCATCTCCTGTACATCTCCTATATTCGTCGCTCAGTTTTTAGGGCTAGTAAGTCTGTCAAGGATGTTCAGTAAGAGAAACTCATGGGATAAAGGGGTTTCTTACCTCCTTGTGAACCTCATCAACTGTGGTCGGAAATCCCTTAACAGATCCTGAGTCGATAGACCTGAATATCTGCCAAATTAACAATCCTACATAATTTAATAGCCTGCCCCACTTGAACCACAAACAATCATTACCACAATGATGACTCAATTAGCACGTGACGACAACGTTAGCGAAGACATATGCAGTTGCAGCAGTTCATCGTCAATTATGACCTGCATTGAAAGTCGCAGATTTGAAATATCAAGACAAGTAAGAAAAACCACCTGTACATGCCAAGTTTCTGGATCCTGATCACCACTAACAAAAAGGGCTGGGTCTCCAGCATCAGGAGCACGGTTTGATGGACCCCAAAGCCCCTCATGTCGATCGATATCAATCAGCTCGTCGTCATGCCTTGGAGTAGCTTTTCTCCAACGCTGCTCAAAATTGGTGAGAACATCATAGGCAGCGTGACCTTCAATTTTGCAGTGCAAATCATGCCAAGGCTCCCTAGGTCCACCACTCCCAGGTGCATACTGTTCCAGGAAGAAAAGAGATAAGTCTTAGTTCTCGGACCACTATTAGCAACATGGTCCTTCCATCGTGACCATCCCAAGTTAAAGTTTTGATCTGTAAGAAATCGGTACACTGAATTAGGAATTGCTTCGTTAAAAGACATGTAGAATTAGCTTATGAAAAGAATCAGTATGAATATTTGTCACTCACTTCCCACGATTTGTTACGGAAGTCGTCCTTATGCTCACGTTGTAACGATGCAAAAATGTAGTGAGAAGGCGTATCCCATCGGCCTGCAGTTAGGTCCAGGCCGCCAACAAAAGAGGACAACCTCCTCTGGCCGTATGGTCCACTGTCAACAATGACGCATTTCTGGTGATGCGTGTACAGTGTTCCAACTACCTGAAATCACATCAACGTTTTAACAAATTTTGTTCATGCATTCATTCAACCGTGAAAGCCAGGAAATATGAGCAGGGAGACATCGCCAGAAACTGACAGGAGCGTCTGTGTTCTGCTAGAAGCTCTAAAAGCAAGATAATAAGCTCAACGTAAAAATGGCTCGAATTGTCATATATGCTAGTCTCAATCTTTCAATACCAGAGGATCATACCCGTTGCCTAAACCAAGTCGTCTTAGATGCCCCATACCGTGGAGCAAGAACACATCGAACTCCAGTATTCTTGAAAAACTTCTTAGTTTCTTCGTCGAATGTGTTCATAACACCGCTCTGATCAAAGCATATTAAAAATTAGCATCTTTGTCCTTAATCCATTTCACCTTGAAATTAGACTACCGTCTATCCTACAACATTACTCACTTAACAATTCGATGTTTTTAAACTCAACAGAACCCTGAACTCGGTTCAATGCAATCACTAAAATATTCTATCTACACAAGCTTGACTATTGGCAATTCCGCTTTGAAAATACTGCGCATGCTCAGAGATTTCCATAATGTTCATCTAGATGGAAGTTAAAGGAAGACAATTCGAAAAATTTAGTAATGTCAAAGATCCTACAGCCAACAAAAAGTTTAGGGCCCAGGCACTTCAACATGTAATCCTTACCGTTTTAACAAAGTGTAGGTCGTGAGATGATTTGTCATCCCAAAGTAACAACAAAACACGAACTCCCTGGCTTGCTTTTTTCTTCAACAATTCACCCAACGTTAAATTACCTCCTTCAATCATTGGACGGTTTGCATCCCGCACTAGGGCGACTTTGTCCCAAACCGACCACCCTGTAATGTAAATCAAGTGTTGCGCATCGTTGATAGCAGAACAAATATCCTCCCAACAGCGTCCATGTGCATATTGAATGCCACCATCAAGCATGATATTGGGAAGTGTATGATCATAAACATGGGCATCCTGATAAAGAGTAAGTCGACACCCTTTCCGCATAGGAAAATAAGTATTGGCCACCCCATGTGCACTTCCTACCCCCTGAGAGTAAATCACATTCTGCTCTACAGGAATGTACCGTGCAGAAACCCGAAGTTTGGCACCCGCATGGCAAGGCTTCCCTTCTTTGTCCAACAGATCATACCAACCATCAACAACCCCTCCATTGAGTAAAGGCCCGGCTGAGATTTTCACTTGGCCAATTCTCTGGGACCCCATTACATCTTGGTCTTTGACCACAAAGACAATATCAAACGTATGGTGAGCAACAGGGACGAGGAAGTGCTCGTTCCACTTGGGATTCGCATTGTTGCTGATCACCCGGGTGCGAGCTACTCTTGCCCCAGCAACAACCACCACTGTGTAAGGATCACTGGTGATGACAGAAGTCGGACCATGTACTCCGGTCGCTTTCTTCAATTTTTCCAGTGGGCCAGGTAGGTTGTTTGCAAATAGTCGAACTCTCTCAGAAAACATGTCCATGTTTGGCAAGCTCACGGCCTCATATACCGATGCCTCCAGAGTTCCGTGCAGCAAGTACCCTGATTCTAGAGCGCCGTGAACCTGAATTGAGTTACCAGGTGCAACAACATACTCATTTTCATCTGTCATGCGGCCTGATCACACACACCAACAACATTTAAATGTCTGAATGATGAAGAGAACAAGAATTTTCCATCAACAGTTCCTGTTCTTCATTCTCTTCAATAAATGTGAGCCAATCTACTAAGTTCCTCCAAAGTCAGGCAAATCTAGCAAAATTAAAAACAAGAATTACACTCGCAGAAGGCAAAAGTTCGTGTCTACCCTAAAATAAACAACGCCACTTCAATGGGTACTAAGCCCAAAACTGACCTGAATACTTGCTGCTGCCATGCTGCATTCCTCCATAGTCTTGAGGAGGATGAGGTGGCTCACTGGGGGAGTAAGAACCCATAGGATCAGCAACTTGATGAAAAGAGTGCCCAAGGCCATGAGCGGTGCCACTCAGAGGACTCTGCGGTCCATTTGGCGCATACTGAGGATGTGGAGGTGGGTAAAGAGCTTCTTCTTGACGATATCCCGATCCAGGTGAATTGTATGCCGGTGGAGGAGGTTGTGGTACAGCTGTGGTGTACCCTGAAGTCTGTGGAGGTGGATAAAGCTCTTCTGAAGAAGGTCCAGACCTCAAAGAATCCTCTCGGAAGGAAGTGTTGGGAGGGTGATAGGAGGGGCTTGAGACGATGTCGGGAGGTGGAGCAGGTGTAGTAGGATCTATGGCGGGCGGTCGTGAAGGGGAAAACCATCTGCCCAATCCCCAACGGCCTGATCCGCCATGCTTGACGTCCCCTGTCATACCATTCAGTGCACCACCCGGAGCTATCTAATAGTACACCAGGCTTGCTCAATTGGCGCACGCTTGTATCCTGACTCAAAATTGCAACTTCCAGAAAATTTTGCTCAAAAATATCTGCATCAAGCAGAGATATAATCATCAGAAATTGCCCCCAGTTTCTTAACAAATAAGAGACAGAAAGTGAAGCAATTCAGTCTCAATTCACCTGTCGCCAATTCGACTAACACACCTACCAGATTACGTTTCCCAATGCAAAAGAAAGCTAAGACAACATCTTCTCTGTCACCCTAAAGTGCCCAACGTCCAGTTAACGAAGCCCAGAACAACCAGTACCTCAAAACCATCTGAGCTCACAACTTCTCATCAAATCTCAACAACAATCAAGCCACTACTCAAATCCAGAAACCAAACGCAACCACCACAAAAGAAGCTGACAGCAATCCAAACAAACCATAATATGGCACCCACATTTCAAAAACCAACTCCTTTCTTCACCACCAGCCCACCGACCATCAACCACCACAACGTCACAAAACTCCAACATAACAAAATGCCAGCAACAACACCTCAAATCCCAAACTTCACACCAGTCAACAAATCCCCACAAACAGAACCCAAATGCCACCAACTCACCTCATCAACTGAGCTCATCACCACCAAACCGAAAGTACAAAAACACGACCTTTGATAACAAGTTTGCACTCACCAAGGTGCAGGTTTTACACTCCAACCAGGAAGCACCTGATCCAACTTGTGCCTGCAATTGCCACCAAATTATCAGAACTTGCTTGGTGCTGGAGTGGAATTCTTCCTGGAATTGATTGGTGTGACATAGCGTGCAGAAGTGATTGGGATGTTGATGATGGAGCCTGCAAAGGTTGATCCTAGTTTCCCAGTTTCCGAGTTGCTGAGTGAGCAGCCATGGGCGTGTCTAGGTTTCACTGGGTGCTTGTTGTGAAGGTCTTGACTTGGCTTCGAGGGTGGCTGAGGAGGTGGCAATCTGTGGAGGTGCCAAGTGGGGAGGTTCCTAGGTGGTGTCGGTAGGTAGAACTGTGATCTGAGGTAGGAATTTTGAGTTAGTAGGTATGTGAGGTGGGTAGGACTGGGATACATGTGAATGGGGAGGTTTGGTAGTGTAAAGTCATTCAAGTTGAATGGCTGAATTACTAGTTAAAATTCTATGTTTTTTTTTTTTTTTTTTTTTTTTTTTTTTTTTTTTTTTGGAGACAAATGGTGAAAAGATTCCATTGCAAAAATGAAAAATACAACACCGCCACGAACCAGGTAAGAAAAACTTACCAGCAATTGAGAACCGGAACCATACCAACCAAAACCTGAACCTAAGAACCTAAACCGAACCTATGTTACCTAAACACTCCACCCTGTGGCAAATTCTATGTTTCAGGTGAGAAATTGAATGAAATTTGAGATAATTGGGTTCTACCTAGATGACATTTGTGAAAGGTCTCGAGCAATTGTTGTTTCAATCAGGTAGTATTTTCAAAATGTAATGTATTTATTGGTTGTCTTGGAAAACTTTCCCCATTCACCGAGTGTTTTTCTTTTTTCTTTTTCTTTTTTACAGATGGAGATGACTTTCAGATTCGGATGCAAGGATTGTTTTGTAATTTCTGAATTAGAAAGGACTATGAACAAGGAGATACATTGAAATTCGATTCAGGAGTATGAATTGGTCTTGGTGGGTAGGACTGTGGTACAGGAATTTGAGGGGTAGGGGGTGAGGTCGGTTGGTGACGCCAGTAGGTATGAAAAGTAGGTAGGACTGTGAGTATGGGAGGAAGGAACGAAGAAACAAGGTGCTGTAGTGATGGTGATAAGTTTGTGAATCTTCGGTGCTGGAGTTTGGACTGATTGAAAGGGACTTGGAGAGAAATAGTGCTCCAGTAAAATAAAAATAATTGTGAATGATCTGCCTGCAATGGGCCGGACAACAGCTGGGACCTACATGTGAAAGTTTAGGACGGCTCTCCCGCTTCGAATGCCGCATAAACGTTCATCAGTTTACTTAAAGGATAAGGTAGAGAAACCAAAAACCGTAAATGCCCTCCAAGCATGTAGTAGAGTTGGCCAAAATCACAGAGATTGTAGACTGGAAATAGAGAATTTCTGCATGGTTTTGGTAAACTAGCTAGGATTTGGTGGACCAATTAGGTTTTGCCACATAATGACAAGTTCTGATTTATTTAATAGTCTTATGTCCAGTTTTCCATGATATTAATTAATGGTTTTAGAACACCCTCATATTTGGTTCAACAAGAGTCTAGTATAGAAGAAGGGGCTTTGACAAATTTCTCACTTTAAGAAATTCCAGATAAACCATCGACCAAACACCTCTTATGATGAAAATCTACAAAACAAAATCAAACCTCAAATTAGTCTTTCACAAAAAAGCCAATTAATCCTCAACTTAATCGAAGCAATTATTTCATAATGGAATAGAGATTCATAGAAATCTCATCTTCCCACACCGCACCCAATGGCTTCAAAATATGAACCCTATGCCTAGACTCTCCTTCATGTCCAATTGGAGATTGATGTAATTTGATTTGTGTTGTGTGGTTCTTAAGGTTATGGTGAAAATACTTGCAATTTATAATCCTATATATAGCAATATGTATGATTGTTCAACATTACATTTTGCGTTGATTAGAAGTTTCAATGTGCCATAGGGTGGAGGTCTATTCTTTTCATGGAAGACTTTAAAATAGTGCATGCATTGTTGACTCATCAAAAAGTCTAAATTGGAGATGATCTTATGGGTTTTAGGTTGGTAGGATTGTATGATGTGAGATTTAGAGGGTTGTTGGGCCACTTTGTGGAGATACAATGTCAAGAAGAGCACATTTGGGTGTACAATTGTTTCCATTGTTTTTGAAAATATATACAACGATACAACGAAACAAAAGTGTGGTCGCAAAAAACCGCAGAGGCCTTCGAAGCGATCCACATTGTTGACGATCACTTCCGATTGCCTATAATTAATTGTTCGCCGACCGTGGGACTCGAACCCACGACCACGTGGTTAAAAGCCACGCGCTCTACCAGCTGAGCCGAATACCCGCTTCGGGTTAAATAAAAGTAACATACACACCCGGGAATGATCCAAGAATGAAACCAAAGAGCCAGGCTCAAAGGCTGCCACAAGCTGGCAAGGAGAGGGAACTCCCAAAAACAGATAATCTAAGAAGAAAATCCACTAACTCACTTCAAACAGAAAGATCCGAATGAAGGAGGAGCCTACTAAAAAATTTAGCAGACTAAGTCAAGAAATAAAGCAATCCCTTGACTAAAACAGTAACCAAGCTTCCTCACTATAATCCTGAATTAAAATGAGAAAACTAAAACCAAATCCAATGAGGACTGATTCTAAGCAAGAGAGTCCTGCAAATCCTTCTAAAAATAAAAGGAAAATGAGAAAAGATAAGATTCAATTCTCGGTATCAAGAGTCACTAAGGGAACGTCCCTCCACCGAAGCCCAAAACCTCGCTTGTAATCGAAGTTCAGAGGGACTCTGTAAGTCACTAGGTAAATCCATACTAAAAGAAGAAGACGACTCCTCCTCTGAATCTGAACTCAAGAAATCCTGAACAGAGCTCTTCCTCATTCTGCGCAGCATTCCCCTGCTCCCGCAACATGTCTTCACGTTCCTCCTCTAGCTCCAAGTCTCTCGTAATGTCTTGAACAATCTGATGCAAGATCACATCAGCCAGTTCTTCCGCTCTATCACGCTCCTCCTGGTCTCCAGCTAGCGCCGCAACCAATGTGTCCTCCATCTGCGAAGGCAAAGAATCCACAGGGGACACAGAACTCGAATCAAGATGAACCACACCACCTTGAAACGATCTGTACAAGTTCGCCAGGTCTTTTGGCAAAAAATAATGATTAGGTGCCATCTGCCACCTCAAACCCCCATCATTTTTGCAAAAGACCCCCTTGTAAGTCCATATAGAAATGAAATTAGCTTCCCTTTCTTTCTGTTTCTCAGTCTTAGGATCAGAAACATGTTTCTGTAAATCCCTCCAAGCACCCATGCCAGCCTGAATTGTCAGTTGCCAAGCACGAAAGAGGGCAATACCAATATGAAAATTGACACCTCTTAAGTCATGACCACACTTCTGACACCACAAACTCCAAACTAAACACACCCTGAGTATGTCCCAAGGTGTCTCCTTATTGTCGATTCTTCCCGGAGTAGAATCATCAGCAGCTTGTACAGCAATCTGTCTGTGTGGATTAGGCCCAATCGGTGGATCTAAACCAGTCAATACCTCCACCCATGTGTGAGGTCTCTGTGGCATATTAACCAAAGACCTCAAGAAACGAAACCTATCCCATACTTCAGTAACAGCAGGACACCTCATAAAAGCATGCTCTGGCGTTTCTGAAAGACCAGTGGAACACAAATTGCAGACTCCACTATCACACATATTCTTGCGAAATCTCCAATCCGCAAGTGGCAAACCACCTGAACCCGTAAGCCAAATCATAGAAGCAATCTTCCTCTGAACCCATGGGTGCCACAACTTAACATAGTACCTCTTCCTCTCCAACTTCGAATATCCTGCCTCTTCTAAAAACTTATCAAGAGGAGGCTGCTTCTTTTGAGAATCTATAATGTATCTGTAACCTCGTTTAGTAGAGTAATCAAAAAAGTGACCTTCCTTGATAACTCCAACCCTCTTCCAAATCCATTCCACCGGATCGATGGGCAAGTTAAGAACTTTGCCTCCTCCAATCGTCCAGAAAGAATAACCACAATCCGCACAATTCTTAGGATTAATATCCACCACCGTTCCTGCCCACGTTCTTCTACATACTCTGGCTGACGAAACCTTTCTATCAGTACTTAGAAATACTGCAGAATCAGAAACCCTCGTCAATCTCTCCGAATCGTCAGCGTGAATATATTTGTGTACCATAAAACCGTCTTCCACAATCTGCTGTATATGAAAGAATTCACCTCGACTCACGACCTCATCATCCACCAACCAGAACCCCTCCTCAGGAGGAATTCCATTCAAAGGCAAGCTCTCAAAAAGCTCATCACGAATCCTATCAAGGTTGATAGATCGTGTCATCCTGCGAAGTTCCATTGCTGTCAACATGTCCGAACGAGAAGGATCCCAGATATCCTTGACACGAAAAATACCCTTGGTAGACCAATTCCGGAACATGCTCTGATAAACTTCCCCCCACATTTTACCTTCATCATTCGTTATATGTGGATTAAAATACAAACACTGTCGCAGTGTTTCATCGAAACCCTTCGGCTCCTGTTTCGACAATCCAGGCCTGACATGAAGCCATGCAGACCACGTCCCCTGCCACAAAGGCGAACCCTGATCACAGATTCTCTTCGCAGAGAATAACCAGCTCTCATCTTCTGCCCACTTGCCACCAGAGGATAAACGCAAAGATTTAATCCTATGAAGCAAAAGCGATTTCCACGGTTCAGGACCTGGAACTAATCCTCGTATGATTATTTTAGCCAAAAGAGCCTGAGCTTGCGCAAAAGGATCAAAGATTTTAATGCCACCGTGAGCAGTGGGCATAATAGCGGAATCCCAGGCAACTCTAGCACGTGAATTCCTGTTAGGATCACCCCCCCAAATAAAGTTCCTAACAAGAGTACGCACTTTCTTCAGAGCCCCAAGAGAAATGTCGGCACAAGAAGATATGTACGAAATAGATGCTAAAACAACCTGGTTAGAAACTAGTATTCTAGCAGCCAAAGAAAGAGGCTTTGGTGACCAAACACTGAGTCATTAGGAGAAAAATCAGGTCACAAAAAGGCCGTGTAAGCGGCACGTGAGAGAAAAAAACGGGCGCTGCCCGCGTACTTTTTGACATGGCATGTGAGGTGCCACCGCGGTGCCAGCAACCGCCACGGGGGCTCGAACCAATGATCTCCGAGGGAGGCGTGTGGAGGGCACATCTACAGTGTCGGGCTGACACAACCTGCCCACTTGGGACCAAAGCCCGAGCTGAGGCATTCATGTCTCACCTAATATTCCGAGGACCTTTGTTGTGAGTGCGCCACGCAGTTCTGTGCGGGCAGCAACTCTGGCATCCGCTGCCAGCGGCAGAGGTGCCCAAAGTAGGGAGTTCACCTAGAAAGGGCAGGCTTACACGGCCTTATTTTGAGCTCATTTTTCTCCTAATGTTGTTCCGAATTTGCTGAAGGATTTTAGCATCCTTATCCCTCTGAGGCATATTAAAACCCAAAGGAAAACCCAAATGTTTTGTAGTCTGACCCTCAACTAACCATTTTAGACCTAAATCTTCACCCCAAGTAAAATCCCGCTCTCTAATCAATGCCCAGATGGCGACACTCTTGTCCCAATTAATTTTAGCCCCAGAAGCTTTACAAAACATATCTAAGACAGAGTAGGCTCGGACCAAATTATCCCTAGTACCTCTAAGGAAAAGAGAAGTATCATCTGCAAAGAACATATCCAGGAGAGTCTTCTTATCAGGAAGAGACAAACCTTCTAACCCAAACCTAGGATCATTGATCATATATCCTAAGACATCAGAAACAAAAAGATACAAATACGGAGCCATTGGACAACCCTGACGGACTCCTCTCTGCATGACAAACTCTTCACTCTTCTGACCATTTACTAAAACATGAGTCTTAGCCCCCACATATAAGGTGGATGACCACTTTATCCACTTCTCGCTGAAACCTAAAGCTCTCATCGAGTCTTGGAGAAAACTCCAGTTAACTCGATCATAAGCTTTCTCCATGTCCAGCAAAAGAATCACAAGATCCTGTTTCGACTCCTTCGCATACTCCATCGCTTCAAACGCCGTGAAAACATTATCTAAGATGTACCGATCCTTCACAAAACCTGACTGCGTAGGTCTTATCCATCTTGGAAGAAAAGGCTGAGCTCTGTTCGCCAAAGACTTAGAGATCACCTTATAAGTACTCGAAAGTACTGAAATAGGACGATAGTTCTTGATATTCGTTTAAGGGCCCGGCTTAGGAATCAAAGACATTAAACCGAGATTTAATTTCTCATGAATCCTTCCCAAATTAAACGATTCATTAACCAGACCCGTGAGATCATCGCAGATATCGTCCCAGTTCTCATGGTACCACTCCGTTGGTACCCCATCAACCCCACAGACCTTAAACTTCGGTAATGACTTGCAAGCCTCAGCAACTTCCGAATTCGAAAACTCTTTAGTCAGATACTCATTTTGATCAGGAGTAACCACCACAGGCACACTCCGCAAACAGTCCCTCCTGATCTCAACGTTAAGCTCCACCTCCATATCATTCGTATATAGATCTTTGTAAAAATCCACAACAAACTTGGAAATCTCTTCTTGCGTTTTCAGAACTCTTCCACCATCCAGCAACTCCTTTATACCACCCTTCGGTTTAAGCTCCTTATGAAAACTAAAAAACTCCTTAGTACACCGGTCTCCCATTCTTGACCAATTAGCTCCTGCCGCAAATCTCTTCCTGTCCAGCTTATCCATCCGAATACACTCCAATGCCTCCTGAGCTCTATTCAACTTCTCCCAAGCCTCAAGATTACTCCAGTCTGACTGCAGTAACTCTTCAGCTTCATGAATATCCTGAAACTGTGATTCATACACCTTACGTCCCTCCTTCCGCTTCATCTTAGTAATCGAATCACTCTCTTCCTTGATCTGTTCAAGAGCCTGAACGAAACGGTCAGAGTACGAGGAACTCTTTCCCTTCACAATATCATTCCAGATAACCAGCAGTTCCACTTTAGATGTAGCATCCTTAAGTAGAGAATTATTAAAAGGAATCGCCCCTTTATATCTGCGTTTTTCCAAGTAAATTTGTAGAAAAACCGCAGAGTGATCTGAGATATGATCGATATTCTGCCAAATACCATGACCCCTCCATACTGTTGTAGTACACCATCCAAGTAAAAGCGGTCTAACCGAGACCAAATGGGTGTAGGCTTCTCCCGTTTCCAAGTGTGCCGCTTAACTCCAATCATCCGAAACTCGTCCAAGTAGAAAACATCACTAACTCCCAGTTCCACTGTGAACTTAAGCCAAGCACCACGCTCCCGTTCCCCCATCGCCTTACCAGTATAATCTGGACTCCTGTCTTCAGAATTTTCAGTCATATTAAAATCCCCAGCCAAAATCCAATTTGCCTCTGGAAACTTACAGGAACGTAATTTATTCCATAAACGATGCCTTGCCACCGTATGATTCTGAGCATAGATGTTCAGAACTCCGATCTTTAAGTCTTCTCCTAAGTCAAAGATAAAAAACTGAACCCTGGATTCAATGAGAACTCCAGAGTCGAGGATAAAGGGGGCCAGCTTAGCTCCCACAATAATAGCCGTACCCCCCTTAAACCTATCTCCAGGCGCATTGTAAACCGCATTGTTCCCAAATGACGCCCCTCCTTTATAATCCAATTGTCGAGCATTCTCCAAACAATCCTCCAAGGGCAAGTGATGCTCTTGCAAAAGAATGATGTTGGCTTGAGGAACAGCCTTATCAAAAAAATCTCTGATCTCATTCCTTTTGTTAACTCCGTGAATATCGTGGCCAAGGGCCCTAATATTGTACAAAGCTAAAGTTATATTCTGTACATTCATTGACGAATGGGCACAGTAGTACCAGAGTTCGTTTGCACCTTCTTTGTTCCATCACCCTGTTTAAACTTCTTTGTCGCTGGACGAGCCGGCGACGGATCTCCCTCAAAAAGCTCGTCTCCAATAATGGAGTGGAGCTGATCCTCCGATGCTCCAATTATCTTAACAATCTTCCCCAGCTTCCCACTTGCGGTAAGCAACTGTTGCATACTCATGTCCAGAGGTTTTGCAAAGTATAATTCTGGCTTATGAACCGGAATCGAATCTAACAGTACTGGAATAAAAGCCAGAATAACACAGTGGCAATTATCATTGTCCACCTTAATCCATCGGTAAAACCACATGGCATCTTTCCAATATTTTAAGGGATTGACCTTATTCTTGGTGTTAATTATAACCTTGCGCAGAGCAAGAGAGCCCTCATTAACAAGATGGTTCTGAGCCTCTTTCACAGACCAGTCATTAACTCCTTCAATGACACTCAACTGACGGAAAGTAATTGCTTTACTAAAAGACTTCCCCGGTTCAGCTTTCTGAATAAGAAATTTCTGATTAGATCTTCTCGCATCACCTGTCATTGATTCCAAAAGAATCGGATAGACTCTGCAGCGGTTATTCTTAGCCTTAAAAGGAACTAAGATGTTTGCTGCATCCCAGAAACACATTGGGATATTTGTCGTAAGGTAACCCCTCTTCAGAGTTGAATTCGGGTCAACAGCCTTCTTAGGAATAGCAGGAACTGGCCTGCTATTAAGACCATTTTTCCAAGGGAAGTCAAATCTTGCCTTGGAAATGGCTTCTTCTCCCTTCTCCAAAACAGGACTATCGTTCATAGCCCCTGCCGTATCCAGAGAAAAATCAGCTTCATCTATCACCTTTTTACCCTTCTCAAGAGACGTATTCTTCAGTTGAGACAACTGAAGTTTCGTCGCAGGGTCGGATTGTAACCAGGATTTAGAAACCGAAGTATCACCTGACCTATCCTTGCTTGTCAAGATATTTCTACTCCTAAGCGCTGGAGTAACATACTTGTCAAGCTCCCCACTCACAAGTCGAGTAGGAGAAGCTCCTACGCTGTCAGAACTAGCCCTGATATTAGTATCAACTACTCCCAATGTTGGAGTACCCTTAAGCACATCAACGTAAGTCTTCACCTGAGAACCATTCAAAGAGTCGTTACAACCCTCCAAATGTATGTCTGAAATACCCTTCCCGGAGTCAGGTTTCAAGATCTCAGTGGCTGGATCAGAGTGAGCCTCTTGATCCTCAACCAAGGGAATATCCTCTAGCCAAGTAACCTCCTCTTCAACCCCCTTAGAAATTGGAACTCTATCAACCACCATCAATTCTTCCTGAGAATCCCGAACAACTTCCAAAAGTTCCTCCCGTTCACGTAAATCCACCACAATAGATTTAACTTTCCGAGGTAGCCCTTCGCAAGCCTCCTCCAAATTCCGAGACTCTTCACCTTGACTCTTCTCCATAGTAGCAATTCGAATAGCACATACAGATTCATCAAGAATCTTTTCTCCACCATTCTCATGTAAATCCTGCTTCTCACCAGTCTTTCCATCAAGACCCCAAGTAACCTTCGCTCCTTTAAAACCTCCACCTCTTCCGCGATAGCCTCCTCCTCTTCCACAAAAGTTCTCTGTTCTGCCCCGATCTTGAACACCACCCCGTCCAGAAACACCATCACCCACTCCACGACCCCGATTCCCAAAACCACGGCCACCTCTCTTGTTCTGTACTTCTTGAAATCTAGTCCTGCTCTTACTACGACTTCTGTCTCTTGTTCTTGAAACTCCTCTAGAAGGAGGAACAACTTCTTCACCATTCTTCACCGCACAATTTCTAAGAGTATGACCGAAGGCCTTACATCTTACACATTGATCAGGCCGACCAGTGTAAGTCATCTTATGAATCAAAGAAGTGCCCTCTTTGCGACCAGGCAACAACATCGTCTCAGGTAAAGAATCCACATCTGAAACAAGAATGCGAATCTTTGGTCCTGAAGTCTTTCCAACAAAGCTATCAGAAAGATCTATTGTCAAGATTTCTCCCAATCTTTTCCCCAACAACGTTAAACACGCTGTATTCCGAAGATAAGTCGGAAGACCAAGAAAGTGCGCCCAAATAGGGTACTTAACCTCGGCAAACGACTTCTCATTCTCTGTTGAGAAATCAGGACTCCAAGTCGAAAACAAAACTTCCTTACTTTCATAGAAGTAAGAATTCTTGAGAGTATCAAGAACACCCTCTTTGGTAGAAAAAGTGGCTTCGAAAAACCCACTCCCAATCAAAGCCACATTAAGAAAAGACGAGTGTAGAACCCCTCTAGCCCATTCTTGAATAACAGTAAAGCCCGGACTCTTCACAGGAAAGTGCCCTATAACAGTTCTTTCTTCCGCATCCTTGCGATGCTTCTCCAGGATAGACAATTCCTCAGGTGAGAATTGAAACGTGACCACTCCATCAACACACTCCGGCTGAGCAGTCTGCTTCTCTAGGGATCTATGATCTCTATCAATGGCAGACGCAAGTACCTCGTTGGGGACATTCTCGCAGTCTCTCATCGTGACCTGTGGTCCTTCAGTCAAAGCATGGAAACCCTCCTCCTCTAATCCTCCGGGTAAACTAACAACCCCTCCCGGACTAGAAACAAGACGATCCTCCCTCCCACACTCAGACATCCCAAACTACAACTCAGAAATCGACGAGAAAAACGACCCAAGAACTAGAATCACTCGAACTAACCCGAGAAATACTAAACCCCAACGTGTGTCAAACCAGCGCACGATTTACAGCAAAAAAGACTCAGAAAAACGTCGAAACAAGATTTCGCCGCCCCCCGCTTCTTTCCGCCATCGCCGCGGAGCTCCGCTCTACCAGCTGAGCTAGGTCGGCTTTTTTATCCATCCAAACTCTTACATTCATCCAATTCCGGGGGACCAATCGGCTCTCTGCTTCTTTGAAATCCGCACTGCGGTTAAAAACATGAAAAAGAACAACAACCAAGGCCACGAGCCCAAAGACTCGAAGCCAAGGTGCCATGCTCGGAGCCTAGATCCGAAAGCAGGCAGGCCACTACAACCCTACCACTACAACTCTACATCTACTGCAATCTGCATTAATCTGCTTCAGAATACTTATTAGTGTAGTTTGTACCACCTACTTGGGGGAAAGAAAAACATGTTCATATATAATTTAAAATACCATTAAAAATTATATAATATAAGTGAACTTTCAATTATATATAATATAAATGTTTAAAAAAAATGTACAATATAATAATTGAAATATCCAAATTTATATATATATATATATATATATATATATATTATGTATAATATGTATAGTATGTATAGTATGTATAGTATGTATAGTATGTATAGTATGTATAGTTGGTAGATCATTTCCAATCAAAAATTTGAGTTCTAATCAGATCTGTTATGAGCTCTTGAATTCTAAAAGTAATTCATTTGACAATGAATTAAAGAGGATAATGGAATGATTGGGGGGAGGGAGACTATCTAGTTAAAATTTGAGTAACTTCTTGATTCAGATTGATTTCCACCGGACGCCGCACATGAAGGTCAACTTAAATCAAGATAAAAACACTCAATTTTGGTTCCTTCAAAAGAGAAAATTTCTTCACTGCGGCCTACAGTTCAAAAATACACTTCGAAACTCAATAGAGCATCCTCCACCATTAAGTGAAGTTTTTGCCTTTGCAGCCTACATTTCAATTGAATAGACTTGGCCAGTAGAGATTTTCAACCGAGGGTTGAATTGATGCGTCTGTGCTGCCTATAGTTCAATTGAGGATGGAATGTTGAGTTGAGATTCTCAACACTCTGTTGAGAATCTCAACTCGACATTCCCTCCTCAAATGAACTGGGCTCCACGTGTGCCCCCCTCCCCCCGATGTACTATATGAAAAGTGCACAATATTTTTGAAAGATGATGTAATGTTTGAAAATGAACCAATCAATGGCATTTTGGGTATATAAAACACTCGCAAAAATACATTGGTTTGTGAAAATACATTTGGAAAAATGACATGTGAGATTTTAGTTAAAATAACTCCAAGAATCATGACTTAATAACAAAAGCACTAACAAAATCATAAGGTAATTGACAAAGGTTGTGTTGTTTTTCAAAGCACTAATGGTATGTGCTTTAGCGTTGCTAACATGTTGATAATAGGGCATTTTTTTTTTTGTTGATAATAGGGTATTTTTTTTTGTTGATAATAGGGTATTTATTTTTATTTTGTTTAGTTCTCTACGGACCAGACTCCACACAACCCTGAAGCACTAAAACGGTTGATGACATGTAGTGTACATTAACTTACATGATGGTTGAGTGAATCGAGCGGGAGGGAGGTTGTGACTTGCAAGTTAATAATGATCCATATCATGATAGCATGAGGGTTCCTGCGATTAGCACTAGTAATTATAGCCAGGTAAAGGCTCTGGTTCCTGTAGAGATGTTAATCCTGGGTGTGCACAAGGCTCGAGAGAGTTTATGGGGTCAAGTCGATGTGCAGCTGTAGAGAGGGATGTGGACATGAGAGCAGAAGCAGAGAGCCGATTGGGGCGGGGCTGCGGTCTCGCTCTTCGGGGCGAGACGGTTGACCGGGTTTGCTCTATTTAGGTCTAAGGAGTGATGCGGCGGCGGCTGCTGGAGGATGGGTGCTCTGCGAGGATGGTGAGAGACGGAGTCTGCAACGCCGGTGATTATGGAGGTCGGAGGCGGAGGCGACATGGGGTTTCACTTCCTTGCCATTCCATTTTGTAGAAAGAGGTTTTAACCTGAATACTTCTTAGGTAGTTGTTAGTTGTTTCTTTCGTAGTAGCCTCCTTCCTACTCTTGTTGATGTAAGGTTAAGGATTATAGTCTGACTCTTGCATTTAGTAGTGTCGCATTTCACGACCAGTTATGTTAGCAACTTGCTTCGCAGTTGTGTTGAGTCCCCTTGGGATTCAGAAGACGGATCATTGCCTAAGCGACGGAGGTTTGAACAAGGACACTCTAGTTTAGGCATTTGCTCTACATTTCCAATTAGTGTTCATCTCTTATTGGAGTGTAGGTGCCCCAGCCGACTGTGGATGTGGTTTCTTCTATTTGTACTTAGTTTAATCTTGCTCAAGTGGTTTGGTACTACTTCAAGGAGGCTGGTTTTAGCAATCTTTGGCCCATATGGCGTGTGTCTGCAACTCTCAAGATGGACGTGGGTGTAAGAGGTGAAGCAGCTTGTGGTGTTTCGCTGCTCAAGGTGGATTCAGCCCAAGTCTTGGAGGAGGTTTGCTGTTCAAGGTGGATTCAGCCCAAGTCTTGGAGGAGGTTTGCTGTTCAAGGTGGATTCAGCCCAAGTCTTAGAGGAGGTTTGCTGTTCAAGGTGGAGGAGGGCTTCAAGATGCTGTGGACATGTTTGCACAGTTTTCTCACCTCACCGATAATGATTTATCTTCAGGCTTGTTAGTTGGTGCACCAAGTTAGTTGATGCTGGTCAGGCTAGTTTGTTGGTACACCAAGTTGGTTGATGCTAGTTGTAGATAGTTTTCAAGTTAATTTACCTATTGCTGTTTTATTTGTTGTAGGGCTTGATTAGTTTGATGTGGTAGTAGGGTTACCTTATGCTCGGACCTCTTTGGCTCTTTCGTGCCTTGCTGTGCTATTGCGGTAGATGTAGAGTTGTAGTGGTAGGGTTGTAGTGGCCTGCCTGCTTTCGGATCTAGGCTGCGAGCATGGCACCTTGGCTTCGAGTCTTTGGGCTCGTGGCCTTGGTTGTTGTTCTTTTTCATGTTTTTAACCGCAGTGCGGATTTCAAAGAAGCAGAGAGCCGATTGGTCCCCCGGAATTGGATGAATGTAAGAATTCGGATGGATAAAAAAGCCGACCTAACTTAGCTGGCGCTCACACAGACACCAGCACAAGTCCTTCCCTGGAGCCTTCTTTGTCTCCGGCGTCTCCGAACTGCTTCCCCCGCGAACCAGATTGAAAATTAGTCAGCCTTGCTCTAACTGCAGATTGCTCTCATTAGAGTATTTCTTGTCTGCATGCTTAGGAGTAGTTCGATAGTTCTGTTTGCTTAATTCAGGACTTTAGTCTTATGGACCCCCCCCCCATTGTAATATCGTAGGATGTTACCGGCTCTGCCCTGTGATGCCCTCTGTTGGGTTGGGCCTTTGCGGTCGTTACGTTGGATGAGGGTGCATTCGTTCGATTGGATGAATGTGTTCTCGTTCGTGTGTAATTTTCCGTTCATCTTAATTCATCCTGGATTCAGGCCTTTCAGCTCAGCTGGTAGAGCGCAAGCTGGCCCGAGTGAAGTCAGGGCTCCACCCCCGGTGGAGCTGGGAAGAGGTCTGCCCATTTCTCAGGAGGAACTGGTGCGATTCTGGGAGCAACAACTGGCAGCTTTGCCGGCATCGCTCTCAGAGGATGAGCAGGAAGACTTTCTCAGCGAAGGAGATGACACTAGTTTCGACTCGGATAGCCTAGGGTTTGACTAGGATTTGTAGATAGTTGGTTCAGACCAGCTGGTAGGTTTGTTGTTAGTGGGTTTTAGATCAGCTTTTAGATAGTTGGTTCAGGTCAGCGTCTAGGCTGGTAGATTTCTGGTTCAGATCAGATGTTTGGTTCAGTTCAGCTTGTGAACTTGGACCTGTTGAGAGTCGATTTTGGACACGGTGTCAGTTGGTTCAGACCGACTCTGAACCGGGTGTCAGCAGATCAGCTTTTGATTTGAGGGGGGGCGTGGAGCCTCCGGATTTGCAGTAGAAACCCCTGGTTTCTGCTTGGTCAGCCGGGCTTCGGCGACCCCCCCCCTTTAGGCAGCTTAGGTTGTCTTTGGCCGGCCCGTGAGGGCCTGGTCCCCCGGGTCTTGCCCGCGTCTCTACCCCCTCGGGGGCGATCAGGGCCTCGCCCTTTGTGTTTGCTGGTTACTTTTTAATCAATACCCGGACAGGGACTTTAAGCTCAGCTGGTAGAGCGCGTGGCTTTTAACCACGTGGTCGTGGGTTCGAGTCCCACGGTCGGCGAACAATTAATTATAGGCAATCGGAAGTGATCGTCCACAATGTGGATCGCTTCGAAGGCCTCTGCGGTTTTTTGCGACCACACTTTTGTTTCGTTGTATCGTTGTATATATTTTCAAAAACAATGGAAACAATTGTACACCCAAATGTGCTCTTCTTGACATTGTATCTCCACAAAGTGGCCCAACAACCCTCTAAATCTCACATCATACAATCCTACCAACCTAAAACCCATAAGATCATCTCCAATTTAGACTTTTTGATGAGTCAACAATGCATGCACTATTTTAAAGTCTTCCATGAAAAGAATAGACCTCCACCCTATGGCACATTGAAACTTCTAATCAACGCAAAATGTAATGTTGAACAATCATACATATTGCTATATATAGGATTATAAATTGCAAGTATTTTCACCATAACCTTAAGAACCACACAACACAAATCAAATTACATCAATCTCCAATTGGAGGAGAGCCTAGGCATAGGGTTAATAAGAATAATATCAGTTTTGTCAAAGAGTAAGTTTCTTACACTAACCAAGCGTTGCCTCGTTTGTGTTTGAAGGCTTGGTATGGCTCTTAGGGGTTAAGATTGGGTCCATAAAAGCTTGCAGTCATACGAATTATTATTATTATTATTTTTTTTAAAATTTTCAGTTTTCAATTTTGTGAAATATTTAAAAAAATCTTTGTGGTGCTTGGGGTTAATCCTTTAACGCACTTGCGTCAGAATGTGAACGCCGCATGAAATTCAGCTGTTGCATTGCTGTAGCTAGGGACAATTTTCATCCATATAAAATTCTCTTGGTTTTGGAGCTAGTTGACTAACATCTGTATAGTATGGATCTTCTGATATATTGAAAATCCATAAAATTGGTTTATTCAAGTTTCATTCTTAAACATGATTTTCCAAATTAAATAAGTAGAATCAAATGATGGAAGTTATACCAGCACATACTGTAAGCTATTCCAAATTCGTAACAGATTTTTTCAATAAAAGTTTTTTAGTTTGGGATTTTTGTTTGAATTCCAAAAGAAAGCCTTGAAAAACTAATTTAAAATTATGATTAATAAAATTTTGGATAAATGTGATGTACAGTACAGATGTGATCTTCACTTCACGTAGAGATTTACAAACATATTAATGGATTGGGACGTTAGAGGGTCAACAAAGAAAAACAGAAAATGTTAACAAAGGATAGAACATTCCAGAGCTTCCCCCTCAAATTCCTCTCTCTGGGAATGCGGCACGCGCTTGTCCCGGGTTCGAACCGGCGACGTCATACACGCAGGTTACCTGGGTAAAACTCTCCCTTGCGCTGCCATGGTAATACTCTCCCCAGCCCGATCGATTACTGATTGCTGATCATATATATACTGGAAAGTGTGCTCGGCTTCGAAGCATGGTGTCTCCCTCGTGCAATTGTGCGCTTGCTTGTAGCGATTGCGCAATTGCAGGGAAAAGCCCAGCTGCAGTCCGCTCTACCTCAACCTCATCTCACAAGTTTGCGCACTGGTAGTGAGACTTGATCAATTGAGACTCACCTGATTGTTTCCACTTTCAATTCCGAAGGACTTTGTAGATAAAACCCAGGTAGCAAGATTTGAAGTCATTGAGTGCGGTGTGAGAAGATGAGATTATGGTGATGGTTTTTATTATATGAAGACTTTGATTGTAGAGTGGGATTGTTTTGTTTAGAAGGATATTATCAAGTTTCTAATGAATAGGAAGTTGTTTGGTTAGTTTGATGAGTGCCTTAGACGAGCTTTGAGAGTGTTATATATGTGGATCAGTAGACATGACATGGTTGGGATGAGAGAAGTTGCGAATCACTAGGGCTTATATTCGGCTGTTTGTGTGAAGACTTCTAGTTTTTCCTCATGCTCAAAGGTGTGGGTGACCTTCGATTCTTAGCGATTTGTTCGGCAACAATGCAACTTTAGTTGCGCAGTTTGGGTATGGAATGAGGTACCAAGGCCAGAGACTGAAGAACTAGATGTAATTATGCAGACGTATTCATGTTGGGAATAAGGCTAATTACCACAACTGATCGGTCAACTAAAATTGGGGCTGAGGACAAGAAAGGGAAGAACGAGACAAGAAGTAGACTCGTCCAAGAAATATTTCAACACGAGGTTGGTTTGCACTAGTCAAGGAAGTGACCATCGTCATGTTATGATACCGTTGAAAGATTGAAAACCGATTTTATTTGTCCACTGCAGAAATCATGTAAATTCATTTTGTTAACAAAAGCGTAAGCTAATTGAGAAAACTAAAAATTCTAGATCAAATGAATAAAATAGGGTCTCCAACTATCTGCAGCTTGGCTGCTGTAAAGAGTTTGGATTCGTACATGGATGCCCGCGAACTTCGTCAGCTCTAGAATCTTCTGAATTATAACCTGCGACATAGCCATGCAAGAAGAGGCTGGACAATGATCAGATCTCCAACACCAATACCTTGTTGAACGCAGTTGATCTCACTGCTTGAGGCTTTAACCGGCGTCTTCCTCTCCGGCTATCAGTCCTGTTGAAATATTTTAGCTCTCTCTAGAAGACTCTATTCGTTGCCGCATTTTGTATCCCAAAGTCGTTTGAGCACAGTCAACAGGACTCTCTCCTGTAAGCACATTGTTTACTTCGTCAGCTTTTGCAATACAAAGAGCCAAACGCATTGAGCGCTCTTCTAAATGATCACTAAATATATTTAGACAATCGAACAAGGTCTGGAATAGAAAGATGGATGATGTACCCTGATAAAATCTGAACCATATCACACTGTCACAGCAACCCTGATAGTTGATACTAGCATGAACAAACCAATATAAGCTTTACAAAATAAAGTTCGCATGAGCATTATCCCACCTTGTGAATTCTTAGCTGACACATTGGCACCTGCATCCATCAGCATGAAGGTGATCTCCGTGAAGTTGAACATTGCAGCCTGCAGGTACTATCCAAAAATCAATCAGCATGGGTAGGAAAGGTTGTAGTGAACAACACTAATACACTATGCAGGCTATAAAAATAGCATGTTCATGAAATAACAACCACAGTAACGCCCTCAACTCCAAACGAATATAACATAATCTTGCATCAAACAAATAAACAAATTGCGCTCTCATCAAAGAAAATCTGTATTAGTGAGTACTCACCAAGTGAAGCAATGACATCCCTTGTTTGTCAACGTAGTTGGGATCGAGCCCCTGCAACATGAACTATTATAAGTATAACTGGTAAACTTATAAAACTGAACTCAGCAAGATTTTTAATATGGTTGTAAAATCCCAGAGAGAAAAACGATCATACAATGTCGGTTAGCAATTCAAAAGCTCGTGATAAGAAAATTAAATATGCGGTTGTGGAAGCGAAGAACGGCCATTGAAACAGCAATTAAACAAAACGCTGCTCTCAAAAAATAGGTCTATTAAGAGAAGCAAAGATGGAACACCAACCCGTGCTAGCAGGTCTTTCACTGCAGCAACATCTGCAGCTTTGACAGCCTCCCTTAGTCCCTGCATGGCAGAGCCCAAAGATGTGAAACATGCAACAAGTCCAAAGCTTAAGTGGATAAAAATCCACAACAGTAAAAACTATTGTAAGGAACATGATTGTTCAGCTACAAACCAAAGCAAGGCTTCGTGATAGTAGAAAGTCCATCTTATAACATACACAACATGTTGAATCGATGACTTTAGAATAGAACCTAAAACATAAGATAGACCGATTCCATTAAGACCCACAACATACAAATCAATATACCTCTCCAGTAGGCTCGTATGACTTCGAGGAAGGGCGGGTGCTTCCCTGTGGAGTATATCCACTTTGAAAAAACAAACTGCATAGACAACCCAGAAGAGTTTCACATAAAATACTTAGCGATTAAGTAGAAGATGAACCATAGATCATTATAACCTTTGAGTATTCAGGAGAGCCAAAAAAAAGTACCTAGTTCAGGCAAAAGTACACACAAACATTACATTTCAGAAAACTTCTTCATGATGGAGCTAGCCCTGTTCTGCATGAAACAGACTAACCAACATTCAAAAATATCATAGATAGTGCAATAAGCGTACCTAGGCATACTACTTCCGTAAGTCGAGGGTGTGCCAGAAGGAGCTGGAGTCACCCTCTTTGGTCTCACTTGTGGGACGGCGGGAGATGGCGAAGGCGAGCGCATCTGCGAAGAGACAGGTTCTCACTTGGATCAACGAACAAAACAAACACAAAAAAAGAGAAAGTCAAAATTGATAAATTCATGTGAATACCTAGAGAACATCCAAATGAGCAGAAAGCTTCCTCTCAGCATATTATATAACCATAATCTATGCATTCCTTTGGAGATTCACACGGCAAAGTATTCATGCATAGTATCTTAAAGACTTTAAAAAATACCTCTGGCGCTGGAACAGGAGCAGGGGCAGGCGCAGGAGCTTCACATATGCACAATGGCATACCACAAGTGCACTCGACGGCTGGAATTGGTGGTGGAGCAGGAGCTGCCTCAACCTCCTTACGATCAACCGAAGAAAGGTTCAGTTTGCTAATTGATGTACTTGTCTTCTCAACAGCTTCCCCAATATTTTTGGAAGAATTGGTCACTGACTTCGCTCTGGCCCTGAACAATCGAGAATAGCTCAAGTTTCAAATTCAACGATTTAAAAAGTCTAACCTGGCTGTGACGTACTTGACCAGTTCCACACAGAGGTTTTAATATTGCATGTCAGGTGGAACCCTACATAGCAAGTAACCAACTCAACCCCAGAGCAGTCTAATATTTCTTAGCATTGGAGGCGCTGTGAAAGATTGCGCAACCTGCCTTGAGCGAGCTCAATCCGAGCATACTCTCATGAAAACACACCATAAGAAGCAAAGAGGAATAACAATAATGTGCAACTGGCCCCAAACAAATGCATCTCTGAAAATGCTTAAAACAAACAACTAATAAATTTGCATACGTACTTGGGAGGCTTGAGGCAATCATCACAAACTCGTACTGGGGTGTAAATTCCAAATTGGGGAAGAGCCTGAATTCCAAACGAAAAAAGTACACCATCCTCAAGGGCGTCAAATACATTCCACAGCAGGATTAAAAAAGCACGTTAACTCAAAAACAAAAAAAACAAAAAAAAAACAAAAAAACAAAACAAAACAAATATTCAGCCACCACGGCAACCAACACCTACCAGAAATGCAATCACAGAGGTAATTACAAGTGCAAGTGCAAATAAGTTTATAACCAATCAATCCTAAACATAGATGAACATAACCAGCTCCACATCCCTAAACCCTGATTACACCCCCATTACTCGACCTACCTTCTGATTCAAAGAATGCTCGTTACACAGGCTTCTCCCACAAGCACGACAATGATGCTGCACAACATAAAAAATCTTAGTAAGTCACTATCTACCGGTATTCCTGCCATAGTCACAGAAAGGGTAAATGAATGCAAAAATTATTGCAGCTCATCTACACCAAAAAATCCTCTTCTCCAAAAACCTGGAAACCCGACCCAGATCCAATCGCAACCTCACACGAGCTGCCCATAATACCCAGATGAGGAGCTCACCCGGCGCTTGAACGTGGTGAACGTGCAATTGCACACCCTGCAGTGCGACACTTCCTCATACGGCGGAGGATCTTCCATCCTCACAACTCCAATTCTCCCACCTTGGATTAGGGTTCCTGAAACCACACAAATTCCCGAGCTCCCCTCGCCAGCACCTCACGCTCCGAAAGTGAATCCCACTTCTATATACCAAACCACAACCCCCACTCACTCGATCCCCCACAATTCACAGCTCCCTGCTCCACATCCCATCCCCCCATCCACCATACCCACAGATTGTGAGCTCAAAACATCACCTCACAACAACATCCCAACACATCCAAAAAGAAGCAAAACCAAAGTGAACCCAGTTCTATGTACCACGAAAGCTACGAGATTCACCACCAGGAAGCTCAGAGCTGATCGATCTCAGCATGGTTGCGGACCCGAGTCAATGAAACTCTGCCCTAGTATCATGTGGAAAAAAAACGCATCTGACATGTGATTTAGATACGGTTTTTTGAACAGAAAGTTTCGAAGAGAGTTACCAGAATGGGAGTAATGATGTCTAGTGAGGTGATGGAGACGGAGAAGCGATGTCAAGCTTTGGATTGTTGTCAACAAACCTCGATGCGAAGGATTCACTGCGTTGCGAGAGAGACGACGACAAACCCGTCACTGTACCAAAAACCAGCATAATCTATGCGTTTTCTAGATTTCAGGTACTGAACTGTATACCAAAAAACTGTTACTAGACCTCAGCCCACATCATCTACTTCATGGGTACATTATTATTTCGTAAATATTAGCTTTTTATAGGTAGAGATGGATTTCGGCGGTTTTTGGTGTGCGTCTCATTCGACAATGTTGGTTACTAGGTGCAGTGACGGTTTTGTGGTGTGGATTTATGATACCCGGATCTGGATATTGGGGTGTTGGTGCTGATACTAGGGAATGTGTTGGGGGTCGATGTATACCTGGGTGTTGCAACGGGGATCTGGGGGTTGTGTATAACCGGATTCAGATGGTGTATATGCCAGGCTGGTTTGGGTCTAATTTAATTTAATTATAGTCTTATTTTAGGAAAAATATATATTTTTCATACTTTCATTTGCATTATGTATCTAATTTTTGATCAATTGAATGAGACAAAGAAGAAAAGGTGGAGTAGATGAAGTGCAAGGAACAATAAAAAAAACCCATTGATATAATTGATCTCTTTTTCTTGTTATCAACTTCCTTTCACATTAGTCTTCTTCTTTTCTAGATTTGTAGTGGGTGCAATCCTCTAATTAATTTAATATACTATATCATTAATTTCAATTTAATACAGTAGGGCTATACAATGCTATATACAACCGTCGATAAAAAATCATAATTTTTTAATTTGAATATAAATTTGAATATTTTACAATAAATTTTCTATTGCAGCACTTGCCATAAAAGTGTGAAGTCTTACATATAGGAAGTAAATTAATAAATGTAAATTTAGATGTATACTTAAGAACTTGCAAGTGATGCTAGGTTAACAACAATCATGACCACAACCACGCAAACGCCCACGCCTTTCTATTTCCTTTGTGATTTTCTTAGGTTAAAACCTTCTCCGAGTACCTCATTGACAAAATTGAAGTAAAGTTAAAAACAAAGTTACTCGTTTTTTGAATGATAGTTTGCAGTGTGTAAATTTGAAAATTGCTTGGAGACCACTTTGTGAAAAAAATCCAAAAAAATCCAAACTAACAAATATGAATGAAAGGTGTTTGTATAAAATGAAATAAAATAAAATTTACATGAAAGGAGATGAAGTCAAGCTTTGCTTTTGTTTTTAAAACATGTCACTTGATTTATTATTATTGTTTGAAATAAGTTTTGCAATAACTTTTTGAAAAGCTATCTATATAATCTATATAACCTTTCAAACAACTTTTTAAGTTTCCAACTCCAACTTCAATCTCTTTTTTCTTTTCACGACCATATAAGACCAATAATACCAATGGACATGATGACGATGGTCACTACAACGGTGACGATTTTTCTTCATAATTAATGGGGATAAAACTCTCTCCAATTTCCACGTTGACATAAATTACACCATGATTTTAACTAATGTGTGTATTTTGAGAAAATAAAAGTTAATATGTGGTTTTAACTTTAAATTTATATAAAAATTAAATTATATTGATCTGAAATAGACCTAAAAGCAACACCAATACAAAATTTCTAGAACATATCATTTGTAAGTGACGATGAAGAGGACTTGTATTGAAATCATGAATTCATTTATTTTTATAATGTGGAAATTTCTATAGTACAAAAATTGAAAGCATCGTGATTTGGATTTTCTGAACTTCTAATTTACAACCTGTAAAATTAACCAAAAAATAAAATAGTATGTGGTTTTATTCTCCTATTCAGCACTTTCTGAAGGATTTTTGTATATTTTTGTCAATATTAATAAGTCCAAGTATTTAGGAAGGAAGTAGGCTGATAATTTTATTGTTCACAACTCAAATACAATTTAAGAGATCACCAATAATATTATAACAAAGAGTAGATTACATGGCAATTAACCCCTAAAGTTTTTGGCCATAAAATCCTAAATTCTGCCTCAATTCTACCATGTTTTAGTTCGAAGTAGAATTATGCAAATTTGTGTACACATACATGTATAAGTTAGGTACTAGATCCTACGGTTAGATTCTTTAAAATTTATTCGAATTTGAGATTGTAACTCCTCACTGTTTGGAAGATCATAAGGTTTGAACTTGAGAGAAAAACTTTTTTTGGTACTGGCCGTCAGGAACAACCACTCTTTGAAGAGTGAAACAGCCAATTTTTTGAGATCTTGTGGTTGGAGGCTCTTAAGTTTTGGATTTTAAAGTGAGTTGGGAGTATGCTCAAAAAAATTGAAGACAATACAACACACAAAAGCATTGGAAAATCACATTTCTAGTGACGGGAGTCGAATGAAATGCATATACACTGGCTCTTTTTCCACACTACAAATGCCTAAGAAGACCGTCTGTTTTTTGAAATCCGAGCGGTGTGTATATGCATTTGTATGGAAAAGAAATTGTAGAGGAAAGAAATCCAAAAAATAAATAAATCCAAAATAGATATGAATTTTACAGCACATAATGTGGTTTACGAGGAGAAAATGGTGAAGGAAAAATGGGTGACAAAGGTGACCCAATCACTATTGATCTGTCTGAAAGTTTTTATAAAACTTGGAACTTTGACTAAATATATCTCAAGATCCGTACAGTCAAAATTTACAAAACTTGGTACATAGACTAATTGGATGGTTTTGAACAAGTTGCTACGGTTGGATTTTTCAAAATCAAGTTTTAAAATAATTGTGAAACGGTTTCAGAAAGGATCATTTGAAGTCGCTGTAGACTATCACAGATTTGGTACACCACTCCCATCGGCCACAAACCTGCCTCAGCTGCCCTAAATTGAATTTTGATCTTTAAACACGAATTATTTCTTAACTACGGGCCCGATGAAAGTAAAATTTGGTCTTGTTAAAAAGATATGACAATTTCCCATGTTGTGCCAAAGTTATAGCCACATCCGGTAAAATTTGGCTCATATGGAGCCTGACCGGACCTATAGCATACCAAAACTGTTGAGTTGATGCTTTAGGGGTTAATACTAAAAACATTATTCTTAAATATTTGTATTTGATTCTTTTCTTTTCTTTTTACAGAGTATTTGTATGTGTATGTGAAAATATACTTTTTGACATTCAAAAAAGTCCATCTATAATTTAACATCTAGAAATGCTCTAAGAATTTTGGACCATTGAGCATCTTTGTAATCAATTTTATGATAATACTATCACAAAATAACACCATGGAAGTGACATTAGATTTGGATTGCTAGTATTATGCTGTCTTCTACAGCTTGGAGATGATAGGCATACACCCTAAAAAAAATTCAGAGTAAACTTTCATTTTAATTACTTCAACAATAAAAAGACAAAACTATACAGCTTTTCTTCCTTTAAAATTAAAGCATACTTTGAAAAACTTGTGTTTGAATTCTTCAGAAAAGCACACAATTATATGACCAAAAACATCATTTATTTATGACTCTATCTAAAGTGTTAAGATAGGTATATGTTTCAATATTCCTTTTGTAAGATGTGATAAAATCTTTCAAATTACAAATGAAATTTATGCATGTATATTATCTCTGTAAAGTTTTTAAAGAAGAAGTTTGTGCCTAGTTTGGTCTTACAAGATCCAGATCTACAAAGGAGGAGTTATCAATTTATATTGAACAAAAATAATTCAACCATAAAAAATAGTTTTAGAAAATCATTGTTGAAATACTGCTAGGATTACAATTTTGATATTTGACCTTCAGCCTTTCATTTTGAATTTATCCAAATATAATATATGAACACATTATTTTATTTATAGAAGTATTAAATCAAAAAATAAACATTTCACTTCAAACCTTTATGATTCCAAATAATAACTCCATCCATGCATCAAAATCCTCCACACTATAAAACAAACTTTTGTCTTTCCACTAACATCTAAAACAAATCAAACACGATTGATTTATATAAAATCAATAGATATGGAAATGGACACTTTTGTCCTCATAAACGCTTAAGGCTCAATGTATCGAACAAATCAAACACTTTAAGATTGTCATTTAGATTGAATTTTAGTGGTATAAAATTATTATATGTTTGTACTATTTTTTTATATACATGATTTTCTAAATTTTTTTTTGGAAATCCATCCAAGGCGAATTTGACACATACAAAGAATTCAACCATTCTTCTAAGAATCTATCTACATGATATGCTTTATTTTTGAAGGACCTTCTGAAAAATTACCATCTAATTTGTTGCCATTTTTTCATTCATATTTGTTTCATATCAACTCCAAAGATTTTGAAATCACTTCGTTTGAATTCCATTTTCATAACTATGTCCTGTTTTAAAACATATGAGAACCTGCATACTCCATGGAGAACAAGTACCTCAACCTTATGTAACTTGGAAAAGACCCAGTGCTCTAGAATTTCATGCAACAAAAGCGGCATGTTAAAAAAACATATCTTCACAAGTATGTGGGAGGTAGCATCCTGGTCTAAATGTCATAAAGAAGCCCTAGCATCACTGATCACAAACACTCGGAGCTCAAGTTACTCCACAATCTCCGTGCCACAACAGCCATGCTGTACAACTCCAGCTCCCAAAAACACCCAAACAAATTCAACACATCACCGCAACGCCACCTCCCACACCACTCATAGCCCATATATCTGCCACGTGTCACCAACCCACTTTCCCTCAGCCGGCCAAAAACCAAATTTTAATTTTTTTTAAATTAAAAAAAATTAATTAAAAAAACAAACAAACAAACAAACAGGAGGCAAAGGAAAACAGAAAACAGGCACATGGAGGTGGTGGAGGCAACACTTGTCGTCGGATGCAAAGTGATGGAGCCGCATCGCCGGTACCAGACTGGGAGTCAAGGCCTTTTGAAGGGGACACCATCATTCACTGGCGCAACGTTTAGTCACCCGTCACTCCACTCCGGCCTTGTTCAAGTAGACAAATCCACAGCCTAGTTTTCTCCAAAGTTTGCACTTGAGCACCCTTTTCTTGTCCGCAAGCTCCCACCTTTGGGCATCATCGTCGTTTTGTTAGCTTCGATCAGGTTCATTGTTTGGGGCAGATTGGTGGTTTGAGGTCACAATTCACGCTTGCCGGGTCAATTGGGAGCTCTTTCACCGGAGCCCAACTGGGGTGTTAGTGTAGTTATAGCTTGCTGAGGGAATTGGTGTGGTGTATTTGGTGTGTGTTTGTGTTTCTGTAGGTGATGACGTCTCATGGAGAGCAGTGAGGTGGTGAGTAGGGGACTGTGAGTTTGTTTTTGAGCTCGTAGGATTTTTTGGAGAGAAGGTTGGATTTGGAGAATTCTGGTGGTTGTCTTTTTCTGGAGGAGGTAATTTTCTTGTGAACGATGACATTTTTTGTGCTTCTGATGTCGTTTCTGGTGGTGTTGGGAGGGAGATGTGAGTTTGGTTTTTTGTTGTTTGAGGTTTAGGCTGTTCTGCTGGTGTTTTTGTGTTTTGTTGTGAATTAAATGGCATTGTTGTCGTTGTGGTGTTTTTTTTTTTTTGGTCTTTTGTTTTTTTGTTTGTGGAGGTGATTTTGGGAGTGGATGGTTTGTGCAGGTTTTGAGGTGAAGGGAGGAGGGGTTTGGTCGTGCTGTGAAGGCAGGAGCCATGGCTGGCATCAAGCGCCTGAGCAGCACTTATGGTGCTTCGTTCCTGGCCTTGATAACGCTCTGTTACTTCACGCAGGGATTACGATGTTTTCCCTGGATGGCCATGACTTATTGGTACAAGGATAATTTGAAGGTGAGGCGTTCGGTGATGAATTCTGAAAAACTCGAGAGTGCTTTGATCCGTGCTTGATTTGAGATTGAAGTCGAATGGCAAATTACTGACCATTTGTTGTGTTCTGATTTTCTTTTTTCTCTTCTTGTGATTTAGGTTTTGAGGGCCACTAGTTATGGTGGTTTAAAGATTGGGATTTGCTTTGTTCACTGTTTTCGAAATTAAGTTGGCTGATGTTTTTACTCTTCTATGTAGGTCGATCCGGGCACAATGCAATTTCTCATGTCCACGGCCGCACTTCCCATGGTTGCCAAGCCTGTGTATGGTATCATTTCGGACTCTGTGTATATTAAAGGCGCGCATCGTGTGCCCTACGTCATTATTGCAGGTGAGATTACCAGCAGAACTGTCCCAGAGTTCTAAGTTAACGTAGCACCACTTCAGGTCCAAATTTTCGGAAATGTGAAGGTTCTGCAACAAGATTTTGTATCATTGCAAACGCGAGTTAGTAGTTTTAATGTACTTTGACTCGATGTTAATCTTGCATCTGATTTCATGTCACAGCTGGGCTTCAACTTTTTGCTTGGGCTTCAATAGCGATGTTCGCTGGAGTATCATCCACGGCTAACCTCTTGACAGCATTCCTCACGATCACCAATTTCGGGGGTGGCATAGCGGAGGTCGTACAGGATGCCATGCTTGCTGAGGCCGGGAAGAACAAAGTGGGTGCGCAACAAGGTAATTCACTTGATAGCTCTATCTGCTCACCGAGGAATCATATTTTGGTGTTCGTTTCTTTTCTTCTTCATTTCCGTTTTTCCCTCTTCTCCTATACCTTTTTAGGGCACAGCTAATGGATATAGCTCCGAGAGGAGATCGAAGTTGGTTAGAAGCTTGTTGTCTGCATTTTGGAAATCATATTAGATTGCGCTGTTATCAGTTCCAGTATTCAGTTCTTCATGCACCTGCTCAATCCTGGTCATCTGGCTGGTATTCTGATGTCTGTTCTCTTGTTTGTGAGCCATTCAGGTGAATTACAGTCATTTGCTTGGTTAGCCATGGCTGCGGGTGGCGTGGTGGGAAACTTGTCAGCCGGTTACGCCATGAAGTTTTTAACTCCAAAAGCCATGGTACTGGTTTTTGTCTTTCTTCTCGCATTACAGCTGCTTCTAGCTTTCACAGTGAATGAACGCGCACTCGGCTTGGGACCCGTGAAGAAGGACACCGACGACAACCCGGATGCCAAAGAAGTGGAAGGCCGGAAAGGTGTAGTTTCAGCAATGTGGGATCAAATCGCCACACTCAAGGACTCCCTACAGAAGCCTGCTTTGTGGAGGCCTCTGCTTTGGTTCCTCTCATCTTATTTCGTCATCCCCGGGATTGGGGGCGCCATCTTCTTCTTCCAAACCGAACATCTGGGTCTGCATGTGTCAGTGCTGGGCGTAGCCAGGCTGGTTGGGCAAGTGGGTTTACTCCTCGGGAGCATGCTCTTCAACAAGGCTCTCAAAGGCCTGCCACTTCGGAAAATGTTTGCGGCCGTCCAGATACTCCTCTCGCTCTGTATGCTCACCGATTACATAATTGTGAAGCGCATCAACCTGGAGTATGGCATTCCAGACAAGTGGTTTGTACTCGGAGCATCGGCGTTTGTGGAAGCAATAGGCCAGTTCAAGATCCTGCCCTTCACAGTCCTCTTGGCCCAACTATGCCCTCCGGGCAGTGAGGCCTCTGTCTTTGCCTTCTTCGCATCTGCTCAAACCATTGCAGGGCTTACAAACGGTTACCTCGGCGTTGCACTTGCAAATTATCTCCAAATCACTGCCAAGGACTTCTCAGGGTTGCCAACGGGAATCCTCATCCAATCTTTCTGTGCCATGCTTCCTGTTCTTTGGATTGGATTGATACCAGCTTCAGAGCCCAAGCCCAACAAGGAGATTCAAATGAAAGCAGTTGAAGACGAGACGAAAAAAGAACTCTAATCTGATCAGAAACCACGTTCCTTCATTTTTCTTCTTCTAAAAACTATTGACCGTAGTATATAGCATCGATGGGCAAATTTAAGCTCATGAAACGAAAAAAAATAGATTTACTAGGATTGCCAGTCGATGCTACGCAGTGCAGATTCAGCTGCCGAGAGCGAGGTCCAGAAACCCCTCAAGCATGAACTGTGAAGACCTTGAATTGCCTGCATTCATGTAATTTTTCTGTAAATGTCATACATACGTTAGCTCAATTCTGATAGTCAGCAAACATAGATCGATCTTGAGCATCTGCTTCATGCTGACCATTCCTGGATTATGGACGATGACACTCCGGTTGAAATTATATTTAAGCCTCAGATTTGATCTCTACATGACTATGCAATCACTCTCCACTGCTCGATGACCAAAAGAAGAGTAGCTCACATTAAAATGACCAGCATAAATTATGTTACTACATCACTTTGTCGAGGTAGACTCTCTGAATGAGTATGATAAACTTACTGATCATTCAATAGGATTGTGATCATCTTACAAGTCCTTGTGGATGTCAGGAGTGTGCTTAACAGTGTTGATAACTCCAGATGATTCTTAAATATATGAAAGTTTCAACCTTCTTCCTTCAGATCTTTTTAAGAATTATATGACTGATTTTCTTTTAAATTGCGTCACGAGATCAATGCTTGGGGCTCCGAGTACAGTTCCAGCTTCTGGATTGTTGGATAAAAAGAACAATCCAATACTTGAGGTGTCTAGCATCACCTGTGGGACCAAAATATCGTTGCCACCAGTCATGAGCCTTCACTGTTGCTCAAGACATCCAAACTTTGAGGACCAAAACCATTTCATAGAATCATCATGTACTTGATTCCAAGTCATTGGGCGGTTCCCTAACACAAAAAATTCCTATCAACAAGGACCTGATAAATGATTGCTGAAAATCTCATCTTAGCCTCGGAGGAGGAATAGTGGATTCTCAAAGAGGGGATCTTTCTACTTTACTGAGTCACTCTACTTCTGTGGTTTGAGATTTGTTCACAGTTGAATCTCTGATTTCTAACTGGCCTATCTAATTCGAAGAAATCATTGGCATCGGACAAGATTCTGTTGTGTTGCATTGTAGAAATAGTAATTTGGTGCCATGTGTGAATTGATGAAATTTACAAGGACATGTTCAAGGTGACTGAAAAACATTTTCTGTATTCTTAGTCCTACAAATAGTGTACAATGACATAGATATCATGTACTTTTTTAATTGAAATAAATTTCTGAATTACTCATATATTCTAGAAATTTCGGATTGGGGGAGAGATTTTCGACCTCTCAAACACGCAGCCACCTGCTGATGACGTGTCCGTGAAAAGTGTGCTGCTGACGTGGACGAAGGCCTTTATAGCTCAGTGGTAGAGCGTCAGTCTTGTAAACTGAAGGTCCGGTGTTCAATCCACCGTGGAGGCATCTCTGATTGGCTGCTGCTCCGGTCAGCGAGATAAAATTTCAGACTTCTCATGACGTCGATATTGGGACCATAGTCATTCACCTCTTCTTTCTTTCCATTTTGTCTGTTTTCATTTTTCATCTGTTGATGTCACACATGTATTCCACTTGGTAGATTTCAGTGAGACAATTTTTGAAGACTTGAAGTTGAAAATTTATGAATGTTGGTAGGATTTGGTTTGAATTTGGGTAGGCTACAACCTCTCACAATCTCCCATTTTCCACCCACACTAGGTATCATACAAAGGGCATAACGGGCCAAGACTAGTATGCAAAGGGTGGGCATTTATAACATATTAGGCCCAATGTTTTCTCATCCATAAACTTCGATGAGAATTTTCATTCAACACGCACTTATCATATGTTGGTCAAATTTTAGCTAATTTGGTGTTTTAAAAAAAATCATTTGTTGCAATTCTCATTGCTTGTAGAGCTTGCAAATCATGGGTAGCTACTCCATCTACAAATATCCACAAAAAGAGACTTGCCTCTTGAATTTCTACAAAATACATTGATCCCTCGCAAGAATATTCATGAATATTCTCTCTAGTATTTTATCGTGCTTTAGATTCAAGTTTGCATTGAATTTTTGAAAAATAAAAAAATTGTGAATATATTAAAGATCATTGTTATTTGGAATTTAGAAGATAGTATGATTTAATGACACTTTTGGAATGATTTTTGACATTGCTTGGAGAGAGTGTATTTTAGTGTTGATGCTAGATTATACTTTATAAAGATATTTCGGAAATGATGAAATAGTATCATTTGGATATTATTGGTGTATTGAATCTCTTTACATTTTCTAATTTCATAGCATCTAGAAGGGTAATTTTCATATCCTATTGAAAACCCAGATTATATACATGCTTTTGTCTATTAGTCTAAAACCATAATTGAGGAATGAAAAATTGAGAGACTACACATGTTAGAATGGGATTTCCATTGAAGTAACTACATTTATTTGTTGATGAATTAGAAGCAACATAATAACAATGTGTCATCATTGTTGACTCTAGTAAGTTTTTGTTTCCAAATGGTGATGTTATTGTCTGATTTTATATCATTTCATTTTTGAATATAAACTTAGTATTGAATTAATTTTGTTAAATTGACTGCGGTGTACTATTTTTATTTCATACCATGAATTACTACTGCTTATAAAGATTTTATTATATGTCTAAACGCAACTTGAAGCAGACATTTATTTGAAGAAGCATAATGGAGATAATTATCCTGGTCAAGATTGGCATGAAACTGTTTATGTTCCGGACTTTCTTCATCAAAGTTCATTTGAATGATAAATAAAAGAAACTCAACTTTTTTCTAACTAAATTCTTTTTGATAAAATGTAGATTAATATGACGAGTTGGCAATTTTTGTATGTTTATCATGTACTTTCAATAAAATAATTATTGATGATCTTACAAGTTGTTATTTATAATGTGATGATGAGTTTAATCATACTAAATATGATGTATCTGGCTTTAAAATGAATCATATTGGAGCATATTAAAGCCTTATTTATTGAACTGCACCAATGAGAGTGAAACATTTAAATGATGTATTTGGATATGATGCTCATAATATTTATGACTACAATAAGTCAATTGATACGAATAAATCAAAAATATTGGTGTTCAATAAAAGACATTTTGGTTTTTGTTCTAGGCTTATTGGTTGAGGGACCCTTACATTACATTGGATAGGAGACAATGGAGCTACTATCATTGACCATGAATATTTTATTGTGATAATATTGAACTCTAGTATACTTGAAATATCAATGATTGGAGTAAACATGTTAGGGTGTAATGATGAAATCATTGAAGATACTTGACGTAATAGGTGGATTTAGCTTGGAACTTTACATATTTTTTTTTGAGCTAGCAACAATATCTATAACTAACTAAAGGAATATTATCTTTGAAAAATTATCACCTTGTTAGCCAAATAAGCTTTGGATTTGGAGGTATCGGTTATTTTTTTATTCCTACACTATGAATTATGAAGCTCACATATATGGTTATCTTATCGTAAGGCTTTTATTAATTTTCATTTCCATTAAATTCCATCACTTAAGATGTAAATTATGAATTTTAAATTGATACTATATATAAGTATTGTCGTTGATTAGTGCAAGACACTCTAATTGAAGTAAAACTGAATAAAAAACCTTGTTCATCTATTTATAACTCAAAAATACTTCAACTACATTAAGAACAAATTGATCTTCAATTCTTAAGTTCATATAAAGCTATTAAAGACAAAGCCTCATAATTGTATTATTTTTGTCTTGCTATATGGCTATATTAAGTTTTTTAAAATTGAAACGAGTATAATATATAAAAATATATAAAATTAAGTATATTTTCTTGAAGAAACTTTCTACAATATATTTGATTGGTCTAAAATGACACTAAAGGAGAAAACTTTACATAGGTGCTCTACGAGATTCAATTAATGACCATAAGTACAAGCATTCCATCATCACATAACAAAAAACCCAATGACATCTTGTGAGGTGCCAAAAAATTATTTTGCTTCAATGGTCATTTCCCCAAATGATTCATTATTTGAAAGTGCAAATGAATATATAATATTGCATAATGCTGATAATATTGATACGGATTTAGAAGTTAATCAAATGCACTTATCACCTTCAAAACTTACTTAAAAGAAGAGTATGGATTTCTCAACTTCAAGGTGAAGAATGGAAAGTATGTTCTCAAAGGACGTCGGATAATATATAATCTAAGGTTCTTTGAAGTAGAAGAATAACCGACTTTTATTTTCCTCAATAAAGTAAAGAAAATATTCATGAATATTCTTGCGAGGGATCAATGTATTTTGTAGAAATTCAAGAGGCAAGTCTCTTTTTGTGGATATTTGTAGATGGAGTAGCTACCCATGATTTGCAAGCTCTACAAGCAATGAGAATTGCAACAAATGATTTTTTTTAAAACACCAAATTAGCTAAAATTTGACCAACATATGATAAGTGCGTGTTGAATGAAAATTCTCATCGAAGTTTATGGATGAGAAAACATTGGGCCTAATATGTTATAAATGCCCACCCTTTGCATACTAGTCTTGGCCCGTTATGCCCTTTGTATGATACCTAGTGTGGGTGGAAAATGGGAGATTGTGAGAGGTTGTAGCCTACCCAAATTCAAACCAAATCCTACCAACATTCATAAATTTTCAACTTCAAGTCTTCAAAAATTGTCTCACTGAAATCTACCAAGTGGAATACATGTGTGACATCAACAGATGAAAAATGAAAACAGACAAAATGGAAAGAAAGAAGAGGTGAATGACTATGGTCCCAATATCGACGTCATGAGAAGTCTGAAATTTTATCTCGCTGACCGGAGCAGCAGCCAATCAGAGATGCCTCCACGGTGGATTGAACACCGGACCTTCAGTTTACAAGACTGACGCTCTACCACTGAGCTATAAAGGCCTTCGTCCACGTCAGCAGCACACTTTTCACGGACACGTCATCAGCAGGTGGCTGCGTGTTTGAGAGGTCGAAAATCTCTCCCCCAATCCAAAATTTCTAGAATATATGAGTAATTCAGAAATTTATTTCAATTAAAAAAGTACATGATATCTATGTCATTGTACACTATTTGTAGGACTAAGAATACAGAAAATGTTTTTCAGTCACCTTGAACATGTCCTTGTAAATTTCATCAATTCACACATGGCACCAAATTACTATTTCTACAATGCAACACAACAGAATCTTGTCCGATGCCAATGATTTCTTCGAATTAGATAGGCCACTTAGAAACATAATATCGTTTCAAAGTGTCTATAAAAATATGGGTCTGACTATATTAGAGGAACCAGATTATGAAATGACCTGTTAACTGTTGCAAACTGGTAGTGCTTATGGCCCCCCTTTTTATAATCATTTCTATGAATCATTGAATTTATTAATAGAATTATATATATTTTTTAAATCTTGATTTGATATTTATTGAGAATACCTTATGATTAAAATAAAAGTATTATATAGTTCAGAGAAAACATGTTGGTTTAGAAAATGCAAATCCTTGTGATGATGATGATGATGATATATATATATATATATATATATATATATATATATATATATATATATATATATATATATGAATATGAAAATACGTTAAATATATTTAGAATGTGCAAAAGCAATTTGCATTTGTTATGATGGTTTCAAAAAAATTATATTTTTAAACTTACATATCTTTTAAAATTTTGTGTTAAGAAAACAAGATGTTATGTGATTTTGAATTGGATGCATGAATAGAAGGACAACTTGCATTGTGTATGAAGATGTTCATAATGCATTACAAAGAGACCAAAAAATAAGTGTAGGATTCTAAAAACATATATAAATTATTCTTTGGGTGATAAACTGAGTTGCATATTTTAGAAAGACAAGTGAATTAGGATTCAAGTAATGTTTCTTGTAGAATAGGTAGTCATTGTTAAGAGAATGTTTTTATTTTATGGGATATGATGGCATTAGAAGCTTGTGCAGGCATGTCTTTTAGACTTACACTAATTTTGTAATAAGAAATGGGTAGATTTGATGGAAAGCTTGTAAAATGATGAAATGAATAATGAAGAGAAGATGGATTTGTTGGACGAAAAAACTCCAATTCTTATTTTTTTAAATACTCTTAATTTCAATGATCTTCATACATCAAGATACCACCAATTATTTTGTATCTAATTTGGAAAAACCGTATGCCCTTGTTTTATTAATATATACTTAAATATCTCCTTTTTTGTAGATGGAGCTCAATTTTAATACAATTGGTCAAAAGATATTATTATTCAAGTTTTTTTTTCAATAAAAATCTCAAATTGATCAAAGGTATTTTGAAGATCAAGCTAACATTTTATTACAAGGTTGTCTAAATTTGAACTTCAGTGTTTAATAAATTTTGGATTAGTTCTTGAAATATGGAGGTTATTAGAGACACATCAATATTTTTTTTAAAAAATATTCAGAAATAGACGTTATATGCAAAAGTGCCAACAACTATACTTTAGAATTTTGAAACAATATGGTCATTTAATCCAAATGATACTTATATAATCTGTATCAACCTCACCTAGTATATTTGAAGATGCATGACTATTATTTCCATATTTCACTTCCATTTATACATATATGGTTCTTTAAAAGTAACAATGTGTTCCAATCGTCAAACAATTTGAGTCTTCAAAGATTAAAATATATTACAAATAAATTAAAAAAATCCTATCGATACAGAATAAAGACTTGACTATTGTCAGACATGGCCATTATTTCATATAACCACGATATCCTATAATTATTTTATATGTAAATATATGAATGAATATAATTGATCTAATTCAACTAAAATCCTTATGAAAAAAAAAGCTTGAATATGATTGTCCTAACATGATTGATTAATGGTTTGAAGCGCCTTAAACCACTTAGACAATATATGCGATTTTCAATTAAATCGTAGTATTTTGATATAGGGAAGGTATACCTTACAAATTGGCCCCAACAAAGATATATCTTAAAATCAGATTAGGTGCTCCAACATTGAGATTTAAATGGAATCATCATTTGATCTGCCTAAGCTGAGATCAAAATATTTTCATAAGATTAAAACATGTCATTACCTTCACCCTGGTTAGCATCATCAGGTGACATGGAGCTTTTCAAAAGTTGGTTTCACCCTGAGAAGGTGAAATGGTGACTCAGCTTGACAGGAACAGCAGCGACTCCCTGCATAGTCCAGATCATGATAATTTGACAGGTTGGGTTGCCCCATTGTCTAGAATTGCACTGTCCATAATGGTTTCCAATTACAATATTACTTAGCCCCTACCAACCCAAGAATGTATTCCCCTCAAAACTGTCATTTACTACCTTTGCTAAACCAAGCACATTTACAGTGACCTTGTTAAAGACTCCCTCTCAAAAATTTAGAGTTAGAATCAAAACTCATTGCAAGATCTTAGTTCCTAAATTTCAGGAAAAAGTTTTAAAATTCTTCCTATAAACTAAAAATTCACTTATCTTTAATTTTCAAAAAAGATGGCTTTGTGTTCTCAAATTGAGAAAGTTAGTGTTGTGATAAGTAAATGAGGTGAAAGTTCTAAAAAAAATCAAAAGAAGAAACCTCAATACTCACTTTTCAAAAGATTATATCCTCTCAACCTCAACCCACATGAACCATGATCTCTCCCCAATCTCCCCCAAATCTCATTCCCCCTATTCTCTAGCACAAATATTCCATTCCTAGAGTACCAGTCCCCACACCCCTGCCCTAAATCCATATCAATATGCCCAGAATTTCAATTCATCTCCAACACTGCCCCTACCTTGACCCACTGTAACCTGCTCCCATCATCACGTCTCCTGTAGCTCAACTGCATGGTTGTCAATATCAATGAATGACAACATTATCACTCCTCACTCACTGAATAACTTACATGTAGAAAAAAGGCTCTCACCTTAAACAGAACCAACCTGGAAAAATGCATTATTCCACACCTTGCGTGTGAAGATCAACAACCGCTGGGAAGGATGGGCCCATGTCACCATATGGAAAGATCAGTCAGTGTTGGTTTTAGCATCATTTGGTATAAATTTATTGCAGAAGAGAACAAAGTGGGCCGGGCTGGATTGCCACTGAAGTGAGGTGAGCCAGTACAACGTCTGTGTCTGTAAGAACTCTGTGACTGCGTCGTGGTGATGATCGAAGCTGTGATGCACACAATTCTGCCGGCGCCGGTCGAAGCTGCTGCTGTCCCTGGAGCTCTGGTGAGAGAGATGGTTGTGTGCGATGCTCGCAATCAGGGCAGACTCCGTAGGGGTCCTACACGTGCCACAGCTTATCCATGCCTAGTTTACATGTTGATGTCTTGCACAGGTTTGTAGTAGTACGTGTCATTGGAGAGGACAAGCAAAAAGGGCAGGTCAGGGAGACATGGGGCAGGGACAGGAAAAGGGCCGGGTTCACTATTTTCACGTCCGAGCCCTTCACACAGACAATGTGAGGGGACAATCCAAGAGGTGGTATTAATTTAACTTACATGGCAACTTGGGGGCAACTTTGAAGACTCAAGAGTGAAGAGTGAAGGGTGAAGTGTTCAAACTTCATAGCTTGATAGATAGTGCAAGGATTTGTGAGCAGCTGCAAGCTCCGAGCAGGTCTGGTGAGCTGGTGAGGCCGTCTGGCTGGGCCCACATGCAAGTTTGTTGTTCGGAGGAATTTTTCTTTGGGGTTCTTTTTTTTTGGTTGTTGTTCTTTTTTCTTTGGATCAGTGGAGTTTAATTCCCAAGTTCAGCTTTTCAAGTTTCCAGTTTGCTTTTGCAGGTTGGTTTTTGTATGTGTATGTGTATGTGCATGTATGTGCGAGAGGGAGTTTATGTGTGTATGTGTGTGTTTATGTTTGAGTGAGTGAGGGAGTGACTGTGGGGTGTGTGTGGGGGTGGGGATAATTAGTTGACACGGAGAGATGCCTCGAGGACGGCCTGCCAAGGGCAACGCGAAGAATGGCCAGCCGGCCAAGGCGACTGAGGAAGCTGGTGCGTGTGCTTCATGAATTTTGGACTAGGTTTCAGTTTGTGCATGTTCTTTGTGTTTTTGTGGAGCTTTGGGTTTGGGGAGGTAGCATGAGCTCAGGACTCGCTGATGTGAGGTAGAGGTGGTTTGAGATGACAGACATCGTGAGGGTTATTATTTTTATATTTCCCTACTCAAACTTGTTGCGAGGCCTGATGTCCCTCGATGTGAAATGAGTGTCGAGTATGATCTCACCATTTGGAAATGAACAGCCCGTCTCTGTTTCGTGAAAGGAGTGGTCTTTGCTGTTTCTTTACGCCGCCCTTACAGAGGATTCGTCTGTTGTTTGCGGATGCACTAGTTATTGCAAAGCTCCAAAGCTCATGCTATAGGGGTTTTGAAGCAGTCGATGCAGTTGATGGGCTTCTTTCTAGAAGCCTAAAAGTTTAACTTTTCTGAGAACCTCCATAAGAGCCTAGAATTTCTTGAAACATCCATCAGGTTCCATGTCAGAAGAAGCACAAACCTCTTTTAAAATGTGAGCATGCCCAACGTACGGATGTAGTCTTGGTTTTACCGTGAGAAGCAACGAACACTTGTAGGCTGCATGAAATGGGTCCTCCTGCAATGGTAGACCTTCCATCTTCATCTTCATCTTCATGACGATACAGCTTGTCCTAGGCAGAGAAGTAACTGGACAGGTTGCAGCACAATCGAAAGTCCAGTTCGGTGCATGCTCTCTGAAGGGAATCCTTGTTGAGTCATTCTTCAAGACCTGCAGAGTCTTGGATGACGAAGTATATTGAAGTAGGGTTCTCTAATAATAGAGATGGTATCGTCAAGCGGCATCCCTAACTTGTGCCGCGTGTGTTCGTACAGACGCGACGCCCGTCAAAGAACCTCTGGTAGAAGAACAGGGCACTCGCTACAGTATGCGAACACGGGGGCAGTCCAAGGGAGGAGAAACCAAAGAAAATGGACAGGATGCCAAGACAGGTAAACTCTCGTGGATGTGGTCAGGCGATACTCGTATTTATTTTCATACTCTAATGGTTAAACTATGATAAAAATAATGTTTAAAATATGAACACGAAGCCGGCATGTTAAGAAGCATAGGTCCCGAGTGTACAATACCATGCCATTTTCAAAGACTAGCACATAGGCCTGGCCCAAGCGAAGGTTGAATACCACTTATGTTCTCTATCTTTTGCATGGACTGAAGTATCGTTTTGACACCGAATGCATCTCTGTGTTTGGTCATCTGGGTTTGGATTAACCCACATGGAGAGAGGTGACGTTCGTTTTCTGACATGTACTTTGTACTTCAGCAGAGCAGAAAAAGAAACCTGGGCGAAAGCGCAAGGCAGGCCCTGCTGATGAAGAGAAATCTCAGGAAAGCACGGTTGTACCAGATGTGAAGAAGGATGAAGCAGAGGAGCCTGCCAAAAAGGAAGAAGAACCCAAAGACGATGCAAAGGAGGATGTAAAGGAGGAGGAGGAGGAAGAGGAGGAGGAACCGAAGGCCGAGGCAAAGGATGAAGGAACCGATACTCCTCGATCATCAAAGGTGGGGTACATTACACAAATTCTTGTGTGCACGGACGCCGTGACTTTTGAACATTATGGTTATTCTCAAGGTTTTGCATCTATGTTTTTGGTAGTGATTGTTTTGCATGCTCACAGAAGTAGGTTTTGATGTTGAAACAGGAAGGGGAGATCAAAGTAAACCGAGCACCGGTCCTGACCATGTGGGTTGCGGCAGTGGCGGAGCGACAGGGGTTTACCTTCGATGAAGCTGTTACTTTTGGCAAGGCAATTTCTGGTCTTTTTGCTCACTCAAAGGGCAAGAAGATTGGTGTTATAGAGGACGGTCCGAAAGACCCAGAGGCTGAATCGGATAAAAAGAAAGCCAAGAAGGAGAAGTTTGATGTTTTTGGTAACAGCGTGTATGGGAAGACAACCGACAAGGGACGTTTTGCTCTGGAGTCGGGGAAAGCTATCGCTCCCAACTCTGTGAAGGCCTATCTCCATCGTGCCTTTAAAGATGACTATGATCGCGTCCGAGGTTGGTTTGGAATTCTTCCGCTACATGTTCCCATTTTTGGGGGTCTTACTCTGTCTCAATCCAGAGCTCCAGTAATTGAGACATGGCTAATACATTGTCTGATCAATGTGTGTTGATGCAGAGGCATTTGAAGCTTTAGCAAACTCGCTGGAGCCAGAGGAGATCGGCAGCCGGGCATATCATCTGTACGAGAAATTCAGGCCCGAGGTTCCAGACGGTGCAAGAGGTTGGGGTGCTCGTGGTCTTTTGGATCTCAAGCATGTCCAGGAGCTCGCCGCAAGTGGATAAACGAACAGACTCTACCATCAGCTTCTTATAATATTTACCTTGTATATGCACGTGAACAAGGTTGTAACATCAGTCTGTAAATTTTGTGCTAAAACTGCAGGTGTAGATGGGTTTTTGAACAAAGTGGGCAGCTCATGGGAATGTTTGCCAATGGATTTCCGACGCTCTTGAGGTTCAAACTCCCTTCTGTAAAGACTTTTGATCCTACATGGAAATGTGACCGACCGTTTCTGTCAGCGTTAATGTTGTTTTCCGTATGATTTTTTCTTGCAGCATTGGTCACATCATTTGTCAGAATTTCACTGCAGCTCAAAAGTTCCTGTGACTCGACTGGAATGGGTCAAATCACGTTAATAATGTAGTACATCTTAAAATTTTCAAATAGGAACTCCCACTTTTACGCATCAATGTGCAACCACCACGTAGATCCTGTGTTGAAGTTTGGCAGAAACGCACTTCAATTGATAGGAAAGAATTCAAATGCACCTGTACAAAAATATTTGGTAACATTGCCGCATACCCAGATCACAATAGTAACTGGCAAATTTTGGATTCATCCTGATCTTGCTCACTCCAGGACGTCACCTCAATTATATCATGACGCACAAGTTGAAAGCAGTGGTGCGACCTGAGCTTGTACCCTAAAAGATTTTATCCAGATCGATAATGGAGTACTTTATGACACCACTTTCTAGTAAAATGCAGCCATATTTCTTCTAATCTACTATACATCAATATTATAGATGCTGCCCCTTTTGACTATAGTAATTGGCACTCCTAGATATTTACAATACCCTGTCCAATCAAATTCTGAAGCTTTGAAGCAAATCACGCCAACTAGAATTCCACGTACACAATATTTTTGATAATTTCAGGGTCTTCTATACATGATCTGTCTTGTCCCAAACTCCCAGATTCAGCCGCCTCCTATGAACACTATAACACTCATAACCAGCTGCACTACTCCTACTTCACATAATTGCACAAAATCTACTCATCCTCTTAAATTGGAGCCCATCACAACTAAATTCTCTTCGTTCAAAACCTGTCTTCACTATCCACTTTGAGTTTGCTGCATGTTGTACAGAGTTTCAAGGCATGTGGTCCTTCCTACAATCCAGATGTTGATGATGTACCCTATGTTCACAAGCTTGGAGCTGTCCATCGTCTGGCATATTTTATCCTGCGTTACGAACACTAGGGTAAGCAGCAAGCTCTGAGAATAGATACGATTGAACAAAGCATTGATCCAGGACCAAGTCGAATGCTTATGATCCATGAAACGAGCCCACGAAACAAATAAAATGTTGAAGTTAGTTTTATACCTTGTCGTTAGGAGAACTAGTAAAGGTCACCCAGTTTCCTATTCTTCTTCGATGGCTTCTTTGCAGTTTCAGATCTGGTCCGCACTTCGTGCACTGCATCCTTCTTCTCCTCCTTTTTCGCCAAAACCTGCTCAATCCAAGGAAAAAACCACCTACTTCAAGTTATTGATTGAAGTTTATCACAATGCGGCCATAAATTTATACCGTGTTTTCACATTCTCTAGCTCCTAGAATTAAACCTGTACCACTTTGCAAACAAAAAAAGATGGATTATGACAATTCTCTTGCCTACAAAAGTTTCCCTAACAAGTGGGATGCCACATCCAAAGAAACCTAAAGAAGTCATACCCTAGGAGAAGGAGAAGATTTAGCATTCTCTGCAGAGAGCACCGCCCCTCGAAGCCCGGCAGTGACGCGTTTGGGTCTTTTCATTTCTAGTGAAGACTGAGATGGCTTCACGTCATTCACTTCAGCTAGAGGTTTAGCTGCCGCTCTTGACGGCTTCTCATCCTGCAGAGCTTGCGCAAGGTACCGATCTCCGGCTGTCAACCTTCTGGGTCTCTTATGAACGCCATCTGTTGAGTCATTTCACAACGATCAATGGCCTTGGATACAACGATTCCAAATTCTAACACTAACAAGTTCGGAAAATAACCAATCTCTTGCTTAAATGCACAACCAATACTCATAAATAGAACAAAAATCAATCCAAACAGCCAAAACCTTTCGAACTTCAAACGAAATTGAATGTGAACTCACTTTCATGATGCTCGGCATCGATCACGGCTGGGCTTTCTAGAACAGAGGTGTCCGCAGCAGCGGTCGCTGCTTCCCCGTCTTTAGAGTCTTTGGAGTCTTTAGTGTCTTTGGAGTCTTTGGACTCTTTAGAATCTTTAGAATCTTTGGAGTCTTTCGAATTCTTCGTAACCTTGGGATTGTTCTTGACATGGACGGTACTAGCTCCATTCTCATCTGGCACAACCTCATCCGGCGACGAAGAGGTGACCCCTCCTTGCGAATTGACGGGCGAGGTAGCCTGATCAGTGACTGAGTCACGCGCGTAAGCGGAGCGCACATTCCGTTTCGGGCGCTTGCTTTGCGACGATCCGTTGGACTGCGATGCAGCGTGCACTGTTTGCAGCGCACTCACTTCCTCCGTCGCTTCTGTATTCCCAGGATGCGTTGGCTGCTGAACCTTAACAACCACAAAGCGCCATGTCACTCACAACAAAACCTCGCCTAGGCGGTACTAGCTGATAGTCGGCACTCGAAACTCCGACCCAGTATAGCAACTTGCACAACACCGCAAACAAGCTCCCACTACAGTTCATAATATCCTTGGCAATAGTAAAATAATGAAGGACACCTTGCTTGCTTATTTACGAACAAATTCTTTCGCCAAGAAATTGCAGTCGACATGACTCGTCCTAATTCATCTCCAATAGTACAAAGTGCGACGAATTTTCATCTTCTTGCAGAAATAGTTTGATGAAACAGAAAATATTCAAGAGAGCTCGACGATGGTTCAAACCTGGCCGACGGGTTCAGTGGACGCCGGAGACTCGGTGCTAGGAAAGTCAAGCTTGGGCGCGGCGTCGTGACCATCGGCGTCGTTGAGCTCCTGCACCCGGAACGTCTGGAACGTGGCGTGGCGGACGAGCTTGGAGCAGCCCCACGACCACAATGCGGAGCTCCCCGGGGGCGATGCAGTCGACTGCGTCGCCACCCCGCCCTGCCCCAATTTCGCCACCTCGAACATCTCCCGCGTCTCCCACGCCTTGCACTCCTCGCAGTAATACTTAATCCACCTCCGCTTCTGCTGCGTCGCCATGCTCACGTCCTCGTCCCCCGTCCCCGCTACCGCCGAAGACATTGCTCCAAACCCACACTTCTCAACCAACAACCAACCCACACTCCCCCCAACTCACTCCACTAATTCCTCCCCTCACCCCAAACTTGCAGCAACCATCAAAACCTGCAAAACCCTCCCCACACCACCATCCAACCCTTCACAACCAACCTAACCAACACAAACACCTCCACCTCCACCTCCACCTCCAACCAACCCTACAAAACCCAACGCATCAAAAAACCAAGACACGAAACTCCACAAGATACCCTAACCTTCAAGACCAGTGCCGAAACTACAGAACAAGAAGAGGGCATATGTGTGTATGTGTATGTGTATGTCCTTGTCCTTCCCTGACTAACCTCAGCAAAAGCAAGCGCGACAAAAGGTTGTTGCAGAAGATGAGTGGCCTGCACGGAGGAAGTGGCAGGCAATTGGGCGCTGCACCGAACGATTGCTTCACACCACCTGTTCAAGCCCCCGCAATTCTCTGCCACGAAAAGAAATATTCTTTATGCTGCTGTACTAGCCACTGTGCATCGACCCACTCTCTCGCAACGTTGCGGAGCCTTCACTCCACGCCTCCGGAGCCCCTTGAGCCGGGCTATGTTGCGATGATGATGATGATGATGATGAGGAGGATGTTGAGGAGGAGGATGTTACCTGCTCAGCAAGGGAAGTGGCGATGGCGGTCCTGCACATGCACTTAAGGCACTGATCGATAACCAGCTGCTTCCGTAGGTCTCTCTTGGCATGATCATGCGCTCGTCAAGAGGACGTCAACATAACGTGCAAAGAAAAGTGTGGGTTGAAGCGAGGGAGCCTGAACTGAGTGAATGAGTTTTTATTAATAATCGTAGGAAGATTCAAGGCGCTCACTGTGTCTGTACTTGCGAGATGCGGTAGATGCGCTTCGGAGAAAGAGTGAGTGAGTGACATCGTTAAATTTTCCGCAACATGATTGAGAAACTATTTTATTGGAATTGGTATCTACCGATTACGTGGCTTGGAAATGGATTCACATGTTCCGGTGCATGTCGATGAAGTGATGAATATTTTTGTTTTAGTTTTTTCTTTATTCTTGGTTTGTGATCGAGAGATTCCAGCCTTGGAACAGTCTCCTAACTGTCTTCGTGGAGAGAATCATCCTCCGGATTGAACTGACCTCGTCACCCCGGAGTTTCGGAGGAGCAGTATTAATGCCTTCCAAGAATCTAGTTCGAGAACAAAAGGAAAGATGGGGTGCCAACAATAGTAGTAGCTTGGACACTGTAATAATAGTTTTTATAGGTTTTTTTTATTGTGCTGCAATCTGACGAACCAGAAACTACAGTCAGGTGATGTGAGGGGTAACCGTACTCTGTGCTCCAGATTTTGACGCAAACAGGGCTGCCATTTCATCTCTGGATCAGGCTTCAAAGACCCGCAAAGCGGCAGCGGATTCAAGCCAGATGTGTACCGTAAAGCGGACGACATCTTGTGACATGGTACAGACACATGAATCATGATGAATATTTATTGAATAATGCAGGAGTTGCACTTATAGCGTGACATATCTCGCCACTCATGTCCGTCTATTCCATGTAGCAGAGCTGCCTGGGAACTGTTACTTAGTTTTATAATCCTTTTGCTCACATTCTTCCAGTGCATGCGTTGTTTGCCTGCCACTCTCTGCATGTCAATTGAATTTCACCGAGATGATGATCACCTCCTGTTCGGTTAAAGTTACGTAACATGTCGAGGGTCATTAACTTACCTGGTGTGCATGAATCATGATCTCTCAAATTCCAGGGCTAGGTTTTCAATCATGAAGATTTTTTGAATAGGAGCTGTACTTGGGCACCCAGGCTCATGGGTTTCATGTGAAGTTTCAATTACAGGAACCAAATGTGAGAATCTGCAAAGGCGGTTGCTGATGCAGTGTTTGGATTTTATTGCAATTTGGGCATCACCTGATGTTGCTCCGTAATTTACGGATGTGTAGATGTATTTTGTGACATGGATTTTGTGGTTATTTGATCAGTTTTGCATAGAGTAAGTTGCTGTGGATTATTGTGAGTGACTTAGAGTAGACCGTGTGGAGTGAGATCATTGCGACATTGATTAGTGATTCATGTTCCGAGTTTGGCAGTTTTTGGCAATCTGGTGACTATGGGAGTATGTCAGCGGTGGAGCGGTCGTTCTGTCCGAGAGTTGCAAGGTGATGAACGATAGGTTATGCTCGTCAGAAGCGCTTGAACTCTCCTGAATCGTTGCCGGGTGGTGTGGTGCTGTGGAGCACACGGAGTCGGATTTGTTCGATTGGGTTCATTGGGAGCTTTGGGAAGTACCATTGGTGGTGTTATGTACAGTACATGCACTCTTTTACGGAGGTGGAGCAATTCTTAGCTTAGGCTCGCAACTGGGTTTGGATTTTCAAAATTTTTAGGGCTAGGGGTGTATGTTTTTGGGCCGTGATTAGCTGCTTTATCCTGCGGAATGTGAATTCGAGGTTGCCTTACAAGGTTGCAGGCCGCGCGTGCCCAATTGCTCGGTTGTTCTGAGTGAATTTGCTTGTGGGGTTTAGGGTTTAGTCTGCATGCGTGCTCTGTTTCAAACTGCTGTTCGTCGGGTGCCCATTTCGTCGCAATTCAATCTCAGACGCTAGAAGAGCTCTGGGTGTAGCGTTTGCACATTTTTAGTATTTAGGTCAAGGATTTGGAGGAACTTTTTTACCCTTGTGAGCTGGGTTATGGAGGACGCAAAGATTTAGCCATTTTACAGGAAACGGGGAAGATACGCTGGCGAGGGGACGTTTGTTGGAAGCGAATTTCGTACAACCATGTGGGGCCGGAGGTTGGTGCAGCTCCAGAAGCGTTTCGTTCCTGTCCTCTCCAATTCCTTTGCTCCGGTAAGGCTTTGTCAATTTATGCCATCTTATCGCCGTGTTTCCAGAGACTGAACAATTCCACTATTTTACTTCTCAAGGCCTGAATTAATAGGTAACCCAATTCCTGATGCCTGCATTGGTGGTGTGCTTGCAAATCAGAGCCGGCAATGCAGTACTACACCGGATGTGCGAGAGTTCATGGGGAAAGGATTAACGGCAATTGCTGAAGTTGATCGGCTGTCGCCGTTTACTGATTTCAATGACATTCGTCTCAGGCCATTGCTCAAGGTATAGGATTTCAAATTCGGCCTTCTCGCTTTTCGTAAGAAAAATACTCAGGCTCTGTGTGAATAGTCCTTTTGAGCAAGCTTTGATTTGCTGACAATATGGCTGAGCATGTCTTGTACTCCTTCCGTATGTCCCAAACGATTGCAAGTAGGCACAACCACGGCCTCTGCAAAAAGGCTCTCAATTTAGGTCCTGATTTCTTTCCTCTATCATCAGAGAAAGCGCATGCTGAACGTATAGTTGAGGGCGCTCACGTTCTAGGGTTTGGTGGTGTGCACTGGTGCAGACAGCTAAGGAGAATTTCGAGCTCACTTTGGAGGTTGAGCAGGACAATGCGGTAGCCATGTTATGGCTGGCCCGCCTTCACCTCTATTACAACATTCCAGGAGCCTGTTTGAGAAGGTAGTCCTGCTGTGGATTGATCAACCTACTTCACATTTCATCATTTGATGAACCGTTGGAGTTAAGTTTAATGTTATGAATGTACTCTTTCTGTACTTCTTCAGTCTGTGTCTCCTCCTACATGGTCGGTAGTTACATAGGTCCTTCGCATGGTCGTTGCTTATCATGAATCTGGTTATGCAGTGGGGCGAACTTGTTGGAAACAGCTGCTGATGCCGGACTCGCTGATGCCCAATACGAGCTCGCATGTCGCATCCGATCAGAGGTGCTACATGTTGCTCGAAACCCTATACTTTATAATTCTTGAGACAGTCGCATGTTTTTGCCCAAGAATTTGATAGCTATACCTATGCACCCATTTTCTGACTTTGAATGCTCTAAGCTTAGCTCTTCACTCTGTGATCATCCTTTTCATCGGCATTTTAAATTCTCCAGCTTATTCCAGACTTTGTTCTGTTTCTTTCTCTTTGTGGATTTGGAATTGTCCTACTTTGCTAAGTCCTTGGACGAGTTATGATCTTCAGGCTGCGCTACTAGGCGATGAGGACGCAATGGATGAAAGGATATTCAAGTATTTGGAATCAGCCGCTTGTCAGGTAAGCCTTCATCTGTTCATTACAAATTCAGGACACTTGTATCGCCCAACTTGGTTACCGTGATTTTGCGAGTAATGGTCCGAGGTGAAGAGTGTGATGTGATCGCCCATTTCTGTTTGAGTGATCCAGAAACATGCTGGAGCCCTGTTTCTGGTTGGGGCGATGTATCTTTCTGGGAGACATGTCCGTCGAGACCCTCAAGCAGCTGCCTGGTGCTTCCGCAAAGCTGCTGATCAGGTATGTCGATTTCTGTTGGTCTTTTACGTGCACCTCTCTGAGAAGCTTTGCTGTCATTTGTCACGTTATGTTAAAAATGTGCTGAAAAATCGAATAGACATACCTTTGGCTTAGTATCTGCATTTGCAGCTTTGGTATGTGCATCTTGGGGTGCAATGGTGTAGGAAAGGTTCTAAGCTTTTCCTTGGACATGTTTTCTGTTGGCAGGGGCACATACCTGCATCTACGGTGTACGCATCACTCGTTAGCAAAGGTACACAATCGATCCATCCCTATTGCTTGAGTTCAACTCACAAACTGATGCACAGCATTGCGGTTATGTGTTATTCGTCTTACTTGCTTTCTTTTAGACAGCAGGAATGTTCATGTTTTGGTATCTGTATTTACGATTCATGATGCTTTTAGGTGCGGATTGGGAAGAACTGGAGTCAGCAGAGAAGGATGAGGACGATCGTATTAGCGAGCAGTCAATGGAGCTTAGGGAAGGATCAGCACAGAAGGATAGTGAGCAACCACTGGAGCTTAGTGAGGCTGCTCGATACCACTTTGACAAGGCAGCTGACGCTGGCGATCCACTTGCACTTGAGTGGTTGACAAGGCTGCCTCCTGCCAAAGAGGAACATCTCCTCAGCTGAAGACCTTTGAATAAATTCACATACTTGCGATTGTTGCATCATTATGCAACTTCAATCTCAAATTACGAATCTTAAACATCTGAATACTGATGTTGGGTATTGACTCCAAGCACTATACCCCGGCAACTAACATCCCTGCTGACACCCCTAGGCAGGTAAATTTGTGACAACCTGAGTTGAGATTTTGCTTAATAGTCGACAGAGGTAATCTGAGGAAGAAAGTAAGGAAGTGTTCTTTACTTAGTTCGCTGTCTGTTGGGAAATATCGTTTCATTCTTCATTCAGCGTAGTTTATTCCCAGTTGACCGCACTCATGTACCTAGTCTACTGTATCTCTCCAAAAATAACAAATATTTCCCTGGAACCTCTCTTGAGGAGTCCTGGGAGTAAATTCTGAAGTACCTGTGAGCAGATGGAGACGTGCCATGAGGATGCAGCAAATGTCGAAATTTCTTAACAGAAGTTCTGGGTCTAGAGGCTTCTAGCTCTTATCCTAAAATCACTCTTTCTACACACTAACAAAATAAAGTACTCAAGTACTTATATTTCAACCTTCAATATCTTGATCATTTCTTCACCAAATGAAGCACATGATCACTCTATCTTCTACTACCTCTGAATAGCTTTCCAAGGAGCACAAGCTCATCTTTTAACCTTACCCAATTAACTACCTACAAGCATCCAAAAACTAGGTTTTCTCCCCTCACTACTCAACACCTTTTTAGTTACCCCACACTCAATACACAACCTCAAGTCTTGAGTTTGGTATCAAAACGACAAGCTTCCAAAGACGAACCCAACAACACCTTATCCAACATCTAACCCTCAAAATCATACACACAATGAGTGATTTTTAGAGCAAGTGTAGAGTGTAGAGGAGCAATGATGAGTAAAACTGAGAGGTGCAATATGAAGGTGACACCTTGCACATATACCGGTAGGTGGGGATAGGAGATCCTTGTAAGGGGGAAGAGGCCATGGCCATGGGGTAGGCCTAGTTTAGACTGGGAAATGTGGAGGCACTGGGGCGCACAGTGATATTGGATTTGGGGTTTAATGCGCGGTTGCAACCAGATCATGGTTGTTGTTGTTTGTGTCTACTTTAGGGTGTGTTTGATGCGGTTGTGAGGTTTTGTGTTTGTCTCGGAAGCTGGCTCACTGGTTTGATTGTCCTCGTTGTGTGGTATGGATGAGTTGATGGGCTTTCTGTGATTGCTTGGAGGTGGTGGCTGTGGCGGTGGCGGTGACGGTGAGGTGCTGTGCACCGCCAAAGTGTGGTTTTGGAGTACAAGGTGAGTTTTTCATGTGGTGAATTGTGGTGTGCGGAGTTCTAGCTCTTGTCTTGTTGGGAGTTTTGTTATGTGGTTTTGGGGATTGAACCGGGGAGCTGGATTTTTCTGTGCTTGATGTGGTTCTGGACTTGGTTTTGTTTTTGGAGTGGGGGATGAGTTGATGATGGTTCGTTTGGTATCACAGGGAGGTTGTTTGCAGCTTGAGAACAGCTAGCTTGAGGTTTCTGTGACCGAGTGGGCTGGAAATGGGCATTTTTAGTTTGTGAGGTTGGGCAGTTTCGAGGAGGGATTGGCTTCCGTGTCTTGTGTTCATGAAGTTTACTGCTGGGCAAGTAGAGGTGTCGTTGGAAGCGGAATGTCTCTACTTCTGCAGAAAGCCCTAGACCGGGTTGAGCGCACGGGGTGGAGCCTTGACGACACAGAGGAAGGCTCGTCCGGCTCTTCCGGCACTTCCGGCTCGGATGATACCACTGAGGCAGTGAAAGGAGGGATGGATGGTAACGACCCTGATCTGCAGTTTGGTCACCAGGAGCAGGACCAAGGAGAGGGACCAGGGAGGCGGCAGCGCAACAAGGATGCTTTGCAAAGACTGAACGTCGACGATGCCATCAAGAGCTTGATCTTGTCGCAAATTCGCGAAGCGTCTGTGCTTGATGTGGTGGACGGGCAATTGATGGACTTATTGCAGAAGTGTTTGGATACAGACGGCCGACGGTCTTCTATCGTGGCTCTCTCGGGTTACATTGAACACTTCGAGAGCAGGCTTGAGGAAGATCTCGGGTGGGGATGCGGATGGCGCAACATCCAGATGTTGTCGTCGTACATGCTTGCCCAGAATCCAGAGGTGAGAGATGTTCTCTTCGGTGGAGCTGGGTTTGTTCCAGACATTCCTGCTATGCAGCAATGGCTGGAGATTGCGTGGCTCAAGGGGTTTGATGTGTTGGGAGCTGACTACTTCGACTGGAAAATCACAGGCACGCACAAGTGGATTGGAACCACGGAGTGTGCCGCATTGCTGCGGTCCTTCGGCATCCGGGCTCGCATTATAGACTTCCGCACCGCAAGTAGCAAGCGCGGGATGGACGGGATGCGAGGCAAGGGTGGCTCCGATACGGAGAAAGGCAGTGACCCAGGTGCCTCGGACGAGCTCTCCGGCAATTTTGGCCGGATGACAGTTTCAGACCAGTCTAGTGAACTTCCGTCCGCTGACAATCTTTCTCCTGAACACAACACCCCTGAGGTTGCTCCTGTCATCGTCGCTGATGAAAGAGAGGAGCTCCACTATCTACGACCATGCCCGGAGAACCCTAACTTATGTGCCACATGTGTTGAGGAGCGCAACAACTGTGGATTTTCACACCGCCTGCACTCCTCCCCCCACAAGGGAGTAATCCACAACGGTGATTCGAGAAACATAACTGGGGAGCAGCGGAACGATGATTTCACCGCCGGAGGAGGTGGCGGAGTCTACCCTACCGACGTAGATCTGAACCACAAGTACATGACCAACTGGATCTGGAACTACTTCTCTGCCGAGAGCGGTCCCGGCGACCAGCAATCCATCACTTTCAGCAACCGCTCCCCGCTCTACTTCCAGCATCGTGGCCACTCGCGAACCATCGTCGGAATCGAGCGGTGCAAGAAGGAAGGCTCTAACAAAGAGGAGGACTACTTGATCGTGTTGGATCCCTCGCAGAGAACGCTCGATATTATCAGGTCTCTCCAGAGAAAGCAGGGGTGGGAGGAGCTCGTCAAGCGAGGGATGCACTCGCTGAACCAAGCTGAGTACCAGCTGTGCTACATTGAGCCCGGCATCGCCATGGGCGAAGAATTGGAGAGCCTGAAAACACTCAGTAGCGTGCGATACATGTATTGATAGTACTCCGAAGAGCTAGAGAAGAAGACATGGCGCTAAGTTCGTTCAATCCTCAGGTGCTAGTAGAGTGAATCCAGTCTGCTACAGTCGGCTGGCTCATGAGGATTGCTTGTATGATACCTTGTTGCCGGATGATTAGGGTCTAGCCACCAATAGAAGATCATTAGAAAGATCAATCCTCACGTCCCTGATTCGGGCCAGGATATCAGTGAAATATTAGATAGCACAAGCGTAGCATTCTTGCAGGATGGAACTTTCTTGCTTTTTGTTCCGGTCTCTTTACTTGAAAGTCATGAAAGTCCAAAACACTCGCATTGTTTTTACTCCGTGATAACTGAACTTCTTCGCTACTCATCCCTGGTTCTGCTAGTCTTAATGTGGACGTGATGTGGAAGCTCAGCATCTTCTTTGATCGCATCTCCTTGTGATCCGTGTACTCGGAAGTGCATCGAGGTAGAAATGTACTGACGCATTGGGATTCATTTAGTTCTTGCAGAACCGAGAAGACAAGACTCATGGATTATGTGTCTCGGCTGCTGCTGCTTCGCCCTGAAAGTCTACTTGAGCTTTGTTACCATCTCCCAGGTGCGTGTGACCACACCACCTTATTCACTAAAGAACTCGCAGTTTATTTTTCCAAATCCTATTGTATTTATGTACAACTCTGTCTTGGAAAACTTTGCATATGTCGGCTCTTACGAAACGGTACGCTGCATTTGCTGTAGTCTGTCTCAGAAAGAGGGTTCAAGCATTGACTCATCATAGCAGGATCTGAGTCTCAAATATCTAGACACAGTTGACACTTTGTATTGTACATCTATTTAGTTGGGAGGTACACTACAGAGATTTGAACTAACGGTAATTTCCATCAACTCCTGACCCATCTGGATGGCGGTGTAGCTGCAATCTTTTGAACACCGTATAAAGAGATCTTGAGCTTTTGTGCTCCACGTAGTTTTAATCTAGTGAGTGACTGTTTTAGTTCTCAATTTACAACCTGTGTGAGTTCATTTTGCATGCCAAGTTCGTGCTTGATAATACTGGTATCAGCTCACTTTGTGATGAAACTGATGATCGTGCTAATTTATTTACTCAACCGGTGATGTGTGCATTGCTTGGATTATTCTCGGAATTCTTTAATGCGCTGACTCTGGATGTTGAATTGGGTGGGCTTCTCATTTATCTAGAGCTAGTCTGTTGAGCTTGCTGTTTTCCACATTATTGTGTTATAATGTGGTGAAATCTTTGCAGTAAAGTCAGGCTTTAGAATGGTATACGTTACCGTTGTGTGGCACTTGATGAGTCGCAGAAAGCAATCTGGGCTCGACTATATTCTATCAAGGTGTCGAATAATGTTTCGTGGCTAACTTAGGCCCACTCAGACTAGTGAAAAGTGGCAAGAGCGGTTGCACATGTGCTTATACATAATTGGTTCATAGAATCGCAATTGCCTCTTATACCTTCACACTAATGGCAAAGGTATTGTCGCCATGTTATGTTTCATGGATGGGAAGGAATTGTTTATCGGTGTTTTTAAGTGGCAAAAAGTGTTTATTGTGGGAGTTTACATGATATTCTATCTTTTCTTGAGATTTTTCAAAGCAATCTATATTATCTCAACCATGCACTTTTATGGCAGTTAAAGTTGATGTTGCATGTAATGCATTTAAAGCTTCTATGACTTTCACATGCAAGAGAATGGAATATGAAAAAGGTACTTTAACTACTTGCTACATTTATTTGTACTTCATGCAATTTTGTTTGATTTATTATTTTATGGTAGAAACATGGTACAATAAAATGAAGATTTTTTTGTGGACTCAACTTTTTGAAAGACAAGAAGAAATCTTGGAAAAAAGAAGTGGTTCTTTATGCTTTTTATCTATCATAAATCTCTTCTATAAATTTTAGTATAGAGATTTTGTTGAATTCCTTAATTTCCATCTTAATCTAATAGCATGATGGATGATCTTCAAATTAGTGTAAAAGCCAACCTACTCTTCTATCCAATACTAAACAAATGCACAAAGTAGATTGAATTAATTTTTAAAAATTTATGACAATCAAAGCCTATTTCAATGAAAAAATATTGTGTAAATATTGGACTTCTCTTCACTTACAATATCTTTATCTTAGTATGACTTAGACATCTTGTATAACAAAAACTATGCAGAATTTCATAAACAAATAAAATATTAAATTTTTTATCCCCAAAATAGTCAAAACCCTTCTTGTACCTATTAGAACCATTTTTAAAGAACCAATCACAAACATTCCTCCCAAAACACTAAACATAACCATCTTTTAGTCAAAGAATCCAAATATTTACCCACAATTTGCAAAATCAACCAGCATACATGAAAAAATGAGCCGGCGGTTACAACCAACAGTTTACTGCTTGTGGAGCGAAATCAGAGCTGAAGCCATCTCGGGAGGGACCCCAAAATCCACGCACCAATCTGCTGTTTCCGGACTGTCAGGATGGTTTCCGGACTGTTTCCAGGCCCTGCCAACAGACGTCTTCGATGTACACTAAACCGGTGGATTGGTGCGTCATCGCAGGCCGTTTCTGCACATGGCATCCTGGTGAGCCTGCTCGTGTGAGTGCACTCCACGCATGCAACAGTTGCCGCACTTGTAGATATTGTTCCTGATCACGCGCGTCTCTCAACTAACTGAGCGTTAAGTTAGCCGTCACCGAAGAAGAACACCTGGTCTGCTGGTGGTGTGAGATGGCGGTGATTAACGTGTGAGGAATGTGTGTCGATGTTTCTGGGAGTCTGAAGGTCTGAATAGGCGACCTTGATTGTTGTGAGCCTTCCTGCTTTGTTGAGGATAAGGGGGCATGGAGAGTATGGAGAGCCTTGATCGAATCGTGGTGATGAGAGGAGTTGTGAAGGGAAGTTTGATTGGTGTACCATCTTGTAGGGCAGGCTTTAAGAAGTCGAGAGGTGGTTTTTTCTAGATAATTTCGATGGTGCACGAAGTGATAGCCTTCACGAAATATTGTTTCATTGTACTTCTGTTGACGCGACGTGGTACCATTCTTATGTTTCGTACTTGTCTTTTTCTTCCTGGATTGCCTGAGTCGTGAAGAGTACGATGTTAACTTGGGTAAAATGTGAATCAATAGTAATAGATTATGCATTGCAAGGGGATGAACTTTGACATCAGAATAAGGGTCGGACATGGGGTGACTGACAATGGCTTATACTCACTTGTAGCAGTGATGTCTTTTATGCTCAAATTGTCTGAGTTATGAAACGAACCATGTTTCGCTAATTTGCTAGAGTCGTGCAAAGTGTTACTGGACGTTGTTGTTTGTAAAAGCATTTTTGTTGAGAAAGGAGAGCTGCAGACTTTGTAGAAGTCCAATGTCCTTTCATTTGAAGTTTACACTGAAAAGCCCAAATGATGTATAGATTGGCAAATGCGATATTTACAACAAAGCATGGAGCAGCATTCCACGGCCATTTACATTGTGTCTGAATGTACCGGTGACCTTTCCATGGAGTCCCAAGTCATCCTCGCCTCACTGGTGAATTGATCAGACTCTTCCTCTTCCATCACAATGTGGTGCTTTCTCCATACTAAATAGAAGCAGCATGCGAAGCTTTGTTGCCGGTGATGCCAACGATCATATGGCTTAATAAGTTGAATGTATGGGTGAAGCTTGTACACACTAACCTGGCAAACCTACGCTGCTTAAGAACCAAGGACCGTTCTAGACTTCGGAAATGGCGTTTCTGAAAGCATGGTTCAGCTGGTGACAACCGTTGATGTTGGATAAGATTTGATTAGAACTGAATATTCCAAATATTGTAACTAACAATGTAGAAATCGGAAATGCATCATGAGCTCATGTCAACTCTTCACTCAAGTACTCCGGTCCTTCTGCATCAACTTGCAAAACTTTATTCATTTGTGTAGTTCGCAAAGGTTTACTACTACACAAATTCTGCGTTTGCAAAAACCTACCTGGCTAATCAAGGTCTATGATGGTTTCGTCATCCTCATCCCCATATGATCACAATGGATTCAACCATCGTGCCCTCCTATCAAGACGCAGCTTACACTATTGACAAACGCCGTTCCTGCCATTCAAAACCACATTCAACACATGTGAGTCACCCGCTAAAGGACATTGTCAAATCACCAAACTCAAGAATTACAACTTGAACCCAGTATGATTGAAGCACGCGTTGATCATAAGATTGCTCTGCAATAGATCTGCATACCTGCACGTGGCAGGGCCAGCGCCGTAACCCTGGGGCTTGGGGCACTTGTGCTTACACTTCCCACAGTTCTTGACGTCCTTGTTCAAGTTCACCTCGCACCCATTCTTCCCAATTTCCAAAATGCCGTCGCAGTTGGCATACCCCGGATGGCACTTTGCCCCGCACTTGCCCTTGGTGCAAAAAGTGTCGGCGTTCGGATAAGTCCCGCACTTGATGGCCGTACACTTATCCGTGTACGTGCACTTCCCTCCGACGCAGTTCACGAACTCATACGATTTAGGCTCGGCGCAGTTGCGCCCACACTTGCCACAGTTCGTAACATCACCCTCTAAAAGGTTTGCCTCACAACCGTCATTGAACTGGCCGTTGCAATCGGCGTATCCAGACTCGCAAATGAGCTTGCATGTCCCATTATCGCAGGTAGTATTGGTGGGACACAGAATTGCTGCACAACTGCTTGCATCGGTGGAGCCTTCAACAAAACCTGAACACAGGAGATAACAACGTCAGTCGATTGCACCAATCGCTAAACTTCACCTAAACCAGTTGATCGGCAATGACGGATAAGTTGTCACCTTCGAAGATCACTGCCACAACGGCAACGACCATGAGCACGGAGTATCGCCATTGCCGAAAGATCGTCATCTCTGTGCAGTGTAAACCACGAAGGAATCCAAAACGAATGTCAACTTCAGCTGTCCAAGCGACTCGGTGATAAGAGATGCAAATTCGAACGCAACAGTTATAAACACTAAGGATACGCCGCAAGACAACGCGTGAAGGCGCTAGCTGCTGACAGCCCTTGAAGCTTGAGATCAGGATAAATGATCAAAAAACGCCAAATGCAGGTGGAGACTGAGGCACGAAGAGTACTGTACTTATAGTACTAATTACTTCTAAGCTTGGCAGGGCCAGCACTGCGGTGGACTTTCATTGGGCAGATAGGCTTTTAGATTTGAGTACATGGATTTGAGTTGACTTAGGTGCAAGCCATGAATATCGAAATCTTCCCACAAGGATCTAGAGTGTCGCCAAGTCCACTTTTCGTCTTGTACCTGGGTGGTAATATTCACAGTTCAGGTAATATTACTGCGGTCTTTGCATCACACCAAGGTGATACCAGGGCATAACTTACATCTCGTGAAGCGGACAAGATTACTAGTCTTGCAAGACTGTCCATGCTCAACGTTCAAGTGTAACTTGACTTTCATCCTCTCGCGCGTCGCGTGTCGACGATCATGGAGTCATATCCATCATCTGGATCTGCGTGTCGAAAAAGAACTCCGGTGGACGTTCTCGGCAACTGCGATGTCAGCTTCTTCCAGCGCGATGGATCATGAGAATTCTGAACAAATATACAAGCTTTTAGTCAAGATGCTTACTTTCTTCAATCGTCACCAATGACCATAGAAGAAAAGATCCAGATCTTCCATGCACAGTGCCATGCCAGCGAAAAGATAAGCTATTGAACATGCATTGCTACAGGGTCTTGCAGATGGGAGATTGCAACTGGAGACGGTGCCTGTAGCACATGAGCATTTAGAGCAGGGAGACTAGAGGTCTATGGCAGGGCTTTGTGGATGAGTGAAGCTTGCTTTTCAGCGTCATTTACTCCCATGTACATACGACGACTTTGTAATTGGCTTTGGCCTTTTTGAAAGGGTATATTGCATCGTGATCAAAAACATGGTTCTGCAATGTTAACGTGATCCGATAAATCTTCTTTCATGCATGTTATTGTTTGGTATTACATGTCCATTGAGTTGCTACAGGGCCTTTGTGTTTACGGATATCTTGTTTAACCCCTAAAAGACAATTGTCCTAGAATGGGCGTTTTTGAAACTTGGGCATGTACCTACAGTTGCAATTTTAATTGTGATTTTATGAAAATTTTTATTGAAGGTAGACCATAACGAGAGCTACGTGTGGGTCTTTTTTATTTTCAATTCCGTCATCGGGATCAAAAGTTATGAAGGTTTAAGTGTCAAAAGCTGCTCGTTGGGCAGCTGCTGAAATTTTCTAAGCCACTGTGAATGCAGCAAATTCTGCCCAAAATTGTGAAAATCTGCGAAAATCTGCCCAAAGATGAAACTTTGAAATTCCACCAAAAATTGAGATTTTAATAATTTTCAAAAATAATTTTTTTAATTATAGATAAGGCAGTAGCGCATGTTTCCACCGTTCGGATTTTCAATCCAAGAATTTTTCATATGCTATTTTATTGTCAAAAAACGGCCTTTGTATGTGAATTTCAGCTTACCCCCTAGCGGAAAATGATTTTTTTGGAAACCTTCCACACTTTTTTTTAATATGATATTTTTTGGACATGTACCCAACTCACTTAGGAACAATAATATGTAGAGACTCATTCCATATCTACTTCAAAAAATGGTTTTTTGGGCCTTCAAAACTCTACTGTCCCCTTTTTTCGCAGGGAAAAAAAACTTGTTTTTCTACTTTGAATGTTACGATCTTGCAATTGGTGAGGAATGAGTGTGTGAGATTTGGTGGACATGTAAACATAAAAGTTAGCTACAAGATCTTATGGTTAGATGTACTAAAAAAGACTCCAAGTTTGCAAAATCCACCTTGCTTTGAAGAGGGGTTGTTTTGAGGCAGTTTTGATGAAAAATACCCTCGGAACTTTAGGGGTTAAACTCTAAAGTCAAGAGAAACCCGAACCTGGTCATTTAAAAATGTTGTTTTTTGCATAACTTCCTTTGAGAGATTTCCTCATATATCCCAACGTACTTCCCATTGCGGAATTCCTTCCAAGAAGCCCTCCCAGATTTTCCAGCCGAATTCCCCCCACGGGATATAACCCGCCCTGCAGCCTGCAGAAAAACCTGGGCATGTGATTTTTTTTACTCAAAGAGAATTCAATACTGCCTACTTGGTGTATCCCGCTCAGGAGTCAAAATTTCTGTAGTGAGATTTGAACCTACGCCGTTACGAAGACCTTTCCCGAGATACCAAGTAGCCATTTAAGCTTAAATTGAAAAAAACATCCTCTAAAGACATAAGGGGGCCCCAAATGAAGAAATTAAAACTTTGGAAAAGTTTATTTTCATGATTTAGAATTAGTGGTCAAATTAAGTTTCAATTGAAGAAGTTCTTTTTACGAAGATGCGTGTAAGATACCTTGTTACACCCTAAAAAGTGACTAAAATACTCAAAAACTACACCAAAATGTTCATAATCAGCTTTGAGTTTTAAAAAACAGTACATTTCATATTCACTTTCTAGTGATCACACATTGCACTTATTGGTCCACTTTACCGTGTTTTCATAGTACACTAATTGGATGGCTCTTAACAAGATCTTTACTTTCATCAAACTTATCAAAATTTGATTGACATTGTCATTCCAAACCAAGCAAGAGGTATTAATTATTTTGCTAGTCAGTTGGACAAGCTCATCATGTAGACTTCCAAAAGATGATTATTAAGCCTTTGGACCCCATATTGCTAGAAAAGTGGTTGTAAAACTATAGAAGGGTGCACATTTGAAACCAAAACTAAAGAAGCAAATATAAATTGTATTTACTACCTTCTTGGTGGTCTCTAAACTCAAGGAAAACTAATTTTGTTGTCATTCCTTCCTTGAAAATTAGTTTTCCTTGAGTTTAGAAACCATCTAAGCTCTTACACACCGAATGTAAGGCCCTCGTTACACTAGAAAGTAGAAGTCATGGAAAAAATTAGCCAAAGGCCATCAAAAGTCTTAAGAAGTCCAACTCCAAATTTGACATCCTTTAGATATAGTGTAAAGTGAGAGGGGGCCTAAAAACAATGTGCTGGATTTTTTATTACATTTTCTAATATAGAGATATGAAAAATTCTTTAAAAAATGAAAAAATGATTGGCTATGAGAATTTTGGCCAAATAACCTCCCAGATTTTTAGTGAGGCCTACCTCTTGAGGTGAGCTTGATTAAAAATCCGGAGGTCTTAAAAAATGTGCCCTTTTGGTGCTACCAAGGACAAAAGTGCTGTTTATGTCATTTTTTCATCGATTCGTCCTTTGGACTGAAATTTTGGGTGTAAAGTGACATTTCTTCGTACTCTTAATTTCTAGGCATGTCATTGGCTAAAAATTCTTTTCTCACGGCCTTTCACATGTAGCGTGAAAGGGGCCTAATAAGTCCACCAAGTCCTTCCGTGTCTCCCAACTATTTGAAGTAAAAATAATAATACAATAAAGCAAAACTCATGGTATCTTTTTAAAACAGAAGGTGACTTTAAGGATGACTCTGTTGTCCTATCATTATAATCCTGAAACTATACAAGTCGAATCAAACACACAAGGGCTTGTTGCACGTTCCCCTGGACATTCTCTCTGCTCACTGGATTTATGAATATTTTTTGCAAGATTTCTTGGTAAACTCACCAGCCAACACGCTCCAAAAATGACGGAATCCGGTGCTTCCACCTTAGTCCAAAGTGTAAAACCATTGCTAGCCAAATAGTTTTAGAGCTGTTATTCTCAGGACCTCGATGTTGAAACTAGTGTATCGATGTTCGTGAATATTGAAATCATGGTTGAAACATTTCACTTGGGACAAGCCACTTGAACTCCTAGACCTACAGAAGTGCAACTCTTAATAACAAATGTCCATCAAGAAGTTCGGCATAAAATGAAAAATTACTACAAATGCCAATTGCACCGACCAGCGAGAAGCACTCCAGCATGAGCACGAAAATTGAACCGCACAAAGCTCACAATCGACAACTCCTCGCACACACTCAATCCTCTCTACATCAACTCCTAAAAAACAAAACCTCAATCTCTCTACATACAACTACTAGCTGACCCAATAGTAGATTCGCTTGTCCACCTGTACGCCGATTATGAAAGTAGAACAACATCTTCCTGTTTTTCTGTAAGTGAAGCATCTTCGTGCTTTTATTGAGGTGGAACAGCATCCTCCTGCCCCACTGTAGGTTGAACGATATTCTCCTGTTTTTCTGTAGTTGTAACATCTTCATTTCTCTCTGAAAGTGGAGCAGCATCTTCCACACGTATTTTCTGAAAGTGGAACAACATCTTCACACCAGGTATTTCCATGCCCTTCTTATCGTAAAGTTGCACGCATCGGTAGCCGTCTCTGATTTCATGGATTGGAAGGCACGTCTGGCCTTCAAACTCATCTTGACTTTCTTCGTCGTGATCTCTGACTTCGAGACGCAGCAGTGCTAGTTCAGGCACTTTCAGTTTAAACACGTGCTCCTCGTTCCAGTGGGGAACCCATGTGTCATCTACCACCGAGGTTTTCCACTTTTGCACATCAGCAGGCACTCCGGAGACAAGCACCTGCCAGTTCAATTCCAGTATTTCCATGAGCATATCGTCAGGACTACAAGGAATGATTCCTTAGGTTTAACGGCTCTGGTGGACTATGGGTTAGCGTTCCAGCACTCCCAATTTTGCTATCCCCACGCTCGAAGGTCATCAAGTCAACAGCTCCTAACGTAAGATATGCAAGAATCTCTCCACACTTACAGCATTCCAATCATACTACAATGTCTATAGTCAGAAATAAAACTAAAATGCACCGACATCTATGATTGACACGAGGAGATTGGAAAGAGGACTGTCTAAAATGATCTACCCTACATTACAATAAAAATTGTGGGAACATAACACAAAAGAAAGCGTTAAACAACAGTCTCACCCTGGTGAAGAAATCGGGTGGTGAGAAAAGGTCAAAATGCCGTTTTCCAAACGCTTTATCCCAGCCCAAGGTCATCATCGCCTTCACCTGTAATAATTCAGTTCACTTGAAACTTGAGTTCGTGATCAACTCTTGGCAGTAATATAATGAAGTACCAGAAGCTTAACTCAGAATCGTTGATAAGTATTTTCTGTGCGTTATTTCAGCTAACTCACTCCTCTCTAAATAAGGCTAGATTCAAGGTTCTTGGTAGAATGGTTGAGAAAAACTCACCTTAAATTTTATCTCCGGTTGCTTAAACTTCAAAGGATTAAAAACTTCGCCAGTAGGCGAATTTTCCAAGAGAAATTTTGGTTTTAAAATATATCCGCAACCCCCATTTCCCCTGAACTTGCCATGCGCTTGCCAAAGCTCTTTGCCTAAACCCTGGAACACATCAAAATACACTTTCAAAATAGTCAGAACCTTGAGGTAGAATATGCTCACCAAATGAATAAATAACTAGAGTACAGCCAGTAACCAGTTGTCACTGTGAATTCCTGACACTGTAAACAGAGTAAAAGGATCTTACCTGCATGTTCTGGGCCACCATTTGAGCTCCATGGTTCCAAGCCATAATAGGGTTGTAGTTGGACGAGTCTACTCGAGAGCCAGCAGGGTACACACGTAAAATGTTCCGCTGAGTGAATCTGGCAAAAAAAAAAAGAAATCGTTTAACAAAGTGGTGGTGTTCAAAAATACTTCACGTTACTTCAATACGGACCATATACATAGGGAAACGAGGTGATTCAGCTTCTTCAGAAGACCGATCGTGCCATCTCTGAAAATAAATTCAGGTAAAAACGAGTAGTACATCATGAAAAGTCCCTACTATGAAACATTTCTAATATGAGAAGAAAAATTGCCTTACTTGACTACTTCTTCGGGAAATTCTTCACAGACGTCTTTGAGCTTCGACTCTGCGAGACTGATCCGTTTCACAGTCTCTTCAACTTTCAGCCGATCTTTTGTTGAAGTTCCCTTGACGGGCTTCACTTGTCGGATAGTAATTAGACGAGCATAGTGGGGATTTTTCTTAGAATCATCATCATCGCTTCCGCTGTCCTCTGCGGCCACTTGCTTAGGAGAGGGACTTGTTGGGTCGGACATTGCAGCTCCTGGTACATCCTAAATATGACAAAGAGAAAGACTCTTCAGCTTCTTCAAAGGACTACAATCTAAGACATAACAAGGAAATCAATAAGTTACCAAATATAAAAACCAAAGGGCCTTTGGAAATACCTCGCTGACTTGTAGGGTTGCAACCTTGTCGCTTAAACCCTCATGCTTAACTGGAGCTTTTGATATTTTCTGCTCCGCATCTTCTTTCTCGAGCTCCTTCACCAGACCTTTATCTTTCAACGCCGTCTTCGCAGCAGCTGATGCTTCAAGGTATTCTTTCGGGGGTTTTGTGGATACAATGATTCGCTTCTTCAATGACTCCGGCGAGGGAAATTCAGTTAATGGATCGGATGTTTTTGGATAGAACAGAGATTCTCCCAAGATTCGTGTCAACATCTGTGCAGGCTCAACGACAAAATTAGGTCATTATATGAAATAAACAAATAATGAAAAACAAAGATGCTCGTGAAATTGGGACTCTCTGATCGGAACACAACAATGTAGACGACTTCTCTTGAATCCATTTCATATCCAGGAACTGAGGAACCAGAAAGACACTGATAATACGATTGACGTCCTAAAAATGTTTTCAGTTGACAAGCCACATCACGAACCTCTGCAGCTTTGGCTTGCAAATCGCTTGTAAGATGATCCTCAAGGGTGACACACACTGGATATTCCGAAGAGGAAAATGCCTTCTCCTTGATAGCTATTAAGCATTTCTCCAAAGACACCGGATTCGTAAGTGTGCTGCACGAAACATTAATCAGGAACAAGCTCATTAAACCAGCAGCATATCCAGTCGAGAAATTCAGACCTTCCTCAACAGGAAAACAGGGTGCTCATTGTTGGTCTACTGCAAAGCATTTCGTACTGAGTACCGTAGCACCTACTGGTGATACATGACACAGGACCAATGCTGCATTTGCAATACAATTAAACAAACCCTGGAAAAGCAACCACCCATCATAAAAATACATAAAATCAAAATCAAAAGCACCTCGAGATCAAACGGACAGAACACATACTTTCCATGGGTGACCTTGACGCCTCCTTTATCATCAGGCCACAAATCCAACTCCACCACCCGTACGCCGCGTTGCAGAGCCGCTCTAATAGGCTCGTCGCTGCTGTCGCTGCTGAGCTGGTTGCCCGTCAAGTACGAGTTATGCCCGGTGAATATCCAGTAGTGCGGTAACGGCTGAGTCATATCATGATACACCTGCCCAGCCCAACAATGCAACGGTCCATCAAACGACCAAATCTCCCCGCAAATGCAACAAGCGTACGAAAACACAATCATCCCAAAAAAGGACACTCCATCGACTGCACCCCCAAGTCCACAAAAAAAAAATAGGTTAACCAAACCAAACCAAACGCAAGTGTACAAGAAAGAAGCCAAAACGCAAGTGCGTAAGAGAGGAACCAAGAGCCTTACCTCAGTCGGGAGGCACGAATTATGCTTGGGACTGAGCAAATAGTTGACAAAATCGCTGTGGGAGAAATCTGAGCTAGACAGAACTTTGGAGAAGATGCTCAAATGCGCGCTATTCTCCTTGCGGATTCGCTCCATCAACCGCTTGACGTCCTCCAATGTGGACGTGCTGTCCCCCTGCTCCGTCTGCAGGAACTTGAGCAGCCCGTCGGCGCCCATCTTCCCGTCTTTACTGAACCGGCCGAAGATCTCCACCGAGAGGTCCTGCCCCATGTCCCCCTTGAGCGGCTTCCGCCGCCGCAGCATTGTGCACATCTTGCCAACCCACCCACAACGCTCCCCAATCTTGTCCTCAACCTCACAACCCCAAGCCCCAACTCCACCTCCAACTCCTAAACCCAATACCCCAAATTCACCCCAAATTCACCGCAATTCCAACTCCAATCACAGAAACACCATCAAAATACCATCAACTCCTGATACAACATGCTACAGACACCAGATGCTGCGCTTCCCAGATGTGATCTGATTTATGCTCGGTGATGTGAAAAGATGTGATCTCCCGGAATATGCATCCAGAATGTAGAAGAACGCGCAGCACGCGTCCTGAGACTCCGGACGACGGAACCTCGCACAGATTTCGAAATGCGGCAGGCTGGTCGATCAGGTGGGAGACGCAAAGTAGGGGCGCAAAGTGGGGGCCAATGCCAGCAGATGAAAATGCTTATTTAAACCTAGACTTTACTTATTTACGCTCTCTCCACACGCACTTTGTCATGTCCAAAACCCAGCACCTCGTGTTGCCCCGGTGCCGGTGGGCCCTTCTTTCACTGGATAACGGTGCCTATTTACGGATAAGTTAATGTTCTACAGTTCGATGTCGTCGTCACGGAGAAGAATCCTTGAATGCTGTGCTCGTTCACTGCGAGATTGAGGTCGGTGGTCTCACCGAAGTCTAGCGCTCGCTCGGGAGCTTCAAGTGCAGTGCATGGCAAACATCAACACAACGATTTTCTCTCTCTCTTTGCAGCAAGTCGTGATGAAACTATGAATAACAAGCAATTAAGTTCATATTGCACAAATCTTATCCACTATCACATTGAGCACTTCTCTTCAAGCTGGGAAAGAGAAGAGCATGCCAAGGTTCGACATGAATAAAAGGAAGGTCCACTGATTATCCACGACACGACCATTCTCAATACAATTCGTTATGAATTCTTTCACGAGACTCTCACAGTCCGGCAGTACAGAATTACATATATAGGCGAAGAAGGTTTACAATATTATGACAACCTTGGAAGTGTCTGCATACAAAAAGTTTATCCTCCGGAACAAAAAACTTGGTAGATTAACTGTGCTTCAAGCTGTCCATAGGCATGGCAATATGAAGAAAATGCCACTGATCTTCCACAGTTTCAAACACGATACCTCCATAGCTAGCATGCGCTAGCTTGGGCAGTTTGGGTTGAGATTGTGAACTCCACAAGGCAGCTGGCATGATGATGATGCTGGAAGTTCAGTTGAGAGATTGAAGCAATCATGGTTCCGAAATCAGGAATGGCGTGTATCCCACCGATTGCAGCTCACAATTGGCAACAGGATGATGATGCTCCATATTCCCAGACTTTCTTCATGTGGCATATTATCAGCATATGGAAGCTAGCGCATCTGCATGAATAAACCATGAAGAAATTAGTCCCGGAGACCAAAAAAAAAAACAACCAGATAAATCTTCACCAAAAAGAGGGTATTGCTATATGATTCAGGTGGATGATTTTTTATTTTTTTTGGGTTGAAGCGCTTATAATTAACATCATGTCTGTATGTATATGCTAATTGCCACATTTCCATTCAAGTTAGTATGCAAATGTTATGAGACATTTGACCGAATTGAGATTATGACGGGTCCATGTGAGAGGCTCAGAGCGGTGATAATTGTAGGAGTTTTGAGTTTCATTTTGAGTTTCTTAGATTTTTAGAGGCTTAAACCAAAAATATATATATTATATATTAATAAAAGTGAGTTTATAAATCAATGATTTCATTTTGCCATTTTGTGGGTAGTAGGGTACTGTTAGGCTGGGTCTTAAGCATGGAGAAGTGAGATATCCCAAAGTATTTCCTAGGGAACCGAGGATTACCCACGGTATAGGGGCTCGTAACAGACTCAGTGGAACTTGGGGTGAGGTTTAGTAAGGTCAGGAGAGGTTTACAACCTTACCCAGTAATAACCCCAGGGTCCTAGGTAGCCAAGGTCGGTCCTAAAGAAAGGCCGTGGGGCTTCGGGACAGTAGCAACCCCGTTTCCACGTATCCTTCTTATAGCCTTCAGTTTACACGTAAGAGGGGTCAGAGGAGAATTCTAAACGATGCCTAAGGGTGCACAAGTATCAGAGACGAGGAGTGCAGTGCAGCAAGAGCAGGATTGGTAATCGAGTACAGGCAAGGGAGAGACGACACAGGACTAGGAGAGTAAAGTAGGAACACCAAGGAGCAGCAAGGGAATAAAGAGCACCAAGAGTCAGCCAAGCATTACAAAGAAATTACTTAGCATAGATCAAGTCTGTATTAGCAAAAGAGGGGACGGCTGAGTTCAGCTCGAGAGCTTGAGTCCAGTCCTAATACAAAGTTCAGAGAGAGCGAGCCACTGTTCCCCTACCCCCTCTTATACTAAGGCTATCTACCAGTTTTACTACAGTCTACTGGCAGTGCCGCCGTTGATTCTAATGCCTGGCTACCATGATCGCTACTTACTGTCCCCCTGACTCCCATGTTACCTTGGCCGGTAACATTTTGCCCTCCGTTGTAGAGTGCAATCCGTCCTCGGATCGCTTGGTTTAGCCACGGGTTCTTCGATGTGCGGGTCTTCTGTCTGGTCGAGTTGCTTCGCGAGGTACCTGCATCTGCTTCCTGGGAGGGGCTTGGCCACCGTGGAGGGTCGCTATGGCTGCAGCAACACCCCTGTGTATTAGGTTGTGCTTGGAGCGTGAGGTGATAGCATGCTGGTAGACATCATAAACAGTCTTACCCAGTATCTTGTTACAAGCGGGGCACTGGACTTGATCGGATTCCGGGTTACTATATATGGCGACTAAGTCAGCATTATTTAGAAAATATTTTCGGACTTCGCTAATAGCTAGATCCAGTTCTTCTTCTGCCTCACTCTCGTCGCTGGCCTGTACCTCTAGGTTGTGTTCCTCCTCAATCTTTTTAAGAGCATCTTTATGGAATTTAAAAGGTTTAGGTCGGAAGGGTACCGTGGGCTGTCTTGGAGAACATTGGAGCTGTGGCATCCTTGGTGATAGCTGGGGCGGGGCCGGTCTTGGAGAGTGTTGGGGGGTCTCTTCAATGTCTGTTAAGTGGTCGGGGATGTCCACGCGCTCCTCGGGATTGCCTGGTTCTCCTTGATGGTCCTGTTCGGCGTGTGCAAAACCCTGGCCAGGCGCAGAGACCATGGGGTACCAAGAGGGGCCCGAGCTAGAGCCGGGATCCAGGACAACCTCTGCGGGTGGAGAGACTTCGGGGAGTGTTTGGGGGGTGATGGACATGGGTAAGGATGTCCCCAGTGTCTCGCACATGAGATCCATATCCATGTCCGTTGTCTCCCAATCATGCTCCGATTGCTCCAAATCCAAAGCGGCGAGGGTGCTGTCGATGCAGTGATTCAGGTACTCCATGGGCGGGGCATCAGTTACTGGCGGGTGACTTCGGAGAAATTGAAATGCGCATGTTGCTATCATGTTGGCCGCGTTGTGTACCCACCCCGCTTTGTTGGCCTCAAATGTCTCCTGGGCCTGTTCCACGGCGATGCGGTCTTGCTGCAGCCGGCTAAGTGCCTCAGGGTTGATGGAGGGTACACCCGAGGTCTGCTTTAGTGCGGTGTTGTCGGCAACCAGGGCCTTGCAACGAGCACGAGCTTCAGCACTCTGAGCCTCCAAGGTTTTAGTGCGGTCCACCAAAATGGTCTTCTCCTTGGTAAGTGTGTCAACATGCTCCTGGGTCGCAGTCAACTCATTTTCCAAGTTCTTCACGTGTTCCCTGAGGTTGTGGAGAGTCTGCTTTGTCTCCTCATTCTGCTGATGGTGCTCCAGTTGAGCTGCGGCTAAGCGTTTCTCAGCCTGTATCTGGGCTGCTTGGATAGTCTCGGTGGCCTTGCGTCTAAGGCGATCCTCGAAGTCCTTGTGAGCCGAGGTCAAGGCGCGATGCTCCTGTTCTGCCCCATGAACGAACTGAAACATAGCCTCCATGCAGTCCGCCACAGCCGTGCGCTTGGCATGGAATTCCATGGTGTGCGGTCCCCAAGTTGATGGTGTAGCGATGTCCTGCGCTGGCGATGGTGAGATCAGTCGGGGTCGTTTGCTGGGCCCTGGCGGTGTGGAGCTCTGAGCTGCTGCCGCAGCAATCTCACGCTGGACGTCGAGAAATGTCCCCATGATCGGTGGCTGGTTATTCCGCTTGTGAAAAGAAAGAAAGTGCGTAATGTAGGCCGAGAGAAAAGGTCCAATGGGGCTTGAATAAACCGGATTTCTACGGTAGCCGCGCAATTGAACCTTAAAATTCTCTTCCAACAACAACCCCCAATTAATCTGTTCGCCCTTGTCTGCCAGTAGGAGGAGACTGAGCTGTGCGGGCAGAATCTCGTTACAGTTATTCTGGAAGTAGACCTGGCTGAGCAGTCCGCGCATCCTTGCAAACCATGGATCCTTCAGAACTTGACCAAGCACAAAAATGTCATACCTGCCGTCTTTCTTGGCGATGTTGGCGTAGGGCGTGAGATCTGGTTCGGGCTGTGTACACTCAGGGCTCCACTCCGTGGCGCCGAGGCCATACCACCCAAAAAACTTATGCAAATACCTACTGGAATACTGTACTAGGACTCCTTCAACTATGCCGGATGGGAACTGCTCATCCTCTGGTTGCTGCTGATTAGAGGTAACGAATTCACGACAATGCTGGATGTTTACCTTGCCTTCCAAGAGAGTGTAGTACCTGCCCAATCCGGTCTTCTGTGTCCAAGTCAGGTCCGGCTGTCGCTTCCATTCCATGATCTGTCGTGGGACGAAGAAGGGCGGAGGATGCTTCTTGCTCGCCATGGTCGCCCTGGTGGACTGACTCACTACTGTACGATGGTGTAGGGAAATGTGAAGAGGAGGCGATGGCGGGGAGAGATGGCGGGAGCAGAAGGGAGGGGCAGTATGTGGAGCTGGAGAGACTCGCGCTGGCGCAACAGGGAAGTGCAGGGGACGTCCAGGCTGCCTTGGGAGAAGTGGGCTACCCAAGGGACCCGAGGAAGACGATTTGAGATGTTTTGGGCATGGTGTGACTGGGTGGGTGGGATGTAGACAGAGGGGGCTGCGCCTTGGCGGCTGGAGATGGAAGTGACCGCCTAGCGAGAAGGGTGGCGGCGGTGGCCTACTGTTGCGGGGCCTATGGCTGATCCCGGGTGTCCCTGGGCTATGATGACTTTGATGGTCAGTGTGGCCTAGATCCACTCGAATGTGGCTGACATGGATTTCAGGGAGTATCGATGTCACCTCATGAGTTGTTTTTTGTGAATTTTGGCTGTTATGGAGTCCCATGGATGTTAAAGCTCGGCTGATGCGCTCTTGTGTTGTGGTATATACTTGGATAGCATTGTCATTGGGTAGTATGGTGTCTGCGCCAGAATCTTCCCTTGTTGTTGGAGGGACTGGGTCTGTTGTGGCCTGGAGGGCTTCTTGGGCCTCGTTTGCCAAGGTTTGATTGATATCACCCAAGGTAAGTACAGGGAAAGTAATCGGGTTCGTGGAGTGATACTGTTTTAGTTTTGTAGTGTTGACTATGGTTCCTTGGGGGTCATAATTATCACGGTTAACTAAGAGTACTGTGTTATTTGGAAGTACAAGCTGAACCCGATAGGGGCCATTCCAGATCGATTCAAATTTTGTTTTTCTGAGCTTGGGATCCCGGGGGCACCACAAAACTAGATCCCCCTTTTGAAAGAGCCGAGGAGGCCTTGACGCTTGGAAGTATTTGGCGGTTAGTTCCTGCTTGCTTGTGATATTTTTCATGGCTAGGGCCCTGACCTCTTCTAGATGGTGTATGTCATGGAGTCGGGCAGCTAGAACCCGATGTGGGCTATAGTCCCTGGGTTGCAAGGAACTAAAAGTTGGTGCAATGTACTCAGTAGGTAATAAGGGTTGGGTGCCATAAACCAGTTCAAACGGGCTGGACTGCGTGGCACTCTTGGTGGCTACCCTGTAGGCCCAGAGTGCGGCTGATAAGCAATCATCCCAATCTGCTTGGTTGGCATGGACAAATCTGCGAAGCATATTGATTAGTGTCTTATTAGTTGATTCGGCTTGTCCATTTCCCTGGGGGTAGTATACCGTGCTGGTGCGGTGTTTGATTATGTGATTGTCCAGAAGATCTTCAATAACTGCATTTACAAAATGTGAACCTTGGTCCGACACGATTTCCAAGGGGCAACCAAAACGTGTAATAATATTCTCGTATATAAACGTAGCAGTGACCACAGCGATATTGTTCCGGAGGGGTCGAGCCTCGACCCATTTCGTGGTATAATCTGTGGCTGCAAGGATGTATTTGTACCCTTGGCGTGTGGCTGGGCGGATAGGTCCCACAAAATCTAAGCCCCAGCGTTGGAAAGGGCCAAGTGGGGTTATGGATTTCAAGGGCACGCGTCCCTGGTGCTGGAAGTTTGTAGTTGAAACTTGGCAGGCATGGCAGTTTTTAATGTATGTGTAGACATCTTTGTATAGTGTGGGCCACCAATATTTGGCAGTAAGTATTTTTTTAATGGTGGTCTCGGGTCCTTGGTGTCCTCCTGCAGGGCCATTGTGAAGTGCAGCGATAATGGACTCTTGTTGGGATGCCGGTATACATAACCGAAGTTCCTGGTCAGGACCTTGGCGATATAATTGGCTCTGCACCATGGTGTAGGGGAGTGTGGTTCGAACGAAGCTGATTTTCTTGGTACCAGTCAGCCCTGAGGGAATGGTTCCCTGGGTTAAGTAACGCATTATATCCGTACGCCAATCACCCTGGGGATCCATGGTTATACTGGCCGTTTGAAGGTACGGCTCATTGAAGGAGTCGTCGATGCCTTCCTCGGTTGCCTGGGAGTCCCTGGATAGATAATCTGCTACAACGTGTCTTTTACCGGGGACATAGACTACTTCGAAATCGTATTCCAGGAGTATCATGATCCATCGAGCTACGCGGCCTGTGACCAAAGGCTGGTTGACCAGGTATGAGAGGCTGTGATGGTCTACCATGAATCTAAATTTGTTGCCTAGTAAGTAATGTCTAAATTTTTTAACTGCATAAATCATGGCTAGTGCCTCTCGTTCCGTGGTTGAATAATTTCGTTCGGCTTGGTTTAGTAGGCGGCTTGCATAGGCTACGGGTTGGTCATATTTTCCTTGTAAGTTTTGGGCCAACATGACTCCCACGGCAATATTGGATGCATCAGTGTGCACATGGAACGGTTTGGTCCAATCTGGGGCAATTAGAATAGGAGCCCTAGAGTAAGCTTCCTTGATTTTTTCCAGGGCAGTCTGAGCAGCTGGGGTCCAGTCCTTGGGATAAGTATATCCTGCATGGTTTAATGCTGTGATAGGAGCGGTAATGTGAGCCAATTTTTCGATGTAGATCCTGTTAAATTGGGATAGTCCTAGGAGTCTTTGTACACCCTTCTGATTTGTGGGAGGGGTCATGTTTAGGATGTCTTGGATTTTTTCAGGGTCTGGAAGTTTGCCATACTTACATACTATGTACCCCAAGATGACTCCTGCGAAAAATAGGAACATACATTTTTCTGCATTTAGACTTACACCATTTGCCCTGCAGGCCTGGAATATTTGTCTGAGGTGGGAAACGTGTTCTTCCATGCGACCATAGACTGTCCCATCATCCAAATATATGCGAAAAAACCTTTTGAGGTACGGTCTGAAAATTAGTTCCATAACTCTTTGGAATGTCATGGGGGCATTTTTGGCACCAAAAGGCATTCTTTCGAATTGATATGGACCCCATTCCGTGGAAAATGCAGTTTTACCCTTATCTTGCTCGGCCATGGCTACCTGGTAGTATCCTGAAAAACAATCTAGGAATGAATACATCTCATGGCCAGCTACCTCGTCTATGATCTCTTCCATGTAGGGTAAGGGGTAGTGATCTTTTTTGGTGGCGGCATTGAGTTTTCGGAAATCCACACAAATTCTTAGTGTGCCATTTTTCTTAGGAATGATTACCATGGGTGACAACCAAGGTGCTGAATCGACAGGAGATATAAATTTCGCCTGTAATAATTTGTCCAATTCTGCTTTCACCCTGATAGTATAGTTGGGGTTCATCCTGTACCTTCTCTGTTGTACCGGGGTTGCACCTGGGACCAAGTCAATAGTGTGTTCAGCTATAGTGCGTGGAATTCCCTGTAAATCTTCATGTCCCCATGCAAAAATATCATGGTATTCATGGAAGAGTGCAATAGCGGCCTGTTTCACAGGACTAGGGGCGTCTGCGTTAATTTTGATGTATTGTGGTTTTTCTGGGGTTCCCAAATTTACTAGCTCCACTCGTTCCTTGGCGCCGTGGGTCCATCCAGTGATGACTTCTTTCTGTAGTGCTTGGGATGCAGGGATGGCATTAATGGTGACATTTTCCCTGACTTCCTCGGAGAAGTGTTCTGGGATATCCATTTTGTCTTGTTCGGCTACCAGGCTAGCCAGATGTATCTCAGCTAGAGGGATTAGATCGGGGTGAGCTTGAAATACCAAGGCTTCCTGTTCCGGGGAGAGACCTTTAATCCAATTTGTTCCTGCTTTATGTCTAATTTGATCCGCTTTTGCCCTTGTGATGCAGCTGTCCACTGGGATGACCATGGTCTGGTTTTGGCGTTGTATCCGAATTTGGTTCCTTGACCAATCATGGATGGCGCTCATGTCACGAAGCCAAGGGCGTCCAAGGATGATAGGGAAGCTACTACTATCTGGCATATCAATCACTACAAATGTGGCCGGGGTAGACACTCCATGGGTAGTAATTGGTACTGCACTTAGTATGCCCAGCGGGGTTACTGGAGCATCATTTGCCATGCGCAGTATGAACTGAGCCTGCTTAGGTGGGGGCAATCCCAAGTATTCCCGGAGATGGTTACTCATTACGTTAACGCCGGAGCCACCATCCACCAGCACATTGCCAAGTTCATGGTTTCCCAGCTGCAGATGAATGACAGCAGCGTCTGGGTCCAGAGTGGTAGAATTAACCTCAATGACTGTTTGGTCATTAATGTTTTCTGGCTTCTGGCGTCGCTTCTGCCTGGTTGGAAAGCATCTACATTTACCTCCTCGGGAAACATGGCAGCCGCAGTTGGCCTTGGTCGCCGAGTGTCTTCTGGGCGGCTATTTCCGGAAGCGAACCAACACCGTCCACTGTGGGTTTTTCCACAGGTAGCGCACGGTGTTAAAATGGATCGGGCCTCGGGGCGAAAATTTGGCAAAGGTAACAAGGGTGCCTGGATTTTTTGTAAGGCTCCAAGTTCCCTGCTGATATCATTCGCGGCTGTGAGGATATCTTGGAGTGTTTTGACACCTCGGATAACGATCCCTTGTTGAATCCATGGAAGCAATCCTTTTTTGAACCATTCACACAAATAATCCTCCTCAGGTCGTTGGCTTAGTTTATCTGCTAATTGTTTGAACCTGTCATAGAATTTATCTACGGGCTCGTTTCTGTCTTGGGAGATACTGCCTAAGGCACGCAATATTTCAGAGCTTGTTTTGAGTTTTCTAAATTTTTGTAAAAAACTACGCTCCATATCGTCCCAGGTTGCATTCATATGATCGGTTTCAAAATCAATGTACCAGTTAATGTGATTCCCTTGGAGAGTCGTCCCAAAAATGTTTTGCAAGTCTGCCGGGTTATTAATTCCGTTGGTGCGTGCAATAACCTTGAATCGGCGTATATGCCAATCAGGATCTCCTGATTCATCAAAAACAGGGTAGGGAATCTTGGGCAACTTGGCTTGTCTTTCATGGTCGCTGCCAGTGGTGGTTGCAGTGAGGTTTCCCCTGGGTAGAGTAGCTGACCGAAGCGGTTCTACCGGAGCCTCGGAGGTCTGGGGGTATACTTGGTTGGCTCCCAGAGTTCGGCTGTCTTGTAAGGTCTGGTACTGATTGCTAAGCAGTTCAATCTTAGCATTGGTTTCGTCATTTTTGGCGACTAGGTCAGTCATTTGTTGTTTCATCCATTGTAGGAATTCTTTTGTGACATCTGGGTCATCTTGTTGGGCAGTTTCTTCTGCCTCGGAATTTCTTTCTGAGGTGACTTTTCTGGGTGGCATGGTGTTGTACTAAGAAAGACTGGGAAGCTTGGGTGTTATCTCAACATTCCATCCCCAGCATGGTCGCCAAAATGTTAGGCTGGGTCTTAAGCATGGAGAAGTGAGATATCCCAAAGTATTTCCTAGGGAACCGAGGATTACCCACGGTATAGGGGCTCGTAACAGACTCAGTGGAACTTGGGGTGAGGTTTAGTAAGGTCAGGAGAGGTTTACAACCTTACCCAGTAATAACCCCAGGGTCCTAGGTAGCCAAGGTCGGTCCTAAAGAAAGGCCGTGGGGCTTCGGGACAGTAGCAACCCCGTTTCCACGTATCCTTCTTATAGCCTTCAGTTTACACGTAAGAGGGGTCAGAGGAGAATTCTAAACGATGCCTAAGGGTGCACAAGTATCAGAGACGAGGAGTGCAGTGCAGCAAGAGCAGGATTGGTAATCGAGTACAGGCAAGGGAGAGACGACACAGGACTAGGAGAGTAAAGTAGGAACACCAAGGAGCAGCAAGGGAATAAAGAGCACCAAGAGTCAGCCAAGCATTACAAAGAAATTACTTAGCATAGATCAAGTCTGTATTAGCAAAAGAGGGGACGGCTGAGTTCAGCTCGAGAGCTTGAGTCCAGTCCTAATACAAAGTTCAGAGAGAGCGAGCCACTGTTCCCCTACCCCCTCTTATACTAAGGCTATCTACCAGTTTTACTACAGTCTACTGGCAGTGCCGCCGTTGATTCTAATGCCTGGCTACCATGATCGCTACTTACTGTCCCCCTGACTCCCATGTTACCTTGGCCGGTAACAGGTACTAATATTTGATTTCAAGTGTAATGCGTATTTTCCCAGGTTATGGGTGTTGCCTCTATCCATTGATTTCTATATTGAGTATGAGCCCAACTTTTATTAACAAAAGCTACCCTACTCTGAAATCTTTTGCTGATAAAAAATTCATATCAAATCTGAGCGTGCCATGGCTAAGGTATTTACTTAGCACAAATATGCCAGCACCATTATTGTTGTCAAATTTCAAACCATGCTGAAAAAGTCCAAAACATTCTCCTCTTGGATTGCCCTTTGTAAACCACGCAACTAAAGAGGCCTCAAAGTCTGACTTCTCAATGTGAGGCTTGATATAAGACTTTTCGATATGTGTAATTGATGTGCAGCTGCCTCAAATCCCTCTAAGCCAATTGGTAAGGGAGTCATCGGTTCAATTTGGTATTGGAAAAATGTTTTAATCAAATCCCCAAATATACTGAATTGCTCCGAAATTGCTCACACAATGGTGTCTCCTTGGTTTTTAATAGCCTCTTGTAAATTCTCGAATAAATTTTTGTGATCATACCTTACCATATTTCCAAGAGACTTCTCTCTTCCATATGCAGTGAAACCATGAGTGAGAGATTTATAGTTCCGTCTTTTGGGATCCTTTTCGATTTATTTTTTGCTTCAAAAGGAGAGCTTTCGTAGTATATATTGACTGTTAATACGATTGTGGAGTAAATGAAAGAAGACTTCTAGATATATTCGGTATGTAAATCAATAAAATATTTTGAAAAGATATATCATTTAAGTTTAATATCTTGTGTATCAAAATATAGTTGCTATCTAATAACAACATAGGCAATGTTGTTCTAAAAAATATAGTTTCGTTGTCATAAATATCTGCCCAAATTCCGTTGTAGTTATCCTTTTGCCAGAAAGGTGCTTGATCATCTGTTGTACCACATGTATTCCGTACAATTGAATATCCTATTACAACGCGCATATCAACTTCAATACCAAACTTTTGTAACACTAAATGTTCAAAAAATCCTTGTGTAACAAAGGTACTTTGGAAAATAACATACGAGCTTCCTAAATTTTTCTTTTTGGATTTAGTACCTTGTTTCAAAAAGTTGGTAAGATTTTCCAAAAAGTCATGAAATTCTATGAGGGAATCTATTTTAAAACCTTGTGATATCGACATATCAAATACATATTTGATATGGTTACAAAAATTAACATTTTCTTTTATCATGCATATCAAACAACATATGTGGTTTGGATTTTGTAACGCAAGTTTATACAAACATGCTTTACATACTTTATGACACAAATTGACATACACTTATTGTTTTTTGAAATGCTAAGTTTTGAACTTTGGGTTGGGTTAGTAAAAATATTTTGAAAGTATGAATGCTTTAAAGTTTTCCTACAAGATACTACATACAACTTATCAATTTTAATCTTGAGCCTCCATTTAATATTGAGCATCTCTGCTCAAATGGTCCGGAGAGATCTTTTTGAAATCTTATATATCAAGATTGATATCTTAGATTTTAAACTTCTAAGACATTGGCTAAAATTGATTATATCTCCTAATTAATTTCTTATTGGATACATTAACAGTCTCAACACCTTGTTTATTTTAACCATTTTTATTGAATGCTCCATGGTGATCCAATATTCTTTGAGCACTTCCAAACTCAGTTTTTTTTTTCTTGGCTTTCTAGAATAATATAATTCAAGTCCAAATTGAAGTAAAGTCTTGAGGCTATGTACAACTACCTCTTACATCATTACTATGAATTTATTTAACTTCAAACCACAATTCATCATCAACAAGGATTGATGGTGGCAGTGTTGTACTTTGCTTGGTGTCCTTAATGATATTGGAAGTGAGACTTGAAATACATCTTGTAATTTCAATGAATCTTAGCAACTCTATTTTGTACAAGTCATATTGCCCACCCTTTTAATACCTTCAAAGTATCAATCCATCTAGGTAGCAACTTTTTTGCTCCCGACATCTTTAACTTAATGTTAGATATACCCAATCACAATTGAATTCTAATATCAAAAGAGAATTTACTTTTCTTGTATCAGCATATGACTTCTCTTTAATTGCACATCTAGTAGTAAATGCTTCTTTGCCTCTTACAAAATACTAGAAATCTTAATTGTGCAAATCTCTTTACAATAGAGATATTACACATCTATTGATCCCATATTCTTAGGTGTCAAGGGGTGCTGACCTCATTTCTTTTTAAAAAAAAGTGGTTCTAATCAATTCTTACAAAGCATTATTGTATAACTCAACCAAGATAAATAATTATCCAAGATATCTTGAGTAAGACCAATACAATGTCCTTAGCATATAATAAACTTCTATTAACCAGATCTCCATCTTGCCATTTCTTTGAGAATAAAAAATAAGACTATTATACTTAAATATATAGTCTGTGAATAATCTTGCCATTTCTTTTTGAGAGTATATAGTACGTTCTTAAATGAGAGTCATCTCATTTTATTCATCCACACACATTAATATTGCATCAAATCCTTGTCTTGTAGGAATTAATGCATCAAAGAATCCTCCAATCGTACTTCAATTTCCACTTAACAATGAAATTCTTGTAGTAGAGGCTTTACTACATGGCATCTTTCAAAAATAAATTCACATATTTATTTATGAATTATATCTCAACTTAGGCCATCAATGTCTTACTTGCTTCAAGGCCTTTGTATTACTAAAATGTCCACTATAAAGTACATCATGACAATCCAAGAGTATAATTTTTGAAAGAGAGTCCACCTTAAGTACCATAATTATATCTAAGTACTATCAAAGGTGACATTCTTGAATACCAAGTATTCTAAATCAACCGGGTTCTTTAACCAAGGGTCTAAAGCATACCTTGCAATGATATTAAAGAAATCATTGTTGAACTCAAGGGGCTTCTTCTGGGTGTTGGCCATGTTAATAAGATCTCCCTTCCAGTCTATGCATCCACTGGTTGTTTGATGCAGCTTTGAAGCGCTTCTTGTCGATTGGCTGAACTGACATTGGCCTTTGCTCCAATGGGTTCCTACTCAAGGGATTGAAATGGTCATCAATCACTTCTCTCTCTCTCCAGAAGGTATTTCCATTGAAAATCAAAAGCTTAATCCAAAGTAATCTAACCATTAAGCGTGACGCCTTTTTTTCTATTGTAAAATTTGAATAGGTTTATAATATATCAAGTGGTTCAAAACCACTACATATATTTAACTAAAATTCAAATAACAATGCCAAATCTACATGGCATGTACAACCTCTATTGATTCTTGTTCACCTCATGTAGATAAATTCTTCAATGTTCAAAGAATTATATTCAATCTACCATGTGAATAAGTTCTTCTATCTTTCAAAAGATTAGATTCTATTCATCCTTTGTGAATAAAAACTTGAGCTCCGATAGAACTCTTCTATCCACATTGTGAATGTTTCTTTAAAATTCAAAGAATTCTTGCATTCACTCTTTGAGAATAACTTCTTTGATCTTAAAAGATTTCTGAACTATTCACTCTAAGTTCAAAGTGAATAAATTCTCCAATGTTCAAAAGAATCCTCCTATTCACTTTTTGTGAATGAATTCTTAATTATATCCGCTTAGTAAATAAACTCATTATCTTTAAAGAATTAAAATCTATTCACCTTGTAAATAAAGTTTTGGACTCCCTTTACTTGTATTTGTATGTTTCCAGCCTTGGTTTAGAGGGGTTTTGTAGGACATTGGTGGGTTTGTGAAGGTTACGGTTTAGTTGTTAAATCCTCCCTTTACCAGCTGCTGTTTGAAGGGAGAAGGAAGATGCCCTCAGACTGGAACTTGAGGATGCGCAAGCCACTCTTCAGTCCAATCCTGACTCTTTCAATCTGCAATACAAAGTAGCCTACATCAAAGAGAAGCTGACGGATTTTGAGAATTACAAGATGGAAGGGTAGAGAATTTGGTTGGAGGTTCGGTGGCGCGAGAAGGGTGACAGGTGCAACAAGGAATTCTTCAAGCTGGTACGAGAGGAACCTAAAACACAGGCAATCACCCAGCTCAAAGATTTGGTTGAGCAGCTTCACACGGATGCCTCTGGTATTCTACATGTCTGCAAAACCTTCCAGGAGGAGCTGTATGCTCCACCCCAGGACATCAGGCCAGCCACGCTAGACAGGGCACTTAGCTTTGTCGAATAAAAGGTTCCAGGTGCCATGCAAGAGCAATTGGGGCGGCCTCTCTCAGCCTCCGAGCTGCTAGAAGCTGCTAAGGATATAGAAAAAGACCGCGCCTTTGTTCCAGACGGGGTGCACATCAATTTCTACATTCACCATTAGTCTCTCTTAGGTGAGGAGTTCTTGACCATGATTAATCAGGCTCTGGCCGAAGGTCAGCTTCCAGCTCACATGATACAAGGAACGATTACGCTGCTTCACAAGTTGGGACCAAAGGATGACATTTGCAACTCGCATCCCATCACGTTACTCAACACCGCATACAAAATTTTAGCAAAGGCCCTCCAGAAGCGTATCCAGCCCCTCTTGGCCGAGCTCGTGAGTCATGACCAGATGGCTTTCGTTCCTAGGAGGTTCATTTTGGACAACGTCTTTGTCACGCACGAGGTCATCGATATCGCCCGAAGAACATGTCAGCCCTTATTGTTCTTTAAAGTGGATTTTAAAAAAGCCTTCGACAAAGTGCGGTGAAAGTTTATGTTCAAGTGTCTGGAACGCATGGGCCTTGGCGCTCCCTTTGTGGAGATGGTTCGTCTCCTGTTTGTAGGGGCTTCGGCCTCAGTTTTAGCTAACAGGCAATGCTCGGAGCGATTCCGGATTTTCAGGGGAGTGAGGCAGGGCTGTCCCTTAGCCCCGTCACTCTTCATCCTTGTTGCCGAGACCCTTAATCTCATGCTCCGGAAGGCAAAAGCTAACACTGAAATTGCTAGAATTAAACTCTTTAACTCGCATCAGTCGCAACTCATCTCCCAGTTCGCCGACGACACTTTGATTTTCTTGGAGGTCATCCGGCCAGATTCCATCCTCAATTTCCTTCGAGTTCTGACCCTCTCCAAGCATGCCTCAGGCCTAGAAATTAATTGGAAAAAGAGTCATGAGTACCGGTGTAGCCCTTATGATAAGCCACGGTGGTTACAAGTCATCGGATGGCAATGGACCGAGGAGCGTGATCTGTCAAAACTCCTTGGCACTTCCTTCGGCGTTGACCTGGCAATTGAAGACATTGATAGTTTCTTAGTGAACAGGATTAAGTCGAAACTAGACTACCACCAAGCTCTCATTGGCTGGTCGCGTCATGATCATCAAGAGGTGCTCCTATCATCTCTTTGGTACTTCTAATCGATATGGAACGGTTTAGTCAAGGCCATTTCTAGAGCCAAGGTATTGTTGAGAAATTTTCTCTGGTAAGGTTCTGAGCATACTTCGAGAACGCGTGTCAATTGGTCGGATTGTTGCGCTCGTAAGAGAGCCGGAGGCTTGGACCTCATAGACCCTCAGGAAGCAGACGAGAGCCTCCTGTGCAAATGGGTTCTGTTAGCATACATGCCGGGCTCGTCGAACTTACAGGTCATTCTGCGTAACAAGTTGTGGTTTGCTAGCCCCTCCAAGAGAACGAAGTGGCCTAGACACGCCTAGTGGAGGCTGGTGACTGATCATTCCCCTGTTCTCAGTTCTAGAGTGTGGAGTAAGGTGCACCTCGCATGGCGAAAGATGGGCAAGAACCTTGAGGAGAATCCCCCTTCCAATAATGCCGATGTGCTGCAAGTCCTCTTATGTTGGAGGGTGAGCTTCAAACCCGGCAATGTCAACGTGTCTCAGAATTTAGCATTGCCCCTATTCAACCGAGGCCTTCGAATGGTGGGTAACCTTTGGGATTCCAATGCTGCGACCCTCATGCCCATCCAGCAAATTTCCAGAAAATTTCTTCTTAACATCCAAGAATCTCATTGCGTAGCCTTGGTAAGAGATCAGATCTTGTCTACCTACCGGCAGCAGCTTGAGATGAATGCTTTGGTCGTTAAAGCAGGTGCGTGGATCCCTGGTTTCACCCCCAACGCTGATGGTGAGCCGGCCTTCTTTATCCAGGCTAGCCGCACCTGGACACCAGGGGACATCCATCTCCCTTGCTGCCTTCGGAGCCTGCCCCCTAGCTACCCAATTTACACAGTTGGAAAACAGTCAAGGAACCTTTTATCGATGAACTCAAAGGAATTATGGGCCACTGTCAAGCATTGGAACGAGCCTGTTTGGTTAGTTAGGGTAGTGCTGGTTGAGAAATCCCAGGAGAAACTCTCCTTCGCCTACTATGGGGTTGTTGGCCGCTGCCCCAACTTTGATCTTGCTCTATGGAGATGGAAGGACGGCACCCCGTTGGTGCTTTACAGCGCCAAGATTGGAAAGGAGTTGCTTGCAAACAGGGGCCAATTAAAGACCCCGATTGCTCACAAGTGGAGGCACGAGCTCACGATAGACTTCCCCCTAGCCTGGAAGGAGGTCTGGACTCGCATATCCAAGAAAGAATCCGCCTTTATCTGGTCGATTAGGCACCATGCCGTTGCAACGAATACCTGGCGGCATCGTATCAATCAAGCGGCCACTCTAGAGTGCCCAGTGTGCGACTCATTGGCCATTGAAACCTATATGCACCGCGTCCACCAGTGTCCCGAAGCTAGGAAATTATGGAAGTTTGCTTTTCTTATCATGCATTGGCATTCCAAGGGTATCAGGAACCTTAGTCCGCCCACTCAATACTCTTTTGAGCAGTGTGTGTTCGTCAAAAGAGTCCGGTTGCACTGTATGGGGAGTATTGTGCTTTGGGCCTTTATTCAAGGTGTGGTCCTTCGGGGCTGCTGGATCATATGTAATGGCGCAGTCTTCGAAGCTAACATCTGGCCTGAGCAGAGAGTCCGCTCATACATATGGGACTCTCTCCTCAAATACGGTCATGTCAAATCAAACAAGACGAAGAAACATGTAGCCTAAGCCAAGACTCCTGAGAAGGCTGAGTGTGCCTTGAAGGAATTTGATGCTACTTGGTCAAAAAAGGGGTTATTTTGTGATAGGAATGGTCTTTCTGTTTCATGGAAGCATGTCCCTCCCGATGTCCCGATTATTGCTTGGTAGTTTTGTAGTTAGTTTTGGTTTTCTTTCTGAGCCATGGACCTAGTCCGATGAGGGTTTGTACACTAATTCCTTGCAATGAATTTCATTTGTTTCAAAAAAAAAAAAAAAAACAAAACAATGTCAGCTTGGGTCTGGACTCCGGGTGATGTGCCTAAATTTGACTACCCTGAAATCAGTTAATTCACTAAGCGTGTACAGGTATGTTTCCACTTGGCCTTAGAGGGGGTCTTAAGTGGGGGTGTTATCTCCATAAAAAAATGTGTGTTCTCACCTACATGCTTTAGTAATTACCAATCCTACATGCTTTAGTAATTACCAATCCTACATGGATGTCCACATGGCACACTTTTAAGAGTGGGTATTAGTTAATATTTAAGAAGACAAAAGAGCTTTGAGAAATAGTAGGCAATACTTATGGGGCCACCAATATTGGAAAGATTCTCTAGTTTTCCTCTCATAAGAGTGGTCTTATCTATTGTCCCATTTGAGGGACCATTACATAATCTCCATCCTATTGATAAGGCCTTTACGAACCTCATTGATTACACCTTTTCCAAAAAGAAGGCATTGCTCCCCAAATTGTGGAGTTGTTAAATATTTAAGCACGCTCTTTGCTAAGGCCAGGTGGGAAGGGAGCTTACCGTGAACATTTCTGCAGTTAACTTACCCACACACACGGGATTTACAATACTCCCAAATCCACAAAGATTGTATCTGCCTGGCCCACTCAGGGATCGTCGCATTACCACAAATGGCGCATTGCTTCGTACAATATTAGAAACCAAACACATTAACCCCTAAACTCCCAGGCAACCAAAATGTGGTCGCCGGCTATTTTGGGCAGGGTCCTACAATGTCAAAAACAACTTCTAAGTTATGAGATTTTGCATGTGGATTCTCTAGGTCATTACGTACATGCCAAGCTTTGCTTCATAAGATTTGGTTATGTAATGCAAAAGTTATCAATGAATGGTTGAAGTTAAAAAATCTCAACGTGGGCAGCCACAAAAAATTTCAAATATATTTTAAAAAAATAATTAAAAATATCATCATTGTGTAGAGATTCATATTTAAATAGAATGCTTTGATTCACTCCATTCCAACAAGTGAGGTAAAAGATATGACAATTCATATTATGCGGGCAGTTTGGTCAAATCTTCATGAAAAAAAACTTTAAGTGCTCATTTTGAATACAATTTTGACAATTTTTCAAAACAAAAAAATCGGATAAGGATTTTGTTATGTATCACATCATTTTCACCGTTGGAAGTAACGTTATCCACTTTTATGTGGATGTAATCAGCAATTTAGTTTTTCCTTGTATTCTACAGTGTATTTTGATTTTCATATCTTTTGAAGATGAAAATCTAGGTTTTTTCTTTTGATATTTTTTTTGTAGATTCTCAAGTCATTTTTATATTAGAATATGGAATTGTCCATTTCAAATTTGTAAAGCGTATTTTTGGAAAATTTATTGAAAGTGAGATTTCAACTTTTTGAAGGATTGAAAAGAACTTGTTTTTTAACTTTGATCATTATGATCTTGCAATTGGTGTTGTATTTCTCTCTAAAATTATGGAAAATAATGTCTTAATAAGTTAGCTATAAGATCCTACAGTTGAAATTGCAAAAACATGTCATAAAATTGGAAAAACTAACTTGCTTCACAAAAGAGTGTTGAAAGGCAGTTTATGATGTGAAATCATGGTGGACATTTAAGGGTTAAACTGCTATCAGTACTCCTCCGTTAATTGGTCGTTTCGGGGCATCTGCAAAATTAAAGCTAGCCCTTTCGGTACAATTGTTGCCATGCGACACCCGCCACGAGCAACCCAACGAATGAAGTTGAAGAAACAAACGCTCCTGACGAACGACGTTGAAATACATGGAAATGGGTCCGTCATCGCCATCGCGGGCAGCTGCAATGGGAGCGAGAAAATTAGCCACCTGGTAATGCAGACGAGGACGACGACGCCGTCATTGATGCTATGAAGAGAACTCGTTATTGTGAGGACTCACACCTTGCCGGAAGCTCAGTCTGGTCTAGATTGGATTTGGCCCGGTTCAATCTGGTACATCCACAGTCTCGAACTATGTCAATGTTGTGATCACATGAAGACTTATTTGGTTTCTGTGTAGAGTGTTCGCTACGATTTCCACGCACAGTTTCCTCGAGATAAGGAACACTGTGCCTGCACATGCGTTCACGGACTTGTTTCCAGTGAACTCTAGACTCCATGGTTACAATATAAGGTTTCGACTCGCTTCTCTCGGCTCTAGATGTGGCTTGCAGCGTGCAGGGTAGCGTACGATGGATCCCCGCTGCACTTTGTCTAACCAAATGGGATACAGGGAGTGGGCTCAAGATACGACGAGTTGCTCAAGGATTTTCTTGTAGTGAAAACAAATATTTCGAGAGGAATATGTCAAATGTTTTATTCACAGTAAGGAAACAATCAAGAGGAGTTACTAGAAGGCGTTGTAGACACAAAGCTCTTATATTGTTAGCTCTAACGTAACTCCTTCAGCAGCTGACAGAAACAAGGTTTTGTTGAGACAGTGCCATGATCCATCTTCATGGAAATATTTGATTGACAGTGTCACACAGGATGCCAAACGTATTTGAATTAACTTTCCATGCCATTTGAGTAAAATTCTATGTAAAAAAGCATAAGTCTTCTGGAAAAGCAGACACCCTGTCTTGTTAGCATTGTAGTTTCTCATTGACATCACACCATGCTGAGCAGAAGAGTATGCAATAAAAGTCTACTCTTGAGCTCATCGTGTGCAGTGCTACACACACAGCTACACTGCAAATGTAAACACTTGCCACGCGGAATAATCACAAAGTCCCACAACTACAGCTTCAATGTAAATCAAGTCAAATCATGTCACCGCATCGCCTGCATCGTCAGTGATGTAAAAGAAACTCCATTCGAGTCAATCGGTCTTCGCCAACTTAGACCCGATTTATCGACGCACTTGGACGATACAAAACAATGCCTTGATGAAATTGCTGCAGATGCAGCGATGTAATAATTGAATTGAGAGAGAGAGTGTCCAGGGGGACACATCAATTTATACATTGTCCTAATTCTAAAATTAATACTGCCGTAATCTAACTAACCAGTACGAGGTTGGTTATCTACAGGGATGAGGAGTTGTGGATGAACGGAGTGTTAACTGGAAAAATGTCAACACCCCCTCGCGAGCTGATAAGCTCGTATCCCTAATTCATTTTTTATGTCTGTACATACACTTGTAAGTTTCTGCGGGGGTACACACTTGTACACACGTTCCGAGAAGAAGGTTGCGTACAGCTGCGATGGACAACAGGGCGACTCTGGTGAGCAAGTCGGAACTGTTTATTCATTAGAAACTGTTGTCGTGCGTCGTCTGGGAAAGTGGTTGCTGAGCGATGCTTTTGTGTTGCAGAGTGATGCCGCTTGGGCGTGTCTCCGGGCGATTGTCTTTCTTCTCAAGCAAGTCTTCGTGTCGTTGTTCGAAACTGTTGATGCTGCTGTGATTCGCCGGAGACGTGAGTCCGACAATGCTGTTGAAGTCGATGGACGTGGAGGTAAGGGTTTCGAGGTACTAGGGTTTTGTGGGTTGTTGTGTTTTCGGAGGTTTCCGCTGTTGGGTTTCTTCTACAGGGTCTATGGTCTAGCGTCTTAGGATTTTATTTCTGGGTAGGTCTAATGCTATGGTTAGGGTTTTACAATTGGTTAGCTTGGAGAAACTGGACATCAAGAAGTGTTTAGTTTAGGTATGAAACTAAGTACCGTGGTTGACGTGTTTGAATCAGGTGGTGAACTTCGGGAGGTGAAGCAGGAGATTGAGCACACTGCTGGTCCACACTGTGTCGCTTGCGCTACGCCACCCAAGGGTATCTGTCCAAATTGTGACCCTTTCTGGTTCGACCCGTGCCCTGCACTTGTTGCTGAATTTAAGAAGTCTACTCGAGGAATGCAAGGAAAGAAATTCTACGCTGTTAGGAAGGGAGCGAAACCAGGCTTATATACTACTTGGAAGGAGTGTGAGGCGGTAGTCAAGTATTTCTCAGGTGCTGAGTTCAAGGGCTTTCAGGTGTATAGTGACGCAGTACGCTATCTCGAGGAGCAGTAAGCAGAGGCTGAGCAGTTAGGCAACGGAGTATAGAGTAAAGAGTAAAGGCTTAGGGGGAAAATATGGACAAGCTGGTAAGCCCCAGCTGTGACCTGTGTAGTTCGAACTTCTGCCTAGCTAAGTTTTTTGTAAAGATGTCCGCAGTTTGTGAATCTGTGGAAATATAATCCAATTTTACTTCACCGGATTCTATCTTTTCTCTAACGAAGTGATGATGTACTTCTATGTGCTTTGTGCGAGCATGAAAAACTGGATTTTTTGCTAGTTTTATGGCTGACTGATTGTCACAGTGAATGGTTGGAGTAGAGGATGTTAGGTTTGACCTAATTTCTAGACTGTCTGAGGTTAGATGAATAGGAGGAGTCTTAGTGGGAAAAAATACACCTGTTTCTATGAGCAGTCGCCGTAACCAAGTAGCTTCGGCTGCTGCACTTGAGAGGCTCATGTACTCTGACTCCGTGGATGATTTTGCTACTGTAGGTTGGCGTTTTGATTGCCAGGTAATCGCAGCACCAGACATGAGGAAGCAGTAGCCGCTTGTCGATTTTCGACTCTCGGGACAAGAGGCCCAGTCTGCGTCAGAATAACCTTGTATCTGTGTGTTATGGTTTCTCTTATACAGGAGACCGAAATCAGCTGTTTTGTGGACATACCTTAGAATATGGTGAACTGCTTCTAGATGAGGAAGCTGAGGTTTTGACATAAACCTTGAGACTGAGCTTACAGCAAAGGACAAGTCGGGGCGCGTTGTCGTGAGGAAGATAAGTTTTCCCACTTTTCTGCAATAGTCGTGTTGATCTACTGGTTCGGAGTTCATGTCTGTAGATAGAGTAAGTCCAGCTGGTAGGGGAACATGCTCAGTTCTTGAATTTTCAAAGCCGAATTCAACCAACATATCGATAGCGTATTGGTATTGTGTGAGAAAGATCCCATGGGGTGAGGTTATAAACTGGATGCCGAGGTATTTAGTAACCAGTCCTAGGTCTGTGATATCAAATTCGTCTTTTAATTTCTGTTTCAACCAGAGAATACTTGTCTCATCCCCCCCCGTGACAAAAAGATCATCAACATAGACTACTAGGATGGTTTTATTGTCACCTGTCCCTATGTGATATAAGTTGTAGTCGCTGTTGCTGCGGGTCATTCCTATTGATCGCAGAAATGTATCTATTCTTTCGTACCACATGCGGGGGGATTGTTTTAAACCATATAACGATTTCTCTAACCTGCACACTAGGTGTTCCTGTCCAGGTGCAACAAATCCGGGAGGCTGCTCCATGAAGACTTCCTCCTTCAGGTGACCGTACAAGAAAGCTGTTTTGACGTCCAGATGGTGGATTTGGTGGCCCTTGCTGGCAGCTGTTGCTGCCAAGGATCTTATTGTTGACCATTTGACCACAGGGGCGAAGACTTCATCAAAGTCGATTCCAAGTTTCTGTTCATACCCCCTGGCTACTAGTCGCGCTTTCTGTCTAGGGGGAAGACCATTGACTCCAGGTTTGGTTTTATAGACCCACCTTGCGGTAATTGGTTTCTTCCCTGGAGGCAAAGGAACTAATGTCCATGTTTTATTTTTCTTGATGGATTCCAGTTCGTCTACCATAGCAGCCTTCCATTTAGGGTCAAGCAGCGCCTCTTCTAACCCAATATTGTCTGATGGTAAATCTTGCAGGGCTTGTGACATGGTGATATCTAAATCATCAGGTGAAACTGTAAGTATGTAGTCGTCTAACCTGACAGATTGCTTTCTGAAACGAGAAGATCGCCTAGGGGGAATATGTAGTGGATCTGGGTTTCTTGTGGAAGATATCTCTTGTGCAATTGGTTGTGGTGAGTCTAAATCACTCTGAGAATTTTCTAAATGAGATATAGGCTGATGTTGGATATGTATTGTTTCCTGCGCAGGTTGTGGTGAAAGTTCTATGGGGGCTGTCACAGGTTCAGGAGTGAGGGAATTGTGCTCCAAGAATTGCCTGAGGATGTCATCGTCAGGTGATGGTTTGTCTGTCTGGTTCGGAATTCCTACCTGTGACTCTAAGAAGTGAACATCTCTGGAAATAATAATTTTTCTAGAGTTGTAATCAAAGCATCTGTATGCTTTAGATTGCGTGTCATATCCTACCAAAATGGTTTTGATTGCTTTAGGTTCTAACTTCTTAGTATTCTGCAGGTGGATGAAAGCAGTACACCCGAAAACTCTTAAGTGAGAGAGATTTGGTACCTGCTTGGTATAAAGCTGAATGGGGGTGACCTTGTGCAGGGCGCGGTGAGGTACTCTATTCGAGATGTAGTTGGCGGTGCGCACTGCCTCTTCCCAGAGGTAAGTTGGAAGCTTCGAACTGAACAGTAGAGTCCTCATCGTCTCGCAAAGGTAGCGGTTTTTTCTTTCTGATATTCCGTTTTGATGTGGAGTCCTAGCTGCTGTAAGATGTCTTCTAATGCCGTGTTGTTTGCAGAAATGAATAAACTCCAGAGATTGGTACTCGCCTCCACGATCAGTACGCAAGCAGGAAATTTTCTGACCTGTCTCTTTTTCCACCATGATTTTGAACTGTTTGAATGTGTCAAAAGTTTCACTCTTTCGGTTCAAGAAATAAACCCAGGAATGCCTAGAGTAATCATCTATGAATGTCAAAATGTAATTTGAGCCTGATAGGGATGTAGGAAGAGGCCCACAAAGGTCTGAATGAACCAACTGAAGTATCCTTGATGTAGGTGTAAGGCTAACCTTCGGAATGGGGTGCCGATGGTGTTTACCGAGAATACAAGCTTCACAGTCGGGACGTAGAAGCGGAAGTTGCGGTATGCCTGTTGCCATCTCTTGGTGTGACAGCTTGTAGAGAGACTGAAAATTAAGGTGAGCTGCTCGCTTGTGCCATAGTCTTGTTGTTTCTGTGCTAGCAATGTTGACTGAGTGATTGCTTGCTAGTTGTTGTCGGTTTCCGGTGATGGAAGTGTCAAGTCTGTATAGACTATTACCGAATTGTCTGCTGCCTGTGTAGAGAACTCGATGTGGAGCTGTTGCGGAGAAGATCCAGCAATGTCGTGGTCCGAACAAGCTGAAGTATCCAGAATCGGCAAATCTACCTACGGACAAGAGGTTTTTCACCATACCAGGTACGTAGTAAACATTGTCAATTGCTTTATTGTTTTGTACTGTGGCACTTCCCTTTCCCGAAATGGGAAGAGAGTTTCCACCAGCTGTGGTGACAGTAGACGTAGGTGCTTTCTCCATGTGAGAGAGCAATTCTGGATTGCCTGTTACGTGAGCAGTAGCTCCACTATCTAAATACCATCCGTCGGTGTTGTTGTGTTTCTTCACCTCAGCTGCGCATACTTCGAAGACTTCGGCAAGAGCTGCTTCTTCTGTGGCTTTCTGATCAGATGTCTCTTGTTGCTCTGACAGGTTGATGGTGTGATTGGGCCGCCATCGAGGCGCGCTGGAGGCGGAGCTTAATTCAAGCTCCCGAATCTTCTCTCTAAGGATTCTGACTTCGCACTTGTCTGCCCAGTGGTAGGGACTACCGCAAACGTGGCAGAAACTCGAGTTTTCACTTGAGTCCCGGGTGGGACCAGAGCGAAATGGAGGGCGAGTGCCTTGAGAGAAACGCTGTCCTGAATGGAATGTGCCAGGCCGTGGACCAGTTGAGCTATGTCCTCCACGGTAAGTGTTGAAACTTCTACCCCTGTTTCTCGGATTGAAGGCTCGTCGTGAGAAGTTTCTTTCACCTCGATCTTGTCCTGCAAATAGAATGTCAACCTCTCCGTCGTCGCGTTCTCGGTCTCTGGTTCTCACGCCGTCTTCTTGCAGGAGCAGGCTCTCAAGCTCGTCAAATGTGGGAGATCGTTCTCTGCCAGAGATCATCTGCCGGAAGACATTCCAGCTGGACGGTAGACTGGTTAAGACCCTATCTACCAACTCCTCATCAGGGATAAGGACCCCGATGTTGGCAAGTTGTCCAACCAGAGTACTAATCGAAGCAAGGTGAGACTCTAAACTAGTTTTCTCAGTCATCTTGAGACTGTAGAGTTGAGACTTTAGACTAAGGCGTCGATTCATGGAGCTAGATTCGTATAAGTCTCTTAGCTTTATCCATATTCTCTTAGGGTCAGTCATATTCATAACATGAGGTAGAATCGAGTCTCTTACAGTAGGAATGATGATCCTTGTTGCCTTGTATTTCTGATCCTCGAGGTTGGGTGCGGTAGCAGGAGTAGCTGCTGGAGGCGAAGCTGTCGATGCAGGGGCGGTGGTGCGCGCTCCCGTCGGTGTGGACTCAACTTCGCCAGAGACCTCGGAAGTGGCAGTACCGGATGATGACGCAGGGGAACTGGGTTGTGCAGTAGGTGAGACCACATGCCATAGCTTCTCTCCTTGTAGCAAGGTCCGGATCTTATAAGCCCATATTGCGTAGTTTGAGGCACCCTGAAGCTTTGTTGTCTCAGGAATCTCTCTTCCTGAGAGAGCAGATTCCATACTGACAAGATAGGATAGAATGATAAGGAGGGGAGAGAGAAAGAATAGAAAGTAGAATGAAAGGTGGATAAGGATCCTAGCTAAAAGAGCTGAGGCTCTGATACCATGATGAAATTGCTGCAGATGCAGCGATGTAATAATTGAATTGAGAGAGAGAGTGTCCAGGGGGACACATCAATTTATACATTGTCCTAATTCTAAAATTAATACTGCCGTAATCTAACTAACCAGTACGAGGTTGGTTATCTACAGGGATGAGGAGTTGTGGATGAACGGAGTGTTAACTGGAAAAATGTCAACATGCCTGACATCAACTGCATTGACGGCACTACAGCTGCTGAACAGTTCATGTTACCCTCAGCCTGACTCCACCGTCGCCATGAGCGCTACGAGCAAACAAGGCTGCAAGTGTAAATGCAATCTAAAAAAATGAAAACCTTGACATCAAACAGCAGAGACATGCCAGTTTCTACTGTAGAAAAGCAAGTGACAACACCACAATTTCATGCGAACCCTAGAGTTCTGAACAAAATCGGCCAGCACACGTTCGGCAGAACTACTTTTACTCAAATGAAAATGCGCACTTGGTCAAATCGACAAAGACACTTTCAAAACGCAACATTTAATAGTTCTGTCGTGCAAATAATTCGAGACCCTAAAAGATGGGGAAGCTACTAAACTAATTGTACTACTTCAATAGTGATTGACAATCATCGCCATGTTGCACTTACATTTGAGAACTCGCTTCAAGTAGTCTGCTATTGGAGATGACACCCACAAAAAGATCGTCCAACATTTGCGCCTCCACGTCCAAAGTCAGGGATCACGAGAACCCTTCACTCGCACTCCGCATTCCAAACCACTCTGCTCCTCCTGTCAGCTGCGTTGTGTACGGGTTTTGAAGAATTCAGATTGCACCTCTGTCTTTCAACATAACCAACTTACAACAGTTCAGCTTGTGAACTCGTTGCAAAATTGACCGTCCACTCTCAGCATCTTGCACGAGGCGTAGAAACCCACAATCATTTGCTTCCACCACTCGCATTTCCTTCAAATCTCCGCGCACGGAATAATATTGGTTGTAGTCGTCGTATCTGTACCAAGAAGGATCACTATCATAGTTTCTGTCCAAAACCATTAGACATGATCCTGAAAGAGTGGTGACGGAAGTGCATCCCCAAATGCGAAGCCCTGGCAACACTCTCAGCACACCCAAACCCTCCAGGCTGCCACAATCCAATATTCGTAACAACTCCAGCTCACTCAGCTGCCTGAGAGACTCCGGGAGTGGCTGCAACTCACCGCACCCCTCAATGTACAACCTCCGAAGCCTCGACAAGTGGCCGATGGACTCTGGGAGCTTGGTGAGGGATCTGCAGTGCGCAATCCATAGCTGTTCCAAACTCGTGAGGGCACCCAAACAATCAGGCAGAGTCTTCAGACTGCTGCAACTTCTCAGGTACAGTCCAGTGAGCAGTTTGAGTTGTCCGATGCTGTTGGGGAGCTCCCGCAAGTTCTCACAACGCCATAAAGAGAGCCAGTCCAGATTCGTGAGAAGTCCGATGGTGTGAGGGAGCTTGCTCATGGCCGGGCACTCACGAAAGGTAAAGAGGGAAAGGAGGTGGAGATGGGCGAGTGAACTGTTTCTATCGAGCCATGTGATTGCCTCGTCACTGCAGTTATATACAATGAGATCCTTGAGCCCGTGTTGTTGTCCAACAACGACTGCGTGCCATTCAGTCGCAAGGTCTGTATTAAACTCGGTAAGGCCCGTCATGAGCCCCATTGTCTCTGGCACCTTGGACATGGATGTGCACGTGTACATGAGGAGATGTTGCAACTGAGGTAAGGTAGGGATGGAATCCGGCAATGATTCTAGGCTTTCGCACTCATGAAGACGGAGTTTTTCCAGCTGTGTGAGTTGTCCAATTGTACTTGGCAGCTTCTGCAGATTCCTACATCCCTCCAAGTCTAGTAGTTGGAGACGAGATAATTGCCCTATGGAATCCGGGAGAGTAATGATTGACGTGCAATTCGTCATGTCAAGATTGAGCAAGTTTGGGCAACCCTGGAAACACAATAGGTATGGTTTATCAAAACTCAATTCTAAAATGACCAAGCATCCAAACAATGGATTTGGGTTGGTAGATTCCAATTTGAATTTTGATAGTGAGTTTTTTAATTACAAAATTCAACGAAGAATATATATTATAAAATATAGATACTTTTAATTTTTTTATTGTATATTATGACAACAAGTGCTCATTGGATAATTTAACAAATGTTAGATAAATTAGTATACTTGACGATTCTTTGCAAAATTTCTTAATATTGAATCTAATGACTATAGTTTCTTTTCTAAATGAATTTATGATTTATATCAATTTTTGTATTCATAATATTCTAAGTCTGTTGTTGTTTTTGATAAAATTTTGTTATGATTTTTATATTACATTATATATTAAACTTTGTAAAATTCAAAACATCAAATTTAAATACTAAATTTACCAATTGAGTTAAAAACTATTCATTATTGCAGTCCTTATAATCAAATGCACATGCAACTTAAAGGATTATAAAACTGAAAGTGTAGATAGCAAAACATACCTCTAGAGCAGGATTCGATTCTGCCCAAAAACTAGCTGCCTTGGTACTATGAGAAAAGTCCAAGGATATCAAGTTGATAAGATTCAATATTGGAGGTCGTTGAATCATTGGCATATGCCTCCATCGCAAACTTCGTAGTTTTTTAGAAATGATTGTAAGGTCACCATTAATAAAACAACCATCTAATACAAGGAAATGTAGATTAGTCATCTTTGTGAAGTACTCATTCTCCACTTCATGCTCTCCACCATTTGCAAGATTGAGTGCCCGCACTTTCATGGGCCCCTAATTCATTACATCAAAACGCACATATTAATAAAGAAGATTCAATTTAATGATTTAGAAACAAAAAGGTAAAAGCTCTACCTAAATCACAAAACTAATGACAACATGCTATGCTTTTATCATGTATGTCATTCCATTAATCAAGATCTATAACAAAATTATATTTCAATATTACAAAATGTCGTCTTTCCCAAATCAAATACTATGCTTATAAATACTACTTTTCATTTTTACATGATATGAAAACTTACTTGATTGATGACTTCCACTCCACATGTGCCTATGTCTACCCATATATGACTTCCATCATCCATGCCTACATTTTTTCCCAATTCTTGTAGTAAGCCATGCATGGCTAAAACACCTCCACCTTGTTTTTCTTTGGTCACATCAATAAAAATCAATGACTTGTCAATCAACTTTGCCAAAGATTTATGAGGTGTCCGAAGACCACAACATGAAGATTCTTTGCAACTTTTCCAAACCTCCATGGCCTCATCTCTCCACCATCCACAAAATATGCACGCTATATCCAAAAACATCATCTTTTCCTGTTTTGATAGGCAATTGTAGCTCCATCTCAAAACATCCATGACATCAGCATCCTCTTTCAACGCATCCGCTGCCTCCGGCCATATACATTCCAAATCTTCATCCGATTTCTTCCCAATCAAACTTGAACCAACCACCTTCAATGCTAGTGGCAAACCTCCACATGCTTTGCTTACATCATTGGCTAAATTCTTGAACTTTGGAGGAGCTTCACCATCACCAAATGCATGGAAGTTGAACAATTGTCGAGAATCATCACTCCCCAATGGCCTCACTTCATGAAGGAAAAAGTTGCATTGTCCACCAATTTCATTCAATACGTGTCGATCACGAGACGTGACAATAATGCAACTCCCAGGAGCAAGAAGGCTCATATTAAGAATGACTTGATCAAATTCACTCTTTTGGAGTAAATCATCTAAAACAACCAATATTGGCCCTTGACTTGATATTTTATCAAACCAACGTTTATAGCTCCCTTGATTCTTCTGTGGTACATGGAAAATATCCATGAGTAGTTGTTTTTGCAACCTCTTTGACAAACTTGATCCAACCTCCTCCATGATTGAAAGTGAATTGTGATCCACTTGCAAGAAACTCATAGCTTGAAACTTCTTGCAACCAACAAAATGGTTGTAAATTGCTTTAGCAAGAGTGGTTTTCCCAATTCCACCCATACCAACAAGGCCCAACAATCTTGTAGGTCCAAACATGAACTCTTCCATTGTCTTGATGCATGCATGCATCTTATCTTCCACTCCCACGAGGTGGTGCTCAATTGGCACTACCTCATCTCTACATGTGAAGCTCAATACAACATCCACCACTTCTCCTTTCAGTTCTGCTTCATTCCTACAATAAACAAGTGAGTCATTTTCCGTGAGTTTCATATGTTTTAATCCTTCAAGTATATATCTTGTTTTCCAAAGTAGAAAAAACATTACAACAAAACAAGAAGTTCCAGAGAAAACCCTTAACCAAAACAAAGCAACATAGATCATTAACAACTTCCATTTAACATGAATGCTTCAGGCTCCCTTCCTTTACTCTACACATATATGCTACAAACACATGTCCAGTTACAAAAAAGCCCTCGCTTTACATTGTCCTCTTACCAAATAAAACCTCCAACTCTTTCTACCCTAACTATTTCAAGAAAGCACAATATAACTAGAAGTTGAATAAGTTTGACAACAGACATATGACATTGTTTTGCATTAACTAGGAAAGAATCTCACCCCTTGTAATCAGAGAGGCAAAAGCAAATCCCAGTGATTTCCGCCAACTTGAGAAGTGCATCCCTCCACTCCTCCACTTCCTCCGGTGTTCTCTTCAATTTGTGTTTGTCAAATGCTTTTGCAAACAGGCCATTCTCCACCCACCGCAAGTCCACAGGCTCCACACCGTAGAATACAGGAATCACAGGTTTTCCGCTCCTCATCATGGCCACCAATTCATTCAGGCAATACTTCGACTCTGCATACCCTTTCGAAACAACTGCAACATGGATCTTCGCCACTTCCAGAGCATCGTTTATGGAACTAAAAGCAGGATGCCCCTTCCTCAATGATGCCTTGTCAAAAAACGGATTCAACCCAGCAGTCCGAAGTGCTTCGTCCAAGTGGGATATGAAGCCAGCTTTCACATCAGGCCCACGGTGGTTGAGGAACACATCGTAATCCACGTCCGTGGCTGCAAATGAAGAAGAGCATTGGCCTCGGTGACGCTTGCGAGGCCGCGATAGCTCGAGAGACTGATCGTCCATGGCTGTGCACTAGTTTCCGGTCACGACCATCTACTGATCAGGAGAAAGATGGTCATGTGAAGAGCCACCTTGGTCGCACAATTGCACAACACTAAAACCTACCGACAGTACGATGAACAGTGCTAGCAACTAGACAGACGAGATTAACTTGCTTTCTGGTCTTCTCTGCTAGGGAATCAGCACCACCTCCACCTGGTACCCCTTCTCCGATCTGAACAGGGTGCAAGTTAGAGTTAGGCTGGTATAACTCCTCACAACAGACAGATCTAGAGAGCTCCAAACCACCGACAGAGGTGGAAGTGGTCGAGAGAGAGGCAGTACCGGACCCTAAACACGACTGCAATCACATGTAAGAGCAAGACCAGAAGATGACCACCAGAAGCATCGGCTAACATCAAGCCACCAACCCAAATCCTCCGCTTCAAATCACAAACAAAAGAAAGATTTCCAATTTAGAGTGAGACAGATCAAATAATGAACACTGCAAGTCGACTCTCAAAGCTTATGAGTTTATGGCGATCGGCACCCACGCACCGCTGATGCACCGCTGCTATGGGAAGTGGAATTATTGCTCCGGCAGACTGAGTCTGTAGATCATCACAAGTCTGGAGTTTGATCAAGTTGAGTGAAGTGATGCTGTGCGTTTCAAGTTGCTTGCAGCTGAGCTCCAGGGTTGTTTTTTAATTGAAATATATAATGTAATTATAATAATACTTATTGCTTGGGATAGGCAACGACTGTACCCACTGCGAATGCACCATTCAAAGCACATACTGCAGGTCCGCTTGCAAGTACCAGCAATCGTGCTATTGGGAAGTGGAACTATTGCTCCGCCAGACTGAGTCCAGGTCCGCTTGCAAGTTCCAGGACTCGTGATGCAAACAGTCCCAGGTAGACTCTTGATGATTGCGTGTTCACCAAGTCAGTTGGTAATGAATGATGTGGGTGATTTACGGTTTGGAGGTCAGGCTACCAATTCAAGTGACTTGAGTGGTTTAATTTGTTTTGAATACTGTTCCTCAGACGAAGATTTGATGTTCGCAAGCAGGTAGAACAACACACAATTTGAGTTATTATGCGCAAGTACTGCTAAACATCGACAGTGAGTGAGACAGGAATCTAAATGATGGCACTGCAAAACAATCAAAATAATAACCTACGGTTCTGCTGCTGTACCTGAACCATAAATTCTAAATCGTCTGTCAAGCAAGCAAGGGTTACATCCACCAACATACAATCAGTCATAATCTCTGTAAAAAACTGTACAAAGTATGTCAAAGTCGTTACAAAATGGAATACAGAGTTTTCAAAACTTGGAGTGTGAGGAACATTTCTTCAACTATCTACACCTATCTGATACACTAATCTTCGACATGTGAAAGCTCCATTGTGATCACTATTACCAACGCCCGGACTTGTAATTAAACCGCACTTGCAGAAGATAGCGCATCCGAATTTGAGCTTGATCGTACACAATATACTCATTGTATGCCAACTGCAAAGCCACACCGGCAAACCAGATGATTAATTCGAAACAACTAATAGTGATATTCTCCAACTCACGCAAGGTATTGACATGACCATGACCCAAATAAAGAGTACTACGGTGTTGAGGATACAATAAGCAAGCATTTTTACTTGTAGTGTACACAACAGACGACATGCTAAGATATGCACAAGTTCGAAACATACATATGTTTGTGCAGCTTGTTCATTGTTCGGAGTAGGTTTCCCTACAGGCACAACCACTCCATCTTCAAGAGTCTTGTATTCTTTTGGGTCGGGAATCATTCTACCAACGCCTTTTGTGCTGCAAGCATTCCAAGTGCGAATGATAAGTAAACAAACCAGAAATCAAACTAGATCAGATGAGATCAGCACCAAACAGATTTTAAGAAACGGGGATCTAATAAGAATTCGATAAATGATGGAAATACCTGAGCTTCCCACTTGGCAGCTTATTAGCATTATAGTCTGCATTATAAAGCTCATTCATGTTCCCCAAGGCCACCTACAAATTGCATTGTGCATGAAATCCAATGTCAGAATTTCTGACAAAAACATGGACATAGACCACAGCTTTGTAGAAAGGAAAGCCGTAGGCCTTGGCTTCGCTTCAGTTTCCCAAGTGTGACCGAGAGTTTTGGAGATACCACGAAGTAACGTTTACAGATTAGGTGGATGAGGATGAGCGCACAATACACCTCGTTTCAAAAAGAGTGGATGTTCTTACATCTATTCAAGCGACGTGAGTGACATAACAATTTCTAGTTCTTTCAGGAGTTTCAGTTTTGAGATGAGGTCACACTGAGGGGCCTAAATACGAGTTCACATGATTAAACAGCCGTTTCTCCTAGAAAAAACATAGAAATTCACATGTGTACTCAAGACTATGACTCAGAAATCACCTCCGACAGAAGAAGCACGCCAACTGGATCTCCAGCATGAGTGCAACAATAATTTGCGCTTTTGGAGACCATGTCAGCAAAATACACTCCTTTCCCAAACATATATCCAGTGACAGGGGCCTCTGGAGGGGCAATTCGAAGTCCTGCGCACGAGACAAACGCAATACTGAAAAAGTCAAACATTTGCTGCGTTATGAAGTTACGTAAAATGTATACTTTATCCAAGACATATGACAAATTACTGGATCACGCAAACAATGGTGCTTCTTGGAGGTTCCACTAAAAAAAGGATCAAATTACACTCATCTGGAGATACAATTTTCATATTCTCAATCGAGCATTTCAAACAAGATCTAAGAACCCTCAAACTTACCAACTTTAGGCTTCGAGCAGAGAAAAATGTCATCCATGTATCTGAGTACATGAGCTAAGACTCCTGAATTAGACTGTAAATGGGACTTAAAAAAATAAGATGTTTCCGGTACAAACCTTGTGATAGAATACCCGTCCAGTTAGTTAGTCGTGAGCCATGCCATAACAACATTCGGTTTGGGGTCTTCTCAAACTGGTGACAAACAATGAAAGGCACAGTGAGATAAAAGCATTAAATACGAAGCCTACACTTACATCCTGACAAGATCTTCAAAAACACCTTGCAACATGGAAACCTCCATCTAGTACACTGTTAATTTGGACCATAAATTCTGCAAAATAAATGAAGTCTGCAACAGGCACAAAGACTTGTCTAGAGGAAACTTGTGATGAGCGACTCACAACCTGGGATCAAAATATTTCCAATGACTTATAGATTCAGAACTTCATTTCTCAAAGGGTCATGAAATCAAAATGGAACCGGTGAAACTTCCAGGGAGGAACACAAACCGGCTTAAAGCGCTCTAATTCGCCATCTCTCTGCAATTTAAATGCATTCAAGAGTTCAAGCGTGTAGCCGGAATGCGTCTCGCCATGCGTCTTTTCCATGTATTCCTTGACCTGCACAAATAATGAACCTGAGGACCAAACCTAATGCTCTAAATTGTAATTTGTCAACAGATCTCACAGAATTCAATCTTTGTAAGTCTAGCTCTTCATGATTTCCTTTCTGCAACAATTAGCATTTGTATCCTTCAGCTTTGAAATCCTCTGGAAAGCGTCAGTATATGACAAGATTTTCTGAGCTTAAATCTGATCTTTGATCCTGCACTGAATCGAACGAACTGAGTGTAACAAGTATCCAAACTTGCAATCCATTTTACCAGTTCAAATTCCGAACTCGTAGTGTCTAAGGGCTCAAAATCGCAATTTAGACGCTTGTAATGAGTGTATGCTGGATCCTGGTTTTGACATAACCACATCAGAAGTTAATACGAATGTAAAACAAACACCACTAAACTAAGCCGAACAATATCCAGCAAAAACAATTTTAGAACTCAGCGAGTATTGAAACGTGATATGTTAAAGAACATAGATAACAGCTGAAGTTGGAACCGAGTACATACGTCATCCATGTGAATGTCGTTGCTTAGAATCTTTGTGGCCAACTCAATTTCACCCAATGCTTCCACCTACAACCACCGCAAGATTCAGATGCAAGTCAATAAATTATTGCTATTAATCCAGTTCATGCGGAAAAACTGAAAAAATGAATAGAATAGCCAGCATAAATATGCCATTGTTGATGGAGAAGCGAGTAGTACCATTTGAAGTTTCTCCTTTAGCTTTTGTGGAGTATCGATAATAAAATTTACTGTTGATAGGATCACAAGTGTAGGAATCTTAGTCAAGGAATGGTATTGCAAAGATGAATGATCACGACGCAATTGCTTAGCCTTCATTAGATAAGCAGACATATCCAATCATGTTCAAAATTGAGCCAAATACTTACGCATATGTTTGAAGCCGAAGTCATGAGGAATTACTGTGTAAAATTCACTGCAACACCGTGGAAAATGGAATCAACATCATGCAATCATAATGCAGATTAAGCGGTAAGTGCGAAATCAAACATTTCAATAACTGCCCTATTCAATTCGAAGCATAAGAGGGCATATTACTTCGAAATAACAAATTCCATGAAAAGAACAGTCGTGAATACGAACCTGCTCAATTGTTTGAGTTGATCCTTCTTCTTCGAGGATGAGGCTGACTTGTCATCCAAAACCTCAGCTAGTCTCTTCAGAACCTCGTACCCCTGATAGTACCACGGTATTGCATATTTTAGATTGCAAAATTCAAGGAACCAATCATCTATCATAAGAACTACTACTTCTTGTCTAATAGAGGCTGATCTACACGTCAAGTTTATGCTAAATATGTAACCGGCTGAACCAAATATTCACCTTCTTAATTGTCGACTTGCTCAACTTTCCAAGAGGCATCTTCCGTGCATCATAACCTGAAACAAAAAGTATATTCTCATGTGTCAGTACACTTCTTTACAGCTTACTGTCATAGAGAGACAAACCCATATAGTACAAAAACAACTTGCGATAAAATTGGAATGAAGCACAGTGCAGAAGCAAAGCATAGTAGCTTTTGATCGTGCAGAAACCAATCGACTTGAAAGAAATGTTCAGGTGCAAATAGCAGATATTCCATATTCCATAAATCTCAAGAATATAATGGTGAAGGGCATGTTTGAACATTTAAAAATAAATGAAATATGAGCCCCTTCTCTAAAAAGGATATGCGGGAACACCCTTATGTTGGCTAGTCAACTAAATCAATGAAGAAGTTAAAACACTAACCGATTTCCATCATCATCTGGTTCATCATGTTAATATTGCAGATAAGGTCGATAAACTCCTTCACCCGGGGTTCAAGTTTGCTTGGTTTTAGTTCAATTGGTTTCTTTGACTCCAATTCCTTTTGCTTAATATCCTGGTCCTGATCCTGGTCCTGGTCCACACCACATAAGAAATCATGATGAAACCAAACAATACCCTTTCGTGAAATATTCCATACTTTAAAAAAAAAGATGACACTTATAAAATGCTTATATAACACTTGGATACGTACTGTGGGCTTGTCCTCCTCATAGTCCATCTCGATCCAAGTGTAACATTTTGGATACGCCACAAAATTATGACGGTTGGTCCAACTATTCTTTGTCTTCGCGTAAAACTTGCTCATGAACTCGCTCACTGCAGCTTCAGCATATGGAAATGGACCAGCAAGGTTCTGTTGGCCCTTCACGCCGACTCTTCCCCACCGGCTAAAGCAGTAGTAGGATCTTGACCCATTGGCCATAGCGCCATCCGATTCTATGACATGACACATCCACCATTCATGAATGTATGAACAACACATTTTTTACATCACAAATATAAAAAACACCGAAACAGCTTGAACAACACAATAACCATAATCAAATTTCCAACTCCCTTGTTTTGCCCACCGTTTAACAAATGAACAGAGAAGTGCAACTACACTGAACAGAATGTGCAGTACTTACCAAGAACCTGAATAACATAGAACTTGTTGTTGTTATCGCCCAAATTTGTTTGATTGAGCATCGCATCATACACCTCCACATTCTGCACTCATCAATACGCAGTATTGAAATCCTGATAATTTAAGCAGATTAACCAAGTGCCACGAACATGTCAAGATGGTTTCCTTACGCCACATGCTATGAAACCTCACTACACAGGTCTAGAACGTCACAGGCTCAGTTTTTCCATTCATTAAAAACCATATGAACTATGAGATTACAGAGCCTTTCACAGAGTTCGTTTCTAAGAGGTAAGCAACAATTGTAAGAAAATAAACTGAATAAGAAAGAGTTTCTAAAGGAGCAACTACTCCAGTTCAAGAATAGCAGCTTACATTATCGACCTTGGCCTCATAAACATGCCATGTCTTCTTTAAATGATCACCAATGTACTGATCAAGCACAGCACGTCCCTTTTTCAGGCCCACCACGACTTTCGCATCTGCAAACAATTTCCAACTTCTGAGAAACCTCAGAGATAGAGTTTGTGGCAGTAAGCAAAAGCAAAACCTGGCGTCTCTGTAGACCTCTACACATACATGCATGACAAATGATCTGATGTTGCCAACCGTAAAGCCTACTGGTGGATTTCATTCCTGCATATTATGCTAAAAAACGCTACACCATGACAAACAAGTTCATACTCCAAGAAGCAGTAGTTCCCACCTTCATCATCTTTAACACTTGCAACTGCACTCTTGTTGGTGGTGCCATCGGCCTTGCCATCCACAGCATCTTTCAATCGCTCAACCAGCTCACCCTTTTTGCCATTTGTAGGTAAGCCTCTAGTAGAAAGAGCCTCTTTAAGTTCTTTGACATTCATGTCAGTGATGTCTTCAACCTTGATACCATCGGCACTCTTGTCATCCTCTTTGACAGCTTCAGTCAGCCGCTCAACAAGATCAGCCTTTTTACCATTCGTAGACAAGCCTCTGATAGAAAGAGCATCTTTCAGCTCTTTTGCATTCAATGTACTTATGTCTTCCACCTTGATGCGTTTAGCATCCTTGCTCTCCTCCTCATCAGGAGAAGGAGCTGAGGACCGTTTTCTTTTATCCACCTTCTCATCATCTTTCTTCACGGTGTCGGAGTTTTTAGCTTCCTCTTCTGCAATTGCTGCATCAAGACGATCGACCTGCCACCAAAAATTGTCAAGCAATCACATCCTTGTTTCTCTTATAACAACTCGTTTTATGTATTCCCACTACTCTTAGTATGCTGCATAGTTTGTAAAATACCAAGCATTATATTTCTTGCCATTTGGGAAAGAATTTATAAAATATAATAAATGTTTCTTGATAAGTCAGGGACGAAGTTGGAATCCTGATGCAACGCCAAAGCGGAGCTACTTCTAAAGGCTGAGAAAGCTTATAGAAGACAAAGCTTACCAGAGTTGCCTTGAGCCCAGTCGTGTCCAAGCCCCGCTTCTGGAGCTCATCTCGAAGACCACTTACAGTCAGTTTGTTGGACATGGCTGCTTCAAATCTGTTCCAAACCTCGGACCACAAGTGAAAATATCAGACCAAATCTTTCACAATTTTCCAAGAGCGCATTCGAGTCCACCCTGTCTAAACAAGTTGTAAGCGCGATCACAAATGGATAGCCAAAATCACTTTCAACAAGATTTTTAACTAAAATACTTGAGGAGACAGTCCAGCCTATGTCTGCTCATTTTTTAAGCCAGTTCAGTGGGTACTCATACCCACATTTCCGTTGCTACATCTCACTTATCCTCCAACCTTCCCACATCTCTTCTAAAAGAAAAACGCGGGTCTCAAACTATTTCAAGAACAATGCAGAACACCAACAACGCCTTCGTATTCACAATATTAGGGTTACGGCAACAGGGTAGTTACTCTTAATCATGTCATCTGCTGCAACACAATGCACCGTGAATGGCACAGGAACACGCTCAAGAATCCTAAATGCACTCATCGAGATTGATACATCCCAAAGAGAGCAGCGTGCCCATACTCACCGATCATTCTTCAAACTCTGAGCTAACTAAAAGAACGTCTAACCAAAATTCTCTCGGGAAAGAATAACAAGGACCCAGAAAATCTCAAAAAAAGATAAAACCAAAAACCATTCCAAGAATCGCCGCCCCTACACTAATCATCTGCAGCACAAGAAAAGAGTACAAACCAGATGGAACCGATCGCAAAACACCCAACGTCGCAGACCACCAACCTCCTCTCCTCCCAGGCTCCCGCCACGCCCTTCGCAGCAACAAAAACTAAAAAATATCCCGAACCCAACCTCCGCAAACCTCACACACTCATCCGATCAACCAACACGACAAAACCACATTAAAAGAATTCACTCCTCAGATAGTCATGTCTTCTCTCACACCACCCCACATGAAAGAAAACCCCTTCGCCCACTTCCAAGGCATGCAAACGAAGAAACACTATCATAAATAGCTGAACTCCCTCCTAAAGGTGGACATGGACCAGAACCTGGCCTAAAAAACTGATCTAAATCACATCATATTCTCACACCAGCCACATGTCAAACTGAGTGCACTCATGGTATCATACATAGACAAAAAATGTAACTCAGTTTGCCTATCCCTCAGGTTTCGCTCAGATTCTCTCAAACTTCGCTCAGGTTAGCTCAGGCTTCAATCGCTCAGGTTGCCTCAGGTTGGCTCAGGCTTCAATCGCTCAAGTTCGCTCAGGTTCTGCTCAGGTTTCGCTCAGGTTCTGCTCAGGTTTCGCTCAGGTTCTGCTCAGGTTCTGCTCAGGTTTCGATCAGGTTTCGCTCAGGTTTTGCTCAGGTTTCGCTCAGGTTCTGTTCAGGTTTCGCTCAGGTTCTGCTCAGGTTTCGATCAGGTTAAGTGAGCTGAGGTTGGATGAGGTTGTGGATTTCTACATGTGTGTGGATTATGTTGAGGAGAGGATGAGCATGGGGTGGGATTATGTAAGTATGTGAGAGATGGTGGAGTGGGAGTCGTGAGCTAGAAGCTGGTGGAAGTCGGGCGTTGAGTGGATCGATGTGATGTGTTGGTGATGAGGCTCCGCGGAGTCTGCGAGGGCCCAAGTTCGGGGAATTGGTGTGTGAGGATCGGCAATCGAGGGAGGCAGGATGCGAGGAGTTCGTCATGTGGAGCTTGGCGGTGAAGCTAGCAGCGACTGTGGTGGAGCCGCCTCTCTTCAGTTTAGTAGGAGTATAACTTAGTTTAGTCCCACCTGGAGTTGATCTTTGACTTTGGGCTCCTGAGTTTTGGTTCTCATGAGACACTGTTTCATCTTGCCCCACCCCTGCCCCCACCATAAGGTGGAACCACCTATTATTGGACATTTAAGTAAATACCCTGGATGCAAAGTGGTGTGTGAGCTGAATTTTTTTCCACAAATACTGGGATATGAGAATGGAAGTGAAATTATATTTTTCTCATTCTATATGAATAAGTTATGAATTTTCAGAGTTTTGTATGGCTAGACATCTATTTATGTGTATAGACCCCTCTTAAAAGCGTGTACAAAAATAACTCACCTTTTGGTGACTTGTGCCAATCAATGAGTGCCTTGTGTTGGATTTGTTTTAGAAATAGAATCTTGCTTGCACATAAATAGGTGATGCATTGCTTGTGAATGCATGCATTTATAGGATAGGGTTATGGATGGTGTTCGCTAATAGGTGGTTCTACTTTGTATGTACCCAGGCTGTGATTCATGAAATCAATATCATATATGGTAAACGCACCTAAAATCACCACAGTCTCCAAAACCACCACACCCCACTATGACCTCATCAACCTCTAGAATCTCTAAAAGTAAATTGTCAGTCCTCATTTAGACGACTAATTTGCTTATTGGTCACCTTGCTAGTGGGTGAACTCTAACAACCATAGAATACACTTTTGGGTTCAATGGTGAGCAAAGTTGAGGGCCACTATGATTGCTCATAGGAAATTCTAAGTTAGGAATGGGTCACGGAGTACTTTGCACTTTGAGATTTTCTATAAAATTGAGAATTGCAAATTTTATAGTGCAAATTTTTGCAATCCTCATGAAATCCTATTTTGAAGATTAGAATTTTTTTTAAAGATTTTTTAATTGCTAAATATGATACAGATTGCTTAAGTTGGTGGTTTTAGATGCGTCTACCATAGGAGCTACACCAAAACCCGCTCTAGTCACAAAAAACATCAATCTTATGTATTCGCCGGAAATACTTAGGTGGGATTCTAGTTGGCCAGAGCAACTAGAAAGGATAGAAGAAGGGGTAGCCTTGTAACCACGAGCTCCTACCAACTTATATTCCAACCCAATATTTCCGAAAAATATGTAGGATTGATGTTTTTGATTGGGCCGCCTAGTGTGGACCTAGTATCACTAGGTTTTTTCAAAAATTCAAATAAATGAAATTCGTGTTGTTTTTGTAAAAATTGTACCACAAGCTAACAATGTGTTTGATTACATGTGGACTTAGATGCTGGAGAATAGGGAGATGAATAGAAGAGTCAAATGGGCGATAAGAAGAAACAATTTTTGCCAGCATGGCCTATAGGAGTTATGTCCTTAGTTACATTGATAGTTGCGGTGATCAATTTGGGATTGTACAACTATCAAAATACCTGTGAATAAAGCACAAAAATACTCCAAACATTCGAGAATACAAAAAATAATTCTCAAATATAACACATATACTATGTGGTATTTCTTGTGTTTGGAAATTTTGTTATCTTGTTTTTTTATTTGGACTATGTCATCTTGTTTCTTTTTCATAAGTTTATTTTCTCCAATTTTGACCAATGCATGAATTCCTACCGCTTTTGAAAATATAATTTTTTTAGTCTTCGATTGTCTATCGATGAGTCACTATTACTTTTAGAATTCACAACAATATTTGTGCAAGTCAGCATTATCAAGCGCATGTGTACTCTCTCTTTTTGCTACTAATAAGGTAGCAAAACCACTAACTATGCAAGCGCATGAACAATCTCTCTTTTTGCTACTACTAAGGTAGCCACATCACTAACTATGTAGTATCAACAACCACCTTATTACAAAAATGTATAAACAATCATAGAAGACATTATCTAGAACAAGTCTTAGTGACTACATCATTGGTCCAATTACCATTTTACAATAATTTTTTTTATTGCAGAGTCCTACTTCTGGTTTTCAAAGCCGCCTACCAATAGTCACAGAAAATTCAATATTAAACTTTTAAAAATTCACTCAATTATTTAATACAATTCTAAAATATTTCTATTTTGTCCATGTTCTCTCATTGCCATACCTTTGAGTGTCTTTCATCACATTACATGTGCCATTCAACATTTCATAGCTTATAGTAGTCCTAGAAAAATTTCAGTCTTTGAGTGATTTTTTTCTTTACACTCTATGTGTTGAAATTAGTAGCACTATTTATGATGTTTAATTGTATAGATTTAAGCTATCTTAATTGTACAAGTGCCTATTAAGCCTTAGTAAGATCGAATGGTTGGATTAGAAGATTGTAATGTGTCATATTCAAAAATAAGATTATAAAAATATATGTGACTTCAAGGTTAAATAAACGTTGTATAAACTTTTCAAAAGTGAAAGTCACTAGGAGCAATAACAACCTATATCAACACCTCTCTACTCCAATCTTCCATGTCAAAACCCAATTCACACGTAAGGCCAACTTTATACAGAATTTGGTACTAAAATGAATTTTCACTTGAATGAACATTTTTCCAGCCTCCAATTTAAATCTAAATTCATGACGAAGTTGAAAGTTTGGGCCAAGAGAAACCTTGTCCCAAATCCATCAAACCGGCCTATATGTTTTGGGGCCTAAATAGTGGCATGTCAGTCCGCAATGACCTTAAACTACCAGATGATGGACTTGGGTACCCTTTGGTTGTTGTCGGGGTTGCCAAGGATTGGCACTTCAATTTTGATCGGTTGTAGAATCTTACTTGTATCATATGGAAAACCTCGGCGATGGATTGCAAAAGCCACTCATCCACTTCGCCGCAGATTGCGAAAAATAATTCATATGTCTCAGAAAAAATATAAAAAATATAAAAATAGTGTTATGTAGGATGCCACATAGGATAATTTGAAGTTTCAATCCGGCCTTGGTAAAAAATCCTTGGGCCCAATTTGAAAAAAATGAATGATCCTATTGGTTGAAATTCAAAGGATTTGGACCAACCTACACTCTACTCTAAAGTATAAGCTCGTCCTCACTAATAACTATGATGAATTCAAAAAGCAAGAGCCATTTAATGATGTATACTTTGGAACAAAAATTCATACATTCAAAAATGGAAAGAGTTCACTTCCCGGACAATAAACCTTGCCTTTGACTTAATATCAAAACGGGCCCTTCCCCTCTTCCTCCTCCTTTTCCTATCTTCCCTGATTATGATTTTAGAGGGGATGTGGCTCCATTTTGATATTTTGTAATAGCTCAATGGATCCCGAATTAATTTTGGGACCATACTAGTTATTTTTAGATAATTAATTTTACTTTGATGATTATTTAAAGTTTCAAATTTATTTTTCATCAACAAAATATTTATATAGGGATTTTTGGACCCTCCAATAGAAGTCTTGGTTGGAGCCCTTGTCATCAAACCAGGATACGGGAATATAAAGTAGAGACACTTTCAGCACCATTTCAAACCCTAATCCTGTGAGGTCTCTTTAGCTCCCTTGGAACTCTCTTCAAATCACAAGTTATTACACCGGTAGTCAAATGTTTTTGACCTCAGAATTTAACAACTCGAAGGTAACCTCAACATTGAGTGCTGATAAGTACATTAATTACCGGTTTAAGACAAGAGCGAGGTCTACTGCGGGGAGTTAAACAAGGACTCCCAACAATTACCCCCGTGGTTACTTCGACAATTCTATATTCAAAGTCAAGCAAATTTGACTACTTCTCTGATTCTTTGAGAACTCCAAGAGAGGTGGAGAGACCTCACAGGATTGGGGTTCCAAATGGTACAGAGTGTATCTCCAGTTTTTACACCCGGACTCCCTATTTAACTCCAACGATGGCTCTAATGGGTTAACCAGTAGAAAGGCTATGAAAGTGTTTGGTATCTAGTGATGCAACCCTGTCTCTCGACTCTGAAGTGGGCATGACCAAGTAATAGGGGTACCTATGGGTGGGAGCAATAAGATTTATGTAAATTATTTGTTGATGGAAACTAAAATTATAAAATGTATATACTATGTGAAATTTAACATTGCTTGTTCATGACGCCCCCTTCCCAACAATATCATGTTCTCTCTTCCTTCCTTCATTAAGGGTGTTCAGAGCACATTTGAGGACCACTTGAAAGACCACTAGATTTCATCACCGGGACCACCATATATAGAGGACTCCACATGAGGGCCCCAAACTCACTTGAATTTTAATGAGTTGGCAAGATGAGAGTGGACGCTAGAAATAAGTCACTAAAAACTCATCAAGGAGCCCCCCACCTTCTTTTGGAGCCAAAAGAAGCAAATACATATCCCTATTAGGAGTAAACTACTGCTTTTTTAAAAATCTAGACATAAAATTATATATCTATGCTACAAATGAGCATGGTTTGTCTCACACGACGGTTCCGTTATGGAATCCGTTGAGGAGACAAGTGCGGTCAATGTGCTCATCGGCACACGGGTCTCATTAGTATATATATATATATATATATATATATATATATATATATATATATATATATATATATATATATATATATATATATATATATATATATATATATATATATAAACATAAGATCTTGTACCTACCTTATCCAAAGAGGTCCATGTACCAAACTTGAGCACAATCTACCATACAAATTACAATATTATAACGATTGAAGTCACTCTAAAAGTTTTTTTGACATTGCCATGTGAGTATACCAAAGTTTTGATACCCGAAAAGAATACCTTGGAAATACATTTGACCTATGGAAGGTCATCAAATCTAGTAGATGTGTAAGTGAGGTATACACTCACAAAGTTTGAGCCTCATACGGGCTAGGGAAGAAGAAAATATCCTTGATTTTGTGAAAAGAGGTGTGTCAAAATTGCTTAACATTCGACAAATCAAACCTACCAAAAAGGTAATCTAAACATGTCTAATTGGAAATCCGAACAATGGATATGTTGGAGTGAATGAGAGAAAGTACTAAAACAGAACTGAAAGCAATCTGAGTAAAACTCAAAGTTTTGGAATATTTTGGGGTTGACAAGGTAAATATCACTATTATTTTGACGGGTAATTTTTGTAATAATGGGTTGTGGGGATGGACCACTGCCACGTCATAGATACATAATTAGAAACTTTTAGTTTGGATGAAAATTGAAGAGTGGATGTAATATCATATTTGAGTGAAGACTAAATTTTGGATGATAATTTTCATTTGGATGAAAAATAATTACGAACTTCTTTAGATGAAAATGGTAAGTAAGACGAAAATGTCAATCGGATGAAAACTTTCAAAAATGTCAATTGGATGAAAATTGTCATAAATGTTAATAGATAATGAAATATTTGGCCTATCATTTTGCAAGTGCCCACCTTTTGAAATTTTGTATTGAGACTTTGTGCCCTTGTGAATCAAAGGTAACTTGGCCAGAAGATGGAAAATTTTTAATTACTTATTGACCACAATGTGGTCTCAAAGGCCATTAGGGATTGAAGTATAAGCTCAAGTCTGATTGAAATAACCCTTTATCAACAGTTGATGAAGACACTATTGAAAAGCTTTCATCTCATCAACAACATAGTTAACACTAAGATAATGATCTTCATTAATCTAATCCTCACTATATGGTAGAAGAGGTTGTAGGCTTTAAAGATGTAGGTAGTGTTTTAAAGCAAAGAGCTAAAGGCAGCATGTTATCTATTAGGAATATTGAAGCATTAGAAAGAGGAAGTAGAATCTAGCATATAGCATAAATTTGCCAAGGTAATATTGATTCATTCTTTTATCTGACTTAGATGCGTAATGAATCAATATTTAGTAATTTCATCCATTTTTGTGTATGTGTTATATATTTACCTTTTTCATTCTGGTAAGTGTTATTTGTTTATAAGTGTTATATACCATCGGCATCACCCTCTATAAGTGTTATGCGCTACTACAATCACAGTGTCACATAAAAGTATGCACTCAATCCTTGACACTTATCGAGGTGTGACGTATATATGGTAGTTATTTCCAGCCTTTCCCTTATGAGGCCTATTTAATTGGTTTTTTTGTAAAGTTCAAACAATTGGAACTTGTGTCGTCTTCGTCAATATTGAACCAAGAGGTAATAATTTGTCAAATTACACACCGACCACCTAGGTGCAAGAGAATTGGAAGATGAAATGAAAAGAAGACTCAAATCGGCCACAAGAAAGATAAAAGGAGAAACTAAATCCATTGTAGTCTGGGCAACTACGTTCTCAAATGCAAATAGGCAAAAAACTCGATTTTGAATTTTGATGAGCAAAGTTGAAGAATTAAGTGAGCACTGAATTTGCTCACTTTCCTTTTTTTCATTTTCAAATCCCTTATTTTTAGTTTTACATAAATGGAAATTAATGCAATGAGGGTCCTAGTTTTAGAACTAGAGAAGTCGTGGGTCAAAAAACAGGGGTTTTAGTAGTTAGGGTAGTAGGCAAATAAAATTACCAAATTACCATTTTAGTTTTGGAGTTTAGAATAAACTAGGTGGAAAAAATAAATAAATAAACATTGGCCAATGGGGTATGGAGTGCATGCGCATGTACATGGTTTGGGCATGGTATGGTGAGAAAGGGTGCGGCTTAGGGCAGCTAGATAGGAGTGAGGGGAGAGTCTCTCTAAGGGGAAAGGGCTAGTTTTTTGTTATGAGGAAGTTAACAGGAGTTAAAGTGTGAGTAAGAGTTAGGTTAAAAAGTTAGTTTTCGGAGAGTGTGTTGGGTATGCTGCTGGGAAGCGGCTGTGGAAGAAAGATAGAGATTTGTGATTGTGCTAGGTGTGGGTAGTGGGTGTTAGGAGAGCTGCTTGCTTGTTAGAAGATAGGTTAGGAGTTGTGTTGGGGAATCTAGGAATTATTGAGAACATGAGGTCAGTTGCAATGAAAGAGGGAGATTTGGTTGTGCTTACTTCAGATGGTCGTTGATGGATAGTCTAGGGCTCGTTTGGACTTGGTGGTTTGGAAAACGGCGGCACCCATGGAGTTGTGAAGGAGACGGGACGACAACATTGAACCGGAAGAGGTGCCGAAGGCTGTAGTGCAAGCCGGAAGCTATGGTGAAGGCGGCGTTAAGAGTAAGGCGGGAAGAATTGCTTCTCAGAGTGACTAATTGAGGTTTGGTGAATGTTGTGATTGAGGGGCTGCGGTGTGAGAGGAAGTGCCGTGTGAGCTTCGTCAATTTAAGGAGTGCGGTGATTTTTTTGCTGCATGCGGTCTGAGGAGGTCGACTAGTTTGTTTTTTTCCACTTTGGTTTTGTGTGGAGCTGTAGTCGGGAGGAGCTTACGGTTAGAGTCGAGGTCAAGAGGAATTTCTGGTTGAGGAAGAGAAGATCACACGGTGTTGGGTGAAGGAAGTAGCTCGACCAAAAGTTTGGTGAATCCTAGCGAGGCTTTGAGGTAGAGGCTGAGTGGGCCGTTTTTATTTGTTTTTTTCTGGTTGATTGTTCTTTTGATATACTGTTGGCTGCGATAGCATTTAAGAAGCTGAAGTGGGGTAGTGGAGAGCTTGTGGATGTAGATCGTCGGTTGTTCTTGGTGGAAGATATTGCTGTGATTTGGTGGATTAGACTGCTGCATTGGAGAATTCTAGCACTAAGGATCGAAGTTGCAGTCAAGAAGAATATGTGAAGTGAAAACTCAAGGGGGCAATTGATCTTATTGTCAATTTTTTTTAAATTTTTTTTTTTCTTTTCTCTGTTTGTTAAGTGTTGGGAGGGTCGGTGGTTGTCTGCTCATTGTGTGTGAAGAAATCTACCGTTGGCTGGAAGATTGCTTAAGCTGCAAAGCATCGAAGGTATCACGGCCGATTGATTGTTTGTCGGGGCTCTGGCTTGGAGTTGTGACTTTAGGGGTAGCGTGGGTTGGGGAGTGAGACCCTCGCTCTTTATGCTCCATAACTGCCTTGAGTTGCTTCGACAGCTTGGGCCCGGCTTAAGTCAAGAGGTAGCGGCTGCGAGGAGATTTGGTTGCGTGAAAGTAGTTAATTTGAGGCACGGAGCTGCAGCCGGTGAGGATTATTGGATTCAGGAGGGAGATGCTCCTTCTTTATGGTCAATAATCCTTGATTGGTGAAGCTCTGTTGCATCAATTGTCATGCTAAAGCAATTAGCTCTTTCAATATCTCCTTTTAAAGAAGTTGATTTGATTCTTAGGGAATTGTGGTTAGGTTGTGGGTTGATGTGTTGTGAATTGTCCACACAAAAAATTCAGTAAAAAATTGATGTATTTGTTTGTTGAATCAAGTTTATGTTTTGTCTTGTTTTGTGAATTGTGGCATGTGTGTTGATTTTTCACCGTAAGTCAAGGCCAATTTAGGATTGTGCTTTTTGGTTTTACAAACTATAACATATATCTTTTGGAAAAATAAATTTTCAATTTGGAGTTGTGCAACCATCAAAACACATGTGAATAAAATACAAAAAGAATTCAAAATGTTTGGAAGTACAGAAAATATTCACGAGTACTATGCAATATTTCTTGTGTTTGGAAGTTGTTATCTTGTTCCATTTTTTTCGATTGTATTTTCCATAAGTTTATGTATTCTAATTTTGACCACTGTTCAAATTGTTACCACTTTTGAAAAAATAAATTTTGGCCTTCAATTTTATATCAATAAATTACTTTTACATCTAAAATTCACAATAATTATGTGTGAGTTGGTATTACCAAGCACATGTGATATCTCTTCGATTGCTACCACTGAGGTAGCAACACCACTAACTATGCAGTATTAACAATCTTTTTTAGAAAGAACGGTTACAGAAGGTATTTCTTCCAACAAGAGTTAGTGACTGCATGAAAGGTCTACTAGTGCTTCATAATTATTGTTTTTTTTATTGATGTTTACTTTTTGTTCTCGTAGCCACTTACCATCGGTTATTCAAACTATAATTTTAGACCTTTGAAAAAGCCAATATGTTTACATGATTTCTAATTTTTTAGTATTTCTATCCATGTCTTCTTATTGACTGACCTTTGGATAATTCTTATCATACTACGTGAGCCATTTAACCATTAACAACTCAGAGTGGTCCTAAACAAACTGTTTTGGATGTTTTTTTTTAAAAACTCTCTCTATTAAAATCAGTAAACATATTCATGATATTCAAACGTATAAACTTGAACTTACCTTATTCGTACATTTGTCTATTAAGCTCACTAAGGTCATACGATTGGATTGGAAAATTATAATTTGTCATTCTCTAAAATGAAATTTTTGAGAGTGTGTAATTTCAAAGTTCAATAAAAGTTTAGGAGCAAAAACAACCTATGTCAATACCTCTCCATAACAAGCTTCCATATGGAAAACCAACCAGAAATAAGTATAGTAAAATTTTACATTTGAGAGTCACTTACTGATCTAACCTAGCAATAAACCCTGCCTCATCTTAATGACACAACAAACCCTCTCCTCCCCATCCCTCTCGCCCTCCCCTCCTTAATTCTAATGTAAAGAGACCAGGGTCTTAATTCAAAGAAACCATCGACCCTGAATAACTTCAGAGGACCCATTAAACGAATTTCCCATAGTCTATAAATTTCTGAATTTTTTTTCCCTCATCAACATATAATTTACATGGGGCTCATTGCGCCCACCCATAGGTACCCCACTTGCTTGGGATTCCCTCATCATTAAGACAAGGGCAAGGTTTATCGCCCCACATTGACGTAGAGTTTAAGAAACTTATAATCATACGTCCAAAAGTGGAAGGAGTTAACTCCAAAGACGGCTGCAAAAGGTTAACCAGTCCCATCATGTCCTATGACGGCTCAAGTGTTGGTGGCATTGGCATTGCTTGTTCATGACGCCCCCTTCCCAACAACATCATGTCCTCTCTTCCTTCCTTCCTTCACTGCATTCCATTGCATTGCATGCTCTCCACTTCACCCATCTCCCATCTGCCCCTCACTCAACTCATGCTCTGCCCACTCACTCTCCCACTCGCAGCCTCAATCACTCCACCATCAATCAATCCCCGAACCCATACTCACCTGCTTCACACACTAGTACTGCACTGTTTCCCATTTCTCAACTCACTTACAATTCACACTTGCTTACTCCGTCGTCGCTACTCAGTTCCACCTCTTCAACCCTAAACCCTCAGCTTTGGATCAGCTATGGAGGACGAGCTTCCGCGTTTTCACAATGGCTACTGCTGAGGAGCTTTTGGTGGTGAAGAGCATTGTAAGTGCAGATCCAGGTTTGATTACTTTCGAGTTTTGATGAGTAGTGGGTGCTTTTGTTGTGGATGTAGTGAAGTATGTGGGCTCTGCTTAAACCCTAAGCCCTGAACTGGTGTGTTTGGTACTTTAGGGGCATGTTTGGTGATATTGGGCCTTGGTTTGATGAGGGTGGTGGGTTAGATTGTCTGTGAGACGTACTGGTAGAATTGGAATCGATGGGTTTTAGCTTCTTGTGAAGCTTATTACGCTGGCTTAGAGGTTTTGCCTCTTGTTTGCAATGTGCATGTAGATGTGGTTTGAAGCTTGAAATTGAGGAGCTCTATGTTAATCTTTTGTTTGAGGCAACCCACTCAAGCCATCTTTGTTGTGAGGTGGAAATCCGAGCTACTTGGTAGCACATCCATCCGTGTGGGGTTCTTAGTGGTATTGCCAATACTTGAGAAGGTTGAGACTGTTTTCAGTCCGGAACTTAGAGTCTGTGCCCTAGAGATGGTAACATGTGTCAAGTAGAGAGTGAAATGACTCATTGACGCTGGTGCCATACGGATCATTGAAGAACTCACGTGTTTGGATTTATTGCTAGTGAAGGGGCTCCAGGCTGAGAAAAGCATCATGGCGGGAAAGAAGGGGAAAGAAGTGGCAAGGAACCAGAGTCTTGGTGGTGAGACTCACAGTATGAGAACGAGATCAGCTGACAAGAAGAAGAACGCCAGGTTTGACGGGGCGAGCGCAAGCACCGCGACCGATGGTGCGAATACCAGCCTTGACAAGGACCTTTGGGGCACCTTGCAGCATCACATCTGCCTAGCGGAATGTGTATACTCAAAGCTTCCGTTTGAAGAGTTCTTCAACCTCCGCACAGTCTGCAAGGACTGGTACAACATTGCCTGCAAGCGTTTGGCTCTCAAGGAGCGGATACACAAGCCATTTTTCACGTTGTTTACGAAAGGCATCTTCGGCCATCTTGATGGGATTTTGAGTTACAACGCCAGGTTCAGTGGTTGGGAATGGAGACTGAGCATGGCCCAATTCGCTGATTCGGCTTGTCAATTCGCTGCAACCGGAGGTGTGGTTTATTATTCTCATGGTGGTCGTGAAGGAGATATTTCAGCCGGTGAATTTGACTGGGAATTCAGGCTTTATAGAAAGTTGCCGGCACCACCTATTCTTCAAAATGGTAAAGATAAGACGATTCTTGGGATCATGCGTGTGGAGTCGGAGAGAGGGAGTTTTCACAACCATGTACTTGTTTGTGCAAGCCAGGGGTTTGACACTCAAGTGTACGACTCGAGAACAAACGAATGGCAGACAAAGCCATGTCGGCCGAAGCCTGAAACCCGTGGGGAGATACAGGCCAGCACTGGGTGTGCTTACTGCAATGGGCGAATGTATATTACCACGGAACACAAGAGGGAGATTTTCGTATATGATTTCGGAAGAGCCAGTTGGAGCTCCCTGAAGAGTCCGTGCAAATGGATCTCAAAGCAACGACAACACTACTGTCTCGACACTTTGGGGGCATGGAATGGCCGTGTTTTTGACGTTGCTGAAGATTCCAAACCTGGATCTTATGTTCAGGGTTCCCTTTGTGTGTGGGAGCTGGTTGACGAAACCACGGACGAGTGGGAAGTATACGATCGTTTGCCTAAAGATCTGTACACCTGGCTTCGATGTAATGAAGGCTTTTGTCCACCTAGCCGGAAAGTTGCCGATGTTACAGTCCAGGCAAGTTTTTGTGGCGATTACATGCTGGTGTATTCATGGGATTTCATAAGTAGAGCAGCAGGGAGGTTTTGTTTGTTCAACATGGGTACAAAGAATTGGCAGAAGTTGGAAGTTCCTGCGGGACGAGTCGCGATTCATGACTTTTCGGGTACTGACGATTCTGATGATGACAGTAGTCTTGGTGATTCTGATGATGACAGTAGTCTTGTTGATTCTGACATGAGATTCTTTGGAAGAGAGTCATCTTTGGACATGTACGACTCGGACCCCGACTCCGACTATCACCTATTTTTCTAAGTAATGTTGGGACAAGATTACTATCCTCGTAGTTATATTTTCGATGTAGATTTTTGGATTACCTTGTATATAAACGATATATCAGGCTGTAGCTGGGATGATCATTTTTGGGTTTTGAAAATTCCAAACAGGAATTCCACGATATGTAAATATAAGTGTAACCATATGTGAATACTCTGTTTTGAACGCCTGTCAAATTGAGGCCCTCTGTGACGCGCCGCATCAGCAGCGAGCATGAGGCGATGAGGCAGGAGCTGTAGAGGCGACGTTGGAGCGTAAACAAATGCTAGACTGCTAAGGACTTGCCTATTGTACACGACCGAAGGGTGCTTATTACTGACGCCCATGTATCGTCGAAATTGTGCATTTTGGGCCACGGTTTCACAACGTTGCGAATATATTCAGACCCATTGCCTTGTCTGGATGCCAACCTTAATGTGCTTGTGACGCTCTGGTAGACAGGTGGAAAAATATTGATCAAAGATGTAGTGCATACTATGACTTGAGTTTCTGGGTACGGTATGCTTTGATATGGAACATATATTCTCTTATTATGTCCAAGCACTACATTACTCAATAGTAGAATGTAGAACACCATAAAATCCATGACAAACACATTCAGCGCCATATCACACCCATCTTGCGTCAAGATAACCCATCTTGGACAAGACTGCTCCCGCGTGCATTCGCAATACATTTCTTTTGTAAAATTGTGTCTACGTAGCAGGCAGCAACAATGTTCGAAAATAGATACATATACCCATTATATTCTTACGGACTGTAATCCTCCCTTCGTAGTAAACACCGCAGGCGTCAATGTCTCTAGAAGAGCCAACATTCAGCAAGCCAATTTGAGGTTCAGGTTGAGAATGTAGAGAATGGTGAGTTAGTGTACGCTGTGGTAGCTTGTGGTTGTACGCTGTCATTTACGCCTGCTTGGTTACGTATTCTTCTAATATTGTTTTCAACATAATCCTCCGCAGGTTCAGTTTCCTTTCGCAAACAGCTCACGTACATCAAGATATCTGGGGACTGTTGCAAAGCTCGGCCGTCTCAGACGCGATGAGTTAGATATGATTCCCAATTTAGATGACGCATTTCCGATTTTTCTTTGCTACTGATAGTCAGGATGGAACTCTGTTTTTCATGGCAGAGTGCTCGTGTTGATATACTCATGATGGTTGTGTGTTTTGGTAAACTATGTCTTCTAGATTAATGGATTAGGGGATCGTTGTCCATTGCTGACGTGCCATTTGCTCTCGTGAGTTGAGTATTCGAAAATGAGTGGCTTATTGCATGTCGTGGTTGCCACTTCGGAGTTCTCGCATACTTGCTTCCAATCACAGGCCCTGCAACAGATCAGTTTTGAAAATCACTGGAGGGATTAATCCGAAGACTTTCCAAATGGTGCTTTGTAAATGGATACCGGCAGTCAGACTGACGTGCAAATCATGTTTCGCAAGCTCACATGATATGTAGTGGAGAATAGCAACACTCCACATGTATCAATTGAAGGTAATTTGGGGTTTCAAAACATCTCGGAGAAGGTATCGTCATTCCCATTCAAAAGTTTATGTCACGACGACGATGTGGAACCAAACCCTGACATAAGGCAACATGTGCCAAAGCCACAGGATGAGGTACCGAGTTCGCTCTAGCACACTTTAGGAGGAGTCAATGTGTGGAGGTATCTCCAGGCCTTGACAGTGACATATGTGCGTGAAATGTATGGACTTGAAACAAGCAGAATCAGAATAGAATTTAGTCAATCCTCATAGTACACTAGTGCTCATATAGGACTGGGGCGACAATTTCTCATCATCACTTCCGCATACCCATCTCAAAAAACCCTTGCAAAGCAGCTACAGGAGGGATCAGACTGACGTGCAAATCATGTTTCGCAACCCCACATGATGTATCGTAGATACATTCGGGTAAGGCGAAAAATATCATCATATCCCACAAACTAGAAAATGCATCCGGAAGAATCAGAATACAAAATAGTCAATCCTCATAGAACTAAGTTCGTATAGGACTGGGGCGACAATTTCTCATCATCACGTTCTTCACAGTCGAAGAGCTACCACCAAATAAGAAACATCACCCAAGCCTCAACCCTGGTTGTCATCACCTCAGTCACATGTTAGAGAAGGAATGCAGATGGGGTCCTCTCCCAGCGCCGCCTCCAACTGCGACCTAAATGTAGCCGGAAACATCAACCAAACATCAAAACTAGACAAGCAAAAACTTCACCGAAACCAGACACAGAAACACACAAACTAGGTGCGCCACATGCACAAGACCTCAGAAAAGCTCACACCATCACACACAGAACTGCTGAGGAAATACTGATTGATGAAGCAGCAAAAGCAGGTATAAGTAGGGTTTAGGAGAGGCGCCGCTGGAGCCCTAAAATTCATCCGTTGGCGACTTACCCTTTTTTTATGGCATGATGGTGAAGTGGTGGTGACGATATTCGTGACTGAAACGAACTGGAAGTTAATCATCCTCCGGCTTCATTTGCAAGGGATTGTGAAGCAGAAGTGTGGAGGAAGCTGTGACTGATCGGAGGAAAGGATTCTGCAAATGGGTCATGTGCTTGATGGTGTTACAGTTTTCTAACCAGGTGCAGAGATTTGGTGTGGGAGAGATTGGTTTGGGAGGGATTGGGTTTGGGAGAGAATCGTGAGTTTTGTTTTGGGTTGGGGGAGAATGTCGAAAGAACAGGAAGGAGGGGTGGGGGTGAGCGATGGGAAGAAGAGGGTGAAATTGAGTAAGAAGGCGAGGATGAAGTTGAAGAAAGCAGCTGGAGGTGGGGTTGAAGTTGTTGTGATGAAGAGGAAGGGTGATGGCGCAGTGGGGTTGAAGGGGAAGGGTAGAGGTGGTGGTGGAGGTAATGGTGGTGGTGATGGGGATGTGGGTGAGACGGGGTTGAAGAAGAAGATTCGGAAGAAGCGAAATAAGCACGGAATTCGTGTTGCTGCGGTTGCTGCGGTTGTTGAGGAAGGGACTGATGGACCCGAAGGTGAAGTTGTCTCTGCCTCTCCGCCCAAGCAGTCCGAGGGAGGGAAGCGTTTGAGTTACATGGACAAGGTGGGTTTTAGCATGGTTTCAAAGTGTCGTTGCACGTTTCTAGTTCATTCTAGTTTCTAATCGCCCTTCATCAGGTTTTTCTTTCGGGAAGACAGCGTCTAGGAGTTTCAGTTTCAGAAGTTGGAAGGATTGAGGGTTTAGGGTTTATGGTTTATGGTTTATGGTTTTATGGTGTGTAATGGCAGCAGCGATATGTGAATTTACGCATAAGAATATAAATGTGGAGAAGTAGGAAGAGGAGAAAACTTGGTCGGGTTTATATATTTCGTTGGGTGCAGATGCGGGCGAAGCTCAGTGGAGGCCAATTTCGGATGCTGAATGAACAACTCTACACCTGCAAGTAAGTGTTGATGTGAACCCTTAGATTTTCTGGATCAGTTGTGGATGTCTCTTCTTGAGGAAACGTCATTTGAGGACTTAGCATTCTCACTTGAGTTGTCTGGTTATGGTAAACAGGGGAGAGGAAGCTTTTGAGCTGTTCCAGAAAGATGGAAGTGCTTTTCAACTGGTAAGAGGTTCATCAGAAGTTTAATTTTGTTTACTTGTCATTCCTGAAGGTCTTGGGAGTAGGGCATTGCTGTGTGAATGAGTATGGGGTGCATGAAAACAGAACAGAGATGTTTGGATTTAGGTGTACGTAGTAGTCAGTGGATTTGTGCTCAAAACGTAGTAGTCAATCTCTTCCTGCCCATCTGAAGAACAATGTTATTGTGAGAATTTAGAGAGATGTGTAGTTCTGGATTTATATGTGCACCTATAGCTTGAGTTTACCAGAACTCTTATGTAATGTGTTTCTTGCAATTATGGCCAAAGTTGCTTCGGGAGATGCTTGAAATACATCTTCTGAAACGATGTCAAATGCTGGCGATTTCTGTGATGCAGGACTTGTACTTGTAAGATTCACTGATAAGGCAACTTTCTGTGGTTGGTATGGTACACAGTATCATGCAGGATATCAAGCACAGATGTCTCATTGGCCTAAATTACCTGTCCAGGTAGTCATAGATTGGCTAAATGCTAAAAGTTCAGATTTGGTCGTCGCAGACTTTGGTTGTGGTAAGCCCTCTTTTCCGAATGCCCAATTTTCATTTCTGTAGACGACATAGTGTGATAGATTGTGTTCGGTAGCGAATATTTTTTGACAGGAGCTTTCTTTCATGTTTGCTCCGGTATGGTACGAATTTCCAGACGTAAACGGGGAAGAGCATTCTCGAATGAAAGTTAGTTGTGTGCCTGTGTAATACAGATAGAGAGACCATTCAAGTCGTGTTTGATTACAATCTCATCCCATATGCCGAGCTATTATAATTCTTGAGCAAAGGAAAGATCTCGTACATTCATTAGAGGTCATTTCAGAGAGGGAGTAGTAAAAGTTCTGGTTACTTGTCATTGATGATTTATCCTGCAAACAGGGGATGCGAGGCTTTCGAAAGCTGTCAAGAACAAAGTTTACTCTTTGGACCTTGTAGCATGTGACGACACTGTTATTGCTTGCAACATGGCCAAAGTAAGTCTTGTGTAATTTTGAATTTCGTGATCGTTGGAGTTGTTCTACCAGTTAATCCTTGTTTGACAATTGCTCTCGTTGCTTGCAGACTCCTTTGGAGACAGGTTCTATCGACGTTGCTGTTTTCTGCTTGTCGTTGATGGGAGTAGACTACCCAAGCTTTCTCAAAGAAGCACATCGTGCACTGAAAATAGGGTATCCACATACTCATCTTAATTTCTCCAAATACAATGACGGGTGTACTTTTTTCAGAGTGTTCTTGAGCCTCAAGCTGCATCGTAATTACGAGAAAATGGCTCTTGCATGCAAAACAAAACAAAAAGAATCTGAAAGATGCAATCTAGTAAATATCTGACTACCACGCCTATGTTTCTAACATGGATATATTTCCACCAGGGGATTTTTGCTGATAGCAGAGGTCAAAAGCCGCTTCGATCCCGCTAATGACGGTGCTTCTCCCACACAGTTTGTAGATGCTCTCAAACGTCTGGGTTTTATTCTTGTCTCTCAGGTATAATTTTAGTCTACGCTTGTTTTTGTTTGTAGAAGCTTCTTATAAGAGTTACTTGTCGAGTGTCGTATAGTTCTACTAGAAGTGATGTTATTGGTGCTCTAATCTATGGACCATTTTTTCTAGTTGGAAATCAGTTTGATATTAAAGATATTTTGTCAGTAGTCGCGTGGGAATTGTCTGTACAGTAGGGTGCTTTGTATTGCTTTGTGATGTCTACTGATGTTCTTTTGTGTCCGGCAGGATGACAAGAACAAGATGTTTATCATGTTTACATTCAAGAAACAGGTAACTCGAGGGTCGTCACATTGATCCTTTTTTCAGCATACCCATTTAACTCATCTAAGCAATATAAAACAAAAGTTCTTCTGGTTTCTTATCGCTGCCGATATATCGCTACATAAGTAATAATCGAAAGGTCAAGACTGTATCGTTTTTTGTTGATTAGTTGTTGTTCATAGAAACTGCACTGACTTCAGCGGAGTGCCCAGTACAAACATGAATGATATGCTTCAAACAAGAGCATACACCTTGGAATGCTGATTCTTTCGAGGGTTGTAGTTTTTCTTGAATCTGTTTGTTTCTTCCTTTCTTACCTTACTTGCATTGGTGATTTACAGGGAGAGAAATCTGGAAAGAAGCCAATCAACTGGCCTGACCTGAAACCCTGTGTGTACAAGAAGAGGTGATGCAGTCTACTGTTGCTTGTCAAGGAAGCGTGAAGAGTAGTTCGTTGATGAGGAGCTCGGTGCAAAGTCTTGCATTTTTTCGTGAAGTCAAGGACTGGACTTGGCTTTTTGTAGCTGACATGAGATTTGAGACGAACGCAAATAGGTTTCTTACAAAGATCCATAAAACTCCTTCAACACATGCAATGAGTTGAATGACACGGCAATGATTAGAAAAAAAGAACAGTGATCCTGTGTATCTGATTTGATTATTAGGTTTATCTGTCCTTACAATTTACATGGTACATGGACATACATCTTACAATTTTGTAGCGAGTATTAATTTCAATGAAATTTGGAGTTACAATCCTTATCCGTTGCATACTAAGCTGCTGGAGCATCAGATTCCAGCACCTCAGTCCGTTGCAGGCACAGGATTGTACCTTGCGGGAGGTTGCATTTCAAACATGAAAAATCATGTGAGTGTTTTTGGTAAGAGTGTAAGGTGGAGGCACCCATAGCTGACCAGGTACCCATAACTAATCAGTAGACTTCTCCATTTCCAACCTCCATTTCCAACCACTTACTGTCCAAAATCTTGGGAGATCTAGAAGAAAGCATCAAGCATGATTGGTAGAAAGGGAATCAAAGGGAACATTTTGGTAGTAGCACAGTGATCAAGTTTTGGTGTCATGGTGGGTGGTTTGAGGTGGGCCTACATATCGGTTGTATGTATTACTAAAAAAATGTCTTTCAAAATTCATAGTAAATTAAATATTGAAGTAAACATGACATTTAAAGTTGCATTCCTCCTTAAGGTATACACACCCATGAGGGATCACTTACCCATGAGGGATCAGTAGGCTTCCCCATTCCAGAGCAATGGGAAACTAGTAAAGGATAATTGATGAACAATAGATTTAGGGTATTTCCTCCAATAGAATGCCTCTATGAGTGTGACGGAATCTGTTTGTTCACTGATCTGAGTATGGTCGGTCATTGGTACACCTATATGTCAATCATGGGTAACACTAACTTTTGGACAAAAAAATTTGTAGTAATTTGAATTTTACTGAATTAATTTTGAAAAAATGCTCATTCTTCATGAACCTTATGATACTACGTGCAAAAAATAACTCCTTATTGAAAACCCAAGATTTACTATGCTGAAATGCTTAAGTGATCGGTCATAGGTGTGTATACCTTAAACCTATTTCCCCTTCAAGGAATAATCTCCCTCAACTTATACACCTCCAATCTGAGTGGCAAATCTCTTAACTGGTCGGTTATAGGTGCCTCCACCTTAGTCTCCAATGGATCTAGGCAGCCTCATCATAGCAGGTCTACCAACTTTAAATTCTCGTGTTCTCTCAATGTGCTGCTTTTAGTGCTAATGGATTGAACATCACCTTGAGTTTAATTTTTATTTCCTCACAAATTTCTGTTGCGGTTCAATATAGATTGGAAAATAGTGGTAGTATTGCACTTCCTGGAAATGAGGGTTCAGTATTGTTTTGAGTTGTTTCATTGGGGGTTAAATAGTAATAATCTGAAATGTCATCCCAAATACTTCATTGAGGGCATGTTTTCTTATTCAGTAAAAACTCGCACTTCAATATACTCCACATTGTAGTTTTTCTTTGTTTGTCTCTTCACATCTCAAAGGTGAGGACGTTCCACATTGCTCTCAGCAATGAATTTCGTTCATTTTATAAAAACTATCTCCTGATTTGGTTTACACTAACTACGAGTGATGTGTTCTTCTGTCATAGTAAGGTTTATTCAGCCCTAAGCAAGAACTTCATGAATTTTTTTATTCCTTTTTTGCACTGGTCATACTTTCAAACATCAAAAAAGGAATTATAAATTAATTAGTATGAAGTTTTGTAATTACCCAATTTGTTTGGTGTGGATTTATGAGTAGAACTCATGCAGGAAGCAACCTCCTGTTGAAACGACTTAGACTTGCATCTACGATTGATTGAAGAGGTGTCATATTAATTATGTCTTATCTTTCTAATTAAGATTTTTTTGAATGATTTTGTAATAAACAAGTGATAAATAAAATTGGGTATGAGAGTAAGTTATATAGCTTTTCTTCAACCAATGGAATTACAACTATGATAATTTCAAGAATTATTTCCTTTCAAAAGTGTGTAGAAATCAAAATTCTAAATTTAAATGCATGTACTCTTGATCTTTCAAGATAAAGAATAGTGATGCACGAAAAGATATATAAGAAAAATGCTATGGAAAAATTTACCAATATTTATCTTCATTTAAAGCTTTGTAAAATGTTGAAAAGATTTTAACATTTTTATGTGTGTTCAAAAAATTGCTTATGTCTAATTTTAATGGTGTATTATTAAAATTTGGAAACAACAAATGAGAATGTAGCTATCATTTGTAGAATATTTGATGAAAGCTTCTATACATGTTTGAGACAAAGAAACCATATGATAATGGTTCAAATGAATGAAACATATAGAAGCTAAAAATATATATATTTGATTAAATTTCAAATGTTTAATGCATCCAATGCATTCTTAAAAATTGAATAATTTTTACAGAAGAAATACAATGGAAGAAGATATGATGAGACAAGGGCAGTTTGAGAGGGAAAGAGATTTTGCAAAAATGTACAAAGAAAATGAAACTTATGCAAAATTGGAATTTAGGGAAGGCCAAATTCTTTTTGTAAAGGGTACTTGGTACCCAACACACTTTTTGTTGACTATCATGGATGGTCAAGATACATGGGACATCAATGGTATCATAAAACTTATATTCTATTTGTTAATTATATCCTATAATATTATTACTAATAAAGTAAAATGGTTTTAAAACATAAATAATATGTACAATATTCAAAGTTGAACAAATACAAGAAAAATATCAATAATCTGAATTAATGTTGAACATTAAAATCAAATTAAAATACAAAGGTAATAAATTAATATCAATTTTACGCAGCTACACAAGAGTTTGTAGCTCATGAAGCAAATGAATGGAATATGGAGGTAGAAGAGTGGTTGGATCAGGTGCATACTCATTTAAGTGAGCAACGCCCTGATAGCAACTACTCCTTTGTATCTGTTGCCGCCGACACCAAAATGGCAAGTTTTTCATGTATGTCCTCCTTTCTTATAGAAAAATTCTATATTTTTATTTCACAATTTCAAATATCTTTAATTTTACACTAATAAAATTTACTTATGAAAGTACATGTGAGTATATATAACAATTTTAGGAATATTTGCAATGATACCACTTACAATATATTGATATATACAATCTTTTTTTTAAATTAAAAATTGATCAATTATCAATATACACGTACGAAATATTGCTAGTTATTTTAAAAAACAAAGATATAAAATCCTTCATATTTTTATGTATTTCATCCTTTGCAACTTTACAGCTACAATGTTCATATTTTGACAATACATTGGGTGAAAGGGTGTTGATAAAACTATTGTTGCAAAGGATTTCTAGTTGTGGCAAAGCAGCATTTCAAATGTTGGAGTTATTGCTAAATACAAACATCAAACAACATGTATGCAATCTATGTAACTTGATAAATATTCATTTATTGATTACTTTTTCTTTTATAATATATAAATCATTGAAGTTTGACATTGTTCTTTAATTATATTCTCAACATTATTGCATTTGATACCAATGAATATATGTAAAATTGTGTTATATTTGTTTCTCTTAAAACTGATAGTATTTGAAGGTGTTTTGTGGATATGAAGGAAGAGCTTGCTCGAAAAACACGTGATATTCAAAGAATGACTGCAGAAATAAATGAATTGAGATATAATCCTAAAGAACACATGTTAAAAGAACGTGGTTACCAATTTATGAATAGTTATGTTGATAATGAAAATCAATTCAATGAACAAGTTTTTGATCCAAATGTTGAATATAGTGAATCACAAGATTTGGAAACAAGTGTCATGTACAATAATCCACCAGAATTAGAAACTAATGTTTTGTATGATAATCCAATAGAAGTAGAAACAATTGTTTTGTATGATAAACCTCTAACTATGGAAGCAAATATTGAATTCAATGAACCACTAGAGATACAAAATGATATTGCATATTACGAAAGCGCAGAAATGCAAACAAATTTTGAATATGATGAACCAATTCAAGTGAATAGAATTTCTACCAGTAGTTCATATGAAGATCAACCTATAATTGAAGAATGCCCCATTGAATATGAACAAAGTGAACAACAAAATAATGATTGGAATCAAATGTCGACTTTAGAAGAAGAATCGAACTATTCCAATGAAATTAGATATGATAATGCAATTGAAGAGACTGACCCAAATTTTTCTCTTGAATCATATGATATTCAAGATGACACAAATTACACCATGCCTTTAGAAACACATTCAAATCAAGTAGATGATTTTTCATATGATGTACCAAGTCAATGTGATGTAGAACTATCCAATAATCATATAGAACATGATACAAGGCAAGAGTGGGAAAATGATAATAAAAACCTATATGTACAAATTGCACCAAAGAAATTTTTTGTAGAAAAAACAATTGTTTTAGAAACTGATTTTAAAGAACTTTTGCCTAGACAAAGCTCTTATAAACAAAGTTTTGTAGAAGAACAAAGGCCCCAAAACAATGAAAATAATTATAATTCAATGAATGAAGTAGACCTAAATTACAATGACTCCTTCAAAGATGAATTTCAAAATGAAATGAATATGAATAATAAACAATATAATTCAAGAGTGAATTTTCATCATACCACTACTCATGAAGAAAGAAAAGGGAAAGTTTATTATAAAACACCTAAGCATTCTTATTCACAGTCAAAAATGGGAAGTACATATGAAGATGAAGATGAAGATGAATTAGATTACAGAATATTAAACAAGTCAAGAAGCAAAAGCTATGTACATCCTAAACAATTCAACAACAAAACTTTTCCTCGTAGTAGTAGATGGTCAGCACCTTCTAAACTGGCTTTTAATAATGATACATATTCAAACTTTAATCCTAGAAATGAAACACAAAATTTTGACATGGGTCAAGAAAATAGACAAATTCAAATGGAATCATCACAATTAGAAAATCAACCATTTATTGGTGAAAATACATCTAATCAATTACCATGGCCTTTGAATTCTATGGTGGATCAAGTAACATCATTGTTTGATCCATCTTCAAAAACTAATGACCCTTCAAATGATGCTTTGGTTCATGAATCACCAAACAACTTTGAAAATGAATCTCAAAATTTTAACCACACAAATGAACCGCCCATTCACTCAATTTTGCATCACGCAGGAGATCAACCTCATCATCCAAACCATATAGTTTGGGGTGAAAATTCAACAAGTGATGGAATGCAAGATACTAACATTGAACATCAACAAAATCCTAAATTTAGACCTTCTTATATTACAAAACATGAAAATATTCCACATGACGATCATATAGATTTTAACGAAAATTCAACAAGTAATATATCACAAGAAAATTATATACTAGATTTAAACCACTTACATACTAGATTTAAACCATCTTATGTTTCTAGTTCTCAAAATCCATCAAATAAACCATCTTATGTTTCCAAGTCTTATAATCCATCAAATAAACCATCTTATGCTTCTAATTCTTATAATCCATCAAATAAACCATCTTACGTTTCTAATTCTTCTTATCCATCAAATAAACCATCTTATGTTTCTAATTCTTCTTATCCATCAAATAAACCATCTTATGTTTCTAATTCTTCTTATCCATCTAATAATGAAGTGTCTATGTCACAAAATTCAATTGAAGGAAACAATGAAACTTCTATAACAATTCAATCACCATCATTTGTTCAAAGTTTGATGTCATTAGTTGCTCCTACTGAAAATACAATTCAATCTAAGAATTTGGAAGATAAACCTCAAACATATCCAGTTCTTGAAAAACAAGCAGAAAATAAAAAGAAAGTAAGATTCAGGTCTAAATCAACAAGTCATCGACCAAGGAAACGTTCATCAAAAGGTGGTCAAACAAGAAAAAGTGAATCACATAAATTAGCTAAATCAACATCATTTACTCAAAGTTTTATGTCATTGTTTCAGGGTTCGTCATCTAAAAATACAAGCGAAAATGAAAATACCGAAGAATCAACAAATAATCAAAATGAAAAAAATGAATCATCTCCAACAAATGTTCGTATAGAGGAACTTGAATCTCCAAAAGTAAGTGACGAGTCACCATCTTTTGGTCAAAGTTTAATATCTTTATTTCAAGAGATACCAGATAATACTTCTCAAGTTGAATCTGTGGGTCAAAATGAAACAACCAATGAAGAAAAATTAACATCGAATAATTTATTACAAGATGTTAATACCAACAAACAAAAATTTTCAAAACTAAATAAATCACTATCTTATGCTCATCCTACTGCAAAATCAAAGTCTTCCAAGCTTGCTAAATCATTGTCTTATGCTCATCCACAAAAAGGAACAAAGTCTTTAAAATTAAATAAATCGTTATCTTTTACTGAAAGATTCATGTCAATGTTTCAAAGTTCACCAAATAATGCATCATCAACAGATCTAAATCAAGCTGAAAATCAAATTCAGAATGATGAATCAAGAGAATATGAGACAACATCAGCATTGCAAAATGAAAAAAATGATCAAGAATTGAATACATCAACTTCAACCTCATATTGTGAACCTTTGTCTACACACTTATCTATGACAAATAATGAAAATAAAAATGAACAAATGCCAAATGAAATTGTATCAAAATCTTCATTATCAAATCAATCTTATGAAAATATAATAGCAAATGAATGCATGATTGATCAAAATATGATGGATGAATCTAGAAGAGCATCTATTGAGGAAGTGCGAAAAGAATTATGTTCTAAACTTCAAAATAATCACGAACTTCAAAATAATCACGAAGTAGTTCCATATATAACACATCCAATTATAAGAAATCATGAACCAAGACGCTATTCTGTAGATAAGCTTGGAGATAGTTTAAAAAATTTACAACATAGGTCACAATCCACATCAAATTTGTCAAGGACATCATTGTATTCTAATCTTAAGAAGACACGACCAAAATCACTTGCTATTTCACGATTTCCCTCACCAGGTATAGAAAAAAACAACTTTTTTTTGGAAGACAAGACTAATGATGATTTTGAACAAAATAACAATTATGACACAAATTCAAGACAATCGAATTCAAGAGAACCTTTGGATTCTAGAACATCAATGAATTCAAGACAATCAAATTCAAGGGAACCTTCAGATTTTAGAACATCAATGAATTCAAGACAATCAAATTCAAGGGAACCTTTGGATTTTAGAACATCGATGAATTCAAGACAATCAAATTCAAGAGAACTTTTGGATTCTAGAATATCAATGAATTCAAGACAATCATTAGGTAGAAGAGAAGTAGAATTGAATAACCGTAGTCAGCAACATTCGAGATTACAATCAACAAGAACATCAACAAACCAAAATGAAAATCAAGATGAAACAACAAATGCAATAGATAACCAAGGTAAAAAAAATTATAAATTCATATCATCATATTTTGATTCGTCCAAATGAACTATTTCTAATAGTAGAAACTTGATATTATCATCAACAAATTCTGAATTAATTAGAAAAATTTATGCATTGCATAAACATACTTTGTTCATCTTGAAAATTCATTTTAAAAAAATTATTTGATACAAAATCACGCAGCAACTAATGTCAAAAGCAATGATTCAGGTTTTCAAATTGGTGTGTCGTTTAGCAATCAAGGACAACAAATGTTTCCCATGAACTAAGATTGTGAAAATGTAGTATAATATGAAAGATGAATTTGGTAAAATTAAAATATACAATTAATCCACAATATTGATCAGCAACGTGAGTTTGTATTCAACATAAATCTTGAAACAAATTCATAAACATTTCCTGTTCTGGCAGATTTTGAACCAGGAAAAAAATGAACCTTGTAATTTGATACTTTTACAAGTAAAATTACAAAATGAATTTTGACGGCAACTTTTTGCATTAATCAGTGGATTATGTCTTCTTTTATGTTGCTTAATGGAAATGAATTAATCTTTTTTTTGAGGATTCATAATATGTATATATGTTATATTTATATAATCTAGTATGAGCTATTTGGTATAAAGTCTATTTACTATCAAAGAACATAAGTTTCAAATGAAATGGTAAATTCAATTATCAATATATCAAATTAAATTAAATACATATTAAATATTTCAAAAATTCATCAAAAGAAGATTTATTTCATATGGAAATAATGGAAATAAAATCTTCTTCTTTCCATCATACATCATAATGAAAAATCTTCAATATTAACTTCTAATTGTCCATAATTTTTTCTCACCAAAAACATTCTTAATTTTGTTACTTCTACAGTAGAGTGAAAAATCAAAACTAAAGCTTTCTATGCATCTTCTGTTGTAGGACCTAATAAAAAATTTCTAAAAGATCATGCACAAAGAATTCCAATAAACTTTACCATTAGAATTAGAAGATTATAGTGTTCAAAGTAAGAAGTATGTTCTTTTCTATACTTTTTACACAAGATCATGGAACTTTGACTTCTCTTTGTGTCCAATTTTTACATTGTATAAATTGGGGTTTTTTAACTATTGTGGTCTAAGTTAAGTTATTTTCTTGTTCAAAAAATTTAGAGGAAGCATGGAAAATTACACCAAAAAATTGCACTAAAAATGGTAAGTATTAAACTATTTTGACTTCCACATTCTAATTGGTTTAGAGATTTTGTTTTTATTCATTGTCACTATTTACCATAAGAAAATTTTAAGAGTAGTGAAGAGAATTCTAAAGGGGAACATCATTGTAAAAAAAGTTTAATGGTGGCCAAAGGCATTGCAAGATGTTTTTGAAAGGACACCATTCCTTTAAAGCTCGGTGGCATTCTTTTCACTGAAGCTACTTTGGAGGATCAAATTTCCATCAAGCAGTATTATGCGCGCCAATATAAATATTGGTCTGTTCATGACTCGAAACATGTGATTTGGACAGATGAGTCTAGCTTCGAAGTTGGTAAATTTTATGGCCTAATTAGAGTTTGAAGGAAAGTTATCGAGATTTTTTTTTTTTTTTCTGCATGTTTGGCACCAAATTTCAAATGAGGTCGCACCTTGGTTATGGTTTGGGGTGCCTTCTCAGGCTTTTTCAAGAGTCCTTTGGTCATCTTGCCACACGGGTTGCGCACATGGGAACATTTTGTAATGACCGTGTATGAAGGAATGTTGAGTGGATTGTATTTCATGCATGATATACCAGAAGGATTAACGCTTATGGAAGAGAGAGCTCAAGTTCATCGAGCAAATATTGCCACTAGTTGGAGAGAGGCATTCGGGAAAAAAAAAAAGATTGGCCTCCCAATTCACCGGACTTGAATCCTATCAAAAATGTTTGGAGAATTGTGAAGGTAAGTGACGTCACTATGATAGACCAAGAAGTAGTCAGAAGATGATTCAAACAATTACAACAACATGGGATGAAGTCTCTGAAGACAAGCTCTTTTGCCTTATTTCATTAGGAGAAATTTGTAATCCCCAAGTGGCCTTTGATATTCACACGTGCAAAAAAAATTAATCCCAAAGCGTGCACTTTTGATGGTGGCACCAATGGTGCCATTTGGCTAATATCAGTGAAGTTCTGTAGGTCCAGCCAATCGAAGCTCCAACACTACCAACACTGCCATTACTGCCAAGACTGTAGCTTTTGTCGCTGTCAGTGGGCAGCAACATGGAGCAATGGGCTTATGGGAAAGAGTGTGTGGGCATCGGTTCACCTACCACGGACTATCTTAGAAGGCCCCTTTGAGACCCCATATTTCTCCAATGCAATTATGCCTGACCGCTTGAAAGTTGTTGTAGAAGCAAAAGGTTGCAGCACTAGATAGTGATTATGTACGTATATGCATCATGAACTGTGACCATATTCGTTATTTTGAGACAATTTTTGAACTTTGAGACTTTTTGCCTACAATTTCAGCAATTGTTTTGAGCCAAATTGAACTTTTTTTTACTTTCTAATTATAGATTATCCTTGACTCAAGGATAATTTTCCCATATATAGTCAAAAAAATTCTGACAAATATAGAATCAATCAAGAAATCAATGAAAAATCTACAACTAAGCATTGAATTGAGACTATGAAAAGTCTCAATTTAACGAATATGATGTTGACACAGTATGTATTGATGTGTTGCACAATTTGGATTTGTCACTCAATGTGATCTAGTTTCATACAATGTCTCGGTTGGTGGATCAAGTGCCCAATGAATGTTGCATTTTGTGCATGCATATGATGTTGCCATGTGTAAAGAAGACTTGTGGCAAAGTGGCTTATTTTAATGTGCTCCATGGTGGTGCAAAGTCTGTGTGCACAAACCGCATGTCTGTGTGCATGTATTTTAAATGAGTTTACTTTCACAAGTCTTGGAAGTGTAAGATTGTCTCCGTAGAATCACGCATTTGTCGTGATGAGAGATGACTCGGAGTATAATAAACTCTTTCCAATTGAAAGAAAGACAAAAGAACAAACAAATTGAGAGCTGAAGCAATTGGAATGAAAGGTGGTCAGACTGATTGAAGAGGGTTATAGGAAAAATTTGTTAACGGGTAGTACCCAACTGTACATGGTTGTAAGTTACAATAGAGATGCTTTCAAAGGTAAACAAACCAAGCATGTGCATAACGATTAGTTCATATCAAGTCTGGCTCTCTAAGCACCAACTTCTCTTGGACAGCAGCTTGGTGGCCCTGAGTTGCAAGAATGGAATTGTACTCGCCTTCTGTCTTACTGAACGTAGACTTGTAGAAGGCCAAGGTTGCTTTCATCTCCTTAAGCTCTGCCTCGTTTTCGCATTTCTCACATTTCCACTTGAAGTCGGCGCAGGTCGCCTTCATATTCGCCAATACACAAACGACGCCCTCCACCTTAGAGTCCAACCGCCACTTCTCCTTCAAAGCCACCTGAGCATCGATCTTCACAGCCTGCAGCTCCAACTCGACTAATCTGAACAAGTCATGGCTCTCTCGCTTCTTCTTCTTGATCAAAGACGAGCTCTGTCTAGGTATATATAGCTGAATCCACCCCTCTATATGGCAGCTCACCAGTCTCGCCCTTCACTATTACATCACCTTGCATCAAAGTCCCAAAATCTTCCTCCTCCAAGATTTCGGTCAGTTTCCTCTCAGTGAGTGACGCTTTCATCTCCAAGGTAGCCTTTGTTTTCTTTTGCCAAGCACTGCGTTGGTTACGGTTTGTTGCGTGAGCAAAAGACGCCGAGTCCACATCCAAACCCTTCATTACATTAGCAACAATACCAATTGCAAAATCCTCTTCTATCAGCTTCGTCTTGACAAAGGATGGTTTCTGATACACAATAGGATACAACCTTGCAATGGGGGACTTAACCTTAGAGTTCTTCACATCCCCGAATCAAAAGCATGATTTACCCCGATGTGGCCCAAACACACTTGTAAGGTCACTGTAGAGGATTTTTGTAGTGTCTCGATTTTTGTGCGGATTGATCCGTGCCCCATTCAATCCGAACCTATCCCTAAAGTCCTCCGAGGACATGGCATGAGAAGGTGCTCCTCTGTGCAAAACTGCAATCTTCTCATCAACATCGTCGACGATGAGAATCTAGGGCTCACGGTCGCCTTCATTCGACAAAGCAAGGCAGGGTTTCTTCTCCTTCTTCCCCATTTCTCAAGCTCTACTCTAAGATACAAGCCCCTCCTTTAACCTTGAACGTCTCCCTAGCTTCCAAAACACCAAGCTTGCTCGAGTAAACTTGCAATGAATACCTTGAAGTTAGATAGGAATAATTGGTTTACAAATCAGAAGGAAAGGTTTCTTTATACACCGTTGTGGCAGTGGTAATGTACTCAAAGAAACACATTCAACATGTCAAAAGAGAAAGTAAAACAAGTATTTAAAAACTTGATAGTTTCAGCTGAAATATCACCCTTCAGAGAAAAGGAACCAAGAGATAATATACTTGGAAAATACTTTGAGTAGTTGAGGGAACTGTCCAAGGTTTTTCTTCACGAGAAAGAATAAGAATCAACCTTGCCCAACTCACCCTGCCCACTAGCACACAATCTCGTCACTTGAAACAAGAATTATTCAATGAAAGAAAGACGACAACGAGTTCAAACAGTAGACGTAGTAAAAGTTGCCAGCAACAATCCACACAAGGATAAAATAGCCTTGAATAGGCGCAACACCATATGCTTACAATGCAAAATCTGTAGCAACTTCACCTCAGAAAGCTTCAACTACAAAACTTTCATAGTACCTCAAACCTAAACTCCACTTTAGAGATCTCGAACACCAACAATCCGCGAGAAGCTGTGAAGTACAAAAACACTCTCGCAGTAGGAAAAACTCACCAAGAGTTACACGCCGGATCTCCAAGGTAGCAATGCCTAACTCCCACATCCTAATCTGCCTCATTTCGTCGAGACAACCGAATTCGCTAGGTTGCCTCCAAACCAGACGGCCACTACACTTCAATCCTATCTCACTAGAACCTCCAAAGCTCATCAACTCCTCACTTCAACGCCCAACAACAGCTCCTCGGCGAAACACCTAGGCCCCGCGAAACACCTCGCTTTGCAATTTGACACCAACTCCACAGCTCCACATCAATCCCTCTTGCAATGGCGATCCGGAAACAATGGAAGGAGATGACTCTCGCCAAACGAGAGTAAGTGCCCCTACGCGTATCCAGGAAGCGTGTGGTTCTCTCGCCGAAGGGAATGATCAAAATTCCACCTACGCCTTACATGTGGGCCCAAGAACCCAATAAAGTCAAAATCCAAGGCTGGCACATCCACTTAAGGCAATCAGTCTCATCCAGTTAAGGCAATCACTCCCAATGGCAGCGATTGAGTTGTCAGTAGGATCAATAGTGACAAATATTTTTAAAAATACAAAACAAAGCGGAAAGTTGATGTACTCAATATACTCCAGATTTTGCCCAAAGTGTAGTAACCCTAGGCTGCTTATACCCTCAAAAATAAATCCATGTAAAATATTGAAATTGCAAAATAATAAAAAATAAAGAAGCTTCTGACAAGGTCCCGCATCTATGCCAGGAATACTCAATATTGTGTCATTTGCTTGCACTGCTAGGAATATTAATATTGTGTCATTTGCTTCTACTGCACTAGTAACTTTTACATAGAGAGGCTACACATAGAAAGAGGAAAAGAAGAAGACTATTCTTTACTCAAGAATAGTAGTATGAAGTAAAGCAATACTCCAACAATGTTATTTCTTCAAAAATGAATTTAAAAAAAAATTGTGCCCCTAGAAACTTCTTATAAATGTGTTTTGGCTACTTGATTAGAGCAAATATTTTAACATCTACCAAGGACTAAGATTGTTTTTCCTTCAAAACTGTCAATTAATACCTCTTGATAAAGTAAAACTGATTCTATTGACATTGTGATATTTTTTAATAAAATCAATCCTAATATCGTATAGTAAACATACTAAAAAGTTTCATCTCCAAAAATTTGGGTTAGAATCAAAATAGATCGCAAGATCTTAGCTCCTGAACATCAAGAAAAATTTTATTTTTAATTTCTACTAAAGTTGAAAATTCATATGTCTTTAATTTTTCAAAAAATATAGCTTTGTACTCTCAATTGAATATTTGTATTGTGATAGGTAAATGACTTGAAGATTCAGTGAAAAAACATTCAAATTATAAAACCTCAAATACTAGTCTTTCAAAAGCATATAAGGTGAATAGATGTATAATATGAAAGTAAAACCAAAATCACTAACTTTGTTGACAAAAAATAAAAAAAGTTGATTCCAATGATGAGAGTGTCGTAGGAAGCAATTTTAACCTCTTCCATTCTTTTATTTAAATATTGCTGAAATTGAATTCAAGATGAGACTTCAAAGATCATTTTTTTCAGACTTTGATGCAAGTGCTCACAAAACATGGCTTTTTAAATCATTTGATTGGCTTGTTAGGATGCAATGAATCAAAACTTGCTACTTTCATAAAAACCTACAAAATATGATTATAATTTTATTTTTTAAAAATAAAAAATGATTTGAGAACTTCTTTTAGCGTTGCCTTTGCTGCCCTAATTTGGGGTGGAATCTTAAAAATTTCATAACTTTCTTAATATTTATCAAAATCCAACCTGAGTTGTTTTGTTTGAAAGGTCTTACAAATATCTACTTTCACCAAAAATTTCAAAAAATAAAAATAAAATTATTGCAATAATAGGTACTTGTTCAAAAGCCATATATGATTGTTTTGGTCCTCTCAGTCCTTTAGGGGTTAGTGCAAATTCGACCACTTGGATCATTGACCTAGAACAGAATGAGTTTATAAACAACTCTTATATTAAAATCTACCAAACTTTTTTGTAAAAGAAAGAATAGATGAGAAATTTGATTGAAATAAGTATTTGGCTTGTGTAAAATTGCTCACAGTAAATATAGAGGTTTTATTAGTACCTCAAAGATAATATGCATTTGGTCAACTTTTATTGGGATGCAAGTTCACTCTTCCCTATTCAACTCTGTTTTGAACCATAAGAGAATCAAAATCTTCATAAGTTAATTTTAAATCCTTTTGGTCACAAGTAGTGACCAAATTCATAGAAAATGATTGTGAATAAAATAGTTTTAAAAACATATTCATGGTCACTTTTCATGGTCTACCAGATATATAAAAACCTTAAGATGTATTCTTCTAGGGTAATATCAAAAGTGGTTTGACATTAAAATATATCAATGTTATTTAAATGGCTACGTAGGGTATTCAAACCTTGTGGATTGTTACATGCATCAAAGTTCGTTTGGTGGTACTTGACTCATGTGCATGTACTTGGAAATTGAAATAACAACTTCTAATGTTGATCTCATGAGATTATATCATTTTCAACAAAAAAATAAGTTTGGTGGCTTATCCTTTGTCATATGATCATTGATACAAAGAATCAAACCGCAGTAATTCTCTTTTAAGTTCTTATTTTAATGGGATATGCGGTGGCAAGGAACTACAGAAAATCGCATGTCTCGGTCCTGGACAGTGGAGTGTCAAGTGAGCTGGAACCTTGTGAAGAAATTTTATGCCTTCTGTACTCATTTCCAGAAAAAGCAACCTTGATACCCATACCAAAAACACCCCCAAAAGGCATTGCCGTGTGCCTGCAAGTTGCAAGTTGACAAAAATGCCCTCCTCTGGTACAACCAATGACCAATAGTCCAAGACGACCCAGGGGCCACAATCATAAAAAAAAACCTTAATCCTACCGTCACCGATTCATTCATCACCTCCACCGGCACCAAATTCCAATCCACTGACAGAATGCAAACATTCAACCCCAACCCTGTCAACCAGAGAATGTAAACACAACCTCACTCAACGGCAACATAGCACACAAAAAGCAACAATGTCTACTCCAGGCAAAGACTCCGAAACTCAATCATAATACGAAACACGTGATTGATAAACCAGTTTTCTCTAATTTTTCCCCTTTTATTTATTTGATTTTTTATTTTTGGACAAATCAGATAAACTGTTTCTAGATGAAGTGACGCCTTTCTGTGACCTCGTACACTATTTAACCAATGGGTCCAACACCTGTCAACTTATTATTTGCATATAGCTTTCAAAACAAAGGGAGACTTCGTTGCAAACAAGAGAACAGACACATGGACACACATGAACAAAGACAGAAATGAATTTGGGCACCTTCTAGACGCGGCATCTCACCTACTCCCGTTGGCGGTAAAGCTCACAGCTCTGTTAAAAACACAACATGCATGCAGCTGGACATGTATAATAAGCTAGAATCTAGATTAAGGCTCAGCCTAAGCGACAAGTTACAACACAGACAGTCCGTTCGCATCGCCCAGATGCTCGCATCCCAAGCTTTTATATACATATTGGATGCATCTAAAGATGCCGGGGCCACGTTCAACACGGCACGAGGCGCGGCGACTCCGGCGCCGGGCGAGATGACCCGTCGCCGACCATCGGTAACTCGAGGCGAGATAATCTAGACATCGCGGACTGGCGCCGGGCATCGTCGAACCATCATCTAGATTTCTAGTATTGCTAGATCGGATTTGCATTCGATCTAGAACTTTAGACTTGATGGCCGATGGACATCATGTCGAGCTTACGATACCGAGTCTAGGACGGAACGTCGTAGCTCACCAGTGCGAGTACTGCAGGTGCGTCGGCGTCGACAGTTTGCGCCGGAGTGGGAGCAGTAGCAGCGAGGCGAGTGTTGGCACTGGTACGAGCTTGCTGCTGCCGGATCAGGTTGCGGGGAGCGAGGGTAGTACTGGAGCGCGGTACCGGGGCGGGGCGGGGTCTGGAGGTGCGGTGCCGAATGGGGCGGTGAACGTGGATATCGATGGGAGTGAGTCGGGGGTGGTGCGGGGGAGTGCGGTGACGGAGGATGATGATACTTTGTATGTTGCCGATATCGTGGCGTCGAATCTAGAGGAGCTGAATAGTGGGCGGTATACGAAGTTGAAGCTAGCGTTCGACGACTGGGAGAAGAGCTTGGAGACTAGTTTGAAGCGGCGCGAGTATAAGGAGGCGTTGCGGGATGCGATTCGGAACGAGATTTATCAAGTCATTGGGTTTTATATCGTGTTTCAAGGGGTGATTTTCACGGCCGTCGCGCAGGCGTCCGTGCTGCGGTGCCATAACTGGTGGACGTCGTTTTTGCTGTCGCTGTTGACGTCGCTTGTTACCATCGGGGTGGTGTTGCAGAAGCTGCAGGACTTCTGGGCGCTGGAGACCACGATTGCTAGTGAGATCGTCACGGCTAAGGTAGGAGAATACCATGGTGGTGGACTATTTCTTCATGTCTCGATTTAGTTCGTTTAGGGGTTTCGTGCCTAGTGGACTGAAATGGGTGTCGACGACCTCCGGGAGTAGCCTCGAGGTTTGTCGCTGGGAAGGTCTGGTGCAAGTGGTTGCAGCACATTTGAGCGATCTAGGCTTTCTCGAGTGCAAACCCTTGAGGGAGCATGTACCCTGTTTTGCTGGAAAAGGGGTTGAGCAGTTCAATGGGTCTTCAGTTTTTGATGCACATTTTTCGTAGCTGAGTATTGGAGTGGTCAGCTCAGTAAAAGTGGTCAACTGGTTTTACAGAGCGATGGCGGAATTTTGATTTTTTCCCCCGGAGATGGGGAAGGAATAGGGTTTAGAGAGGTGGAGAGAACTCTAGGGTTTGAGCAACCTCTTTTTTTTGTGCTGAGGTTGAGGATAGAGAGTGATAGAGTGTAACAAAAGAATCCAATTACGTATGGATTTGGAAACCTCACTGTCTACAGACGAAGTTGCCAGATCTTCAATATTGGATTAATGTTGGTTTTGAGTGGGTGCAGGTTTTGAAGAACAGGATTAGTGACGTGAAGCTGAAGGTAGGACCTGCGAGGTTCAGCTTTAAGAAACACGCACTTGACGGTCCAAAAGATACTAGCAAACCGAGAAGTGGTGTGCAGCTCTATAGGTTTGCTGTAATCACTGTGCTGCTCTGTTTTTCTGCAATATTTTTGGTATCTAGCTGGAGAACTCTTTGCAGATCAGGAACTGCCCCACCGTGATTCATCTCAGCTCTGACGAGCTGATATTCTTGCACTGAATCCCCTCACTCTACGTAAGTTCCTTGCTCTCTTCACCGAATCATCAGACCACCCTATACTCTGTTTTCAATGAGTTGATTGATCAACTGATTGATCGCAGTTATTATTTCAGGTTAGTTGACAACCATGAGCTCCACGGAGATCATCAACAAGACGGGGAAGGCCCTGAAGCTGAAGGTGGGCAACAACCTCGTCTTCACGGACTTGACAGTGGTGCCCAAGGATTCCTCCTACAAGGTGCATGTTGATCCTAATGCAACCTACCAGGAGTATCTGATGGGCAAGGACCGCAACGGCAGGCCTCTAATCATAAGCTCAGACGACTGCGCTGACAACAAGTCCATCACAATCATGGAGGACGACGATGGCAACTTCAACACCATCAAGAAGCCCAGGACAACTGCTCCGGCTCCGCCTCCAGTAAGACTCGGCGATGAATCTGGTTCTGGCAAATCTAGTTCCAAGATTTGGAAGTTCTTTAGTAGTTTTAGATCTAGTAGTTCGGGCCGGTGACCTGACCTGCAAAGTTCTGAGGTATTTGTTGCAATTTGAGAGAGTATGACTGCTCGTAAGTTGAATTGGTATTCATGTTTATGGTGATCCCTGGGACCCTGGTCCTGTTTATGTAAAATAGCAGGATATGTAGGTGCTATGGCGGGATGGTTTTTTCAATTTCATGTACAAGATTGTTATAGGTGAGTCTCTTATCCTTCGAGAAATTGGGGTCTACTTCTTGGATGCTTATGGTATGAACTGATGTTGTTTTCAGAGGTTCGAAGTCCCTAGCTGTGAGAAAACGTTTTGTATGCTTGTGCAGGTAGGTCAGATGGTTGTTAATTGTGGAATGTGATATACAAGTGTCTCTGTGTTGCTTAATCTGCGTCAAATTCTTTAAACATTTGTATACGTGGCACATAAGTTAAAAGATATGTGCTTCACTTAAGAATTTACATATACTGTGCTGTATAATGTGTGCTAATGTAAACAGTGTAATTATTTGACTTCCTCGAGTGGGATCGACAGGTGTAGCACAATACTAATATGTGATGTGTAACATCCCGTCTAGCCTGTCATAAAGGGATACTGGACACCGAAAATCAAGCTAAATTCTACTACGAACACAGTACTAGCCTACTCCTACAATATGCCAAATCTCCGCCGTGCACAACATCCTGCATAGAGTTTCAAGCTTCAATATTCAACTTCGGCGCAGTCTTCCACCACGTAAAACACTTCGATTGCCGCTCTTATTGTGGTAATGTAATGTTGAAGTTGAGCTTCTCTTGAGACCCTAATGCTGGAAGTCTGCGTTCCCTCCTGATTCATCTCACCCCAGTTTCCATTCCCATCCATCTCGCTAAGAGCCCAATCTGCTGTTCCTGTATAACTGTAACAATTACTCCTCAAACCTTAGCACATTGTACAATGTTCTTTCAAACTATTGTATGAACAGAACCGCCGTTGTGCAACCAGTCACCAGTTTAAAGTACATCAAGCTCTCACTACCTGATACTGAGGTTTGCAAACCACCTCTGATCTCTCCATGTTCTCTTTCCATTTCATCAGTCGATGTAGCCTTCCTTGGGAATGTACCCACCATCATGACTATAAAGAGCTATACTTCTGCTGCTGTTTCTAAATCCTGCAGCAGCCTCAGATTAATTGCTGGTCGAAACGGCTTCAGGGGAATGCATAGAATGCATATGAGCTGTCGTTAGGGATTTCCCTACTGCGGGTTTTCTATAATGCTAGTATTCCTCGGTTCGTATTACATACCCTACTTTCAGCCCATATCGCTATAATTGTATTTACTCTGAGAAGTCACTTGTGGAACTCGTCCAAGGCTGATCTTTGCTTAACTAATGTTTAAAACTCCAAGTGACTCAATTCTTTATAATCAGGTTGTGTCCGGTGTTACTAAACACACTGGTGTGGTAGCCTCAACCCGAGCTCTTGGGGAACATAATTCGCGTGCCTGCAACTGGCCGTCTAGTTCATGAAATGCCTCAATTCTCAGCTTCAAGTCTAACTTCAAGAAAACAGGCCCATTTATGGTAAGATTCCACCTCGGCACACTAAATCCCCGTTCAATACCCCAACCTGAGAAAAAATCGGTGAAGGAGATGGACACTCCTGCAGCTTCAGCAGCAGTCAAGTAAAACGACCCGCTGGTTTTGGTGTCGTAGTTTTGGGAGTAGTCCCTCTTCATGGCTATGGTGTAATCCACAAACTTGAAACCCTGGTCGTCTTCATTGGTGCTTGTCTCGCTACGAGGCGGCAGGATAAGGTTCACAAAGCACGTCAACTGCTGGTTGTAGCTGGTTTTCACCTGGCCATGGCGTGCTTCAAGGTAAAATGCGTACTTGTCACAGAGGTAAAATGTGCGCGATTGGAAACTCTGACCTGTGCATATGACGAGCTCGAGTGGAAACTCGAACAAGACTTGGCAGCTGCCGTCCGGTTGCTTTACTTGGAACGTTTTAGAGTTACCCCAGAAATTCTCCAGTATGGTGTTGTTTCGGGGTCTGTACCGGTTGTGGTTTGTCTTCTTCCAGAGCATTTGCTGTTGCCGTGCGTGAGTGAAACTCTTGAACCGCAATGCCTCCATTAACAAAGCCTGGCATATAAAGGATATGAGATGTTAGACCCTATTCAAGCCATCAAACACAGGAATGTATTGGAGGAAATCAGGGTACCGACTCTCACTGTCTTTAGCACAGCTTGTACAACAACCACATTTAAATTCTTGAGACCGTAACTAGCCAACCAGTTCAGAAATATGAGTTTGAATCAGTTCCACTCTAGAAACAAAGTCGTGTCCCATTTATATGCAAGAAAAGCTAATGAATGGGAGAATGGGAAAATATATATGAAGGTTTACCTGGCATGCTGTGCTCTGCATTTGGGGGTTGGTCGACACAACGTCAATCAGGAAGTCACCAGTCATCCATGGGAATCGAATTACACCAGCAACTTCCTCCACGGCGACTTGCTTCTCGTCTGGAGTTCGGCAATTGGCTTCTATCCAGTCAAGCAGGATTTGAAACACTTCTTCTTCATAGGCAACCATCAGGGCGTCACTGTCGAGAATCACTTTCACCCCCTCAATCGATAAAGATAGGAAGTCTCCTTTCTTTGACGATATGTCCTGAGATTGCAAAAAGACGAGGCTTAGGAGCACAAGATAAACCTCAAAGCTGCAGGGTTCTGAATCAAGTGTGCTCATAACTGAGAAACGGACCGAAAGGCAGTCGGAAAAGTTGAGGAGTTTTGGTCAAGTTTGCTAACAGGATCATGCCTGAAACTGTGAAGCAAGATAGCTGCGGCAATGCTCAACCACGGGCTGAATTGATCGCTCAGCTTTCAAGGACTCTGGCAGACCTAAAACGAGAAGGCAGTCACTCGATGTATTTGGGAACCGCTTCAGAACCCTCGCTAGAGGCTCCATACATGAAGAGATTGCAAACCGATCTGCTAAACACAGGAGCGTGATCGTGCTCTCCACATCCTGCGGCTCCGACAGCCGCCCTGTGTACATGTATTCGATGAGCTGTCGAAGTCCAAATTTCTCTGAAGGAAACAGCACGCACGTCACATTAGGTTTCCAAGAGCGACCTAATTACTCCACCTTCATGATTCTCAAACATAAGATACTCTCAAAGCGACACGGCTCTACCTTCTTCACTGACGTGCACTACAGCAACTCCAGAGCTGGACTCACTCATCCCATTGGAAAACATTCTCATGAAGTAGTCGGAATGAGCAGCCAGAATCGCAGAGTTAACATGCAGAATCTCCGGTGCACTTGTGATCGAGAGCTCGGATCCGTCTTCCCTCCTCCCGCCATGAAGCTCCTCGCTCTTTTCCACAACCTGATCCAATACCACCACAAAATGACAACCTTCCGGCCAAGTGCAATTTATCCTGGAGCTTTATACTAGAAAAGTCCAATATCGGAGGTAATTGAAAGTTCAATTCAAGAACACCAGGTTGAAACATACAATAACAGTACCTCATAAGCCTGATCGCCAAAAGCAGTCAACTCCAGTTGAAGAACGCGATCCGAGAAGACAGGATTGTCATACGCAAATTCGAAGCTCACCATCTTCGTAGTCCCCCACGTCTTATCAAACCCCATTCCAAGAGGCGCTCACACGAACTCCATCACTGACTCATCTCAAACCCAACCAACCACTGCAAACTCCCAACAGTCCCCGCTAAATCACACACCACCAAACCCTAAAACTCACAAACAACACACATCTTCTCAAAACTCCACTTCCCAGCAATCATCCCAATTCCTCTCATACTCCACCATTCACCAATACACAAACCATCTCCAAAGAATCCACACATCTCTCCACATCACAGAAACCTCGAACTCTACCTAAAACCCCCAATTCAACTAAAATCCCACAACGGATATGCCAAACTTACCTGTGACCATGGCAAAACCGTCTTCCGAAAATCTCCAGCCTCCATCACCTTCCTCCAACCTCCAAACAAACTCCAAATCCTCCCTACCAATATTACAAACTCACCACATCAGAAATGAAATGCTGCCACTTCTCCCAGCCCAATCTCCATCTCCTTCATGTGCTTCCCCAAAAGCCATCACCCCTCCTCCTCATCATCATCAGCATCAGCATCAATTCTGCATCAAAGATCAAAGTCTTTCGCTGAAATCAAAATTCCTGGCAAGTGGAGTAGAAATGGAGATTGCGGTACAGAGTACAATCATAGCATGACCCAATTGTGCAAAGGATTGTGAGGAATCGGGGATGTGTTGCTGATCCAGGTTTGGGAACCGGATCGGATTGTGAAGCTTCTGCTTTCGTTGCATGATTGATTGTTGGGGAGATCGGTGGCCAAAGCCGTTACCGTACCTGAAACCGGTATGGTGTGCATTTGAGCTTGTAGAATCTATAAATCGGGTTGATTGTACCACTTTCATAGATTGAATGGGATGGGTTGTTATTATTGTGTAAAGCAGTGTTTCTTTTACTGGCGAAATGGAGCCAAATGGCGAAATAAAAATAGAAATTTTCTATATTTGGCTATAAATTCCTAAAATCATTGATTGGTCGGAGCCAAAAATTACCCAACATGTAACTTGGGTGGAGCCATCATTCCCCCAACAAATTGCACTTTTTAAGGTGTCCAATGACATAAAATTACATAATACCCGAAATTAGTGGGAAAAAAATAGGGATTGCCAAAGGGCTTCTCCATAAAAAAAATTGATGAAGCCAAAAAATTTCTCCCAATGTATTCTTTGTGGCCACCCTAGCACCAAACCATAAATCATAGGATTTACACTGGTGTAAAGGAAGGAGAAGAGTTGACCGGGGGAAGTAAGTTGCACGGGAGGACATTTGGGGTGCATGCTTTGGGTTGACGGCAGTGAGTTTTTTTTTTTTTTTTTTTTTTTTTTTAATTTTTTTTAATAATTTTGCGTTGTACCCGGTGTTTCTTCGATAGTCGTGTGATACTAGGGTGATATTGAGGTAATGTTTTGGTGATAACAAGTTAGTATCTATGTAGTTTCTTAGCTATTATGAGCCTTAGTATTTACTTATATATTTAGATTTTGAAATTTAGAGCTTGAAGTATTAATGCATCAAAAATAAAGGTTGCATGAAAAAGAAATGCATTGGAAACAATATCCATAATATTGATAATTTTTCAGATAGTGATTTTTTTGGAAGTAAATTAATTTCAATATGATATATTAGAATCCATCAATATCAAATAGAAGAATCCATATTCATTCTACAAAAATGATTCATTTTATCATTAGTTAACACTCCAATTCCATGTTGCTTCTAATGAGTATTGTACAATAACCTACTATAGAGATTGTTGCCACTTTGTAGCTACTACAAAGAAAATTGTTTACAATGTAGTATAAATAGTCATCCTTGAGCAAAATACTTCACAAATGTTGACAACTACTTATACTAAACTAAGATTTTTATCACACAAATTATACTTTAATTATAATCAAATTCAACAAATTCTGATGAAGGAAAAATGACTTTCCAAAATTTCTCATAACCATTTGATTTCTTATATTTTCCTTTTTTTTGGGGATAAGTGTTGGATCCATCCACATTGTCTTGGAATCAACTCTGGTGTTGGTTTTAAGTGTGCCTATATAACCAATACTGAACTTGACACACTTCCTACTTGAAAAAGTTGTAGAAAATATCTACAAGGATAAGAATATGAAATCACCTGACTTCTACGTGGTTTCTTCTTCTCTATCTCTATTGATGAAAATCAAGACACATATACACACACATCCATCTCTGATATGCAAATCTTTCACGGTTTATGGTATTTCTCCTTGGTAAAGTTTACAGTACTCTCAGCAACAAATAATCCTGTATACGGTGTACTACAATTCATTCCGACCATGCCTCAAATTAACGCAGTCCTTAAGTAGGTAACCGCAACGTGCAGGGTGTCCTAATACAAACAATTACTAGAACAGACGAGGTCGAAAACAAAACTGTCCTAAACTGTTGACAGATACTCTTTGGAACTCCGTTTCCAGAGTATCCGAAGTGCTCTCACATTTCCAAAACTTAGGTTACACACAACTAAGCTTGAGTGGTGCCTTGTTAGTGTAATTCTTCATGCAGATGATGCCATGCTTTGGTTGCAAAAAAATGGTTTAGGTGATTCAGAACTGCAGGAGTCAAGGACAAAACGTGTGGAGAAATGGTGTATAGCGGCGAGTTAGAGGTTGATAATACGCTACAACATGAGTATGTCCCTTCTCGGCGTGCAACTGTTCTGTTTACTAAGAAAAAAATGGTGTAGTAGCAGCACCAAAAGATTACATGAAAGGTATATAACATCAGGATAAAGCACGAGTCACTCTCCAACACAACTTTGAGCCAACTAAACGACCAAACAGAGTTACAAATGCACAGGGTACGAGGGGCCCAACTTGTCTAGCGCTCTGACGACAGAACGACAGAGCCTGGACCCACAGAAACTTCCATTTTGTCGAATTCATTGGCATATATCACAAGCAGATGGTGGCAAATGCTACGTTTCGGTTTCTAGAACCTGTGCAGGATAACTACCGGCAACCGCATCCATCACCACACGTACGTGACCTGAAGATTCAATTCCAAAAACACTTCTGAAACTGGAACACCACATGAAGGATATGTCAATCCTAAACACAGACCACAAGTTTTACTTCGAAATTCAGACATAACATTAGGAGACAGTATACAGGATGTAGAGGTACATGCACATACGACCACGTTCAATTTCAGAGTGCACAAGATTCACAACGAGGACTTAATTTTAGACAGACAGAAACAGAAATTCAACTACTGATTACTAGGTTCAAGTATACATTGTAAGATGCCGTAAACCATGGAGAGCTACAAGCACACGATTCGAGCAGAGGAATACAAGACCATAGAAAGGAACAAGGGTGTGCTCTCAAGTGTACATGCCCATCATGGGCTGTAAAAAATTTGACAATAAGAATATCACATTGGAGTTCAGTTGCGATACATCCGTGTTCGTTACCTACATAATGTAAACCGAATGCCTCTGCTTAGCTAAACCAAGGCTGTTTTAATAAGGGCAAGCATCTTCACCCAAGTATTTTTCTACCTAATATCTCTCCTCTTGAAAGTGGGCGGAGTTTCATGTAGAGTCTTGCCAAGAAAAAAAAATACTACAAAGTGTGTAATCAACTGCCAAGTCCAAGGCCTCGTCCCAACTCCCGAAAAAAAGTGTATACAATGTCGTATCTCAAACAAAAATTAGTGGTTCGAGTTGCTCCCCAACGAACCTTGTCGCAGAGCTCCTTCTCCTCGCCACAGTTCGCCCTTCACCCCTCGCATCCAAACCAGCAAGTACTTGCAGAGAACCATTACTCTGCCAGTCTTGAAGTGAACAGTAGATGTATTCTTGAACACAAGGGGCTCATAAAGTAACGTTCAAATCTGTTTTCAGAAAAAAACAGAGTACAAGGAGCCATAGCTGAAAAAGTTTCGCGGTTGACGCAATCGAGACCCCGCACCTTCAAAGTGCGGATAAATACTGCACATGAAGCAACAACTGCTTAAAACCTAAAGATCCCCCACGCCATCACCACCACAGCCGCGGAAAGGAAGTCTTCTTCTGCTTCTTCGAGTGACTATGATGCCGCCCGACTTTCGTCGCCGATCTCATCCTCAACTCCCGCTTCGGACTCTCAGACAACGGAACGTGCGCATGCGCGGAACCATTCGAAAACGCCCGCTGAAGCCAACTGAACGACGACGACCGCGCTCCGCTCCCCGCACGCATTGTCCCGTCCGAGTCCGACCCCTCCGTCACACGCACCCGAGAGTAAAACGGCGCGTATTTCTTCAAAATCCGATTCGTCCGCAACGCCATCCTTAACTCAAAAAAAAACACCTCCCGCTCTTCTCCCCCGAAAATATCACACTCCTCCCAAACCTCCACAAGCACTAACTCTCGCCTGCCCAAACAAACTCCTCCACTCCACTCCAACCACCTGCAAATCAACAACCGCGGCTGCTCCTCCTCGTCTCCACCCGCACCGTTCCTTATCAGGTCCGAAATCCACACGGCTTCCTAACCAACACTCTGGCGCTACCTGCCGCGACACGGAATGACAACGAAGACAAACGCTACTCCACTCCGGCGCGGTTGAAAATAGAATCACCAACCCTGCCAACCGAGACTTTCTATCTTCCTCCGATCTCGCTTTCTACCTTCCTTTCCAAGTTCCCCGAATTCCTGTTCCGGAGTCCAGGCGCTCCGCAACGGCCCGCCCTGCGAATTGGATGATTGAACGTGGACAACAAGCGCTCTCTCTCGCAACTCTCTCCGTCTCTGTGAATGAACTACGTTGCGATGATGTTATCTCGCCGTCTTATATGAGGTTGCGAAGGCGGGCCCCGGCAGCGGGCGAGCTTCCCTCGCAAGCCTGCAGCGCACTGTTCCGGTTTCCAGTGTTCCTGCGCCCTGGCAGCTGCCTCTGTGCCTTCTTTCTGATAACTTTTGCCAGTAACTGGAAACCCGGGCTGCTGCTATGGAGAGGGAGGGAGGTTTTGTCACGCTGCCCGTGAGTGGTGGGGCTGCCCGAAAGGGTTGCAACAGAATTTCAAGATTTGATCGGGAGCAGCTTTTGCAGCATCTTCACATGGTTTATTTCAAAATTTTTTAATATATTATCCAGGGAAAGATTTTATTAATTTTGACCCATGTGGATAAACTTTATAGTCCAAGTACAAACAATGTGAAAGTCTTCTTTACATTATTTTTAAATTTTTTTAAATTTTTTTTTACATTAATTTCATTTTTACTCTATATTGAGTGATTTTCTATTACTTTTAATCTATGAATAATTGTTTTTTATTTAAAATTAGTGGGATTTTTATTTTATTTTTTGATCATGGATGGTTTTATTTCCATTAAAAAAAATGGGTGATTTCCTTTCACGTTAAAATCATTGGTGACTTTATTTTAATTTTCGATTATGGAAATTCATGGTAACTAACCAGTTGCGACCGAATTTGTGAACGTGAGAAAGTTTCTAGAAAACAGAGACTCGGCAACACACTTTTTTCATCTGCTAGTGACCCATCATTTTCCTGCCTGCCCAGGGCAGCAGACAATGCAGGCTACTTTTACAGCAATGACATGCCCAAACCAGGTCACCCGGAACTTAGAACACAGACCACGAAACACTTTCCAAACGCCATTCAGCCCGAACAATCTGGGGCAACTCCATGTGCCTGCCCAGAAAATTAAAACTCCCCACGGGCAGCAGAATGTTCCGGCGATGACAGGCAGCAGCTTTTCCAGCCTCATGACATGAACTCCAGTCACATGTTCGGAGGAAGGAAAAACCAAAACTGATGACGCAGTAGCAACTGCGGAGTACAGTGCCGGTAAGAAAACGGAGCGACTGGAGCCGCGCCTCGGAGGCTCGTCCTCGTCCTCGTTCCGAGCACATGTGGAGGGGCTGCGTCCGAAGGTTCGAATGGGATCTCCGCATCTTCCATGCCCTTCCTTCATTGCTTGCCAACCAATACCTGGTGCGGCTGCCGAAATCACAGGTCAAGCCAATCGTGTGCCCATGTGTGACCTTTCTCTGCCTTTTTATGTTCGTGGAGTTCCTTTTTCCCGACAATCCGATCTTCCGCCACTGGACGTTTGGGTTATTTTTTTCCCTATTTTTGTGATATTTTCAGCAGTTTTGTGCAGTGATTTGAATTTCGGAGATGAGCTTGGTGGCCTGGCCTCCAAGTGGGTCCTTTGGAGATTTATGTCCATGTGGGTCCCTGCTGTCCGAGCTAAGTTTGTCCTCGCTTCTGTGGATTGTGTGTCATCTCCATCATTTACCTTTGTGAAAATTATTAGTATATCTCTTGCTAATGGTACCATCGATGTACTGTACTGTCTCTAGAAGCAAAACAAATTATCTTGTGGAGGTCAGTGACTTAGGCAGAAGAAATCTTTTTGCTCGAATTTGCAGACTGATTTTTTCTTTTGGAGCGAATTATGAGCCGCTCAAGCCTTCATGATCAGCCACAATGCGTTGGAGAATTCAAAACTAGAACGGATTGGGACCCGTTGGTGGAGAATCCCGAGATGAATTACACTGTAATCTAAATATTATTTCTGAAAGACGGCACTTTAGTACTTCACAGGAAAAAAAAAACTGTAGAGTCACTAGTGGGAAAGGCAGTCTGTTACACCGAGAAAGGCACCAGAAACAGGTCCAAATCAGGCCTTTCCGCTCCGGTGTTCATTTTTTCCTTCCGGTGTAATTGGGCATACAGATGTACTATTCTCGACAATGGGAAAAGCTTGCTTCCTGACGCAGGGGTCCCACAGATTTTTCGACTGCAAGTTACGAATCACGTGGGTCACGCTGGCTTTACCGAAACTTGGCTGCGGGGTAATCTGATGGTGGGGTCCGGCGTGAAAAAAATTCTGTTCGGGATGGGCGGATGACGAGGGTAACTCAGCGAGGGATGGCATTTCCTGTTCGGGTGATTTTCAGAATGGGATTACCACACTCATACCCGACTGAAAGATCTAACAAGCTGTTGATACCCTGCGCCAAGGAACCGGCACATGTAATTCATATCCGTGTGCATTTTATTGGACATTCGGGTATGAGGGGTTCTCCTCGAATGCGGGTATTACTGCTCATATCCTGATTTCAAATTAGGACATATCCGCTTTAGGGTCGGTTAGGGAATCTCATATACCCGAAAGGGATCAAATTCAGTTCTTCCGTTGATATATGGGACAAGATACCCGGAAACTGGTGAGAATCAAATGCGCGGTGATTCGATACCCTGGAGGTATTGATAACCGGCATGAGGGTCTACCGATCGGAAGCAATTGGATAGCTGTTCGGTGTACAGTGATATTGAGGTGTGCATGTCGGAATGGTATGAGGAGATCCGACGTTTTGTTTCTTCTTCTTGTACGATTACACTACCATAGAGTGCAAGACGAAGAGACAATGATGTTCCAACAATAAAATGTCGACGAGCACATACACATGCGAAGCGTGATGAAGAGGAAAAATACACTGAAATTGACAAAATGTTACAAGTTCATAGGGTGCCACTGAAATGGAGTTTGCTTGAGATAACAGGGAGAACTGATGCATTACTGAGTAAAGAACTACCTATCAAGAGCGGTCTCCTGCGGTATCACCAAGTGATACTGCACCTAGCCCATTCGAGAGGAAGCTCTTCGTTTTCCTGTAAAGTAAATTCGAAATCCATTTAACGTACACACTGCTGCCCGATGGTTTCACAATTGCTTGATCAAGAACCTTAAACGGCTGGCGATCTTCAACAAAGATCAGAGGAACATTCGGTATCAGAACCTTGTGTACTTGGACCATTTGTTCTCCTTCCCTGCACAAGTTACCATACTTTTGGGACTGCGATTTCCATGATCCACCGGTACGTCCTTCTGCGACAATCTGCCCACCGTGATCCGGATGTAGGATAAAACATAAAGTGTTTGCCGCAACTGGTCCCTTCGTGATTCGCGGTGTAAGAGTCAAAGGAAATTTCTGTCGTGGCTCCCTTGGAATGATGTCTTCAGTTCCCACTACTGTCATCCCCCTGGTCGTGACACCGTCTTGCGTCGAGTCTGGGATGCTCTGCGGAGGAGAAGGGATTCTCTCTGCACAAACGGGGTTAGGCAGGACTTGCGTACCTGACCTTGGTGATCTATCGAAGGGGGGCCGGGGTGACATTTCAATAGAGTCGGTTCCGATGGAGGCGGATACTTCTGTTGAGATTGCGGCACCTATCGGCATGCTGTTTCTGAAATTCTGGAGAAGAGTGTTGGGGGTAACTGGAACAGTGTCTCCGCTGGGACATGAATGTCCTCCCCCATCGATTGGTGACGCATGCTGCTGTCTGACAAGTGTAGGTGCCACGGGAGTTGATAATGGATGCGGTGTTGTATCCCGATCGGACAGCAGATTTGTTGTCGTGCGAGGTGGCGGTGTGATATCTATTCGATGCGTCGTCACGGAAGCCTGTACAGAACCCATACCCTTTTCTGGCGTGTATTCATGAGAGTCCCGGATTGGAGCTTCGATGATGCCGGGACTTGGGAGAGTCGGATGGGAAGTCGGGTTAATCAAACGTAGGAGGAGTTCCTTGACTTCTCGGATGTGCTCCTTGCTGCTACTAAGGTCATGTGCCATCCTCTGTACAGTGTTCTCTAACACATTGATCCTTGTATTGTCACGGATTAGATATGGTGGAGTAGACGGACGCTGGAACATAATCACAACCATGCCGTCGTTAGAGAGTAAAAAGATAATTGAATTGATATACACAATTCCGGGTATACCAGTGCTGACCAAGTCTGGAAAATACTCAATGCTCGACCACGGGCTTGTGCTCATCCGGTATGAGCAAACGTGAATACGGAATGAGACCAAACTTACTTGGGGGAAGCTAGGGGTCTGCTCTTCGTTTCGAGGTCCTTGTGTAGACACACAAGTCGTCACGTGGTTGTAGCCCGTGGTCGGGGTGCTATACTGAAAGTCAGTGCTCAGGCTAGCGGTAGAATCGCTCACAAACGTTGAAGGAATTGGATGCCTAGCAGATGCGTCTTGATTTGGTCCAGCATGCGTACGCTGCCAGAGGATGCAATTAGAAAAGAATGTCACCATCCTCAACGACCACGCATTACCATATTCGTGTCGTCAGCACATGCTACGGAGAGTACAATGCTACAATGCCAAATGAACACCAGAATGTAACGTACCTGAGGTCTTAGATGGCCCAGTGAACCCTCTCCGGATGTTAGCGTGGGAGAGTCTGTACGCTGCGATTTCTGCTTGCCTTTCCGCAGCTCGGTCATGTGTGCCGACTCCTCTCGCCCCGCTGCAGACACCCAGTATTTCCTCCACTCCGTGAAGGCCTCATCCGGACAGCGGTGGTGCTTCTGACCCCCGGATTTAATGAAGTATTTTTTCCAACATTTTCTATCGTTTTTCATTGAATTCTTCAAGAATTTTGATAAATATTTAATGTCTAAAGGCTGGCTGTATGTAAATTTCTTCGACAACTTCTCAGCTATGCATTCTACTTGAGACATCCAGTATTGATGTTTTGCGTAATATGATCTAATTCTGAAATTCAGAGTTTGACGGGCACAAAGGCGAGCATACCGATGCCAAGGGCTTTTTAATCCAAGCACAGTACCTGAATCGCAGACTGGTATTTCGATAATCGGCTCCCGATTTTGTGCGTGAGCTGCTGCCATTTCTTTAAGGTATGGTTTCTGAAACTCCCTGGATATGGATCTCTTTCTGTTCTGCTCGACACGAATTGCTTCGGGACCTGGTGCACTCATAGTTCTCCACTCTGGAGCTGACATCTCCCGCGCGGCTACTGGTTGTGGTGGACGTCTCGTTGCCGGAGATGGCGTCGGTACTACGTTGGTCGAAGGTCGTGTGTTAGGGGCCAACGGAATATCCGAGGGATGTTGTTCTATGGTCCATGGTCCTTCAGCTGGAACACTGCCAAATTCGTCTGGGTATATCTGTCCACCCCTTGAATATGGGATGCTGTGCAACGAACTGGAGGCCCTCCCCTGCTGAAAGTAATTGTTCGGAGGAGATGGCATCTGGGAGGATCGAACACTCTGCACATGACATTGGATTAGGGTGTAGGGGCTATGTTATGAATCTGCAAACGTCGATTCCGTGGAGAGAAACGACATGAAAATAATGTCATTGCGTTGTACTCTATGGTGAGGAAGGTTCACACAGTGAACAAAAATGGCGGAGTTCTGGAGTATACTCTAAGATTGTCTATTGTAACTGCGTGGTCTACTGCTAAAATCCGTAACAGAAGACACTAAACCCTAACTGAGGAATTACAACATGTAACCTAATTTGAAACAATGTCAATAATTGTTATTATTGTGGACAGTCCTCCATTGCAGTCAAATTGAGGTCATGGCGAGGGCACTTACCAGCTCATGTGATCTCGGGTCTTCTAAGTGGCCGTCAACTACTGGCGCGTGAGAAATCCTTGCGGGAAATGCCATGTCGACACCCTCACAGTCGAAAGCACTCTTCAACGAATACTGGAAATTGGACTGTGACGGGGAGCAGCTGCCTTGCGATGAGCATGGAGACGGGGGAGCATCATCGACATTGTAGTCTCCGGTATGCCAAGCCCTCGAGCTCGCCATTAGGGTTCTGAAGACGGCGATTGGATTGTGGTCTAACTTAGAATCATCGATAAATTAGACCCAACGAAAAGCTAACCATTACTTGCCACTGCTCTGCAAAAGCGTGCACGATTCTAAACTGGTAGAACGATGTGTCCCACGGGTGTTGGTCGATATGCATCTAGAATGTTGGAGTGCTATTTGAGTGTGCTTCTGATGAGTCGTGTTCCTCTAGGGATTGAGTTCTGGCATCGTGCGCCGCCGTTCACTGAGCTAAAAGAGTGCCCACTACGATCTGATAGGTCGATCTCGTCAGTGAGCGGATTAAATATCAAGGTCTACAGTGTAAATATAGACGTCGACACTGTTCACATACTCCGAGAACTCAATGAAGAGGCCAAACGTCGACTACAAGAGACAAAGTGTAGACAGACTCTGGGATATGCCAGACAGTGAGAGTGGAGAGATATTTGGTTTTTGCAGAAAGTTACGATTGATCGCTCTCACTGAACTAGATAAAGCTGTAGTACTTATTTGCATAGGTACTTGAGCGATGGATTGCTATAGTCCGAACACGTCGGTTCGTTACGGATTCAGTCGAGTCGACTCCGAGGGTAACATTGTGAGTATTTGGAATTTCGGGGACTGGTCGTCTGTACTAAACGGAATGGATTCAAGTAGTGATGTGGAGTCAGAGCACGGGGTACGCGAGACTCATGATGAGGGTCAGATATTGACAATCGAGACGTCGAATATTGTTCCAAGGGTCCTGGCCGAGGATCCCTCTTTCAACGGAGAGGTTTCTCGTAGAAGATTTATCCAGGAAGAAGGTTTCGGTATGACCTCGTTTAGCCCTTCTTCGTATCTCGTGTTATGAACATGTTAGAGCTGAAAATTAATTGAAATGGTATAGTACTGATCATTATCTGCGGGGTTATTTGCAGACTACGCCAACACAACGGCTACTCTTGGAAGCAGTTGCCCTGTTGATGAGCCCTGTGATTGTCACGAGGTCAGTCCATTGACGGTTTTGAGCAGTGGCGATGCCTTGACACCTCAGGGGACTATTGTGTCTCTGGGTGCCACTGAAGGACCACATGACACTGCGAACTTGACGCATTTCCCCTTGTTACCGCGTCTGGAAAGTATGTTCAATTCAACGTCGAATCATGGGTCTTACCTGTTAAGTCTTACACGCCATGAGAGCGACCAATGGGCAATGAGGGGATCCGTAGACTCGGATGATGAGGCAGCAGAAGAGAGTCTCGGGAAACGGGAGACTGCATTGCATTACAACATGCCTGACCTAGAGAAGCAAGGATTCTTTGAAGAGAGCGATGATATGTACAGAGACATGCCGCCGTTGGAGACGGCTGATTACGATGTATCGGTCTACCTCGGCATCCAGTCGCTGATGAAGTGCGATCCACAGTGCGAATGGTGCATTGAACAGGTTCCGCCAAATGGAGTTTATGTCTGGGACAGGCACCTCACTTGGATGCGCAGTCTGTTTGACTCCTCAGTGTCCATGCTCGTTCTGCACCTGCTCCTTCGAAACTTTGGAATATCAAGACCACAACTGCTGCTTCTATTTCGGATTATATTCCACGTCCAATATGCACATGGAGTGTCCAGCAATTTACGGACAATCCCTCTCTACGAGAGAGTACCAATTCAAAACTGAAGGGATGATGATTTACAGTGCTCATTTGAACAGTAGGTATCTCCAACAGGTAGCTTTATTTATCGGACGGATAGGACAACCTGCAGTGGAAAACTATAGGTAGATGGAATTTGAATGATCTGGCGTGCAATTGAAAATTGCAGTGTCTACTTCGTAAGTTTATAATATATACGAGGTTTGATCCTTGAATGCACGTATTCCTACACTGTTCAGGCGTCCAGAACGGTCTTCACCATTTTCATCCAATATTTTCATCGAACATGTACGCGTCGATGATATCTATGTATGCTGTAACTGGGTGCTGTGTAGTGCAGTCGTGTCCTATCAGTTGGAGTTCTGAATCTCGTGCTACCGTTGTATCATGTACTTTGTGGGTTACACACGGCAAGAGCTTCGACTATGGCGGGCGAGAGGAGATTGCCGCTTCGGGATAGAGCTCGACAGGAAGCACGTGATTGTAAGCTTCTTTTCAGAGAAGAGTTGTTATCTGATAGGACACGAGCTCCGAAACGAGTGTGTCCATGCAATGTCTGTCTAGGTGAGAATCGGTCGCTGCGGTACAGGGAGGTCGTGCGACAACACTTGGGACTGTATGGGCGGCATCCTGCTCATCGCGGATCAACTCAGGTACGTCGTAGGTTTTCACATTGTCACTGCAGTGCTATTTAACTTAACAGACGGCTTGAATTTTGCACAGTTGTATAAGTGGCAGTTCGCAACTGAATTTGTGCGGCTTGGATGGTTGTTAGGGTTTTGATCCAGATGAATCAGATAATGAATGGGACGCGGATATCGTGCAAGAATACGGAGTGAGGGAAAGAGTCATTGAGCGAAATAGAAGACAAACCCTGGATGATGGTATGGATATGCCGGGACTCGTGAACCATACTTTGCACATGTACGACGGCCTGGTAGCGCAGCTTGGTAATGTACGGGAAGATATGCCGGATGGCGGAGCTGAACAGGGAGCCCAAGCAGACGGTGACGATGGTCAATTTCGGGAAGAAGCGACGGAACAAACTCAACGCCAAGACGATCCTGAAGCTGTCGAAGAGCCATGTCCAGGTGACGAGGACATGGCGGATGATGATTTACACGCCATGGAGCAGCTACCTCCCACCCGACAACAATTGCTCGAGGAGAGTGCCCGAACCCCATTGTTTGCAGGTTCTAATCTGACGCAACTAGGAGGCACGCTAATTCTGCTCAACTGCCTCAGAACGCATGGAGCCTCGAACATGCTGGTGGATGAGGTATTTTCAATTTTAAGTAAGAGCATGTTGCCTTCCGTGAATTCCTTACCACCAAATGAATATCATGCCTCTAAAGTCTTGAATCAGCTCGGTTTGGCCTACGAAACCATCCACTGCTGCTCAGGTCCCAAGACGTGTATCCTTTTCAGAGGAGACGAGTACAGTAATTTGAGCCACTGTCCTAAATGTCATGCTCCTAGGTACAAACAGGTAGGGAAATCCAAAGTTCCTATCAAGGTACTTAGGCATTTCCCCCTAATTCCCCGTTTGCAAAGGATGTATAGTACTCCTGTTCAAGCGTCATATATGACATGGCATGCGCGCCATCGCAGTGAAGACGGGGTGATGAGAGGAGCGGTAGACTCATATCAATGGAAGTTTATTAATTGGAAGTGGAGTGCTGAATTTGCGAGTGAGGATAGGAATTTAAGATTGGGGCTAGCAACAGACGGAGTCAATCCTTTCTCTATCAAAAGGTCGACATGGAGTACTTGGCCCGTGCTGATCCTTAACTACAATTTGCCCCCGTGGATGACGACAAAGAAACATTTCATAATGTTAAGTCTCATAATTCCAGGGAAACGATCTGTGACTGGAGAGAATTTTGATGTTTATTTACAGCCGTTGTTAGAGGAATTGCAAGTTCTATGGCATCAAGGTGTTGAGACGGATGATGCTTCAATGTACCAGGGCAGTTCTAGGTTTACCATGAAAGCAATTCTTATGTGGACAATGCATGACTTCCCAGCCTATGGGATTGTAGCCGGCTGTGTCACTAAAGGATACCGTGGGTGTCCCATATGTGGCGAGAACACAATTTCTCGTCGTTCTTTATCCCTAAAGAAAAATGTGTATGATTCGCAACACAGACGATTCCTTCCCTGTGATCATCAATGGAGGTTATCCAGGACGGAATTTTCTGGTACAGCGGAGAGAAGACCCCCCCCTGTCAAGTCAACCGCAGCAGACATTCTACGCTGGGGTCAGTTTCGTGAAAGCTGGGTGGCTCTTGGTGCATCTCCAGCTGCGTCTGATCCGGCCAGGCTCTTCGGGATCAAGAGGGTCTCTGCTTTATTCTCGCTTCCGTATTGGAAGGTTAGTCCCCTTTTGATATTAAACTTTTCCTGTTTTCGCAGTGTCACGGTTTCGGTATTCGTGAAAGTTTCGTTTGATTTTGTTTGCTTACGGAACAGCTACCACTGTATGGCCACATAGACAAAGTAGGTGAATTTTGTCGGAATTGGTCGTCCCGATTGCTTGCATACTCGACCATGCTGATGTTAAAGTTCGCCAATTAAGAAGCCAGATAACGTGATTCTGCGATGGTCTTGTGGCTGGGGTGGTTTCTGGATTCACATGGGGAGTGCAGGTGGGAATTAGTGTCAATTTTTGGGGATGGATTGCTGTCTCCTCTGCTGTATGATAACATGTGGGAATCATGTGTTGGACTGGAGGTTTACCAGTGTTTGGGGATTGGGTAATGCATGGGATAGGATTATATGGCTTGATTTCGTGGGTTCATTGGTTGGGTCTTCGCGTTGTCTGGATTATGCATAATTAAGTTCAGCAATTTTAAAGTTCGGGAAATAAGAGGAGTTATAGAATGGCCACGACATGAATTGAGAACCGTAGTCACCACTATGCGAACAGCTCGATGCAATTAGTTAAGTGGGGGACACTAACGTTACTGGTCAGTTTGAATCACCAGATAGAGTCTTTGCCTTGTACATACGGTCTGCTTAGACTTGGTCGCGGGAGAAGCAGATTTTATATCTGCGGTGTTGCATGATAGGACCCTGTTTTGCCAAAGTCCATAAGGGTCTGTATTCTGACACATGGTTTCTGTGAATCTGCAGGAATTACCTATTCGAAATACACTAGATGTTATGCACATAGAACGCAATGTAAGTGATAATATTCTGAAACATCTGTTTGGTGACAAAGACACAATGGAGACACGGAGGGATATGGAGCATGCAGGCGTTATGCCTGAACTCCACTTAGTACAGACTCGTGCAGGGAATTACGTGAAACCGAAGGCTCCATACGTGTTCAGCGAAAGGGAGAAGCGAGAATTCGTTGCATTGGTGTCTTCTACGAAAGTACCAAGCGGATTCAGTGGCACTCTCACGAAGCATATTGGGGAACGTCGACTGAACGGATTGAAGAGTCATGACCATCACGTATTGCTGCAGCAAATCTTGCCTGCGGCAATACGAAATTTCCTTACACGCAGCGTGAGGGAGACAATAATAAGGTTAGGAAATTTCTTTCAACGAATTTGTGCAAAGGTCATACGAACATCAGAAATTCCTACTCTTAGGACCCTTGCAGCAGAAGTATTATGTCTCTTGGAGATAAATTTTCCCCCTGGTTTTTTTGATATTATGACTCATCTAATTGTGCACCTCGTAGACGAAATAGAAGTGTGTGGGCCAGTTCATGCAAGATGGTGCTACTCTATTGAGCGATATTTAGGGGTTCTTACAAAATACGTTCGCGATAAGTCCAAACCAGAAGCAGGAATGGCTACTGGGTACATGATAGATGAGAGTCTCGGATTTTGCACGGAATATTTCGAGTTGTACGAGCATAGCCGCAGCAGAGTTTGGGACCCTGAGGAGGAACTCAAAGACTCCGGAGAGTGTTTAATCGGGAAGCCCAAGCCGAAGAGGCTTACAGAGAGAGAAATTGATTTTATCCATGACTATGTGTTAAAACATTCGTGTCATACTGAGGAGCTACTTGGGTACTTTTCTGAACCATTCCTTGTGCAGTGCTATTTAAATTTCCAGTTGCTCATCTGCACTATAGAAACAGTTTATACTTATTCATCTTTGAATGCCTATTGATCAGTCTGTACTTACGATAGATTTCTCAAACGAGTCACAACACCAACAGTAACACACATATGTTTTCCGAAACTATGCAGAGAGTGGACAGTTCAAAAAAGCAATTTCAAGCAGAGAAGGGTCGAATATGCGAGCACACTGAACAGGACTCCTGGAACTCCAATTCAGTACCCTGCCCATCTAGCGACGCCATTCCCGAGCTTCGCTGCATGGATTAACTCCCATGTCCGTGAGTTGAAAGATGAAGGTTTCCCCGTCTCCCAGGAGTTAGACTCCCTCCACTGCCCTCCCTCTGATCATGCATGGAGTTTTTCCGCCATGTGGGCATACGGCTGCCACTATACCTGTAATAGTGAGACAGTTCCCACTACAGTTGCATTTGATTGCGGTATCGCTACTATCCCTCCTTCCCAGACTTGTACTGAAATTGATGTAGGGATACTGAAGAGTATTTTATTGATCCAATACCTAGAGTTCAATTGTGTGGTAATGGAGGGTTCGTGGATTAGATCAATCGATCAAGGACGGCGTGTGGTCAAAAAGGACTCCTATGGATTTTGGACAGTGCACTATTCCTCAAGAGAATTTCGTGATAAGGACAATCCCTTCGTTTATCCAAGTACTGTTTCTCAAGTGTTTTTTATTGCCGATTCAGTTGACCCAGCGTGGAGGGTAGTATTGCGCCATGACCCTCGCAGCAAGAGGATACAAGGTGAACAGGAGGTCCTTGTATTCGGTGCCCCTGGGTCAATCCGCCCTACTCTGAGCATGCGCTCACAATCTAGAGCCTCAACATCTCAGATTCCAGTAGCAGAAGAGCATGCCGAAACTGTCCCAGCAGAACAGTTCAATGCTTTTGTTTTGGACGAGGAAGAAGCTGACGATGATCGCCATCTGGATGACGACGAATTTGAGGACGCCGTGGACATACAGTACGTTGAGTAACATTTCGAATGTTAAAAGTCCGAAGACGTGCACAGGTTAGTTTCCATGAATTGGTGACCCAGGTACTGTTTATTCCATCAGCTTTGTTCGTTAAATTTCTGATTGTGTAGTGCAAACAGTATTGTGTGTAATTTAGCTTTTGCGCATTATCCAATTTGATTCATCGAGGTACTCACACCAATCATGGTCCTGCTCAGTGCAGGTTTATTTTATAAGGATTAGCAATAATCGCTCTACCCGTCCCCTCAATACTGTCATCATCCAGGCGTTAAGTTTATCCTTCAGCATACGGACTGTCTGGAAGCTTATATGTATTTTACTCATTGTGCCCACTGACACATACTTCTCACCCCGCGCATTCATGGATCACAACCGTCTTTAGTTGTTGGCTCGCCCAGATCAATTTCCATGACTTGAAAAACGGTATTGCTTATCTGGTAAGGAATCAGAGTCCGAGGTCATCTGTCTTCCCATTGAGCCCTGCTCGTCATGCACATGGTCTTCTAAGGATTATTAGAGATTATCGTGTGAGTGGTCGATGATCAGTTTTTTACTTTGCTACTGTTGATGACTTAGTGTTTTAGTAATCGTACTGTCTAGACTTGAGGTTTCTTACCGAAGAGCCTTGGTCGGTATACAGTCATTTATTAACATGTATATTCATTTGAAATTAGAGCGTCAAATAACAATTTTTTTGAGACCGCTGTCTCACCCCAATTTCATAGTTACCTATTAGTACATGGATGTTGAACATTTCAAGTGGTGGCCTCTTACCTTCAGAATTTCCTGTCCGCAGTTGGCAGTGTGGAACCCCTGCAATGCCGACCTTGGGAATGTTTTTTGTGAGACCCAATTTGCTGATATCTGTTCCCTTGACCATACTCAGGTACTTATGCCGAGATACCAGTGCTGGTTCGACATGCTTTCCGAGTGCACGATTTGAGCATTTCGAATATAATGGCACAGAGTTTCCAGTTTGTTATTACAAATGTGGATACTGCGTGTGAGTTTATGGTGTGGCCTAAAGTGTATCTTTTCAGTACACATATGTGCTCGAACCTCCCTAGATTTCCATCATGATCACATAGCAATGTTCATGTCCATCTGTAACAAAGATTATATGATGAAGTTGATCCATGTATTAGATTTTTACCATTTTGCATTCATAGTAATATACTAAGTAGATTAATTTCTTTACTTCATTAATGCCTTACCATGTCATGAGTGTTGTTGATTAGCCAAAAGATCCGAATTAACACATGAAGATCATATCTGGATGCTCCCGATTTTGTTGGTTCATACTGACTTGACAGAATGCTATGTTCTGCAGAAGAGAGGCCATGATCGTGGAGTACCACCCTCCTGAAACGTCATTTCGTCAATAACAATCAGTCTTTTCCGAGCCTCCACGATCATGATTTCCGATGGCCGTCATGGGAACCTGTCAAATCATACAGCTGCATGCGTCTTCCCCAAGTTAATTTGCGCCACCATCTTCTCCCCATCTGATCATACATAAAGGTAAGAGCTCTTCATTTTGATACGTTCTCGCATCGTGCATTTCTCAAATCGCTCCTTTCGTTGCTGTGAGTATTTGGATCTCTCGGCGTTGCTTGCACTTAGAGTTTCTGCGAGTTTCGCTTGATAGCTGTTCTGGATTTGCTGTACTCGTTAGGCACTCACAGCTCTCGTCTTGGACGCTTTAGGAACCACAATCGCTTGCGTCGTTGTGATTTAAGGAGGTTGGCACCAGCGCTCACGCAGTGTAAGGATTGGGCTTTTGACGTCGACCTCAATATTTGGAACACCTTGATCTGTATCTGCGATTGCTCGTGCAGTCCCTGCTGCCCTGAAAATGATCCGCCCAGAGACTTGCTCGATTGAGTGGTTTGCGACTTTCATGCGCTTGAACAATGTTGGCGTGACTCCCACCGTCACACCGAACGAACTCATGCCCACTCGGCAGCAATTGGCGCAGTTCTGGGGCCCGAAATACAATTCGGGGTACACATTTGATAGTCACGGATCCACCGAATACGAGGAATACACACGGGAACTCTTCATCCGAGTCCTTCAAATCCAGTGGCCGCTGAATTCGGTGCTGCCATATCACTTTGCGCGTGGATTACTTGCCGAAGCCAGAGGCGAAGATGTCAATTGGGCAGAGTTTGCTTTCATCAAAACCCACCCCCACCAGTCTCGCGACGGTATCCCCCGAGTTCTACCAGAGTTCGAGAATTTGGGCGGTCCTCTTCCCCCTCTAATCAAAGTCATTCCGGACGCGAGCAACGATGAGGTTTTCCTTACCCCACTTCCGCATTGTTATGTCCATTTAATTACACTTGCTCTGCAGCCATGTATTCTTCTTTTAGGGCAATTTGAATTGTGCATTGTCTTCGGGAAGTGATACATTCTGAACCATGTCTCGACTAATCCTCTCTTCCTTGTTTAATGTACAGCCAATTTTAACAGCCGCAACCAATGCGCCGGAGTTGCGACCTCGTGTTCCTCCTCACGTCCAGATGACTCAAGCACCGTTGGTCCCAAATTTGGCAACAACTGAAGAAGGTGCTGCAATACAACATGAACAGAGCGCCGCGGCCATGGCACCCCACTCCAAGCACGGTGCGAGCGCCAACGTTAAGGTGAACCTGGAAGTGGGAGAGTCGTCAACCCGGACTCGTCCTTGCCTAAACTGTGTAGGTGCCGCGAACGTGGACTTGTCCGTGAGGAAGATATTCCCAAGTTTGAGTGCATTACGAGAGGGCATACAGTCGTTGGTGGAGGCGGAACAGAGGAAATTGGCGGAACGTCGACACAGTGCATACGCCGCGGTCAGTAAAGGAAAGGCACGGTATAGCCAGGAGAAGGAGAGAGCTCACGAACTCGTGCGGAAACTTCGAGACAGCCAAATTGCTTACGACCGTGCGGTTCAGGAGTATGAGCGTTCGCGTAGGGTCTTCGCTACAGCAATGTATGGCGGCAATGACAAGGGGGGCATTCAAGAGGCGCGGGCAGACACCAACGTCATCCACAACTTCGAGGCACTGGTGAACTCATGGTACGCAAACGTACAGGCAGCAAGGAACCGTCTCGTCGAGTGGGAGTTTAAATCAGAGCGCCACACCGCCATGATAGGGAGACTCCGGGCATTATTAAAGGATGCCGAGGACGAGTACCGCCAGATTTGTGTGCAGATAGACACCGACTTGGTTAATCTCAGTGCTCTCACGGACTTCTTGGAAAACGCGAAGAAATGATAGACACTGAGAAGCAGTTGTGAATACTCGGCCAAAGAAGCACACTGTTACTCCACGGTTGTTTACCTCAGACATCTTTCGGACCTTTCTCAATGGGCGATGGAAACAACAAGGTTTCTTTTTTTTTTCCTTTTTGATTAGAATGTACAGTCTCCCCGGACCTAGGCTTGATAATATCTGTTTAGAAATTTCGTTTATCATAGAACTATGCTTCAGCATTTGAAACGCTCCGGTATCTGGATTGTGTTGATGCTAATGGTTAAGTTTGAACCCGGAAGACAGTCCCCGACTTCAGAAACTATACTTTCTGTAGAACTTTGGAGAGTACTGAATTGATTGTCGACAATTTAGTACCTGAGTTCCGGTGTGTGGTGTTTGATTTCATGAAATGGCGATTTTTATACAGTGATGATGTTCTGTATTGCCATTAGATCAGAGTAACGTAGAGATAGAAAGGTCCTTATCGTGAGAAAATGCAAAACAAGAGGCAATGCTTCCATTAATCGCAACACTACGAAATCGATCCCTCTTCAGCAGAAAATCCATTCGACACGTATGAATAATTGAACTCGCAACGAATGATAACCTACACTCTGGGATGACAGCGGTCTGTACACCACATAACCGGATCCCCTCCCCCCCTCGGGATATACCCGGCTCGTAAGAGAAATTACGTACCCAGTTACCGCACTTGAGCTACTATGTAACGGACAGGGCGAAACAAGGGATTTTCATCCACTGAATTTCATCTGTAACCCAGATTCGTCCACGGATGTTACTGCCATTTACTTGGTCACTGTCAGATTGATTACAGTCCCGGTACGATCGAGTAAACTTTGCACGTTCCTGTACACCCTAAATAAAACACGCTTTCCCATTGGGCGCTGCAATAACGCGGGGAGGGCCCTGCCAAACTTAGTTCTGAAAAAAAATTCCGCAGATTCATGAACACCAGAACCAGCCCTCGACCAATCAGAAGAACCCGTCTATTCTGAATGAACACCGAGACTGAATCCTGGTGTAATCCTCCGGTGTAATGGAGGGCCTTTCCCACTAGTGAGTGATTCAAAATACAAACTGGTCTGACGACTGAGCAATGTGCATGCTCAGTGACTGTGGAGGAGCTGTGACGGTAAATTGTTTATGGAACTCTGTGTTGAAAGATTCTGAGGATCATCCTAAGATACTTTGTCATAAGATAATGGATTATTGTACTCTGGCAATGGTTTGGAAAATGGGCACCAATTGGCTGGGAAATCTGATTGCATCGACACATGCACTGTGTGCATCGAGCATGGAATCTGGCCAGTTCAACTTTTGCAAAATATGTTACAAAATTGAGCACGTCTGACGTTGGAGTCAGGAGCTCTGCCGTATTCGACTGCCTCTCGATTCTCATTCTGCTCAATGCACATGCATTTTGTTCACTCTTTCAATCCTCAATCGTCATCAAAGGTGACCAATCTGGTTACCAAACATTCAAATATCTAATTTTGTACCTTCACATGCCATTTTGGGAAAATCTTTTGGACTTGAATATCTAGTCAAAAGTGCATTATTTATTTGGTGGAGTTGATTGTTTGTGAAAAGAACCAATATTCAATATTGAGTGAGAAAAAGACATTGCACCATAGAATTTTACATAGACATTTCAACAAAGCTTTGACTATTCATAAGTCCATGAAATGTTTGTCAGTTCGTGTTGTTTGTCATGACAACATATGTCAAGATAAATCTTTTACATATTTGATCTTTAAATTTTGGAATATTGGAATCTTTGATTATCCAAAAATGAGATAAATAGAATTGTAACAAGAAGAGCATTATTTTACGAGTATTGTGGACAATGGGAAAAAATGATTTAAAATGATTAACAAGAGTAAAAATCTAGTCTCTTTAGCCTCATTTAGATAATATCTAGGAAGAAGAAGAAGCTAGAAGTCTCAAAGGTGAAAATATGAAGGTGGATAGATACCTCAAAAGTGGAAAAAGTCCATTGACGTTTGAGGGTTAATTTTCTTATCCAAGGAATGAAAGTACATGTCCTTCCTTTTTGGTTTCACATTGTCTACAAACCGTGCTACAAATTAATTTTGAGCTATTTGAGTTCTTCAAGGTTTGAGATAACATTGGAATAATATAAAGTTCTGCTGCAATAGGAAGTAATATCCTTGGGGGTTTGCAGCATGACAGCAACATCATCACCAATCTGTGTTCCACTAGTTGAAGACAGACACCTCATTTCCTTATCAAATTGTGATTCAGTCTACATTCCAAAAACTAATATCCAAGATGAACTCAAATGCCATCCATGAGTCACTGAAGCCCAAACGAAAACAAGATATCACTAGACACAAAGAGCCCTGTAACAACTCAATAGCAATAGTGTCATACCAAGTAATGATTCTACAATGTGAAACGAGACATATTACTTTAGTACATGTACTAATATCAGTTTTTTTAATCACCATGCAACATGCTCTTCCTAAAAGGGCAGGCTCAAACAAAGAAACTACCACAGTAACCATGATGGATTATTCCAGAATCAGGCCAATTTGGGTCATCTTCTGTGTGAGTTTCCGGGGGCATCTTCAATCTATTGACCAGATTCAGGTGCTCGTGAGAATTCACAACCTGCACTGGTAAATACCTGCTTTGTGTGTCCTCATCTGCTTGTACTCTTGCCGTGCACACTGACTAATTAAATGCCGCTACATAGTAACTTATTCGGAAACACTCAGTGGCCTCTCTGTTGAGAGATCGAAGTGGCTTTGAATCGCTGCACGGATGGATATTGGATCAGCACTTTTCTCTCAGCCTTGCAGTCTGGACTCTGCAGTCCAGCTAAAGCACGCAAGGCCGTGAGTTGGCTACGTCACTCTTCCCAGCTCATGCCCAGCAGAGCAGTGTCTCCAAAGAAGAATTAAATTTTGTGGATCCGGGTTTAAATAATTTATGATTTTATGGTTGCCATGGCCATGTGGTTGTCCATCTCCACTAAAATATTGCATCGAAAATCCGATATAGTAAATTCTATATTTTGATCAAACTGTGCTTGTTGAATATTGAAAGCATGAGTCCAGGACATGAACAGGGGAGTGATGAAGTGGTGTCTTTCAAAATGACAACTAGAGGGTGTATAATTGGAGAAGACAGGTTTTGGAGCGTTTTAGTTTAGAGGACGGGATGGACATGTTGTGTACTGTCAAGGTGATCAAAGATTAGTATGTCGTTTTTCTCACCTTTACGTTGTGAGTCGTATCATTGCAGATTATAAAACATCTCTGTATGAGAGGAATTCATTGAAGACAACCCTGAAATTCAGCAATCATCGCTACTGCCTCTAATTACGTCGAGATATTTCGACGAGGAAGAAAGAATTCTCAAGTGACCACTTGACATGACATGTTACTTTGTGTGATGTGATGGACAAATAAATGAGGAGAAATCAGGACATAGCTATGCGTGAAGCTCATGACGGATACGTAAAGGGTGTCGACTCCAGCTCTCTGTAACGCTCCAAGTGGCAGTCTGATCACAACGCTTCCACCAATTTCCTGTCAATGAAGCCTGATCAAGCAGGTTTTGTGCCTGTGCAATTTAAGTGAGTTGGGTGAGAATGAGCTGCAACATCCGCGTCACTCCTACAGTTAGCGTGGGGCCAGCTCTTAGGCACTGCATTACAAGTGTACGCCATTTTTCAATCACCCACTCATTTTAACCAGTAATCGCATGTCTGAACTCTGCTTGTCTGGACATGACAAATCTCCAGATGTTGGATCCAGGAATGCATAGGACAATTGTTAAGCATGTAAAGCGGCAGAGCTATAAATTTGTATTCCCTGGATCCCAAATGATCTTGAATAGCACTTCGCCCACCGCTTCCCATGCCCAAGTTCTAGTGTGAACCTGTTCCAACACATTAAACAGTGCTCACATACGTAGAAAGCTTTTCACGAGGCATGTCAAAGAGTGCATTTATCGATTCAAAGAAGTGTCTAGAGCTTTTCGGATTGACATTGTGGTGTTCTTTATGCATAAATCTCAGTAGTACTAAGTAACTATCATTGAGGTTCCTGAGCAAACATTCACACTCAAATACGCTGCTGTGAAGTGACAATCGTGCAGGGGACGCAGTAAATTAGCTCCTCACGTCATGGCACATCAGAGGGGGCTGAGGTGTTGCCAAGGACGTCTTTATTCTTGTTCAACAACTTCACTTTCAGTTGTCACCGATCAAGTACTCCTGTAAGTGGTCCCTCTTGACACGTACCCAAATGGTTTCTAAAACGGAACTGTGAACGCATCACCTGTGCGGTAATCAACAAGGAGGACCGACATCACTGCTGATCGGTAGATGGACTAAAAAACTGAAAGAGACTCAGTTGCAACGGCATGCAGGTTACAGCAACTTGTGAGGATCAAAGAAGGAATGAAATATCGGAGAGGATATGTAAGTGCTTGTGCTCTGCTTCGATGATTCATGTAGTTTGCAAGAGTGCAAGTTGAGAGGTGATTATTGATTGCTTCTAGTAGAAAATTTAGTTCCTGTTGCAGCCCACATGTATGCAGTGAGTGCAATCCGTGGTAGCAAATGTGTAGCTTTTGACTCAATGAACATGTGAAAGAGTGCCGCTTTTCCTTTGTCTGTTGTGACAAACTTGACTCACCAACACGTCCAATGGCTCAAAATAGAATCAAAATGAATGTTGCTACCAATGAATGTTGCCAAATGTTTCGAGTTTTCTAATTCTTTGAAGTGCAAACTCTTGATATTTGACATGTTTGTAAGTTCATTCTTTTTGGTCCAAAGACACACCTAAAAGTGACTTCTTTTTTATCCTCTGATTTTGTAAATTTATGATTGGAGCCCATATTTAAAGGAAAAAATCTTGAGTCATTCATGCATTTCTTAAATTTAAAAAATATGCACTTACAAACAAATCTAGTGAACATTAAAAATTTGTAACTTTATATTTTTTAGATATAAAGGACTAGGACTTGCACTCTTCATATGGTTTTGAGACTTTTCTTCTATTGCAATGAAGTTCATGATCACAAATTAACTATCATCTTACTAAAGAGCCTAGTTTGAAAAGTGACTTCTTTTTTCTCCTCTTGATTTTGTAAATTTTTTATTCAAGCACATATTTAAAGAAAAGAATCTTGAGCCATTCATGCATTTTTAAAATAAACAAAATGCATTTACAAACAAATCTAGTGAATATTAAAAAAATTGGACTTTGTATTTTTAATATAGAAGACTAGGACTGGCACTATTGAGATGGTTTTCAGTCTCTTCCTCTATTGCAATCAAGTTGATGTTCACAAATAAACTATCAACTTATTAAAGAGTTTAGTTTGAAAAAATATGATTTTGTCTTCCCTCTCAAAGAAAATAGTACTCTAGAAGATTGGAAACAACTTCAAGACAAAAGAAAAAAGGATTTGGGACACCTAAATTTGCATCAAAGTAAGAGGGGATGACAACGGATTGTTTATCCCTCCTTTGCAAGATAATAGTAGAGAAGTTGCAAGACATGGATGTGTTATTGCCTTGTAGGAGAGAAGACGGCAAGTGAGCAAAGATTGTTGTAGCTTAGAAAATGTCTTTCTCGCCAAAATGCCAAGTTTTGCACAATGTGCAGATGTTACAAGTGTTGGTAGAACTTGCTCAGGCAGTCAAGTTTGAAAATAAATGTAAAATTTAAGAAGTCTCATGGCGTGACAAAATCTAACATGATGCATTTGGGCAAATGACAACTAAATGGCATCTCTTTTCTCAGATAGGTAAAGTTATAGACAAATTTAACAATTTCAAAATTTTCAAGGTTGCTTAGGTAATTTTCAAGGTCACTTAGGTAAGTCTATTTGAAGATGAGTCATGTTGTAAGCAAAATTTGGCTGAATCATGTCAATAATAAATGACATGCACTTTTTAGTCAAAAATTCAAATTTTAAAATTCAAATATTTTAGACTAGTCTTTGATAGAAGTTAGCAGTGTATTAAATTAAATTCCCTTATAATTGATTAGATTTTTTAAGTCCAATTAAAGTATGATACATGAATTAAAACAAAAATAATATTCTATTTTTTAAAAAATAGTACATTATTTCTCACTATTTTCCATGATTATAGTCCAAGATATGAACATCTTCTCTTGCCACAGGTCAAATTGTCATTTCTATAATTATCAAACTTTAACTAAATACATAAATAACAGTTTCTAACGTATGAATTGTATTTGACTGTATAAATTGATACTATATTACTAAATGATTTTTCAAATCACTTCAAGTTGTTTCATAATTAATCTACAATGTCCTTTAATATTTCATATATTCCTTTATGAACATGTAAGTAGATGCCTCAATAACATACAAATTTGCATCAAAACTAGTCAAGTTGCACTTACACTTTAAAATATGAAGTAGATTTTATTCGCTATATATATATTGCAACTTTGATCAATTTGCTGGAATAAAATTTAACTTTCTATAGAAGTTTATTATCATCTTGTGACCTTAAATATAGCCAAATCTTAAAAACTACTTACCTATTTAAACATATAGTCTCAAAACAATAAATCTTATTCAAATTTGTATAAATTTCTTGAATGAAAAGACTCCTTACATTAATAAGTGGTAATTCCTTCCAGTAAAGATGTTATACTACAACAAAACAACTGAAATCAATTGTAGATTTTTTGACTAATTTAAAAAATAAAAATCAACTCTAGATCTTTGACTACCTTGAAGTAGTGATCTAAAATGATTGGTGAAACTCCATTTGTCCACTAGAAGTACAATTTTTGGAATAAAGAGGCATAAAATATTTCATTAAAAAAAAACTTTTAAATTACACTTCATAAGAAACAAAGATAACAAGGTATCACTAGATTTAAAAGATCCATGTTACATAACTTACAACCCTTCCTGCACTAACACAATTATCAATTAAAGCTGAATATACCAATTCTAAGTAAAAATAGCAATTCTCATAATTCTCATAATTAGAAATGAATGTAAAGATTAAGGACCTAATTAGAGAATAATGTAAAAGTTATGGACTAAGCTAGAGAGCTTGTTCTACAGCAAGAAATGATACAATGACATATGGACTTCAAGGTGGAAGTCTACATCAAACAAAGGAACACTAATTTATAGATCATACATGAATTTTTTATTTTCTTAGATTTGTTTTTACTTTTACTCTCATGTTTTTGAACATTAATATTCACTCTAAATTAAATCCCATCACTTTAATTATTAATATTTGATAAAATAATAGACGTTTTTTCATCATTTTGAAATAAATCCAAACACAATATTGTAATGGGCTTTTAGATGGACATAGAAGAGTCTAAAATTATATGGAATTTGTTGAATTCCATGCATTGCATACATAGTCCAAAAGAATTGTTCTCCAGTTTGAGATTAATTCTTTTGCTCCTTCAAGTAGAAAGACAAAAAGGATAAAATAAAATTACATGAAAAATAAAGATAAAAAGTAAAAGATTAAATAGACCTATAAAAAGTGAAAATACAAACTGATCAGAAAAGTAAAAGGAGATAAGAAGTATGATTATAAAAAGACACTCTAAGTCTTGACTTTTGCTTATGTTGGCACTTCTTTTGACACTTGTGAAGAGTGCCTGAACAGATGCTCTAGTTGAAGTTGCACTCATTCAGGTCTTCGTACCCGAACCACCGCCTCCCTCGGTCGATATCACTCTAATATCCGCCAGCATAGACCCACTTATCTCGGTCTCATTCCTAGATATCACCCTAATATACGGATAATACTCGAAGGATACCCGCTCCTCCCAGTTGCCATCGTCTCTCTCCAAGCCGTAGAAATGGACTCCTCCAAAAAGGAGCGGCCTGCGGAGGGTGAAAAGACTACGTCCCTCATCAAGAAGCCTGCGCAGGAGAATCTGACTTCCGCAAGCAGTAAGAACTTCGTCATAGATCCCGAGCTCTGGGGCACTCTCCAGTACCATCTCAACTTAACTGAAAATGTGTACATGAAGCTGCCATTGCCGGATTTTTTCCACCTCCGTGGCGTGTGCAAGGAGTGGAACCGCTTGGCAATACCTCTCCGGTGCCCCACGGAGCGCCTCCACAAGCCCTACTTCGTGATTGCTCACCGGGTTTCCACCCCTTTCGTTCCATACCATGCCGGAGTCTTGACGTTGAGCGTTGCATCAGGCCATTGGAAGTGGAGCCCGCTGAATTTCGAGTCCAACCAGATCATCCCTCTATGGCATCCCTTCTCCGTTAAAGGTCTACTCTTAGGTTCTTCTCAAGACTACTTCAAAATATTCGACGTTCATAGAGAACCATCCCGGGGCGGTTACATAAATTTACCAAAAGACGACAATCATCACCAAATTCAGATGGACAAATTTCGTGCACTAGCTATGACAGTAGATACCTCCACCGTGCCTTATACCTTCAAGCTCATCCTTGGTGGTCCCAAAACCAGAACTGCCATTTACGACTCTACAAAGACTGAATTCTCCGATTTTCGCAACTTCCAAAGTACTCCTCCACATCCGTGGACGACCAAATCGTCTAATATGATGACCCCTCCTTCAAAGAGATGGAACGTGAAGTCATGCATCAACAGCGACAGTGAGGTCTACATGTGGTCACAAAAGAGCAAGATCTTGGTGTATTCGATGACTGAGGATATCTGGAGCTCGCTGCAACCTCCTCGCCAGCCATCAGAGGTTGATGGAGTGGAGGGTGCATTGGGGTACTGGAATGAGAAGGTGTTCGTTGTGATGGCAGATGAGGACTCTTCCCTTGCGCTGTGGGAGTTGGTGAGCCGCTCGGAGCAAACCTGGAGGAAGTTTGCTTGCATTCCATATTCTGAGTTGCAGACATGTCTGATGCTGCAGTGTTTAAATGAGGATGAGAGAAGAGTGTATGCTAGCTTCTGTGATGAGCATGTGCTTCTCTACATAGTGTTGGGTAAGAAGTCCATTACTAGTGGAATGGGGAAGCATTTTGTGCTGTTTAATCTGGTGACCAAGACCTGGGTGAACCATTGGGTGGGGAGCTATGGAAATTTGTTTTATAAGAAACCTGTCAGAATGTTTTAAATCCATTAGACCTTGTCGCTATGCCCTTCTTGCATTGTTAATACGTCTAGAATCTTTGTAGCAATACAAGCAAACATGTCGTTCCTCACTCAAAAAGAGTTGTTCTTCATCCAAGTAGAACGTGGAAAAGAGCCCTTTTTTCTTGTCTTTTGTCATCCAAATGATGCACCCAACTAGAATATTTGAAATTGCCTAACATCTAACTACAATTTTCATTGAATTCTTCATGGAGGAAAAGTTTGTTTTTCAATGGAGTGATTTTCAATGCAAAAGATGTGTGTATCTATGTTCCTTACATATCTTTGCAATCAAATTTAAAAAGTCATCACTAATTATTTTCAATAAAATATATTTTAAATTCATAAAAATTGGCTTTAAAAATCCATCAATAATTAGAATTTTACTTTTTTGAAACTGAAACTTGGTATGCTAATTGAGTGGGATTGGCTACGAATTGAGTGATAATTTTGCAAGATAACATGGACTGATTTTATTGTATGTTATATACAAATATTTGAACGCCTCAAAAAGGCATCACGTATCTTTGTTATAAGCGACTATACATAAAGGGCTGCTAAGAATCAACTAGTTAGGTTGATCTTTACTATTCTGCAAGAGTTTACTTACATATTGTCATGTTCAAAAAATTTAACATTCCAACATTCGAACTACAAGAAATTGCATCCCAAAGTTGTTACTTCCCGTGTTGATAATTAAATTTTGCAATCTCTCACTTGATGAAAATTATAATATTTGTATCCATTGGTTTGGCATTTTTTAAATATTCAAGGTTATTGTACAATCGATTCTACAACTAATTCATAAGGTTGAAATTCAATAATCAAAACATATTTGGAATATTTCATCAGGTTTTAGTTTGGATTTTTAATTTATCTTAAAAACCAAGAATAGTAACTTAACCTTCTACTATGCCTTGTGCACTTAATAGTTAATTTCTATTTAGTAAATAATTTCTAGATTAACCTTAGAAAATGCAACATTTGAACTTCCAAAAATTAATGTACATTTTGGAATTGTGTTTTATAAAATTCATTTCTAATAAAACCATTTGACCAATGAAGTGAACATATTATATTTAATGTAGAAGACATTTCATAATTTAGATAGGTGCCGATGATGCCAATTTGCATCTAATTTTTTTTAATTTTTTTTTAATGAAGATACATCTACCCAAGACTTTAGTGGGGATGCAAAGAATATCAATCAATTTAAATTTTTTTCTTTATTTGAATATCATCTCTAAGTAATTTATCCAATTAATTAAAAATTAAATAGTTAGATTATATAAATCACACACTAAATAATAATTGCAATGAAATGACTATTATTTATTGAAGGTTAAAATGTTCACTGATGAATAATGATTTTTCATTTACCTAATAATATTTAGCTTATGTTCGCTTCACAATTATAAAAAAAAACATTAATAAAAAGGATGAACATTCTCGATTGGATTGTTTTAATTCAATTGGGTTGATTAAACTCAATTGCTAAAGACCACCTAGTCTCAACCTGAGAAATTACAAATCGAAGCAATAGTGTTACATAGTTTTTTCCAAACAAAAACATATATCTTTTTAAACCTCTCTAGTTTCTTAGTAAGGTTGAAGTTAGGTAGCAACATCCCAAAACATAGACATGATAATGCACACCTAAAATGATTAATAATAGCAAAACTTAGGGGAAAAAAGAGCATATTTCAAATCTCAAATAGACTACAAGTCCCTACCTCCTAGTCCCTACAAGTTTTGGATGTACATTGCTAAACTTGCTTCCCAACAGTAAAAGACCAAAAGATAATCGTGTTACGTGAAAATTTCAAAGATCCATGTTACATAACTTACAACCCTTCCTGCACTAACACAATTACCAATTAAAGCTGAATAATGTAAAAGTTATGGACTAAGCTAGAGAGCTTGTTCTACAGCAAGAAATGATACAATGACATATGGACTTCAAGGTGGAAGTCTACATCAAACAAAGGAACACTAATTTATAGATCATACATGAATTTTTTATTTTCTTAGATTTGTTTTTACTTTTACTCTCATGTTTTTGAACATTAATATTCACTCTAAATTAAATCCCATCACTTTAATTATTAATATTTGATAAAATAATAGACGTTTTTTCATCATTTTGAAATAAATCCAAACACAATATTGTAATGGGCTTTTAGATGGACATAGAAGAGTCTAAAATTATACGGAATTTGTTGAATTCCATGCATTGCATACATAGTCCAAAAGAATTGTTCTCCAGTTTGAGATTAATTCTTTTGCTCCTTCACTTTATTTTCTTCTGAGAAGGCTTTTCCATCACTCATCTTAACTCAACACCAAATTCAAAACTCGAAGTTGAACTGTTTCTTTTCATTTTTGAAAATCCCCTCATAATTCAATCCTTCATCTTTCCAACATGTGCACATGCCATTGCTCATTGACAAGCTACCTCTTAGAACTCAATACCAATCTGCATCCTGACACTTGACTTCCACACCTTGCAACTATGCAAGACCAAAAACAGTAATGCACCAAACTCCATCTGAGACTTGGACTAGATGCACATTAGATCTTCTTGATCTCTATCAAACACGAAGATGAGACCACAGGGAAATATAATGCACGCATCATGGGAGAATCGAACCCTGGTCTTCGGGACAGTTACGGAGAGCCCTGGCGCTCACACCCCACTTTTGCTGGGGATCTCACTGGGACCTTTGGGAACGCCTACGTTCCCAAAGTTGGGAGCGTAGGCGCTTCCTTAAGGTCCCATAAAAAAAACAATTCCACAAATCTTCATATCAAACACTACTAATTTGGGATTTGAAGGCAATAGATTAGAGGGGTAAGAAAACTCTAAGGAAGCAGTAAAACTATTGTTACTGAGAGGGGGCAGAGGTAGTAAACTGTTAGTTAGTGCCTTGGCCTATAGTAACTCTGTTTTGGATGAAAACTGCCAGATGGATGAAATATATTAGTTGGATGAAATCTGGTGGATAGATGAAAACTAGTGGCGGCTAGGGTTTAGGCGGCAGCTAGGGTTTTGGATGGGATTATAAAGAAGAGGTTGTGGCAACCCATTTACTCTCTTTTTCTCTCTCTTTCAGTTCAGAGCTCTCAGATGGTAGTGGGTGTGTAGAATTAGTAGGTAGGATAGGTTATTGGACTGTAGAGGAGCTGTTGTTAGGATACTTTCAAGGATCTTAGTAGGTGGAGACAATATTAGTAGTAGGGATCAGGATATTGTGATTTGCAGTGATTTATGGAAGGAAGTTGAGAAGAATTGTATGTAAATGTATGGAAGTGCAGATTTTAGGAATTTGAGGGGCAAGAAAGTCAATTCGTCTGGTGGGTGTTGTAGATCTGGTGTAATAACTAGTGGTATTGTAAAGTAGATTAAGAGGAGTAGGAATATGTATCACATTCGAGAAAATACCCCTAGGATTGGAGTGTCCACTAGGACTGAGAGAGAGAGACTGACTTAAAAATCGAACTTAACTTTGTTAGCATCGATTTACAGTTTTAGAAGAAATTACAATTAATGTCTTTAAATGTTTCAAGACACAATCATGCTTCAAGAGCGCAAATTTAGAGGCCAAAAAGCACTTAAACTAAGAAGGTCACTAAATAGCTCTGCTACTTACCTTTTTAGTGAAGCTGAATTATAAGACAATACCTTCAATTATGATACAATAACCTCATTTTGGGGACTTTATATGAAGCAACAAAAACCAGATGAGACTTGATATGACTTCTACATGATTCTTAGAAGTCTCTTTATATTCTAAAAGACAATGACTATTCTAAGATAACTACGTTTATCAAATTCTAGCAAATATATTAATATCAATATATGAAAATATCTTTTAAAGAATAAAAATAATCATCTATCTGATATTTATGTATTTATTTTCTTTAAACTTAATAATATATTTTATATTAGAAATTAACGAACAGACAAAGAATATCCAATTTTAGTAAAGGAAAAAAATGCACTATTTATTACAAATTTTGATGAGACATTGGAAGGTTTGTTATTAGATTTTGAATCAATCATTAGAAGAATTTATAAAACATAAATGGATGCTTAAGCATGCAAATATCATCAATAAAAAATAATATTGTAAATATTAGATACTATTGTAAAAGACTCACCATCAAAAATAATAAAAATAAAAATATGACCATTTTAATTTGGATTTAAAACAATACATAACATTAACCAATCTCTAAATATTAATCTTTCAAATCTTTAAAATATATATTCTAAACTTCAAAACTAATAATAGATTATTTACATGTACACCAAACTTATTTAATATCAGTAATGGAATTATCTTGAAAATTCAATTTGTCTTAAAGACGTTTTTCCTTAAAAATTCTAAACAATCAATTGGAAGTCTTATACACGTACAAGTTTATTCCTTCTTCCTTACATACTTACCTTCAAAACATGCATATGAATAAAAAATTCATTTTTATATCTCATAAAATCAATGACATAGGAGCCCATCATTGCTAATGGAAAAAATTATTCCCCTGTACAAATAAAGTACTACGCTTGTAAACCATGAATCAAGATAAATAAAAAAGAATCAAGATTTCAACTAAAAAATTCATCACTACTATTTTTAACACACAAACACCCAACTTAAATCACTAAAATAAATCACCAAAAAACCTCTAAAAAAAAAACTTTACAACAAACAAATAAAAAATAAATTCACCCAACTAATTTAAACACACATGCAAAAAGTCTCTACTCTCATCGCCAAACACTCAACACTCCGTCTACGATAAACCCTGGCCACGTAGACGCGGGGTTTAGACAATAATTGCAAAGAAAATCCAATCAACGCAGACGCCGAGCAAGCTTCCGCCGACGACATCGATATCGACATCGACATTGCACACGGCCATGCACACAAACTGTTGACAAAGTAGCACGGAATCGAACAAAACAACACAAAACAACACGTCGAAGTCGCGACTCGAGAACTTACTAGTGAGGTGGCGAAATGGATATGGATAGAGGTCGGGACCCGACACCGGGAGATGGAGTTCCACATTAGGGTTAGGTCACTCGCGCGCATCGAACCCCAAACCACCCCTGGAAACTCCACCTCACTCCCTCTCTACCCTCCCCTCCCGTTACACCCTCGCCTCGCATCCGCGACCTCCCACGATCGATCCCCGCCATCGCCACCCTCTCCCTCAACCGAACCCTCCCCCCGAGATCAGAGAGACGGAATTTCCTTTCCCGTTTGATTGGGGTTTTGCGACCATGGGCGTGCGAGGAGGGAGAGGAACTCGCGAGCGTCACGCTGTGGAGGACTGAGGGTTTGCGGAGCGCAATTCAGGACGACGAGGTGCGCCTGCTGCGTGGTATGGAAATTCTCGCTTCCTGATTCCGGATTGAATTCTGTTTTTGGTTTTGTTTTTTCTGTTTTTTTTGGTGTGGTCATGTTGTTGCGATTGTGTGTCGGACGGGGCAGAGAGATGAGTGTGGAGTCGACGAATTTGGGGTTATGGTGGAGTTCGTGCAATGTGGAATTAGGTTTTGGGCATGTGGGGTGAGGGAGTCTTCTCCTTGTGACTGGTCATATCCACAGCAATTTTCTGCGTAAGGTGATGCGTAGGTTTGGCCCGGGGATTGCGTTTGATGGGGCGAAGAGGACTGGGGAGGATTGGATTGGGAGGAGGGGCACTGGAGTGGGGTATGGTGGGGTATGGTGCAAATTCTCTCGCCCTTGGGTGGAACGAATTAGGGTAACTTACCTGGGCAGTGATTAGACGCTCGTGTTTCGAATCTGGTGCCGTGCCGTGAAGCTCCCGGGAGGATCCAATAGGGTACAGGACAATGGAGATGGGGAGTATGGATGCGTTTTATGGGGTGGGTTTCGTGAGTTTGATCACGGGGTTTTGGGCAAGGGTAGGGAGGACTTGCACAATATGCATTAAGACGTGCCTGGGTTTGCATGCATGCATTCTATTTCTGATTCTCGGAGTTATCGCATCAAGCGTAGTTAACATGGACACCTAAGCGGTCTATTATATGATGCAGAATGTTTGTGAATCTCGTATTTCTGTGATATTATATGATATTAGGGCAGGTGGGATTTCGGTAACAGGTTTATTGTATTTCTTTTTTGGTTTTGTTCCAGATGTGGAGGTGGTGAAGGGGAGTCAACGGCGCGGTGGTATTTTATGTGGTTCGGGTATTCAGTTTATCTCCTATCATGTCGAGTTAGGATTCGGCTTCGGCGGTGAAGCTGTGAGGGAGTTTTGGGTTGGCTGCAGAGATGACTGCCACTCCTGAACTGTTGGTAGCAGAGCTTCTTTCATTTATGCTGGGGAGCTCCAACACTATTTCCGAAGTATTCTAACAGGTATGACTATCCTGGAATGGGCCGGTGTTTACCTTTCATCGGTTCTAGTGAACTTGCGTTGGTTTGGGTTGTAGTTTACTTTATTTTGCTTTTGGATTTTGAGTTTATTGGGCTGTGGTGGATTATATTTGATTGAAGGGTTGCGTCCATGGCTGAGACTGAATGTGAAGATTGTGGGTTTGCAGTGATACAGCTCGCTTTTGATGGCTGTGTTTACTAAGGAACGGCCAGATTACTCTGGTCGTTTCATCGCGCCTGCAGTGGCTGGGAGTTCAGGAACGTTATGTGGCGGGGATCTCTGCCCCGAGAACAATGTCGAAGTGGACATTGCAGAGATTTATTTCTTGATTATGCACTTCCTGTCTAGTGGCCCGTGCCATCGTGCATTTGCTCAGCTTTCGAGCGATGTCCTGCAGCATAAGCTTCTTCCTCGACGGTATCATGCATTGTCCACTCGTGGGGGCAAGCAGGTTGTTGGCGAGGAGGATGATGGCATGTCCACTCCGTTGAGTTATGCCAGCATGTTGGCAAGGTGAATTTTTCGACTTCACTTGGTCTATTATCGTAGTCGCCGTTGTTTAAACGCTCCGTTTGTTAATCGTGATGTATGAACAGGCACTTTTGGCCATGTAGGGGCTTGACCATCTAGATAATCTATTATTATTGAAAGCAAGTTAATGATGGGTCGGTGGTATAGAGCGAAAAACGAGATTACAGTGATTTTCTCTACCTTTTGCAAGATTTTGTAACAGGCTTGGTTTCGACACCTTGGTTCCATTTCGACGCAAGCAATCCGTAGAGCACATTTTAATCTGCCGTTTCCTTGTTAGATATTGTACACCTTCTGATTATCGGATATAATCAATCCTATTCGAATGTTACTTGACAATCCTGTTCAATAATCGCCTTTTATAGGTCTATGTATTCATTATAGCTGATTACTGGTTCTGCTTTGTTACAGAAATCCAACTGTGAAACAAGATCATCTGGTGAAACTGCTAGAGCAGCTACTTTTGCACAATCGAGCTTCTGTGGAACCCTTGGAACTTCCACACTCCAGGATCCCTACTGGAGCTGACATGCCTACACTTTTGGGAACCGGAAGTTTCTCACTCTTTGACTGTAAGCACGCATGCCTTGTACTTTAGGGTGACAGCTTTTTTTATACAAAATAAAAGTTACAATGCACCTAGCTATGTTAGAATACCCCTGGATTTATTTGCCAAGCTATGGATTTTAATGCAGAAGTATCTTCAATTTCTTATTCTTGGATGAGATGAGATAAAACTCTCAGAGCCTTCAGAAGCACTGCTCTTGTCCATTTTGAAGAGGCTTAATCTTGTTTTACAGCTGAAAGGAAAAAGGCTTCGAAAGACGTCCCAGAGTGGATTCGACAGTCGCGCTGGCCTCATTGGCATGCTGACCAGGTTTGTGATTGGCTCGCTACAGTATGGCTCTTTGCTATAGCTATTTGGTGTGTACAAGTTTAATCGTTAAATTTGTGAGCGAGCACTCCTAGAACGTTTTTTATAAGCAACATGCTGACCTTAGACTATGACTAGTATAAACTCTGAAAGCAGTTTCTGCCGGCCATAACTTCACAAGTCATAAACTCTGGCAGGGAAATGCTGAATGCATGAAAGAAAAATTTTCAATGGTTTCAGGATCTGATTTGTGACATCATTACGAAGCTTGGATTTTCTAGAATGCATTTATAACGAAAAAAATCAAGTTTTCTTGCACAATACAAGTTTCCTATCAGGATCTGTTTTGTGCCGTTATTTATAGAAATCATGAATTATTTACAGGTGCATGGATTGATGTTTCGTGAACTTGGTGGAGGTTATGCACGACACAAGCAAGCCCCTTCAGTTCGCACTCCTAGTTATGTTATTGTGAAGCCTGCTGTATTGGTGGACCGAATTCAGATAATTAAGAAATTAAGGGGACACCGCAATGCTGTGTACTGTGGTACGTGATTTGACTTCCATGTGTCATAATTCTGGTGGCTTCCATGTCAGTATGCAGATGTGCTTTGGTCTCAGTAAATCTCTGTGATTGTACGTTGGGGCTGCGTGCTGTGTTAGTCTCAGCAAGTTACGGCATTATCTGAAGTTTTGAATTTCTTAGCAGTCGGTAAGCTGTACCTGATCATTAGGCGTCAGTTTCGTCTACATACATGTTTTGGTGCCGATCAGTTCAATCGAATTTTAAATCAGCAAGTCCTGGAATCATATACATTCTATTTAGTTGAAGTTCTTTGTTTTTGGTAGTGCTACTGAGGTTTGGTAATCTCTACGTGGAGGCGCGGAGCTTGAATGGAAGATATTCTTGACGTGTTTGTTGTGAATGTCGTGTTGCAGCTATTTTCGATGGCACGGGGCGTTATGTAATAACTGGTTCTGATGATCGTCTTGTGAAGTTATGGTCGGCAGAAACTGGACTTTGTCTTCGCAGTTGCCGAGGCCATGAGGTATTTCTCTCCACTTTTCATCTTCCTTTTATATCGTGAGCTCTTTAGCTGTTTTAAGTGTCAGTTTTATTTCTTTGATGACATTTACTCCTTTTATTATTGCTTCTGCTCTTCTGAAATGAGGATACAAATCATTCCGCGATACAGGGTGACATAACGGACCTAGCTGTGAGCAATCGCAACAAATATGTTGCTTCAGCTTCCAACGACTTTGTCATCCGTGTTGTAAGTTCGTCCAGCAAGCTTACTTTTCTGGAATATGGTGTTGGAAGTCTTCGTCATTAGAATTGTATCTCTTGAATTTGTACTTGATTGAAAGTTTCCGTTTCAGGCGTTGACCTTTAGTGTCGCCTGGTGACCTGCATGATATGTTGTTACTTAAGGGTTTCCTAATTATGCTAGCAGCTGCTGTTTTAGCGGTACACTACAGGTAGTGCTTTAAAAAACTTATCATACCGTTTTTGGCTTGCTGAGTTTTAAATCGATTAAGTCCGTACTAAATTACTACCGTTTTTTTTGTTTTTTTTGGGTTCTGCAGTGGTCTTTGCCTTCTGGCAATCCAGTCTCTGTCTTGCGTGGTCACACTGCTTCAGTTACTGCAATAGCCTTCAGTCCACGGCAAGGCTGTGAACATCTCCTTCTCTCGTGAGATTCCACAACCTTTTGCTTCAAATAAAATGTGGTAGATTTGTTGAAGCAGGTCTTTATCTGGTTTGCTAAATTAGGTTTTTATCTTCAAATTTTTTTATGATTCATCAGGTATAGGTTGAAGTGAGGTCGCTGGAATTCCACAATTTTTGTTTTTGTACCATTCTGGTTCATCTGGTGTATCAATGCTGTAGCAATGCTTTAACCAGTAGGTTTCGTGGTGTGTATATTTACATTGTTAGGTCTTCCGATGACGGGACTTGTCGTATATGGGATGCTACGGATTCAACTCGGCATTCCAGAGTTTATATGCCCAACCCTAAAGATATGAATCCAGGTTTCTTCTTATAGCACTTCTGTTAGTCATTGTGCCTGCAGCTTTTTTAATATTGTGGGGGCCATGAGTCATTATCACCAAACTGCTTGGTGGATGATAAAAGTTTTTTTGAATCTGATTATGGTAGTGATCTTTGATAGGTCCAATCGAAAATCCTTCAATGATTCTTGATGTCATACAAACTTGTTTGTAGTATTCTAATCCCCTAAAGCAATTTTTAATGTGGCTGAGTTGAAAATTTGTTCTTGTGAATATTTCAGCCCCAAAGCCTGCTGCCCCTGCTGCACCGTCAACCGTCCCTGGATGCATTCAAATTCTTTGCTGCGCTTTCAATGCTGATGGCAGCATTTTCGTTACTGGAAGCTCAGACAAAATTGCGAGGGTATATTTCTTACATTTGATTCTGGAAATAATATCACTGACTTGTTTGTTTGCACTAGGTAGACAACGGAAATATAGTCTAGAATCAGGGTTGTACCCAGCTGCTTAAGCGGCGGGATAGGAATTTCCTCTCTTGATTACTAGTAATGGCTTAGTTAATTTTCATATCTGACATAAGCTTGAAGGCTTCTAGCCTTCATATCCTACAACAGCAATTAATCCAAGCTGTTTAGAGACGGTTTACTAGTATGGGTTCATAATATTAGAGCAAATGCTTGCTGTCGTCAACCGCTTTCTTTGCCAGGTCCACGATAGTTTGCTATGGAGATTATGTGTTCTGTACAATACTGTTTTACTGGATTTCTGAAACGCTTTCCCGGTTAGAGTTCTAACCAGGCAAACATGAATTTATATATATGTTCTTAGATGGATTTTCTCTTATACGGTGGAAAATATTCGTCATATCAATTGTGATGACTAAGACAGACATATGGTTGCTTTGTGTTATCCAGGTTTGGGATGCATGTAAATGGAATGACGACGTTACCGGACGACCCAACTACGAAATGGACACCCTGAAAGGTCATGAGAATGACGTCAACTATGTTCAGTTCAGGTAGTGCACTCTTTTATTCTTTTAGCCTCCAGCCGATATATGATGCAATGAGAGAGCTCATGTTTTAGTCAGCGAATCATTTACTTTGACACAGCCTTCTGACATAATTAAAAAAGTTCGCGGCGTGTGCTCTGAAGTATTTATGTTTTCAAAGACATGGTAGATAGAGAGGTCTTTGTTGTGAAGTGCGACACTGGGACTTGCAATGTCAACCTGTTAATCTTCATAGCGTCAGGACTTCGTTCAACTGAACGTAGTGTTGTTATGGTAAATTCTAAAGCTTTTGCTACTTGGATATGTGAATGAAGTGGATGTGCAGCTCCACGAAAGCCGCTGCTGGGTGACAGTGTTAAGGAAGAGTATGCAACACGCTTCAGAAATTCCTGGTCAGTTTGATGTGACTTTATGTGTTTGATGATATAAACACTCCATTCCCGACAGAATGCTAAAATTTCCGAAACGTAGAACTACCGTTGTTTATTTTTGGAATGCTACTTATTTGGTATTTTGCTAGATACTCGGTGATTTTTTTCATAGCTTGTAAGTTGGACCTTGAAGAGAAATAAGAAACTAGCTAGTGTGTGAAAGTCAGGTGTAGTTATGTGTTTTCGAGATCATATTGCCGCTTGAGACGACGGATGCACGAAAGGTTTGTTATTTATTACTGTGTTGAATCTGCAGGTTTTCACATGATAGCATTGTCACTTGCTCAAGAGATGGTACAGCCATTATTTGGATGCCTCATGTTTCCAAATCATATGTAAGTGGGGAAAACTGCCCGACCATGTTGCCTTAAATCATGTTCTGTTTTATCAAATGTATTTGTGATTATGGTGTTTGTTATTATAACCAACAGGTAGGTCGGACTTCGCTTTCTTCTTACCGCAGCTATTGGGCATAAATATCTGGTTTTTCTACCATCACAATACCCTTTCACCTTAAAGAACTCTATTCACCTTGGCAGGTGAAAGTCGGACGATGGCAAAAGGCCTATCACCTACGAGTTCCACCCCCTCCCATGCCTCCGCAGCCGCCCAGAGGAAATGGACCCAGACAACGGCTTCCACCCACTCCTCGAGGAGTTAACATGATAGTGTGGAGCCTGGACAATCGCTTTGTTCTTGCAGCCATCATGGGTATGTGCTTTAAGAGGGATGTACATTACGTTCAGTGTTCTGAATTCCCAGTTCTGTTTTCTTCTCTACAATTAATTTCCCGTTAGATTTGATCATCCAGATGAATCCAACACTGGATACTTCTCTGAATCTTTAGTATGGAAATCCTCTTTAGTTTTCAAAGTTTGGTGTTCCCTTACTTTTCTGTCAGATGGTAGCCTTGTTCAATTACTTACTGAACTTCCATACATGTCTTTCTATTTGGCTATTGCCTCCTCACTTGGGCGTATAAATTTTGCACACCGTAGTTTGTAATGCTCATATAGTGCTCTTGTTTTCCGTTCGGTCAGATCACAGGATTTGCGTCTGGAATGCGTCGGATGGTAGTCTGGTTCATTCACTTACTGGACATGATAAACAGGTGAGTGATCACTACATGCATTATAATCATGCCTCTGGTGTGTTTTGTACTTGAAACCAAAAGGCATTTTCGATGCTTTAAACCAGTTTGATTTACCGGTTTTTATCTTTGAAACTACTTTTGACTGTTCTTGAGTGTTGCAGACTTTTGTTCTCGATGTTCATCCCATCAACCCAAGAATCGCCATGAGTGCTGGCTATGATGGACGAGTTATTATCTGGGACGTGAGTGGCTCATTCTACTAAGCCTTTTGGAATAATTTTCATATTTTCCTCAACTGTAATAATAAAGCGTAGCAGAACTGAAGTATTCCTTATCATTGTGCAGATCTGGGAAGGACGCCCCATTAAGGTTTATGAAACTGGGGAGTATAATCTAGTGGATGGCAACTTTTCTCCGTAAGTTTATGTCCATCTTAGACCCTAAATTTTAATTAATCGTCATCATTTTATTTTAGGATGGAGTTCAAAATTCTGTCCGGATATTGTATTGTGGTTTCTACCGATCGGAGCACAGCAAGAACCGCTGTGCAAGATGGTATTTTTTCTTTGGCAATAGTGTATGGCTGTTACTTCACACACCGTGTTGCAACGTAAAATTGTTTGAATGGATGCTTCTCTGGTGTTTTTGCATGAAGCCTTGTACTTCTATCCATTATGTTCTCATGTGTGGTTTTGGATTTACAGTGATGGCACGTCTTTGGTGGTCTCTGATGAAGTTGGCCAGATTTACATATTTGGCACAGGATCGAAGATGTCTGAGAAAGACGTCAAATATGACCAGGTTGGATACTTTGAGCTGTAAATTTGCGCAACATTTTGTACGCTGTACCGCTGTCTTTTGAAGAACTAAAGTCCTTACTATGCCACTGTTTCAAGGCATTGGTGCACACAATTTATCATAGTTGTATGTGTATCAGCTGTGGAAATGACATTTCAGCAATGTTTAAAAGATAAGCTTTTATTGCTTGTTTGCAGCCTAGTCCTAGACTTTTGCGACCTTTGGTTGGTATCAACTTCTTTAGCTAGCTTTTCATTTACTACACTTTAGTACTTCAAAATTACACTTTGAGGTGTGGCCTAGAAAATTTTGCAAGAAATTTTCTAAGAGTTTTGTTGTGTGTTATAATAGTTCTTCCTAGGTGATTTTCGTCCTTTGCAGCGCGACCTTCACGGCAATGTCTTGGATGTGGTAAGAATTCTGAATGTTTAAGTTCATTTTAGAATAAACATTTCGTACATTCTTATCATGGGCAGTAAATTTTTAGAAGTTATGGAGGCTTAGTAGAGGTGTTATCTTCTCTACCTTGGATACCTAATGCTGCTTTGTCTCAGGTTTGTCGATGTCATGTTCGTAGTTATTGAATTCTGGAGTTGACGAGTAAATTGATTTCTGTCGCTTGCAGGAAACTCAACAACCCCCCCACCTTCGTAATCTACGCGATTTGCTCTGTGATGCTGGTGAGTGTCCGAGTGTGAAGGTCGAAATAGTGAGGAAGTTAAAAGTTCTGCTTTCAAAACAAAATCTTGGTTTCTATGATCTCGTTATTTATGGGCAACATGATCAACAAATGTAAAAAAGCAAGTGATTTATCGCATTGTGCAGTCTCTTCCTCATTTGACATGCTATTGTTGCCAACGTGATCCTGCAGGCATGATTCCGTATTGCGACCCTTACCAAACCATATTTCAGCAGCGCAGGCTTGCTCATCTTGGTCTGGAGTGGCAATCACCAACTATGATGCTTTCAATTGGGACGAGTGATGATGTAACGTATTTCCCACCAGAGCAACCTATGGCTTTCCAACCACCAGTTCCGCTTTCACCCGAGAGACAGGATGGACCTCCTCCAGCAAGCGTAGATAGGAACAGATGGGTAGAACAGCCCCCTGAAGTTGAAGAAGCAATGGACTGGGAACAAGATGCTGCTGTGCACAGCGAAGATACAGGATCAGATTATAGTGCAAGTGAAGAAAGCGTGAGTGATGAGAAAGAAGGAGAAGGTTATGAGAGTCTGAGTGAAGAGGAGTCAAATAGTGAGGAGGAGGAAGAATTGGAAGCTCCAATGCACTTGCGTCGGTCAGGGAGGAACAAGCGCAAGAAATTGGTTAGTGTCTTCTCAGCTTTGGAACTCTAAGTATGAAAATGATACCGCTGCGGTTCTATTGTTTCATTGATTCCAGGTTCTTGATTGTAGACGTGGTGAGACCTACATTTAACTTTTCTTAGTATGCCTTTACTCAATCTCCAATTTGTTGCAGGAATCTGGACGTAGTTCTTCAAGGCGGCGAGTACGCGGAAGAACTTGTACTGATTACGACACTAGGAAGCGTCGTCCGCAACGCGCTCGCCACTCGAAGGCATCCAGAAATGGCTCATATAGAGCAAGTAGAGTAACAGTCACTAGTGATCAGGATCATGTCTCCACCAGACCACAAAGGCAGGCTGCTCGAAATGCTCTCAACTTGTTTACCTCAATTCAAACTCCAGGCCGTGATGAAGATGAGGAGGATAGTGCTGATCGTGAAGAAGCAGTGGTAGCAGAGACAGTCATTACTGAGCAAGAAGACAGGGGACCCACTTCCATGACAGGGGGAGAGCTGAGGGCCCAGCTTCGATCTCTTAGAAGAAATTCACGAGAAGAAGGTGAAGAGGAAAATGAACAACGCAATCAAAGGACCCATGCTTCAACTTCACAACCTGAGGTTGACAACCTTGGTGATTGTAGGCGTCCTAGGTCACAAAGGCCTCGAAGGATAAAAATTATATTCAATCGTCCAACTGGTCCTGTAAATAACTCTGTACTGTCGGATGGACTTGGTGAGGGTGAGACAGGGGCTGTTCATCCACCTGAACTTCCTAATCATTCGGACGACAAACCCCGCTCGCTCAGTCCAGTCCCGGAGAGTATTCAACTACTAGAGCAGAGTCAGAAGTCCCATAGAAAATTGATCATTAAGCCCCCAAAGCCCTTTAGCCAGGAGAGTGGAAGCACAAGCAGAATGCTGGATAGATCCAGTGACGAAGAGGGAGATGCAACAAGAGGGGATGGAATGCTTCATCCAGCTTCAAATCAGGAGTCTCCAATTCCCAGTCCTCAAGTTGCACATTCAGTTTCAGAGGAGATCGTTGTAGAGGAGAAGCAATGGCAATGGAAGAAGGGCAAGGCAATCAAAGGCGCTCAAGCTAGTGGTTCTTCTAAATATGCAGAGACCGGCAAAGACAGTGAAAGTCTTGAATCCTTCGAACGCGCAATTTTGTCCAATGATCGCGCGCAAGCACACACATGGGATCAACCTCAGCTGCCTGATAATTCCAGATCAGCAGAGGACCATGTATGCAGACAAGGAGATGGATCGCAGTACTCTGTGCCTGATAGAACACACGATGTGAATGATTCTAGTGAGCATGGAGCAAATGAAGATAATCTAGTCTCTGTTCATGAATTGACCGACACGCTTTCTCAGAAAGTTGATCTGAATAAAGATCCAGATCAAGACGAACAACAGTCTAGAGATACAGAATGGAAAGAGAGATGTGAACATAATGGCAATCACTCGTTGATGGAGGTTGGTTCTAGTGATAGAAGTCCTATTTCATCAGGAGCAGGAGATCTAAGAGCATCAAGGTTGCAGTCCGCATCAAAATACGAGATGGAGGACAAGGATCAGTCTCAAGAATCGCCAGTAAACTCTCGGGAAGTTGGCGATTGTGCTGATGATGCAGACGAGGTTCAAGAGGCGTTGAGACCCATGCAGAACAATGAACAGCGTCTGATGGAGACCGATTGCACTGATAGAGAATCACGAGGGGAGTACAGCGATGAAGACTCTAATGCTGCCAGAAAGAATGTCCGGGATACTTGTGTGAGGCTTGAAGAACACCACTCTCAGGTCGAAACTGCTGGAGAAGTGGCAAGTAGTGATGAAGAAGCGGATATCAGGAGGGATCACGAATCTGATTACAACGAGGAAGCAATTGATTACGAGACTGGACAGGATCAACTGGAAGGCAATGGGGAGAAGCAGGCGTCAGAATCAGAAATGGACCAGGTAATCCAGCTATTGAGATACCGTGCGGGCTCAGATTGCGCACATGGTTATTCTTTTATTTCAACACTCAGCACTGCTGCATGCAGATTCAGAAAAAGCACCTTCTTTTTAGTAAAGGTTTCCATATTTGCATGTTTGCTGGAGAGCCATACTGATAGTTTTCCCTTTGTTTTGTTTTGTTTTGTTTTGTTTTGAAAGGATGGTTATGCTGATGAGGACGAAAGTGAGAGTGAAGAATATGACACACCTGTAAGCCCTAAAATTCGACCTCGTGGGCGGTATAAGAATGGCAACATCGAGGTGGGAAGTCGAAGTGCAGAACGCAAACGACACAAACCATTGTCTGAGCTAAGCTCTGGTCAAGGCCACTCACTGCATTCCGATGGGGCGGAAACTCCAGCGAAAAGGCCAACTCGTCATGTGCGCACTGCACCTGAGAGAACTGAACGAAGGAGACAGCCATGGTTGAGCGAACACAATGTAGATGATGAGTTGGCTGGTCCTTCGCGTTCAGTTCCACATACCGAACCGCAAGTGCGAGGGAGGAACGGGCGGCAAAAGAATAACAAGGTGCACGACATGCCTTGGGAAAGCGGAACCCCTAGCAACGGTGTAGTGCATGGTCGTCAAGGACTTCGTTCAGATGCAAGTCCTAGTGGAATGAAGAGTGAGAGATCTTTGAGAATCAAGCTGAAATGTGTAGAGAACACAACAAAGAGGGAAGCGGAGTTACCTGAAGAGGATGATTACAAAAGGGGTAAGCAAACACGAGTGTCAGCCCGTAGTGCTCAAAAGAAAAACCATGTACAGAAAGAGAAGGCAAAGGTTGTTGAAGTCAAGGTTGGTGTGGCAAATTCAATACCACGCGGTGGTTGGCGTGCCCCTAAACAGAGTCTCCGGAAGATCGAAAGTGCAGCATGGCTTTTGATGTCAGAGGTCGAGCAAGGTCACTACACCCCTCAGTTTGGTGACGAGATTGCCTATCTGCAGCAGGTAAGACCTTTGTCTGTAAGCCATTCAGTTGCGGTTATATTTTAAAGACCATCTGTTTGCTCATTACGTTTACGCAAGAGAGTCTAGGTAAAATAAATTGCTTGGTTCTCGAGGTTTTCATCTCCTTTTAGTCTTGCTTGACTGACACTACACCAATAATCTTGCGGTGCAGGGGCATAGAGAGTATCTTGAAGCGTCGAAGGTCAAAGAAAAAGGTCCTTGGAAGAAGTATGACCTACGCTCAGTAGAGTTTTGCCGCATCACAAATTTAGATTATCACATTGAACCTGGAGGTGGAACAAGCTGCAAGCTGGAGCTCGAATTCGTAGATATTGAATCATCTGCTTGTGGCTGTAAATTTCAGCTGACATGGCCAGAATTGACTGATTATCCAGACTTTTTAGTAGAAAAAAGTCGTTTTGATGCTGCTATGGCTAAAGGGTGGGTCGCTAGAGACCATTGCAAAGTATGGTGGGCTAGTGAGAAGGGAGCAGACGAGAAGGGTCAATGGTGGGATGGTCGGATTAAGACTATCAAGGCTAAATCCGATGATTTTCCTGACAGCCCATGGGAAAAGTACATTGTCACATATAGAGAATCTGCAGAACCACAGGCACACAGTCCTTGGGAGCTTTTTGACAGAAATTGTAGTATTCCTGGGTGGGTTGTGCCGCAAATTGAGGAAGACGAGAGAGATGAGCTGTTGCAAGCTATCTATGATATAGAGGAGGGCTTGTCTGAAGATGAAGGGGTACGTGAAGCATTTAGGCCTTATTGTCTTCATCTAGATGCTCACTGTCCTCCACATTTTTTAACTTACGTTTCGTCGCTGAAGGTTTAAGGCCTGACTTTATGTTCACTCACTCTGGGTTTTCAGGATGAATTTGGTGTGAAGGAGCTACATACATTAGTAGTTCGTGAACCGAATTACCTGAATAGGTACCATCTTCTCCCAGACTTTTTATTCTACTGTGTGTGAAAGCTGCAATAGTCTTTACATTCGTAGTTCAACCCTGACAGATTCTCAAAAAGTCTTATGTTGTTTCCATTCAAGTTTAATTGCCGGAGTTTATGGAAATGGTCTTTCGCATGCTACTACTGTGTCCGTCAATACTGAAATATTCCAACAGAGGTTCACCCTGTGTTACAAGCCTGTGGGTTTCGCTCACTATTTCTAATCTTATTTTCCGATTGTGGATTGTTGTGGAACCCGTAGGGTACCTGTGCCGCTAACGTTGGAGCTCATTCGAGAGAGGCTGGCGAAGAACTTCTACCGCAGCAAAGATGCTGTGGAGTACGATATTCGGTTACTCGTCTCAAACGCTGAACTTTTCCTCGGATTTGATCACGATCTAACGTCAAAGATGAACCGGCTGGCCAGTGACCTCTTAGGACTCTTGCAATGACAGTGCGGCAGCACTGCAGCAAGGACATGTATAAAAACGAGATTATAGAAATTTGTAGATTAGAAAAAAGGGGTTTTGTTTTTTCCAACATAAGGCGCTGAGCTTGTGTTCCAGCACCAGGATTATATCGGTCTGGCTGTCTTTCTTCATGTACACCATCCGCAACGGTGGTCATCATGTGTAATTTAACTGGGGTTCCACGATGCCCTTTTGCTGACTCCCCGGGTCACTCTCCTCTCACTTTCCTTCACCAACTCCATGAACAATTCTCCCTCCCAACTCACATGACGCAGACACCTCCGTCTCGAACCTTCCTCAATCACTCACTCCCATGCAATCAGCTACTAAACACCTGCATCGCTTGACAGTTTCATAACTCACCTTCTCACTCACGCCACCACTCTTTCTAATCTCAGCAAATACGCAATTCTCACACCTCAGTTAACTCACATCTAATCGTATGTAAACAAACAGTACATGACAAACCACTTACAGAGAAAACGTAGAAGTGAATGCAACATCCGCCAACGTGGACGCAACAGGAAGCAAGTGATCACATCACTGATCAAACAAACAAAGATCACCAAACACAGGTTGAGTGAGTTGAGTGAGATGAGTAAGATGAGTGAGAGTTTTGGTGGCGTGACGCGGCTTCCGGAAAAAGGGCCTCAACCCAAAGGATTTTCCAATCTGGCAGAAACCAGGCATGGCTTCAAGCTTTTCTATCTAAAGCGAGAATTCGTGAACAGAACTCACAGTAACTCAGTCTGCGCAACAGAGACTGTGGCGGCGATCATTGATGGATGGGTCGGGCGATGTGGGCAATTGGACCAAGTTACTAACCTCACTGCGACGATGATGATGCTGCGAAGACGACGATGGTGGCAATGAGGAGCACTCCTAGAAAACCGTCCTTTGCCATTCTTTTTGTGGAGTTTTGTTGCTGAGAGAGAGAGAGGAGGGAGAGGAAGAGAGAAAGGAGGACACAAAGGTTCCTTTGCTGCATTCACTTCCATCATTCGCATCCTAAGGGACATCGTTCGGCTCCGCATGTGTAGACATGTGTGGGTTGATGTGGGCGCAAGTGGGATGGCGTTAGTTGCGCTTCAGAGTTCAGGGACAGGCTTCTTTTGGGGCTTCTCACGGTTTCTGCACTGCAGCCGCCAAGTTTGTTGTTCTGTTTCCATCTTTTGAGTTTTTTCTGGCGATGGTGTTCTTGACATGGCGGCATGCTTCTGTGGTACGTTTCCTGGCCTGCTCTTTGGTTTTTCAGGGGCTCTGTGATGTGAGGACGGTTGTTTGCACGTCAGGTTAGCGGCGGGGACGACGATGCTGTAACTACTTTAGGTTTGTTTTTGGTGGTTTTCTTTAGAGGCAGGGTCTTTTGAGTGTTTGTTCTTTGTTTCTGTGGGAGGATGACGCAGCTGTGAAGAAGAGGTGTGTGTTTTTTTTTCTCTTTGGGTGTAGTTTGTGGTTTTTGGGGCGTTTTTCTGGTCGAATTGATGGTTGTGTTGTTGTGTTGGATCCCTGTCTGTGTGTGTCGTTTGGGGAATTAAAAGCCCTTTGTTTGCGCATATGGTTTGACGGTGAGGAGGGCTTTGTTTGATGAAGGATTTAAAGCCATAAAGATTTCTCGGGTTTGAACTGTCGTTTTATTGCCTCAAAAGCCTGAATTCTCATTCTTCTGGTTTGTGTATTTCCAATTCAGCATTGACGTTTGTTAACCAGGCATGATAGTCTTGGGAGGTTAAGTTCATCTCGATGCAGTTGGACATATGCCTGGGGCTTTGCATTATGTTTAGCTGAAGTATCTTGGTTGCCGGTTATGTGAGACTGGCAGTTTCTCTCATTTTGTCTTCAAGTATCATGAAGCATGCATGAGTGCATTGTCTCTTCGACATATGTGACATGTTTGTTGGATGAACCCGTTTTCAAAACCTCTTGCAATGCGCACTCTTGATGTCATACCTGGAGTTGGCAACTTCTTGCTGTAGAAATCGATATCTCCGCTAGAACCCGTGAATTTATATGTCAAGGAAAAGAGTTGCCCATGTGGAGCAGAATTTCAGTACTTTAAGCATTGATGATGAAATTCACAAAGCTGTGGACCGTTTACAGTCTCTTCACCAACCGCAACGCATGCAGGAACAGTGAACCCTATGGCTGCTGAAAATTAGGTCTTCTTCTCGTGTAGTTTGATTAGCATCTCACGAATTACGATGTGTACAGAGGTGCACGTTTTATAATGCTCAAATGGGAAACACTTTACCTTGTTCAGGGTTTTTTTGCTGAATCCTTGCTGTAGCAGGTAATATAGCGCATGGGCGTATGCAGTTTGATGTCTGGTAGTTTGTGTTGTGTAATGTCAGATGTTCCTAGGCAATGGACTGTTAGGGTTTTAGTTAAGAACTGAATTCGTGAAAATAGAGAAGGAACGTCCGTTATTAGGTGTTTCACATGTTAATCTGTTTGGGTTCATGTCTTCAATGAAACTTTTCGTTACACTTGGGTCTCATTGTGCAATATGATACTGAGTAGGTGCATCTGTGATGGGGTTTGTAGCGAACAGAACGTTCGTTCTTGCTTGACAGTTTTAGACCCATGTCGTGTAGGGATATTCTTCTCTGCAGTATATTTGACACAATTCATTACGATCCGTCGAATATCCTTGTCATGTGTTTCGTTTCCAATTCCTTGTTTTTTTGGGAGACTGTACAATTGAAATATTCTGGTTGATTAGATTTCTTCTGGACTCGGAAGCTTCTTACTTGATCGTGGCTGAGTATTCCGGGCATCCCTTTAGAATCAATTCTATGTGAAATTAGGTCTGAAGTTGTACCCTGTCGTGAATCATGCAAGGATGGTGACTCCCTCTGAACGCTTTAGATGTGGTCCTTACGTTGGTATGATTGGATGCGTTGAGTCTTTGTCATGCCCTAGCTTGGACGTACAGACTTGGATCTTCAAGGTCACTACACTTATTAACTGGGGTTGCCTTTTCCTTTGCAGGAGAGGTTGTGAGCCTCAGCGTGGCGTGAAGACTTTTGGAGTTGTTTTATATTGCGACGAACTTGTCGAGGGTAGAACAGACTGGCCGCTTTGTTATTGTGAACATTTTTACTCATGGAGATATTCTGCCGAGATCGGGAGACTGGGAGATTTTCTGCCGTGAGCGGGAGTCCATTGACGTGTAAACACTTCTCGAGCTGTTTTAGGGTAGGGTTAGGGGGTAGCTGAGAAGTTTGAAGAGTTAATTAGGTGATTCAATTGGAGGACTCACTAATCGGACCGCTATCTAAGTTTGTTTGCTTCTTTTGGGTGGCTGCTAAACAAAGGTCTTCCGCAAAGTTTTAGCCCTCAGCTATAGCTGAGATTGCCTCGAAGGTCAGTCTTACTTTGACCTTGTGGAAACACTTTGAACTTTGATTTTTTTGGATTTTTTTCAACATAGCGGTCTTCAAGCAATTTTCAAATTTACACATTGCAAACCATCATTCAAAAACAAATAACTTTGTTTTTAACTTTATTTTAATTTCATGAACAAGGTATTCCAAAAAATCCAACTTTGAGGACTTGGTATGGTTATCTCTACTGGCAACTTATGTGAGGATTCAAGTTTAAGAACGTCTTGAGGACATATTAAAGAGATATCTGATGTGCCCTAATAGTCACATATTGTTTTATGAATGTCTGATTCTCAGTGTACACATAATTCGGATAAGCGTGCTGCTATTGACGAAGCTCCAAAGTGAGTCGAGTTATTGTGGAGAGAAGCTGTAGTGATATCTTGGGTTCCAAAGCATGTCGAGCAAAACCTTAGACCAGATGGTGTAGAAGGCAGTTCAACCATGTTGATCAATGGGAAAGATGATGGAGGTTTCTCTCATGGCGAAGGAAAGTCGGCTGAACAGGTCAGATTTTTCTCAACAGAGAAAAATGCTGATTTTCATCAGAGATCGGTTCCAGTGGTTGAGTTTGGCTCAAGACACTTGAAAAGGGCGAGGTTTTTAAGTGATTCAGATGATCCTGTCAGAGAGGCGCTGGTTGATAGAAGAGGTTTAGCTCGGGGTGACCTTCTGGAGGAGAGTAATGGGGACCTCGGTGGAATTTCTGAGAGTAGTTCAGGAGTCACTAATGGATTTCGCTCAAGAAGCGCTGGGATGAAGGTGGCCGGCCCTATTCATGCGAGCAATTATTTGCAAAATGGAGTTAAAAATAAAACCGCCTCCGAACAGAAGTCAAGAACGCACGAGGATGAAAAGAGAGGTTTTCTTAAACATGGGAATATAAACGGGGATGCAGGGTGTATGACTCATCCGATGGAAGAAGATGCGGATGATACAACCAGTACCTCCGGAGATGAAGGGTTATTTGTTATTCAAGTGAGGAGTCCTACAAGTAAGCAGCTACTTCATAGTCGGAAACATAGTAATGATCAAGAAGAGTTGCAAAGTTGTAACGGTCAAGCTAGAAGCAAAACAGCCGAGCTACATGATCCTCCTCATTCTGACAACGATGAACGTTCAGATCGACTCGTGAAGATTCAAGCACCCAGCATGAGAAGCAAGGATGTAAATGGCTTAAATGATGACCGAGAATCCGATAGGTCACGAAGACACAGAAGTGATGCGCATTACATGGAGCATGCTGATGCAAACGAATATCATAACAACGGATCAATTGATGGTTCTAATCAGCTTCTCTCTGGCGTGTCAAGAAATCTTATTAAGAGGGATGAAGCCACTGATATAGAGGGATTAGTTATAGAACAAGTTGGGCATAGTGCACCCCAGGTACATGAATTTATACCCTCAGACATGGAGAATTCAGCGAAGGTGATCCAGGAGGCTTCCGCTGTGGGGGTATCTGACGCTGGACGTGAGGAAGAAGCTGAAATTCGGAATGTCTATGTCCGAAAGAGAAAACAAAACACTCCAGCAGATAAAGCAATAGTTGATTCAGTTCCGTCACAAGACCATGGCTCTTCTCAGTCTGAGGATCTTGCAGGTGAGAGGGTAGTCAAGCATTATGTAAGGAGGCCGCATCGTCAAACAGATTCCCGTAGTCCAGCAGACAGGAATAAGAAGCCATCTGAACATGCAATGACTTCATCTAGTAATCTAGGAGGAAAAGAGCCTGCCGATTCTCTACTGGTTGAGCATCATACAGATACGTCTGTTAGGGTTGAGGCCGAAGGCAACCTTAACGTTTTTCAACGCCGGTCAAAAATGAACCATCTATCTCAGGCTGAGCATCATGTTGGTGATGTTTCAACGTCGATAGCCGATGGTGCTGGGGTTGAGAGTGAAGGGAACCTTAACGTATTCCGACGCCGCTCGAAAATGAATAATGTGCTTGAGACTGAGCACCATATTGAGATTTCTGCCAGGAGTGAGACAGAAGGCAACCTCCATGTATTCCAACGCCGCTCAAAAATTCATCACACACCTCAAGCCGAGAACGATGCAGATGTTTCGATGCCAAAGGCAGATGTTGCTAGGGTTGAGAGCGAAGAGAAACTTAACGTATTCCATCGACGTTCCTCAAAGAATGAATTGCCTGAGGCTGAGCACCATACGGATACTTCTGCGAGTATTGAGAAAGAGGGCAACCTCAACGTTTTCCAACGCCGGTCAAAAATGAACCATTTGTCTCAGCCTGGGCATCATGTCGATGTTTCACCGCCGAAGGCAGATGTTGCTAGGGTCGAGAGCGAAGGGAACCTTAACGTATTCCGCCGCCGCTCTAAAACGAATAAATTGCCTGAGCTTGAGCCTGAGGTTCATGCAGATGTTTCTGACAGGGTTGAGACAGAAGGCAACCTCAATGTATTCCAACGTCGCCCAAAAATAAATCTTTCTCAGAAGGAACCTAGTAGAAATGAGGTCGCTGGTCTTCAGAAGGGGGTGAATGAGAAGCATATACCTGCAGGCTACGTCCGAGCAGATCATCAGCCTAATTGGCTACCAGAAGGATGGACATTGGAGATTCGGGAGGGGAACACTACAGCAAAACCCAGGGATAAGGTACTTATGATTTTCCCATGTTCATATATCAGTTTTCTTGAAGGATGTGAAAGATTAGTTGCACATGCATGCAACCAGAATGTGAGTTTTCCAATTTTATCCCGATTATAAGTTCATTGATTTTCATGATCGCATTTTCGAGGTCTCTGAAGGCTCTTAATAAGGCAGTAGTCTCAGTTTAAGGTATGAACCAAATGCCAGATACTTTGGTTAGGGTTGTTGTGTAGCTATCGGACTCCAGGTTCGTGGGTGTTTTTCTCCTATTGTTGCTATGCTTACCGAGTCTGTGTACACGGCTAAGCACAGTAACCTTTTGAATCTTATTTCTGTGATCGGCTCTGGTTCAAGAGCACCTATTAATTACTTCGATTTGTCAGATTGGTCTGGTATTGTACTCTCTACGAGGTCGTCTTTTAACCTTGCATAACCATTACCTGACAGAAAAGTGGCTTTGTCGCTTTTGTTTGCAGTATTATCATCATAATACATCAGGACGTATATTTCGATCGAAGAACGAAGTCCTGCAGTTTTTGGTAGATGGGGGAGTTGGTGGGAGTCAGGTGGTGTCTGGTGGTAGCGGCATGAAGGTCCAATCGCAGAATGAGAGAAGACCTCCTGTTCCGATTGCTGATGCGGGAGCTCCAGGACTCAATGGAGGTGCTGCAGATAGCTCGCCATTGTTAAGCTCTGGAAATGGGATCCAATTGGCCAATGGGAGTCCAGTATCCACAGTGAAATCTACAAGTGACCAAGAAGATAAAGAAAACAGGGGAAAACTTATCTTCCGACTGAAACGAAAACAACCAGATTCAGGTGTTTGTTTGCACCTCTAAACATCGAGCCTGTGCAATTCTAAGCGATTCTTGATTATACAAATTATTTATTATCAAAGATCTTGATTATTTATATATATATGGGTGTTTAAAATGGCTTTATTAGTTTGTCATCACAGGCCACAATGCAACTCAATCGAATCTGTTAGGAAACAATCTCACAGAGTTGTTCTTCTTTGGACATGTATTTATTTTATTTTTAGATTTATTTTCCATATTTGTGGTTGGTTTCCTTACCTATAAATGTTGAATGTTGTCTGCAGAGGGAGGTAAAGGCAGATCTAAGCGACCGATGTACGAAGTCGTTCATGGGGAGAAGGCGTCATCATCTATGTCTACTCCAACGAATCAAGAGAAGTTAACCACCGGAGAGAGAACAGGCCAGGATGTACCCTCAACTCCTGGTTCAGTGCAGATGCCTTTACAGAGAATTTCTTCAATGACGGAGTCTCTGAGCCCTAACGTCGTCTCCGGCTCCATGCCAGTGAAGGCGCAGGTAGAGAAGCATATCCCACTAGAGAAGCCTTCATTCACTAGTCCAAGGTCACTGGTCCAAGTGACTTCGTCTCGCGGAGTACCTGATTCAAAATCACTAGAGCATTCTACTATGTCAAACTGGGGCATCAAGTACAACCCTTTGCAACATCCTTCACAGCATCTGGAATTGTTGCAGCAGGAACCTTACACTGCTTTGGGAATTCCCGCTACTGCTAGGTACTCTGGCTTGCAGCAGATGGCATCATACAGTGCCAATCACACCCACGTCTTCTTGGACCCTGTAGACAACACATTGCCACTGTCTTGGCAGTACCCTTTCACTAGTCAAGCCTCCACCTCAGTCACTGCTTCCCTTCCTACCCTCGGCCCCTTTCCTTCAACCTTAACCCCCTCAGCTCCCAAAACCTTCTCCAGTACAGTTCCCACTCCCCTTTTTGAGAATGGCCCAGGCGTTCCTTCCTTAAATTTGAATGCAACTGCCACCATGTTCCCTTGCTCTGAATCAGGTGTTGATAGCAGAACAAAGGACTCAGCAAGCAACGCGAAGTTGGCAGACGGTGGCCCTCAGGTCCATAAAGCACTCAAGGCACCCAAGCCATTGACAAAATCGGACCACACCAAACTTTTTCTAGATCTTGGACGTCGTCTTTGTCTCGCAGGTATAGAGCACAAGTCAAGGGTCCCTGAATCTATTGGGACGTTGAAGCCCCCATTGGACCCACAGATACCGGTACCAAACCTGGAAGGGAAGGGTCTTCCCCTCAGGACTGACCCAGGATGCAGTGGGGTTGGTAGATAGGAATAGAGGATGAGAGATTCACAGGCATGTAGATTAGAACAATCTGATTTTTCAGCTCACTGTCATGAGTTTGTAGATACATCTGCCATGACTATCCATGTGAGCTTGAGACGGTGGGTTCTTCTTGGATTAGCTCCGGTTGCACCTGATTCTTTTTGTATCGAGATTTCACGAGTTAAAAGGAAGCCATCTTTCAGACTGCTTCGAACTTGCTTTTGAACCTGATTACTCTAGTGTTTGATGATTCTTCACTCTTGAGTTTCTGAATTGCCTCATCTAACACAATTTACTGATCCCGGTTGACTCACTAACGCAATAGGATGAAGTCAAGTATATATATAAAAGGGAAGATAGCACCACCGGTAACTATGCAGCATCAGTATCACTATGCATAACGAGTATGTGTAATATTGCTATGCAATGAGTGTCGAGTATGTGTAATATTACTATGCAATATGAGTGTCGAGAATGTGCAATATTACTATGCAATATGAGTGTCGAGTATGTGTAATATTACTATGCAATATGAGTGTCGAGTATGTGTAATACTACTATGCAATATGAGTGTGTAGTATTACTATGGAGTATGCAGTATCACTATGCAATATTAGTATCTACCTTATTTTAGGGGTACACAAACCATGTAGAAGATATTATTGTGCATGGATTGGTAGTTGCCTCTTTGGTCCACTTCCTATTATACAATATCTTCTTTGTTAGCCTCCTAATTTTGATTCTCACTACTAGCTATTATCAGTCATTACAAATGAGTGTTGTAGTGCAAAGCTTGCAATTCAATTTTATTATTTCTCTTTTCCCAGAAGATTTTCAAGTCTTGAATCAATCAGGGCAATGACAAGATTGTAGATTTTCTAGGCACCTCTCTAAGCTCTCTAAGAGGGTTACAAACTATGAGAATTATTTGTCATTTATCTTCTGGTGAGATAGCACTACAATTTGTGCAGCCTATTGCATTAGGGGAAATTTGGGGTCACTACAAGGCCTTTGGCTTTCTCATGTGCTTGAAATTTTGGTGAAACCCGTGCATTTTATCTTGCTAGCACCAATGATGCCATGAGGTCGCCAACAGTAAGTTCTATGGGCCCAGTCAATTGTTGCCAGTGCCGGCATGTGCCAAGGTTGTAAGCGCAACAAAGAGTACTAGCAATAATGACAATGCCAGCACTGTAGCTTTTGTTGCTGTCATCGGGCAGGACATTTACCAATGGGATTACATGGAGAGGGATGCATGGGCAGCACGTTCACCTATTTTGGGCTGTCTTACAAGGCCTTTTGGAGACCTCACATTTCTCCTAATGTGTACATTTACATATAATTTTAAACAAATTCATAAATAGATGCAAAACAGAAAATAAACATAAATACATTTCAAAAAAAAAATGAACAAATTCAATGTGCTGGCAAGATTCCAGAGCACATTTTATCATAAATAACTTTGTACACAACTCTAAGTCTAATCAAACATGAAAACCTAGTCTTAAGAGATGTGCAATTACAGTTAAGCCCTAGTATCTGACTTAGATATCACGAGTTTTGATCAAACATAATTGTATCTAATTACTCTAATTACTCTAAATACTTAATAGACATGACAAAAATTGGTAGTCTCTAAACTTAGAGAAATTTAGTTTTCAAGGATGGAGTGACAATAAAACTAATTTTCTTAAGTTTAATGACCATAAAGTTCTTTCACATGAATTATACTAAGACCACAAAACTCTTTCATACCACTCAACTATTTGAAATTGAAAACAATAATACAATAAACCAAAACTTATGACATGTTTAAAAAATTCAAGATGATCTCAAGAAAAACTCGAACAAAACCAAGAAAAACAACGTAGCTTTGAACTTTAGTAAAATTTAAACTTCTCCACCAAACCATGCAAAGATTCACAGAAAAATATGTACAGATTGTCCACCAAAGTATATTCCCAAATCATTTATTATATTAAATGTAGAGTATAACGACCTAAGGTCATGACCCTTCTCTTACAAAATCCGTCTTATTTTCATCCATCAATTATCATCCAATATCTTATTATAATAATTTTCATCTATTTCCATTCATTTGCAAATTTTGTTGACTATTTTCATTTTCTCACAATTTTTTCAATTTCTTTCGATCAACATTCTTTGCAACAAGGTCCATGTTTCTTGATCATGTGTTTTTTTTTTTTAGTTTTGTGTTAGCATAGAGATACATACACAACATGGAAACAATGCACTGTGCAAGTACTGTGGGCTACAGTATAAACACAAACCTGCACACTATTCAGCGACCTTCACGACGCCATGACAAGTGTAAATCAGAAGCAGGGACGTTCACGTGTCAACCAGCTGCGGAAGAATTGCAGAGAATCTGGATGCGGCACAACCACAGTGGCTGCCATGAATCAATATCCTCCTTTTCCACATTCCATGAAGCCCTGCTCTCCCGTCCACCATCCGACGACGCCGATGCCGTAACATGTTGCTCCTCAAGCCCTCCCACATGGCGCCCCAACTGCAGGTCTGCAACTCCTGCTCCCCTACCTCGACACCTCAACGACCACTTTTCACCTCTCCTTCACATATATACAACCTCCTCACCCATCTCTCCTCAACCAATTTCACACATTTTATCTAGCATTTGATCTAGTAACCATCTTTGTAAGATATCGCAATTTTTGATCGAGTTTTTGTCTGAACCAAGGTCCCAGTTTTGTAGATCTAGACTGTTGAGATGGCGACTTCGAGCATGTTGAGCAGGAGCTGTGTGCAGACAGTGGCTGGACTTCCGTCACTGGGAGCTTCAGTGAAGACCAGCAGCGTGTTCCGTGGAGCTAGACTCTCCCAGATGCAACGTCGCAGCTTGGTTGTGTCGGCGAACAAGGACCAGACCCCTCTTGTAAGCTCTTTAAACCATCTTTTGTCCAGTTGATTACGTGCCTTGCATTGCTAAGATCATCGTGTTTTTTAAGCGTTTCATGGTGAAGAGTTAGGGTTCATCAATGCATGATATTGCGCTGCATTCAACAAGGTTATCTAGTAATTTTATGGCATGTGAAGAAACTGAGCAAGAGCTTGGATGTGAGTTTGATGTAATGTGTTTATGTGTGTTTAGCCCGAGACCAAACGTGAGCCGGAGAAGAAGGATGACCCCCTGCGGTTCTTCGAGGGCTCCCCAGTGGAGAAGTTTTACCGCCCCGAGAACGAGCGTCGCCCAGAGGACGGCAACACCGACACCAAGAGCTTGATGAAGTTCGACGGGCCTGCGCCTGAGACCATCAACAGCCGGCTGGCCATGCTGGGCATCACCTGGGCGTTCATTGCGGAGATTCTCACGGGGCAGAGCGTGTGGGAGCAGGTCACCGAAGGCAGGGGCCTCATCTGGTTCCTGTTCGTGTCGCCCATCATCATCGGCGCCACTCTCATTCCCATGTACAACAAGGAGTCTCCCGACAGCCGCGAGAACGGTCCCTTCAACGCGCAGAACGAGCGGTGGAATGGCCGCGCTGCCATGATCGGGCTCGTCGCGCTGCTCATCACCGAGAACATCTACCTCAAGGGCCCGCTCTTGGGCTTCATCCACAGCTCTCTCAACTTGTAAATTAGGAGAGATCAACGTTTTCAACCTCTGTGTACATTATTATGTAGTGTGACGACCTTTGAGTGTATGATATGTAAGCGATTTTGTAAGGATGTACACTGGACGACGGAGAGTTTTGGCTTTTATTGCAAAGAGATCTAGTTGCGGAGGCAAATGGTGAAACCACCTATAGTCCAACTGCAACCTATGATGTTAATCCTGGATTTGAGAATAATAAACTTTGTTGAAAACATTTTATGTTGTTCAGTGGTTCATGCTAGATTGACACAATCATCAGATTTTATGAGTTGTGATAAGATATGGTGGTTGTTAGTGTTTCTCACTGCTCTGATTGTTAAACATTCGTCTTCTGGGTATGTTGTTTTGAAATCGCTCATAAGATAAGTTTATCCGTTGTATCTACGAAGTGTCTGAGCATATTAACTCTTAATACTGATGTAGCTTCATCATTATACATCAAGTTATTGTCTGGACATCTAAATTACAATTATCCGGAACCGGATGAGAAAAACAATCATCGCCATGTAGCAGTGACAACTGGCTGATGTTCTCAAACATCATGTGATGTAGTTTATAAGTGGGCCTTTGTGAAGTTTCAAACTCCAATGAAAGGAGCTTGAAGACTACAGAAACTCTTAGATAAAATAGTTTCAGTGGCCTACAAGTTTAAGCGCAGTTCACACGTTCATACAACTCAGAAGTTCAGAACTGTTGGGTTCAAACGTTGCATTGAAAGGGCCTTCACCTGGGAACGCCTACTTGCGGGTCCAAATTAATTCCAGATATCCCAGTCACAACCTTCCACGAGATCCCAAGCGGGTCCAGCCGGCGAAGAGTTCAGTCCTTTCACCTCCAAAATCATACTTGGCTGCTCTGCATAGAATAGAAGAAAAATGCAAAAAAACAAAAAACACCAACACCATGTTGTCTCCCTTAGCTGTTAGCTTTACACTGCTACTCCAATGGCAATAAAGAGCTTCCACATGAATCCACTACAAGAATTGCGCAGCCAAGAGGGTACTAGCAATGGATCCAGAAGAGGGTGTACTTTCTGCCTTGATTCTAGTCAACAATTTGACTACCGCAAGCACCAGCTCTGATGTTTTATGGACTACTAGCACTGCTGATCTGTGCTGGAGCATTATACCTGACTTAGTGATGGAGCCGAGATTTTACATCAGGAGTGAGCATTGATAGCAGCTGTTGATATGCCTTGAGAGGTTTCATTCGAAAGATCTTATAACCATGGGTATGTGAAGCAACTTATTCCACCATGATCCCTGTCATTTCTCAGATTGATTAGAGGAAAAAAATATTTACAGAATTGCTGTTTCAGATGTCTGTTGGTTTGGGTTAGTTTCCTAACATGTACATGTTTTCGTGACTGACAAGTGATGTATTTCCCCTCAAGCGTGGAGAATGCATGGCGGTTTCAAACCACAAACTCACAGTATGGGCAATTCTACACCGCCATCAACCGGGAGGTATGATAGTATGATAATCTTATCAGATTGCATGAGAAAGGTTTAGGCAATCAAGTTGATGAGACGTTGGACTTGTTCTGAGTATGAGGAGGTGGGGCATGGATCTGCAGACTGAGAGGAATAAGGCACTGGAGGCGGATTGCGTGAGAAGAACAGCTCAAGTTAAGGAGGAGCTTGAGGAAGCGAAGAAATGCTTGGAGATGGTGAACAAAGGAGGAGCAATGGCTAATCAGTGGCCTTATGGACCAAGAGGTGAGCTAACTGTGAAAGGTGTATCTGCAGCACTTGAGGAAGGTGATTGAGGAAGGTTTGGACTGCAGAGATTGACCTGATTATTGCGCATTCATCGTCTTGTAGGGCCATGCTGCTTTGAAGCCGCTGCGAAGGGCAGGACGTGCAGGTGCAGGGCCGAGAAAGAGCCAGGGCGCAAGAACCGATACAACTTGAACTCGTTGGAGCCTTGGAACTGTGGAAACCCACCCGAGCCCGAGTTTCTGGCAGACCACGTCCATTGCTACCATCCTCGCCTGCCACGGCCAGGACTATATCCGAAGATCACGTTTGGAGCAGTCAACAGGGAAGGGCGACCGATATCAGGGTAAATGATCGAGCGCTCTACCACAATTCTCCCTCCTCTTCATGACCCAATATCTCTTCCACTTCAAGCATCGAATGATGCCTGGAGCTAATGAATCTCTAGATTAGGTCATATTGTACCGTCAATTCTAGGAGGCCTCATCTGAAGGTGTAGAGGACGGGTATGTGCAGAGGGAGTTGCCAGGGAGGCCAATTTGGAGATCCTGGGGGCCCGAGGCTATCGTCTGGCTATCACTGCCCCGTCGACGGCCCGCGGGACCGTTCCAAGAATCCTGTTCTGCCTAACGAATCGCGATACGGCTTCTATAGATACTACGGTGCGCATCGCCATAGCCACTTTCCAGATTTGTTTGGCCTATTCTAGTTCACGAATGCATTCCATGAGCACTCCTTCTGTACTCCTAAACCCTAAACCCAGACCCATCATGTCTTGTGAACAAGTTGTTGATGCTGGCTTGGCGGTTCAGTTCGATGCTTTCTGTTGATTTCACATTGTTGGGTCAGCCGATGATGGCACTGATGAGAGGAATTTCGGTGTTCATGGATGTGTAGGTTACGCGGGACAAGGTGCTAAGACGAGCAAAGGCTACCGTCCGAAGATCTCCTAAACCCTAGGCATCATGTTCTCATTCTCTCCAAACTTAACTTACTCGCAAAGCTGCAATTATGTCCTTGGGATGCGGATCTGTGGCAAAATCTCTCCGGTAGCATAGATTTCATGATTCATGGTTTCTTCAAGCAAGTAGACCAATTGGGTCACGCATCCTGCTATTAAGTCAAAAACATCAGTCGATCATGGGAAGCCGTGGATGCTTTGCAGATGGATCGGTTTCTACTCCGGGTGAGGTTCTATTGGTTCGGTGTTTGTTGCAACGGATCAAAAGCGAGGTAATGATCTCTGAAGCTTTCATTCGAGCGACAAAATGTTGACATTACTAATGGGCCGAAAGATGAGAAGTTGAGAACCTTTCTAGCCATTGCTTCGATGGGGAATCCTTTTTGTCTCGTTGACCATAAATTGTCAGGCGAGAGCTCGGCTGTCTCATAGCCGAATTGTGGAAAAAAACACATCGCTGCACTGAACGACATTGTTGAAATAGTCTCAGCATGCAATTAAACCATTGTGGAAGGAGCCCCACCTCCATTTGTAATTTACTGGATTGTCGTTGATTTCGTTACTCATCACCAACAGTAACTTCGGCTGCAAGTGACTCGTTTATGAGCTTTCCAAGTTGCTGAAACTCGATTTTAAATGCTGAAGATGAACACCGATCAGATTGATCAGATTCTGTGCTAATGGGTTGCATTCTTTGCAGTGAAATGAAGCTTTCACTTGTATCAAATTATTTATTCCCCGGCACAGTAGTAGGTTTGTCCTTTTGTTATACACACATGATAATCTCTTATCTTCAGGGTGTCAGAAAGTGAGTACTTATCAAGTATCAGAGAAAATTTGGCCACATTAGAAAGTCATGCATCATGATTCATAACCCACTTCGTAACCCTCTTTCGCAATGGGAGTTATTCTTCAGCAAATCCAATTTCCTGAATGCTCACTTTGACACCCCTAATATGTCAAAAGGTGCATTCAAAGTTTCTCTGAAGTGTGTCTTGTTCGGCGGGTAGAAAGTTGAACACTGTTGCAGAATGTGCTTCCATGAGTTAATCTAAAATCTCATGGCATCTCACTCTGACTCGACATGCTTCGTACAAGGCAGTAGTACTCTCCAGCAACACGTAGAGATTCTTCTATGTACGGTCAATCAACTATTTTCAAAAAAGATTTAATGTTTTTAATTCAACACCCCAAGAGATGAGACTTCCAACACATGTCCGGACTTCAGACTCCATCCCAGGGTAACTTTTGTGTGCTTAGACTAGAGTCTAGGAGTCTAAAAGAGCAGCCGAGCTTTAATCACGTCGACTTCAAACAGCGACCGAAGTTCTCCTTTTTTCTTCAAGTACTGCAAGCATGATACACAAAACAAATTTTTGACCCAAATTTCTTGTTTGACATCCCCAACTACCAAACCAGTGCAGCCTCATGGTGGCCCAACTCACCACCTACACATCACCTACACGCTCAAACTGCATTGTCACGCCACAAATCATGTCCCTCCCAAAAGTATTTCAACCTTCTAGTTCCTAAAAGTGTCTGAGAAAAACCATATGATATTCACCAAAGTACTCAAATCAGCACGACGGACTTAACTTCTGTCTGCATCATGGAACTGTAGCTGCACCGCCCATGTCGCCTCTAAGTTAGTCAAGAACATACACCCCACGAGTCATTTCCAAATTCCGGTGCAGTTGATCATCGCCGGCATAAATCAGGATGACATTCCTTCAACAGTGTTCGTATCATGTCACATGGTGATTCGAGCCTTGAGGAAAATCTAGAAGAAAATTAAGAAGACAAACCGTACAAACTCCCAAAACCGGTGTCAGGCTGATTACACTTCACCCAAAATTTTCGGCAATGTGACTGATTCAATCCCACGTTATCAAAATATAATTACGGTAAGTTACAACGCCATCTTAACGCAGTAAATTTGCTGCACCGAAACTCCGCAACAGTGAGAACTTGCTATAAATTTAGATACTTCAGATGTTTTTCTCAATCAAGTCCATTTAACCGGTTCCTGAAATTTCGTAGTTGAGCATTGATGCATCATGCAGGAATTACCGAACAGTGGAAGTTACAAGAGTAGGGAGTTGATGAGTGAGATAATGATGCGCATTATTGACCCATGAGAGACGTGAGAATAATATTTGCACCTGGAAGATGACACGGAGCAAAAGGCGTGAGATGAGGTGGGTGAGAGAATCTCGGATAACAAAGATGCGAGTCTCGAGATGATGAGTCGTCCTCATCAGCATGACCAGGTAGCAAATCCTGTCCCTGAAAACGGCGAACCAGGCAGCGAACACCCAATTGGCAGTTGCCATGCTCATGAGAATCTTCATGTGGGCCTTTGCGACACTCGCCAACTTATAATACTCTGGACTTGAAACTGCTGGCAGATTTGCATGCGGACGATCCTTCAACTCGGTAGTGTTTCTGGAACATTGTGCAGAACTGGAGCTTCAAAGTTTGGAGGGAGAAGGTTAGTGTCTAGTGGGAGAGATGGGCAAGGGGACGTCATGTTTTGGTTTAAGCATGGTGGCGATGAAGATGAGCTACGTGAAGCAGCAGCAGTTCCGAGCGCATGGGTTGCGGTCTGAGCTTGTGAAGGTCGACGATGGCGCCACCGTGATCCGCTGCTGGGTGCCCTGGCAGCAGCCCGAGGGCGGCGTGTGGTCTGCAGGTGTAGCCGACAAGCCAGCGGTTCTGTTCCTTCATGACTTCGTGGCGGACGGGACGGTGAACTGGGAGAAGCAGATCGGTGCGTTTACGAAGGAGTTTAATGTCTATGTTCCTGATTTGGTGTTCTTCGGCGGGTCGGAGACCAGGAAGGAAGAGCGGACGGAGGCTTTTCAAGCGCACTGCATGGTGAAGATGCTCCACGCTCTTGAGGTTTACAACGAGGTGAGTGTGTGCATTGCCCGCGGTTCTCCACCACCAGGAATTGTTGGCTGAACTCGATAGTAGCCTAATGAATTCACGCTTAAGAGAGCAACCGATACAGAAACAGGCCGAATCTTTACAGAAATTGTGCACAAACTGGAAGGGGTTTTAGAAAGATATGACTCCGAGTCTCGGCCAATTTTTGCGACGTGAGAGAAGCCGATGCCGGGGGAGTTTTGGTGTTGTTGGGAGTTCAGAGCGGAATTCTAGGGCAGAGGGCAATTGTTTCTGTGGCAATGTGTTGTGGTGACCATCTTGTTGGAAGTTTCTGGATTCTGTTGATTTGAGAGTTTTTTTTATTGGATTTGGGTTGCTTACAGTGTTGTGGAGTGATTGATTCCAGGTGACAGTGGTGGGAGCTGGCTATGGCGGGGCTGTGGCGTTCTGGATGGCGCATCTGTATCCGAAGCTCATTGAGAGAGTAGTGTTCGTTGCGACTGGGATGCACATGACGCCGACCTCTCAGAAGCCGCTGCTGGCGGAGTTTGAGTATGACCACATTTCGGAGCTGCTGTTGCCGACCACTGCGAAAGGATTGCGGAATTTTGCCTCGGTGGCCACTTACAAGCGGGTTCACAGGCTTCCCAAGTTCATGTGCACAGATATTTTGGATGTGAGCATTTGATCCGAAACCTTGTTTTATTCTGTGATTCTGGAGGAATCTTTTGTTAGGTTTAAGGACATATTGTGCAAACTCAACAGAAGCTGCAGTGACCACAAGTATGGAAGAATTGAATGGGCCTTGATCTGTTGTGGTCCTTGTGACTTTGTAGGTCTTTTTTGATGAGCATCGTTACGAAAAGGTTGAGTTGTTGAGCAAAATGGTCACCGGCTCACGAGGAGAGCCTCCTCTTCCACTCTTGACGCAGGTATTGTTTATTTTCTTGTCATCAGTCTGCTGAAACTTTCGTGAGGTTCAAGCCAGAATTTGGTAGAATTAGTTGTACATTTTGAAGCAGTGCCGGAGTAAGAAATGCCTGAGTACCACCTTCGAAACCTGGTGCAGAAAATATTGACTAGTTTGTTAATCTGTGTTCCTTGGCTGTATTTCAGGAGAAGAGTTTGATAATTTGGGGTGCGGAGGACCAAATCACTAGCCTGGATTTAGGCCTGAAGTTAAAACTGTAAGTGACATTTAATCTCTTGAATAGGTGTTAGGATTTCTCAAAAAAGATCTTAGCCGCCCGCTTGATATTCTTGCTAAGTTCCAAAGCGTGTCACAGTTTCTGAAGTGCTTGGACACGCGGACTTCAGATTTTTAACTGTGGTACATTTCATTCTCACTAATTCATTTAGATGTGACTAGAATTCTGGAATCATTTCGTGTCACCTTCGGAACCATTCTGTACATGGTGTTGATATTGATGGTGTTGCATGTGAAACAGGCACTTGGGCAATTCGACAAACCTAGTGGTGATGAACAAGTGTGGCCACTTCCCCCAAATTGAGAATCCTGGATCTTTCAACCGCATCTTAAGCAACTTCCTTAAGAGCTCAACATAACCCAGCCAACCAGTGTGATATCTACACTACTCAATTTTGGTTCCTCTGCGTTGATTGCATCAACAGCTTTCAGTGGAGACCATTCAGATGAGATTGATCAAGACCCGCTGCTTAATCTTCCATCTGAAGGGGACCCCTCAACACATACACACACATACAGACACAGGTAAACAGCCTTCACAGAGTGTATATTGATAATCGGATTTTGTTGCCGTTGCCATGAAAATCTCCAAATGAAACAACGCATAAGCAAAGAGTCTACTTCTTGCGTGGTGTACCCATTCCAAGCCTCCATTCGCAGCAGACAAGTGATGAATCGAAAGGCAAATTGGACGTTTGGAGCATTCTAGCAACAGAATAGCAGGCATGATTGTAACATAGATTACCAAGAGCTAGAGAAATGGATGTTCAGATATCCACATAATCAATTTATGTATACAAATGATGTAGAATATTGAGTATCTCAAATATGGGATCCGGATGGGGAGAGTTTATCATGTCCACCTTCCAATTCCAATCCACTGGGATAATATCCCATTTACTCCATGTCTGAATATATAGATTGTGGACCCATGTCACTGAGATAGATCATAGCATTGCTTTCCCTTGGCAAACTTCTGTACTTGATTCTTTGCTGTGAAGTAAAGGTCTCCTTGGTCGGTTGTTGTACTGCACGTCATTCTTTGCATTCATACTCAAACTTTGCTCTTTTGTTCAAAAGGGTAGGCCGGCGTTTCCAGTCTTGATTTTATGTTTCTTTGGGATTTGGTGTGTGAGTAGTGCAGCGTAGGATGTTCTATGCGAAGTAGGAGCTTTGCTTATTGAAAGTTCTGTAGAGAAACAGATGTGGTCGATAGCCCACGACCACCACTGACCTATGAGTGCTAGCAACAAGAAATGCATATAACTGCTAAGAACACATTCATTTGCAAGTCATTGGTGACAATGTATGTAAGAGTAGTGGTTATGTGCTAAAATTCTGATGCAAGTGAGATCATATAATGGTGGTAATGAAAAGATAACTCAATATTTCTAAATTTTTGACATAAATCATGTGGTGATAATATATGTGTTTAGTACATGGTGGAATTTGATTGGAATTGACTCATTTTTACATATAGTAACTAGGGCTACGCAATGCTACGCACAATTGTCGATGAAAATGATAATTTTTGAATTTGAATATAAAAAATGAAAGGTGTTCATGTAAAAATAAAATCAAATAAAATTTACATAAAAAATGAATAAAGTTGATATTTGATTTTGTTTTTAAAATATGTCAATTTATTTTTTTAAATATGGTTTGAAATAAATTTTGCAATAACCTATTGAATAGCCATCTATATAATCTATATAACCTTTCAAACAACTTTTCAAGTTTCCAACTCCAAATTTAATCTTTTTTTATATTCTTTTTCTTTGGACGACCTTTAAAAAACCTTTTGAATAGTCATCTATGTAATCTATATAACCTTTGAAACAACTACGACGGTCACGACGTTAATTTTCCTTCATATTTCTTTGGATATTAAAACCCTCTCTGAGTTCCTCGTCGACAAAAATACGGGTAATGGACTAGTGTAGTGGTCTTCATTCCAACACCTTTTAAAAACTCACTACTAAATTAATTTACATCAAATAATTATGGCCATAATTGCATTGATCTTTAACCCCTAAAGTTCTGAGGGTATTTTTCATCAAAACTGCCTAAAAACAGCCCTCTTCAAAACAAGGTGGATTTTGCAAACTTGGGGTCTTTTTTAGAACAACTAACCGTAAGATCTTGTAGCTAACTTCTATGTCTACATGTCCACCAAATCTCACACACTCATTCTTCACCAATTGCAAGACATAACGTTCAAAGTTGAAAAACAAGTTTTTTTTCCCTGCAAAAAAAGGGGACAGCACAGTTTTGAAGGCCCAAAAAACCATTTTTTTGCATTATGGATTTTGGGGGTTTTGATGCACGTCAAAGAAGACTCAGTTAGCTAATCGTGTCAAGAAAATTATATTCAGAAAAGTTGTGGAAAGTTGCCAAAAGAATCATTTTCCGCTAGGGGATATACTGAAATTCTCAAACAAAGGTCGTTTTTGGACAATAAAAATAGCATATGAAAAAAAATTGGATTAAAAATCCGAACGGCGGGAACATGCTCTACTGCCTTCTCTATACATAGAAGTTTTTATTTTTGAAAAATATCAAAATCTCAATTTTTGGTGGAATTTCAAAGTTTCGTCTTTGGGCAGATTTTGGCAGTTTTGGGCAGTTTTGGGCAGAATTTGCTGCATCACAGTGGCTTAGAAAAATTCAGCAGCTGCCCAACGAGCAGCATTTGACACTTAAACCTTCATAACTTTTGATCCCGATATTGGAATTGAAAAATAAAAATACCCACACGAAGATCTCCAAACGGCCCACCTTCAATAAAAATTTCAGAAAATCCTGATATAAATTGCATTCATAGGTACATGACCAAATTTCAAAAAAGCCCAAATGTGGCAGATTGTCCTTTAGGGGTTAAATGTATAAATTTGAAATACAATAATCATACATATATTTATTTTAAGAATTAGTTTATTTTATATAATTTTTTTAAAATTCATTTTAAATATATTTTTTCAAATTTTATTTAGAACATGCAATGTCAATTTTATATAGACTATAAGTATTGCTCATTAATATAAAATTATTGTGAATTGTACATTTCATCTTCAAACTATGATTTCAAAATGAAATCAATGATTTCCAAAGCTCAATTCATCTTGTTTAGATTAGCGAAGACATTTTGTGAAGTCCTCACAATTTGTACTCCATTAATGAATTTTTTACAGCAAAAGAACTTCATTTACCAACTGTGCCTACCAATTCTTCAAAACGTTGTTGCATAAATGTTGTGAAGGTAGACCTTCTGGAAAAACCTCCTTCAAAAGTTATCACAAAGCAACTATGAAATATGTCTAGATTTGAATATATTGTTTTTAAATCTTCCAACATATTGAAAAGTGTAATAAAATTAGACACAACAGAAAGTAATTTGTACATGGAGACCAAGCACAAATTTTTACAGTGAAGGTGTTGTAGACACCTATTCATAACTCTAGACTTACCCAAAAGAAACACTCACAAAACTTGTCAATACTCCCATCTCATTAGTTCCATCTCATTGATTCTAGTGAAATTTCAATAAACTTATGTTCAAGTTTAGGTTCACAAGGAGGCACTTTCTGGTCAAATTGTAGCTGGCAGGTTATGGTCGCTGGCACCTTTGGGTTCTGCTACCTTACAAATAAAAACTCTCCATTCTTTGGGCTCCAACCCACTCTGTTTGGTGTACGGTAATCCAACCCTCAGCTCACATTCAAGTCTTTAGGATACGGTATGGGACAAAAGGCAACCCATTTATTTTCCCTCAATTTCCACCCTGAAGTGACTTGAAGAAATCTGCACTACCTTATGCGGCCACTGCCAGGAGTACAAAAAATTCGACGTAGTAGCTGAGATAAAATCATAAAAGAAACAAAACTGCATGGAACATAATATCTTCCTCATTCATTGTAATTTGACCTGCATAGCAAATGCACAGTATTCTAGAACGTTTGCTAACCTAGGTCCTGATTTTCTTCCTTTGTTCTTGCACATGGCAAGAACAGGACCTACACAAATGTTGAAAAAGAAAGTTACACAATTTTTCATAAAACTCCAAATCTTCGTTTTCAGAAAATCTGTTCTGAGAATTAAGTTGCAGAGCTTCTTCTCTTGCAGTTTACAGACAAGTGAAAACACTCTTCCCTTAACTGTAATAATTCGCAATGAAAAAGTTGACTAACTTATCCTCCCAGCAATGAAACACTAACTCCCAGACACAATGCCAACCTTCTTGCCAGAATGTTTGTTGCAAAGATTAACTTTTCAGCAGAAGTACAAGTTTGAAAATAAGAGCACATTGGACTCCTTGAAACGCTTCCATGAAACACTTCTCTCTGAGAAACTCACAGCCAGTGACAGGCATCCACAAGCTATTACAAACCTAGAAGTGAACTTGTGATAAAAAATCAACCATTGAAATGGTTTAAAAATCAAATATCTGAGAACAAAAACACCAACCAGACAGCAATGTCCACCGAGCTTCATTATCTCAGATACACCTCTAAACAGCCATTTGGAAGATGCAACAACAATCAACCAAGAGGGATTGAAGGACCTGGATCATGGAACTGATCTCCCAGCGCCGAAGAATTCACTGTTGATGTGGAAGAATTCAGTGTTGATGTTGAAGAATCCACTGTTGATGTTGGAGAATTCATTGTTGATGTGGAAGAATTCACTGTTGATGTGGGATTTGCACGTCCTTGTAGGTGCACAGATACGGCTCATCACAACCTGCGTAGCAACCTGCCCACTCGCCGTTGTTGACCCAGCCTGCATTCCAAACAGAAGCATACAGAAACATGGGCTTGGTGGGATAGGCTTCGTTTTCCTTGCGCTCGTGCTTCCGAACCTGCACACCATCTATGAACCATAGAATCTCAGTTGGGCTCCAGTGGATGGTGTACTCGTGGAAGTCTTCGGAGGAATCGAAGCCGAGCTGGTGAATCTCCTCCCGGTTGCCTGTTCCTTCGGTGTACACATTGGTCTGGATGATGCCTTTGTCCTTGCCCAGAAACTCGAAGTCGATCTCGTCCTGTGTTTTGTCTCCTTCTAGAGAGGACAGGTAGAAGCTGCAGTTCAGGCCGCTGGTGTTGCCGCCTGGGGTCTTGATCTTTGCACTGAAGATGCCTGCGGGGATGGTTGAAGTGAAGGGAGGGTTAACATGAGTTTCCTTGCGAGCTGACTTGTAGGGACTGTGGAGATGTAGCGATGGTTGACAGAGGTGCGAGGAGAAGTGAGGGAAACGTACCAGATTCGAAGCGATGTGGCGTGCGCCACCGCGCCCCGTTCTCTTCCTTGATTTCTTCATATTTGATTGCGATTTGTTGGACCTCCTTACTGTGGTCCAGATTCTCGTGCCCATAGTCCACTTCAATGTCGGTCAAGTGTTTTGTTGGCGTGAGGAGGACAGGCTTGGCGGTCGCGGGCACCTTGGCAATCTCCGGCACCTGTTTGCGCACAGAGGATTCATCAGAATGTAGAGAATTTTAGGGTTTGGTATGGTGCCTGTTGTCCGATAATCCATGCATTGCAGCTATGCGAGGATTGCTTAACTAACGGTTATGTTACCCTTCCTTGCTCCAAATCACAGTCGACGAAGTGGATGGTGCAATGTGACTGACCTGGATAAGAGGAGCCGCGGGACCTGCGCAGGCGCAACTCCCACCGCAATCTCCACCATTCATCTTCGGTCCTTCGTCACAATCTCCTCAACTGTGCTTCAACTTCCTGCAATGGCTCACAACATAGAGTGGGACGATAAGCAGATACGTTATGCCCAAAATGTGCTGTCGAGCTGACATTCAGAGGCAAGACAGCACCTGCATTGCACGACAGACGGTGCAAAAAACTCGGACATCAAGAAGGATTTATATGCCAAGATCTTAATTCTAATTCAGATAAGATCTCAATCAGATTTCCAGTGATACTCACAGCTTCCATAATCGCACGCCTCCTACCAAACCTTACTAACCCTAAATTCTAAGCCCAGGATCACTTCAAACCGAAACCAGCATTGTCGACGAATTGATTTTCAATCTTGACACACATCATAACCCAAAATATGCAACACTCAGCTGGAAACAAAAGCCAGTTCTTCCACACGAGAGCATTGAAATGCCAACATGGGTAACCTGATCTCAAGAGACAGAAAGCAGATCCAGCTCAGAAGGCCACACAACTCTCACACATCCGGTGCTGGAAAGCAGATCCGTCAATGCGAGACACACATCTCTACGTCAGATCCATCCCACACTGACTCATCACACGACCTGCAAATCATATAATTCCAAGAGCTGATCGACACACAATCCAGAGGTTGAAATCCATACCAGTTCTAATTTCAGAAGCAGCCCATGGCCACGTTGTGACGCTTGATGATGAGGTCGATTCCAGAAGATAATCCTCTGCCTCGTCGACATGAATTCTGCGCCTGTGAGGTGCATCATTAGCTCCAATCAGCCGCGAATATCTCCCACTTGATTCTCCCACCACGTTGATCAAGTTGTCTCTGTTGCCACTGTTGTTACGCTGCAATGACAAGGAGTACAGCAAGCTTATCTGTCTGATGACACCGAGTTCTCGATGTAGGAAACGATTTGTCCTCGTTTTGTTCGTGGGCCCCAATAATTTATTCTTAGAGTTTTTCACACTTTCCGGCAGCCGTGATGACACTCCACCACTCCAATTCCAATCGACGACGATGTGATCGCCTTTGAGCTATCGTGATTGTACGCAAACATAATTCGGCAGAGCGCCGCGGCTGTGCTAATCCTTTGGCTTGATCGCCACCACTTTTACACCAAAAGTTGCAGCTCCAATCAATAAAGCACATGTTTTTGGTGGAATTGTAAAACTCAAATTAGTGTTGAAATTACAGCGTTGGAAGTTATCTGCCTTGCAGGTTCAAAGAAAAATACTAAACACAACCTGCAAATATTAAACCTGCATAGTGATACTGTGCAATCAATATGTTTCCAATTCGGAATTGAGTGATCTCTAAGTGTATCTATCAGTGTCTGTATCAGAAATTAAAAAGAAAATTGTCACAATTAAAGGCACAATGCTCCAAATGAATCACAAATGAAGAAGTTTGCACAATTTGTAAAACTAAGGTGAAACCAGAGCACAATCAGTCAATTGTGAAAAACAGTCTAAGTTTGCTTGGAGTTGTTCATTGAAGGTGAAGGAGTAATGATATGATGAAAATATTAAATTCTAGCAGGTGCCGTAGACTAGGACGTCTTGCTTGAACGTAAGCATGAAGCAAGGAGCTGTGAAAGGGATGCTCCGAGTCTCTGCCATCAACACTCTACAGCAGGTCCACACTACAAGCGGTGGAGCACAAACACGCTTCAAGCGTAGCCTGGCTCTCATGATGATCAACAAACACCAAGACGAAGTCACCATCATTTGAGATGAGTTTTCGCACCGTCACTGACTTGCACCGAAATCTGCAGCCTAGCCTCACTACAGTAACACAGATCAATTTCCTCTGCCGAGTCATAGTAAATTGATCACAGTTATGACATGTGGATAACACTGTTCACTACCACTTACCTGCTAACCATGTTGCTCATCACCTTGATTACTTGCCACATGGGTCATATGTAATTGGGTCCAACAGTAGCTTCCAGTAAATCCATGTATGTTATTAGTGTTGAAAAACAGTACTGTGTCTGTTTTTTGTTTTTTTGGAACACTGTATCAGTTTTTCAACTCAGTCTACTCAGCAGTTGGAAGGTAATTGAAGAGTCAGATTGGCTGACTCGGTGAGTCAGAAAAGAACATCCTGTATTTCTTCATCCCTCATGCATCAATGAAGTTTCTGAAGATCTTCTTCACCCTGCCTACCCTCCGGAGTTTATAATTAACTTACCATCAAACTACAAATAGGGTGGTATTTCTAAGGATATTCCGGATCCTATGTCAACATTATGCAAAGATCATCACCTATATTGATTCTGATTTTCCAGTTTTTCCTCGTTTTTTTATTCCGGACTAAGTGGATTACTGTGCATTCGGCTAGGTGACAAGCCTGGTGACCTCATTTGAGTCATTTCCAATGGATTTTGTGTCTCGTCTGAAGTGAGGAGGATAAACACTGCGACACCATAACTTGGTGGTTCGAAGTTTCACTATTCCACCGTCTCTTGGAGGTCATCTTCTTATCCAATCAGCGGTGAAAGGACGAAAAGAGCGTCACCGAACCTATTTTCCTGTTCGGTTGCTAAGTTCCGTTCCACTCATCTCCGAACCTCCACTTGGCACTGATTTATTGTATTTCTCACTTGACTCTGACTTCCATATTCCGACCCATACCACACTCTGGAGTCTGCAGGGTTGGTATTTTTATTTCCTGTCACTGGCATGTTGGCTAAACAGTAATTGTAATATTTTTAAATTTTATTTTTTGAGACAAATGGTGGTAATTGTAATATTGATTTTCTTCTCATAGAATTTAGGAGAAAAGAAGGTGCAACATAGTACTCTGTATACAATCAATTTTGATGGTAATAAGGGCATTGTATGAGGCTTGTAATGAATCTAGAATTGTGGAATATTCTCGAATTTCGATAGAAAAGAAAATATTGTCAAATTCTAGGGATCTGGATTCTGTAATTTTTTTTGAGATGGGTTGTAAAACTACACCAGGTTGACTGGCTGGTTGCTGGTACACACAAGGTTCTTGAATATCAAAAAGCAATGCATTTCTCTGGACTCTTATTTCAAGCAACAATGATTCGTTCAGATCAACTGGGCATGACAATTTCCAAGACTTCAATGTGTGTACTTCAACAACTTTGCAAAATCTCCCACTAGAGAACATAGAAAGCTAGAAACATCTTCACATTGAAGTCCCTGCACCTTCTCGGGCAAGAGCAAAGCATGGTGTCAGTCAAGCTGTACTAACATACAGCAATATTATAACATTGCAACATTTCAGTTTCAACCATGGATTATGAATTTTCATGATGGAAATATCTTCCAAGTTCCTACTCCAGGCCTTGAACGCATTTACTCATGACATTTCCCATGTTTCTGGATTACTGTATCACATCTTCAAAAGCAATAAAACAAACCAAAACAACACACATGGAGTCCTTGAATATACAAGTCGACATGTACCCCTTACAGTCAAGGAGAAAAGTGTCTTTAACCCCTAAACGGCCATTGTCCTAGAATGGGTGTTTTTGAAATTTGGGCAGGTTCCTATAAATTCAAATTTACTTGAAATTTTTTGAATTTTTTTGTGGTAAAAGGTCTTTTCCAGAGGTTTATGGGGATATTTTTTTATTTTTTTTTGGATGAAGTGAGAAAAAGTTATGCTCCTCTGAGCATAAAACGCCCTTCCACGGGCAGGCTCTCAGCCACTGTGAATGCAGCAATTTTTGCCCAAAACTGCCCAAAACTGCCCAAATCTGCCCAAATCTGCCTAAAGACGAAACTTTGAAATTCCACCAAAAATTGAGATTTCGATATTTTATAATAATAAAAATTTCTATTTGTAGATAAGGTAGTAGAGCATGTTATCACCGTTCGGATTTTTAATCCAAAGTTTTTTCATATGCTATTTTTATTGTCCAAAAACGGCCTTTGTTTGTGAATTTCAGTACACCCCCTAGCGGAAAATGATTGTTTTGGCAACCTTCCACAACTTTTTTGAATACAATTTTTTTAACACAATTAGCTAACTCAGTCTTCTTTGACGTGCATCAAAACCCCCAAAATCCATAATGGAAAAAAATGGTTTTTTGGGCCTTCAAAACTCTGCTGATCCCTTTTTGCGCAGGGAAAAAAACTTGTTTTTCAACTTTGAGCGTTATGATCTTGCAATTGGTGAGGAATGAGTGTGTAAGATTTGGTGGACATGTAGACATAGAAGTTAGCTACAAGATCTTACGGTTAGATGTACTAATTAAGACCTCAACTTTGCAAAATCCACCTTGCTTTGAAGAGGGGCTGGTTTCAGGCAGTTTTGATGAAAAACACCCTTGGCCGTTTAGGGGTTAAAGATGTATTATAAAACGATAAACAGATCATACATTTGAAGTTGCAACACCAAAAGCAATTCATATATTGTACTAAACACAAGTCAAATTCAATACATAAGATATCCCTATTCTTCAGAAAAACTCAAATCCAAATAAATTCCATAAAATTTGCCATGAACTTCAACCATATCCATTTTGAATGGTTTTACCAAATCCAACCTACCCCAAGAATACCCAATTAAAAAATAAAGAAACTATTATAATACAACATCTTGAGCCACTGTCGCATTGCAACTCTAAATGATCAGTTACACTAATTACCATTTTAACGTAGTATTTAACTTTTAATGACTTTTTAGAGTGGTGTCAGTTTTTTTGTGCAACATTGAACTTAAGGTACAGACACCTACAACCGACAACTTAAGCATTTCATAACATCAAAGCTTGGGTTATCAAAAAGAAGAAAATTTTGGTTCGTAGGAAAATAAGGTTCACAAAAAATGAGCATTTTTCCATGAATTATCTCCCAATATTAAAATGTGTACAAATTTTCAAAGTGAAAAGTACTTCAGAACCCATAACCAAGATATACAAACGAGGTACATATACAAATGAGGTACATTTATTCATTCACAATCTAGGAATTAGGATATATTGGTCATTGGTAAGTCATCGGTTATGGGTGTCTAGATTACTTCTCGTGCTCGACGCCAGGAACAGAGCAGCGAAAGCCGTGCCTGACAGAGACGACAAAGACGCGACGCCGAAGCCAGGTCCGGAGGAGGCTCGGGAGGAGGCTCGGATCGGCCCACACCGGAGGACGCCTCCCGAGCCTACGAAGCACCCCGCACTACCCGCGGAAATTGTGTCTGTCTCTCTCTCGCAGCCCAAGGAGTTCGCCAAGGGAACTGCACTGCACTGCGATCGCACCCCCACTCCCACTGCCCTGTCATGCATGAATCTGCTCTCCCCACCTCCATATATCCCTCCCCTCCCTCCCCATTTCTTCATACTCAAGTTCGATCGCACATTTCACCACTCGTCAGGCTACACCCTTCTCTCAGGTGGGTTTACCTCGGGGTTTTGAGTCAGCTTTCGTGTTACGTCTGGTCTCCTGCTCCTCCGATCGATCGCGCGCTTCTCTGTCTTCCTCTCTACGGTTTCTCACTTGGGTTTCGTTTCTAGTCGCCTCTTGCTTCGTAGTTTCTGTCTAGTTTTGTGGTTTCTTAGTTTTTGAGTTCGGGAGCTTCTTACGAGGCAGGTTATTTTTTTTCAAAATGAAAAATATTATTTTGGAGATTTTTTGGAGGTTTTGTTAGATTTTGGGTGTTGTTTGTTTGATGGTTCTCTCCTTAGAAGCGTTGAATCGCGTTGGGGAGTTTGAGAGAAGTTTGGGAGGAGTTTGGGAGGAGTTTGGGAGGGGTTTGAATTGGGAGTGGTTAGGAGTTTTGTGTTGGTTTCTAGAGTTTTGGGAATCAGGTGTTGATGGAGTGGGGCGTTTCGTAGGTTTGAATGAAGGGTCTGCTTGTTGGTTAGTTTGTTTCTGAGTGTTGATCGGGTTCTTAAGTTTTACGCCATTTCGTGTTGCACACGCGAAGTCTGTCGCACTGTTTGTTGTTCAAAATTGGGCGAGGTGCGTGTTATGCGGGGTTAGTCGAATCGAAAATGCGTTACCTGTTGAAGATTAGGTGGTGTCTTTGAAGGGCGTACGATGAGTGTTGAGCAGTGCGTGACAATCTGAGAACTGCGGTTACTAATAACTGTTTGGTTTTTTTTCGTTTTGTTTTCAGGTTTAATTCCAGGTTTTCTTAAAGTTCGCAATCATGGGTGAGTCTCTTGCAATTTTGCAGTTGCATTTTTAAGTGTTGTTTGCTGAATTGGATTATGTGAATCGTTTATCGCTTGATTCTTTGTCATCGTTACCATGTTTATTGTGTTTGGAAAATTTACTGCATTGCATGCGGAATTAGTTGTGTTTGCAGATTGTAGTAACTTGTTTAATTGACAGTGTTACTCTGGACTTATGACAGTGGGAGCTGAAGGAAAGGCTAAGATCAAGGTCGGAATCAACGGATTCGGTCGTATTGGTCGATTGGTGGCTCGTGTTGCCCTTGAGCGCGATGACATTGAATTGGTGGCCATCAACGACCCTTTCATCTCCCCTGAGTACATGGTAATTTTCCTTCCTGAATTGATGAGATCGGTTTTGAATAAAGTTCACTAATTAAGTCTATGTGCATTTTTTACGTTTTTTGAACTTTGACTTCTGCATTACATTGACATTCTATGGAATGGTGGATTGCTTGTCACAGACCTACATGTTCAAGTATGACAGCACCCACGGTCAATGGAAGAAGTCTGACGTGAAGCTCCACTCAGAAAACCAGTTGACATTTGGCGGTAACCCAGTAACCATCTACGGTTGCAGGTAGAATTGTCGACTGCTTCACCTTGACATATGTTTACTACGTTTAAGAGGATTTTATTATTGTTTTTGTGAATTTTTTTTGACGCACACATTAGATTGTTATCATTGTAAGAACTTAAATTTAATAGTAAGATGTTCCTTTTAAGTTATCTGCTAGAAGAGTGCCTCTTAACGGACGCTTAATTTTGGTTCAACTACAGGGACCCTTCTGAAATTCCATGGGGCAAGCACGGAGCTGACTTCGTTGTGGAGTCTACCGGTGTCTTCACCGACAAGGACAAGGCTGCTGCTCATCTCAAGGTAAAATGTCACGATGCATCTTCTGCAAGGAATAATGTTTGTTTTATATTTTGCTCTCATATGGATAAAGCGAGTGTACATTTAGTATTTTTATCCTGTTAATTCTACTCGCTTGTTATGCATGCCGATGTGTAAACATTCTGCATTCAAGCAGCTTTTGAAAGTCTGAGCATATTATTTCGGATCATTAACTTTAAGAGGATTTGTCCACACAGGGTGGAGCCAAGAAGGTTGTGATCTCAGCCCCAAGCAAAGACGCTCCCATGTTTGTCATGGGCGTCAATGAGGACAAGTACACCAACGAGGACATTGTCTCCAATGCCAGTTGCACCACCAACTGTCTTGCGCCTCTCGCCAAGGTTATCAACGACAAGTTCGGAATCTTGGAAGGTCTCATGACCACCGTGCACGCCACTACAGGTATTTCACTGCTTGTGGAACCTTTGCGGGACTTGCGAATACGTCCTTTGCACCTTGGAGACTCTTTTCTTGTGCAAACAGTCTCTAATACGTGTTACGTGGATATGATTTTACATTCTACATCGTATTGAATAGCGTATCGTGAAATTCCATCGTTCAAACGAAAGTTAACATCTCACATTCTTGCTTATTTCTCTTGCAGCTACACAGAAGACCGTCGATGGTCCCTCAAACAAGGATTGGCGTGGTGGGCGCAGTGCTAGCACTAACATTATTCCCAGTGCCACTGGAGCTGCCAAGGCTGTGGGCAAGGTGTTGCCGGAGCTGAACGGAAAGCTCACCGGAATGGCATTCCGTGTTCCTACTACTGATGTTTCAGTGGTGGATCTCACCGTCAGGCTTGAGAAGCCTGCCTCCTACGAAACCATCAAGGCAGCGATCAAGGAGGCATCTGAGGGCAAGATGAAGGGCATTTTGGGTTACACCGAGGATGATGTCGTGTCCTCCGACTTTATCACTGACAGCAGGTCAAGCATCTTCGACGCCAAGGCCGGAATTGCTCTCAGCGACACCTTTGTGAAACTTGTGTCGTGGTACGACAACGAGTGGGGTTACAGGTACAGCCTTTGGTCCCTATACAAATTTTAATTAACGTTTTCTGTTAATCTATTTATTTTAGACCAACCCTTTCAGTTGTGGAATTTCTAAATTGCTGGCAAACACAATGCTCTGCTCTATCTTCTAGTTTCAGTGCTATGATTTTATTTTCTAATGCTTTGTGCGTCTACTCTTTGGTGTGCAGCAACCGTGTGGTGGATCTGATTGCCCACATCGCTAAACAAGGAAACTCTCAGTAGGTCCTTGAACGGGAGCTCGTCGGCATTCTCTTTTAGTTTTACGCTTGTGGAAATCTGTTGGACCAGTTTTGTGGGCACATACAGTGTAGATATTGATCATGCATTGATCATTTTTTTGTGAAGGAGACTTTTGACCTTTCATTGGGTCTCTCATATGACTCAGTTATATAAAGTTGAGAATAATTATAAGCGTTGATAATAATTTGCGACTCCCAGATGCATGTGCTGTTGAAACTTTAATCTCGTAGCAGTTTATGCTTTATTTTATTTTGTTGTGATAGAATTCACACTATGGAAAGCTACAAGTGAATCCATGGTATTCAGCAACCTTTCTCTAAGTGCGATGCAACAAGTTACAGTATTAAGAGTTAAGCATTCTTTGACTACTTTCTGCACTGAGAGTTGAGCATTTTTTAGTTTGACGTTGAAATTGAGTCTTTTTAACAGCATGGTTGCAGTGTGTGCTCATCACTTACAAAGCATGTTCGATGTCAGCCTCAACTGCGCCATCAAGCTGAACATGAAACGTGAATGAACATATTGTTTTACTCCAAAATTATATACAGTGATACAATGGAAGGAAAAATCGATGTTAAATGTATAAAAGACGAAATCAATGCTGCTCTTCAGGTCTAGTTGTCAGCGAGGCCAATGAAGGGCAATGAAGGCCAGTGATTTGCTGAATTAATATTATGACGATCAAATATTTGTTTAGTGTAAAATTCCACAAGTTGTAACATTAGAAGTATTATCAACAGTAAAAGTCATTATCACGATTAGAAAATCAACTTACAGACTTTACAAACCAACTTTTATATACTATTATTGTCTACAAGAAATTGCCATAGAGTAGAACATTTACTTTGTATGACTTTAGTATACTTAGTATGGCTTTTCTGCCTGGATTTTCTTTAAAAGAGTTAGCCTTTTGGTGTTGAAGTCTGTTGTGAATGCCACTAGTTCTTTCCATCACCTAACATCTCTCACTCTCTCCAACTGCCATTGTGATCAATTAGGTGAAGAGAGTACATCAATACTTCTAAAAAAAATGAGTGGGCACCTTGGGCAGAGGCCTGTCATTGACCACCGGATTTCCATGTTGAAATTGTGGACATGTTTTTGTTAATAAATTTTAATTCACTAATCAACATGTTGTGGGAATTGATTACTAATGCTTGTATTCAATAAGAGAATGTACAAAGAAATTCACAAACACTTACAATAATAACTTAATCCACATTCATTTGGTCAAAATTAACAATGATCCAATTTCTATTTTATGATCATTATGAATTTATAATTCTATATTTCTATACTTTAGTAAATTTTAACCCCTAATATTCTTTGACCATTTCTTATCAAAAACACTCTAAAACTGTTATTTCTAAAGCAAAGCGCAAAATCATTTCTCACCGTAAGATCTTGCTTAACCCTTAAACGTCAGAGCCAGCCCCACGAGCTTGGTTTAGGCTTGGTTTAAATAATTGGAGACAGAAGTTTCATTTCTCAACCAATCAAGCGAGACTTGTTGCGTTGGAAGGCTACTCAAAAAGCAATCTGTATTCCAAATTTTCGCCTCATTTGAGAGATTGTGGAATCGTTGGTAAGCAATCAAAGTTATCATATTGAACAAGTTTTGAGGTTGGGGCAGCTGAAGTTCAAGAGTGTTGCAATGCTACAATACTACAATGCGGCGCTACAGTGCACTGTAGAGCCGTTTTCGGGGGAAAAAAAATTAGATTCCTTCCGGGCTGCCTACCTAGGACCCAAAATATTGTTTAAAGGTTAAAACTACTTAAAGATTGAGCATTGAAAAATTTATAATATTTGTCTCTTTTGAAATGGAATTCTCACCATTTGACTCACCCAAAAATAATAATATTGATATTAATAATATTTGATTCCATGAATTAGAAGATTTTAGAGTTTCAAAAACAAAATATTGTTTTTTTGAATCCTATTTAAACATAATGAGTAGATTTTGACTTCTTTTTGTGTCAATTTTTTTGACTGTGATAGTTAAATTTTATGAGTCACCTTGGTGTTCGTTCCAGCAATTGGATACTTCATAAATTACATTCCTATATTAAAAATGCCCTTCAAATTGATGGTTGGCGGAATATATATACTGTTGGGCATGTTCTTAAGGCCTCTTTACACTTACAATCGAAAGGCCAAAGGCCATATGATGAAAAAAAATTAAAGGTTGTGATTGGTTGAAATTGAAAAGCCGTTGTATTTTGGCTTTATACTATGAAAATTCAGTCCAAGGGACATAGAAGAAGAAAGTGAGGTGGCAAACACTTTTTTCCTACATGGCACCAAAAGTAGGCCGGTTGAGTGTCCTTGAGGTGGGTCTAACGGAAAATCCAAGAAGCCATCTTGAAATAGCTAGAAAAAGTTATTGGGCATTCGGCCCACATGCTTTTGGGCATTCGGCCTTTAGCTTGGACCTCCAAGTATAAAGAGGCCCTTAGGCTCTTACCGGACGCCTTGTACTCACGAATAGAGAGCGGCTAACTCATCCAACATAAAATATTTAAATGATGATGAACCTTCAACCAGCGCTCGTTCATCCAAGGGGTTATAGAATTAGGGCTGGGAGGGTTTGACGACAAGAGCAGGGAGAGGCTCCCGTCTTTCTCCGAATGACTGGTGCTAATTCCAACTGTGCTGCTCGAAAGAGCCAATCCAGGTAACTGATCCAAGAATTAGGGTTTCATACATTCCTGTGTATCCAATGTTGTGCACTCATGCGCATTAATTGAATGGTGGAATATGCTAGAGTGTGCGCAAATCACCAAAACGACTTTTCCTTCCACTGAGCGCTCTTGAAAGTCCGTTTGAGTTTGCTGCAGGGCAATATATTTTATTTGTGTTGTCGTTTCGGAGTTGCTCAGGAGTTGTCTTTGAAATATTTGGTGTAGGATCGCACTGGGAAAACGCCGTGGGGGTGTGAGTGGGAGAAGCAGCATTTGAAGGGGGATCGTTGTAGGTAATGTCGTTTTCTTAGCCCGTTTGAGTTTGCAACCTTCTAGATCTGTGTAAGTTGCTGGTTTGGGGTAATGACAAGAAAATTATGTCAAGCTCAACAGATTTGATACGAGGCCAGAAACTTTGTTTTGCATGCTCTGTGATAGTTAACACGCTGATCTGAGCAAACGGTTACTATGTCACGGCTACCTTTGTACTCAAGGTGTTCGCTATTTTATGGGAGTGTCTCCTTTGCCTTACGGCTGTAGCTAAAGAAAAGATGGAGCATTAAGGATGTGTACCTGGTCTATGGGTGCATTCCTTACCGCGTTTCATACATGAAAAGAATGTATGTGAAGATAAGAGTAGAGGTCGAGGTCTTGATTTTCTGCCTCGTTAGTTAGTCTTCGCAAACGGATAGGCTCATAGCGCGAGAACGCTCTGGGTATGTCGCTGCTTGACAGACCAGGCAGACTCTTCGGAGCAATTCGAGCTTGGTATGTGTAAAGCAAGGACCACATGTGTTTGAGGCTTGAGCGCTATGATGTGAACGCCGTGGGGCTTGATGTGAGGTGCTCCTCGGAGGACTGTGTGCAAATCACCAAAATGACTTTTCCTTCCAAAGTCCGTTTGAGTTTGCTACATGGCACTATATTTTATTTTTGTTGTCATTTTGGAGTTGCTCAGGAGTTGTCTTTGGAATATTTGGTGCAGGATCGCGCTGGGAAAACGCTGTGGAGGCCTGAGTGGAAGAAGCAGCGTTTGCAGGCGGGTCGTTTCAGGTACTATCATTTGTTTAGGTTGTTTGAGTTTGCTACAGGGCAGTATTCTGTGTTGTCGTTTTGAACTTGCTAAGGAGTTGTCCTTGGAATATTTGGTGCAGTGCAATATCGACTGATGGCAGGCAATAAGAAAAGAAAGCATGTTGAGGTCACCCAAGCACAACCTGAAGGCTCAGGTAGATCTTCCCAATTTGACAAGGACAAGAAGATGTCCGAGGTGATGACTACTCTCGAATCATTTGCGTCAAATCTCTCGGCTTTGAAGGCCGACTTTGAAGGCCAACTTTCGACCTTGAAGGCGGAATTGAAGAAATCGGAGGACAACAACATGCTCAAGTTTAACGACCACATGGTGAAGTTGAAGGTGTTTACTCTTCTAATTGTCACTGTATTGTAAAATGCACACTTTTTAGGTCCTTCCCTTCTTCACTTTACTAGCTTGATTATGCTATCGAAAATTGATGTCAGTTTCAAGTAGGACTTACTGATAATTATTAGTGGGAGATGGGGCTTCAAGATTTTAGTCTTTTTTTGCTGGGACTCTGATATTGGTCATGGCGTTAGTGAGTGGATTCTGCATGCTATTGAGCTTATCCAATAACTGTATATGTCAGCGTTAGTTATTGTAGTAGTGCAGCTCGAGTTCTTCGAACACAATAATAATCTGGATTATGAATTTTGCTGACAAGCGGCAAAATCTTGCCTGTACATCTTGCTATTCCTGCTAAGCTGTTTAATTTTTGAATTCAAATCTTGAATGGAAGTTCTTCTCGTCACAGTCATGTTGTTCGTTTGTTGGTTAACCCTTAAAGGACAATGCATGCCCGAGGGGCATTCTTTTCGGTAAGGGTCAAGCAATTGTAAGTGCAGTGGATAATTTCCGATATTGGTTAGAGAATTCAGATCCACTGGGGACCAGTTCTTATGTCGGTACAAGAGTCAAGAAGGGTATTGATCATCGCCTGGAGCAGCTGTTATTGATTTAATGGGTATTGCTTCTATTTATGCAGGAAATGGCATATTTTGCACATAATCATGACAGTTTGGTTTCTTGTGCAGAAAATGAGGCCAGTTCTAAAGAAGTACGTCAAAGATCCGGCGTTATTCTTGGTTAATGAGTTCTTGTCGTTTATTGGCCAAATTTACAAAATGGGTCTACAACGAAAATTCGACAAGAAGTAACCAACTGGCAAATTTCAGAAGTTGATTGATAAACTTGTTTTTTCATCCAATTGTATGGAGTTTTTGTTCAACTACAATGATCTTGATGAGAAATCAACAGGCAATATTATTGAGATGTTCAATAATATTTGTGACAAGAGAAACAGTAAGTTATTTAATTCACTTCTTTAATATTGTTCCCTCCTTTTACTTTTTTTGTTCTACTCTTTGTCATAAACCTAACATAGTGGAATGTTTCTTGACAAGAGTAGCACATTTTGAGGAACGTGAGGATTGCCTGCACGTTATTTTTAAATTCAAAAAAAAAGCATTCCAACATGCTTTGCAAGTGTCCAAACAATTTTTTTTTTGTAATTTAACTCTCATAGTTCAAACGAAAGTTGGATTTTTTTGTAATAATGTGGCCTATATGATGTTTGTTTTTTGTACACCAAAATTTGGAGGTTGCAAAGGAGTAGATCATTGTAAAAAAATTGCAAAATGAAGATAGGTTCATGTTGTTGCTAATACTAGTTTTTTTATTTTGTTGATCTACGGTGTTATAGAATTTTAATCCATAATGTTAAAACAACAACGTGTGTTTATTCTTGAATTTTAAAAAATAAAATAAAACAAAAAACAAAATTTGTATCTTTTATGTGATATCATAGGAACGTGCTCAAAATCTCATGAAGCCCACTCTCAGACAATTGTTCTTTAGGAGTTAATACATAAATTGTTGTATGTTACTACTTTGTCATAAATAAAATTACTTTAAATATTCTCATTCAATATTCAAATAATAGATGAAACCAAATTCATTGTATAATATCAAATTATATAAAAGAACAATTATTCAAATAAAACTCATGCCAATCAAAATTATTAATTCAAATATGGTAAATTATTTCATTATTTCTTTCAAAATATAATCACAATAGAAATTCATTTTGTATATGACAACCAATGTCAAAAGTTAGTATTTCTATATGATTAGAATAAGAGTATGAAAGATTTTACGATGTTCATTCTTATACTAACTTAAATAAAAAATCATCTTGACTATATTATTTAAAATACGTCATGCAAAACATGGGTATAATATACCAAATTTTCACCAAATATTTAATAATTATCAATATTTACTTACCATATAATAAATCAAATTTGAAACATTATATATATGAATATTAATATAATTATAAATTAAATGTAAACAAATACTCACTCCGTCTCACTAAAAGACCGTTGTTTGCTAATAATATTGGATTTAAAGGCAATTTTAAATTTAAAAACAAGTGGCCAAATTTAGAAATAAGTTTGACAAAATTAGAAATAAGTTGGCCAAATTTAGAGACAATGATCTTATTTTGAAGCAGATTTTCTGAGCAAACAACGGTCTCTTAGTGAGACGGAGTGAGTATGAATTTCATTTATTATGTTCCAGTAGTAGGATATAAAAGTCTTTGAATGGCCATACTATAGGTAAATGTTTGTTTATTTTCTTAAGTTTCCTACTTCATGTCAACATTGCAATTGTTTTATAATTTGCTGAAATCTAAAAACTTATTTTGACTCACCATTGCATTACCATTATCCTATTTTTAGAATAAGAGCAAGGCCAACAGACACTTTGTTCTCTCTCGTCAACAACACTTGGTAGGGCCTCCATCAAAAACACACCTTAATCGACTATGTACTCCTTCCGTCAATTTGCCGAGACATATCAAACCACTATTGGTCTTAGCAAATTTTGTTGATTTATCATGATTTTTATTCCTTGTCGTACAAAAAGTCAATGTAATGTTTTTAATGATGAATAACTAATTAGTTGACGAAATATCCTTGCGTAGATAGGTTTAGAAGACAAAGACCTCTCTACCACTGCCATAGAGGCATGGGGATCAAACTCGTGACCCCTTGACTAAGGCGCACTGGACCTCAACTCCGATATATCCTCCCAGTATTTTCTTATGGTCCCGTCAAGGTCCTATACCAATATCTGTTATAGGAACAACATTAGCCTTGCCTTAATGCTCACTAATTTGTAGTAGTCATAGAACATCCCTAGAAGAGAGCAACCTTCTCAATATTGAAAAGAAGGCAACATTTCCAAATCCTTGTTTTTAAATAGTTAACTTAATAGAATTAAATCAACAGAATTGAAATCATGGTTAGAAAAAACACAGCTTTAGGAATCATCATTTGTGAAATTCTATTTTTATAAGCTTTAATTTATAGAACACATTTATCAACATTTATTACTTGATTATATTTTATTGTAGTGGTTAATTGTCTTACAATGCTAAGAATAGTAAATTTAAAGGCAAGCCAAAAGTTTACTATAGCCTTCAAAACGATTCATGGCATGATGAGTAAATTTGAAGGCAAGCTTAATAGAAATTACAAACTCTTGGACAATCTACTTTTATAATGGCAGAGACAATGAATTTGAGGGCAAGCCTAATGAGAAGTACAACCTCTTAGACCATCCATTCTACAACGACAAGAACAATGAATTTGAAAGCATACTAAATGGTAAGTACAAACTTCTAAACCATCTATTTCAACAGAGGCAGGACTAATGAATTAAGAAGCAAGCCTAATAGAAAGTACATCCTCTTAAACCATCTATTTTTACACCAGAAGGAACAATGAATTGAAAGTAAGTCTAGAATACAATACAAGCCTAGAATACAGTAGAAGCCTCAAGTAAAGTACAAACCTAGAGTAAAGTACAAGCTTAAGGTTAAATACGAGCCTAGAGTAAAATAAAACCTTCTAAAAGATTGAGTTTTAGAGTGGTAGGAATTGTAAAATGGAAGGCTAATCTAAAGTAAGGTATAAATCTAGAGCAAAGAACAACCTTCTAAAAGATTTGTTTCTAAAGTAGCAAGAACGATAAATTTGAAGGCAAACTTAGAGTAAAAAACAATCATTTTGAAGACTCATTCTTAGCTTAATATCATAGTGTAGTATAGATTTCAAGTCTCATGTTTTTAATCAAATGTGGATTGATAAAAAAATGTATTTTATATAATTATAAAAAAACAAACTTTTATCCAACAAAGATAAAACGACATTCTAAGTTTATCGATTCATTCTTTTAAATAAAACATCAAATACTATGACAACATTGATTTCACATCTAAGAAATTGAAGTTGATTTCAACATTTCAAATGACAAGAAAAAAAAAAAAAAACTCAATTATTTTTTAGCCTCCAATAGACCATAAGCAGACATGTAAAATTGTTCAAAATCATGATTTACTATTAACCTCAACATGACTAATGATTATATGTATAGTGTATGCAATCTTGTTTTTATTCTACAAATAATAGAATTATCTATGGATTCTAAAAGAAACATTATAAAAGAATACTTAGTGATTCAAGATCTTGGCATTGAGATCCATGCTTTTATCAAATAAAATTAATTTTATCACATCAATATATATCCTTTACATGATAAAGAATTCATTTATTTACCTCATCAATATAAATTCTATATATGATTTTATAAGAAACTGTTTTTAGTGACCCAACTAAAAACTTTATATATTGGAATCAAAGAAGCACAACCTTTTTATATTATATTTATCTAATAAGATTCTTTTATGTATATATATATATATATATATATATATATATATATATATATAGTATTGAAGATAAAATTTGATAACTTTAAAGTATAAATAAAATTCTTAGATCTAACATTTGCCAAGTAGGGCATTAAAACTAAATAAATGGCCTATTTTTCAATAAAGATCTTTTAAACAATTTCAAAAACGGGTATTATTTTCATTAGTAATCAAACACATGGTGATAAGTCTTTCAACCAATTTTGATTTAAATAATATTTTCACCATTAAATTGAAATTAACTTCATAAATTTATCTTGAAATCTATGAGCTTTTAAGCAAAACAACTTCCATTATTACCTAATATTTACTTTATACAACAAATAATTCAAATGTTGTTTCCAATCATAATCTCATAAGCTTCATATTGTCTTTTAGATCCCTAATCTTAAAATTATTTACTTCCAATAATATTTCATTGAAAAGTGAAGATTTTTGAAGTGTGCTTTAACAGAATTTTCATTTTTGTATTCTCAATATTAAAAACCAAGTATTTCAAATTCTAGAATCTTCAAAGATATGTCATAATGAAATATACTTAAAAATCTTATAATGTGTTTTGTAATTTAGATTCTTGAGTACTATCTGCACAACTTGAAATTGAATGAATGATTTTTTCTTTTACATTGTTGGCTATAAATATGTACATCATGCAATTAGTAGAACATTTTTTGAAATTCGTATGTTAACTTTGCATGTAAGTATGGTAAGTTGGGCCAAAAAGTTAATTTGCCATGCTAAAATCACATAATAATTGGTCAAAGGGTGTAAAATGACACAAAAAGGTCTTTTATTTGGTTTGTTTTTCAATGAGGTCACGAATTTTGTCATACAAATTCAAATTTAAATTTCAAAAAAGAATAAAGTCCAATAAAAGTAATCATTTATAAGAAATGTCTAAATTGGTTTTGAATGTAGATTTGATGAACCATGATATTTTTAACTTGAATCTTTGAATTCTACAAATGTAATAGCCATGAATATTAAACTAAAAATCTTAGTCAGTTTAAATGATATTTTTTTTATTTCAATTGTAATTAGTATGGTTACTACATTGAAATGATAATCAAGCGTTGAATGGATCTAAGTTCAAGACATTGATTATTTTCATGATACGGTACACCATTAAAGTTCATGACTTTGTTGAAATGGAAGATGTTAAAAAATATCTTCATTCCTATGAACTTTATGATTATCTATTACATGATAATTAGAAAATGGGTTACACCTATTTGTTTATTATATCAATATGTGAATAGTTATGGAGATGTCTTTGGAAATTAAATTATTTGTCAGTATTTGTTAATTTTATTTTAAGAATTGTAGATATTATTTGTCATTTATCTTGAACAAATCTTAGGAAAACACAATGAATTTAACAGGACACCAAACCATACTTTTAGCAGAAAGTGGAGGATTAGTTACAAATAAGGCAACTGCTAACTACAGGGTCTACACCATTTTTTCATTTCAAGTATTGTATGTTACCCCAGAGCAGATTCTGTGGTTTCCGAGGACCTCGGTGGTTCTAAACCATAGTTTTGGTGCAAGTGCACATACATTGAAGGTGCACGAAAAAACAATTTCTTTGAGATAATAGGAATAGTCTACATGTGTCAATTGGTATGAACACCTAAAATTAATTAAGATCAGCACTTGGATCCCATGACTTGAGGTGGGCAAATCAATCAACACTTCCAGTAATTTGTTGGCCTAAATGCAAGCTCCCACTCAGAATCAAACATGTTCCAAGTTCCTACTTGCTTGGCTGCTTTTCTAAAGATACAATCCAACCGACATACATGGAACTGCAACATTTGGAGACCAACAGAACTGGGCCACTGCCACATTGCATAGATTGAGCAAATCAAGTTGCCATGCCACAGTCAGCATTGAAGAGTTCTTTGGAATCGCAGCCTGCTGATACAAAGAAATCAACGCCCGGGACTCGCCTCCATATTCCATGTCACTTGACACTCTAGTACACTTCCGACATATTTTTGCGACATATTTTTGCAATAAGTTAGAAAGGAGAAATTCCACGGACCTGTGTTTCTTCCCAATTTCAGTGGCCCATTTCATTGCACACCTTTCCATGTGCTTGTACTTGTCAAAGTTGGATCATATCAATGTCTCCAAAGGAGATTTTAGAGGCTTAAACTAAGTTATAACATTAGTTTGCATAATTGATGAACCTACATGAATCAGTCTGTACCATATACCTTAATTAAATCATTGAAAAGAATGAGCTTTATAAAGCTGAATGACTTTCCAATTCCAATTGTTTTTGATAGAAATGAAACATGGCATACTCGGATTCAGCTTTGACATCATCCTAGAAAGACATATTTTTCAGGTGACTTCTATGGTAATACAGATACAGACTTTGAAATACATGATGCAATGCCGCGTATCTTTACTTTATCAATTTGAGTAACTTAGAACCCACTGCCCCATGTTCCATGAAAAAGAAGGGATAATGTTGCTACTTGCTGTACCAAGTAGACCTCTACAACCCATTAACCAAATGAATTTGATATCATCAACGGACAGATGAGGTACAACCAAGCATTATGAGTAGACAATACAATCAATGAGATGGGAATTTGGACAAATTGGGGAAGTGCCGTCCACCTGCAATCACCAAACGAAAGGCACAAGTACCCAATCTCCCAGTTGGCACAATACTCCCTCCCACATGCCCAGTTCCACTATTCTAGAAAACATAACACTCCCCTCCCCCATTCATCAAACCCACATACCACAGCAACCACACCACAAACCGCCCACAAAACATCCATATCCAACCAAAAAAATCACCCTTCAAAACTCTTCCCTTCATTCCACTGCCCCTAAATTCAACACCCAGACCAATGATACATACCAACACGCAGACATCGATCCCAAGGGGAAAAAAAAAAAACACAAAAACATTCACCCCGTGCTTTACACGACCCCAAAACCCAACCCAATACGCGGTTATCGCGACAATCCTTGAACTTTCCCCAAGAACATGACACACACATCCATTGAAAAACTCACACCAAGTTGTTACACTTTCAAAGTTTCACCACCCTTTTGCAGTTAAATTATCACCATTTGTCTCCCCCCAAATTAAAAAAAGAAGAAAAAGTAAAAGTTTCACCACCCCCACCGAAAGAGATGAAAAATTGCAGATGAACAACATCCATAGTCAGCCGACGTGGCCTGTGCCCCCAGGCACATATGTCCTGGCCAAGCATGGGCCGATGGCCCTACTATATCCAACCCCACATTAATGCCCCTCCCCAAACCCGCCATCTAATCTACCCCTAGATCCTCCCGCCGCGTGATCTCCGATATCCACACATCCGTAGATGGACACTGTGCCGGATCAAGGGTATCAGCGGGGGAGAGGGCGAGCGCGTGAGGGAGATACACCACCCCCTCTCAATACCCGTCATCTAGCTATGTCGTAGATTATGCTTCGAAACGAGATAAGATATACTTGAGAGTGTAGATTCGTGTGGTGACGGATTTGGGGGGAGAGGAGGGGAGAGAGGAAGAGAGAGAGAGCGAGAGAAGAGAGTGTGTCAGAAGTGGCGAGACCGAGCAAGCGGCACCGGATTTGCAGCCATTTCATGTGCGTGTTCGCCATCGCCATCGCAATCCTAATCCTGGGGGTGAGGGCGGGGCAATCCTAGTATCAGTGTCGGGAGAGCTCGCCAAGGAGCGATTCGGGAGCGGGAGGGGGTGAGTAGGGAGAAAGATCCGAGGTCGGGGTGCGGGGAGGTGGAGGGGAGTGGAGAGGAGGAGGTGGAGGTGGAGGTGCGGTGCGGGGAGATGGCGCGGGGCGGGCGGTTGGTGTGGTGAGGGGAGAGCGGTGGCAGTTTTGGAGGTGAGGAGGTGAGATGGCGGAGTAATCGCGGGAATTGAGGTGGAGGTGGAGGGTTTTGGGGGGAGCTAGGGTTTGGAGGAGGGGAGGGAGATGAGATCCGGGGGGAGGAGATGAGGAGGAGAGGGAGGGGGAGGAGAGGGGAGGGATTGGTGCGATGTGAATGGAGCGGCGGGGAGGAGGCGGGGGTGGAAGCGTGATGTGGGAGAACAGGGGCGTGGAGTGGGGAGAGGAGGGAGAGCAGCAGCAGCAGCGGGCGGTGGATGCGGAGGAGGCGCGGCGGGGCTGGTTTGGATCACGGGGAGGTGACGGTGGTGGAATTCGCGTGCGGGAGTTTCGTAGCTAGCTCCTGAGAGAGGTCGATTTGGTGGAGATCTTCCAGGTTAGCGGTTGGGAGGTGATTGTTAGTGTTCGTTCGCAATTTTGGCCTCTCTCGTCGATCTTGTTCTTGTCACGTCTTGGAGCTTCGGCTTGCGGGGTGTTGGATGTGAGTTTGCTGGGTTAGTTGTGGACGTTAATCGGAGATTATGCATCAGATCGATTCGCGCGTGCGAGTATTGAGCTCAGGGAGAGCTGCCATTTGGTCATTCTCCGTCCAATTTTTGTGCCACATGGTGAAGTTGGTTGGTTTTTTTCTGGTGCAACAGGGAGTTGTTTATGTTCAGGTGACGAGGTGGTTATCGGCATCTGTGACGTTTACCGACACGGGAATTGATGGTTAATTAGAGGGTGTTGGAGAGGGGAACGAAGAGATTATAGTTGTGGTTGGAGTGGCGGAGGGGAACGTTTCTGGGGCGAGTACGGAACTGGTTCTAATAACAGCTCACATGCTGAGCCGCTACGTCAAAGAGAAGTTGCGATCGTAGATACTTCACCTGCTTGGTGATAATTGATATAGGAGACTCATTGCTGATCTCGTGCTAAAGAGGGTTGTAACATTGAAAAGTCGGGATGCTTCTGTGCGAAATAGGATCCCTAAATCGAATAATTTCGTAGAAGATAGATATGTCAAGTTTCCGTACCTACCTGGTATGTGAGAGATAATTGCGATTGCTTTGATCAAGATTGGCTTTAAGGATTGAAACGAACTCGTTGAGAGTCATTCAGGAGCTCATCAGCGTGGCCACATGGGACCCTTTGGTAGGGCAGCTGTTGGGCTCATTGTAAGTAAGGACTCAGCAAATAAGAAGAAGAAGAATGGGGAAGATGCCGTCGGTAGTCTCAAGGGTGGAAGACGGAACGCGGGCAGCTTACCTAGCTGGCTTAAGGATGATGTCGCTGAAGAGAAACCCGTCAAGGAAGGAAAGGACAAGTCTGGGAAGGAAGGAAAGGAAGGGAAGGACAAATGGAAGGAAAGAGTGAAAGAGAGTAAGGAGAAGACGAAGAAGAGTTTAACCTCTGGGAAGAGTCAGATCGACGAAGAATTGGAAATGACAATTTCTGCTCCTATTCCAGACGAGGATTTTCGGCTTGCAACTTCTCTTCTTGGCCTTCACCGGATTAAGACGAGGTCAGGTCCTCTGCTTTTCCCCCCGAGCACCCGCTCTGGTCCTGTCTATGCAGGAACTTTTCAGAGCCGATTTGATACGGGGAATGAGGCCCGGCAAGAACAGGAAAAGGCTGTGAACAGTTGGTCCAAAGGAGAGTCATCGAGCAGACTTCTGTCGGGAGTGCGCAAGGCCTCAAAGGTGCATGCACGGGACTCGGTCTCTCCAAAGGACTTCACTACAGCCGAGGATAGCAGCCAGAGCAACAGAGGAAGGGTTCTCATGCATGCAGATGCTTCCGAGATGGAAGCAAGTCCTTCATCAGATGGTAGTCCTGGGTCTTCGAATGTGAAGAAATTACAAAGAAGTTCAAGGATTGGCGATGCTGGTGCGCGTACACATGGGTCTGGCCTTAAGTTTGAAGGACACGATAATGGTAACGTCCCGCAGAGAGTAAATCCTTTCGACAACAATTGGACTGACGGTCGCGCGAGTTCCTCAACATCTCAATCCATGCATAGTAGAGGTGGGGGATCCGGCGGGGCATTTGAATCACATGTGTTTTTACAAGGTAAGATGATGTTAGGCTGCTTGATTGGAGGTGTGTTCGAGAGGAGAGAATAGCCTCAGTCTATTGTCGTTTCTGCTCCCTCTCTGTATATCTTGAAGGTTTGGATTTCACTTTCTGTGTGTACCCAGACAATTTGAGATTAAGCGATTAGTTTTCCTTGAAGTCAGGATATTGTACACGCGTGTATTGCATTATTCTCTAACCATTCTACGAATTTTAAACTACTATATGATGAACGATGACACTTAGGTTTCAAATAAATTAGATTCTAAGCGCTGATACACTAAAGTTTTCACAGTGCGACTGCATCATTGTATGATTCAGTCTCACCTGTATAATATGCCTACCATATTAGTATCGTTTTTTTTTTTTTTTTTTTTTTTTTGTGCATTGACGACTACTAGATCTTTATATTTTTAGTGTACAATAGATCCCATTCTTGTCTAGTACTTGATGCTGAATCTCTTCTGTAGTATTTGAATGTTTTTAGTACTACTTGAAGTTACTATTGCTCATTCTATGTCCTGGGTCCACAGATCAGAGGAGTCCATCACGCCACTCAGTAGATGACGATGCTGAGGCAGAGGTATTATTTAATATCAGCAAAATTCATGCTTGGCTCGTTTGGTTTTCTCTTTGAAATCGACAATTTACCCTTTTTAATCTCTCTTTTGTAACGAATCTGTCTCTCTGTGGACGACAATATCTTCACTTTTGATCATGAAACTGTCTTGTGAACTACTGCCGTTCTTTATTTTACTCTTCTTGGACATAGTTCAAAAAATCTAAAACTACAAATCTCACTTTTTCCTTTACTGCAATTTTGGAGTCCGTCTGCAAGATACTTAATTCTAGATGTGGTTGCATTACGATTTATTTATTGTGGTGTTTATCTTGTGTAGAGCCCCACAGAATCCCCTCGATTTAAAGCACTCCTGAGGATGACCAAAAGCAATGGCAAGAAGCTTCCAGATATCAAAAGCTTCTCTCACGAGTTGGACCCACGTGGACTTCGGTCTCATGAATTTTTTCGGCCTCACAACCTTGGCGGATTCAATGACTTGGAGGTGTGTGCTTTCTGCAGCTCTGTTTTCCTTCAACCTTTTTCTGTTTTTCCAGCAGGATGGTATGTAATCTGAATCAATCTAATGTGTTGGTCTTGTTAAAACGAGGGGCTGGAATTTAACAACATCCCATTTGAGTGTTAAAATATCCGAAACTGATTGCGAGTTCATCATAGACGATGATTTGGATGAATCTTGAACTGCTGGAGTCATGCTTTTCCTCATTTTCTAGCTTTTCTAACAGGAGCTTGTGAGAACATTGAAAGCGAGGTTCAATACTGCGAAGGAGGAAGTCAATGCTGAGCTTGCGGTTTTTGCCGGTGACCTTATTGAAACACTCGAGAAGAATGCTGATGCTGCACCAGACTGGCAAGAAAGGGCAGAGGATTTGTTGGTTCTTGCGAAAGAATGTGCAATGATGGACTCCCAGCAATTTCGTAAAAGCTGTGAGGCCATTGTGCACGATTTGGATGAAAAGAGGCAAGAGCTGCCCATGGGAATTCTAAAGCAACTTCATACTAGAATGCTTTTCATTCTGACACGCTGCACGCGTTTATTACAATACCAGAAACGGAATTTTCTTGAACTTGACCTTCTTCGTTTGCAAAAGGTGGAAAAGTTTTGGCATCCAGCGGATAATCAGAAAGCACCTGCAAGCGAACCTGTGAAAAGAAAACCTTTGATAGATAACTATCGACCGATTGATGTTCCAATGGGGAGACGGACCAAAGATGAAACTACTACTATCAAGTCACCCCTTGAATCAATCAAGGAATCAGATTCAAAAGTTGATTTAACAAGTTTGAAATCTTCAGACTTTAAGGATGGTACCACGGATCAGCTTGAATCAATTGTGATCGAGAAGCCTGCGTCTTGGAAGAAATTTGGCAAGGAAAAGCAAACAACTCCCGAGAAGGGTTCACCTCATGTTGGCCCAGGTTCGAAACAGGCTCCAAGGCCGATGCAGCCGACACCAGTGAAACGTCTTTACAACGAGAAGCCGATGGTGATTTGTAGAATATGTGAAGAAGAGGTTCCCACGGTTCACCTAGAAGAGCATTCTCGAGTGTGTGCTTTTGCTGATAGGTGTGACAGCAAAGGATTAGGGGTTGATGAACGTTTGCGGAGATTAGCACAAACTCTTGAACGCCTTGTGGAGTCATACACTCCGAAGAGCTCTGCTGTGGGTACCAGTGTTAGCCCAGATACAGCCAAGACGCTAACGTACGGCGGTGATCAGGGTACGTTGGTCTTTTCTCGTGTGAAAGGAACTTATTCACTAACTTGGTTTTGAATGTTTAAAAGGAAGTTTAGGTCGTTCCATGATAGACACCTTTAAAGATATTTTCTAATTACATCATGTTCCGAGTTTGTTCCGCTGATTAGTTTCTCAGGAGATATGAAAAATTCGTCATTGTTTACAAGTATCAGCATTTTTTATTGGGATCTTAACTCCTGCAGAATGGAGTCAATGTTTCCAGGACGTGTTTTGTTCCTCAAATGAGATCATGTGTGCTGGTTGGCCCTGGCTTTTTCTTTTGCAGAGAATTGCTTGACAGAGAAGCTTACATCAGTTTCGGAAAAGCTTGGAGCATTCGAACGTGGAGGTGGTGACTTGCTCCGGAGGGGGTCTGAGGACATGCTTGAGGATTTACATGAAATCGATACCGCAAGTATTTTGGATGAACCCAGAGTTTTCAATGCTATAGCTTGTAAGACCCGGTTTGGTCCTGGGCCGAAGGCTGATCCATTTACAACTCTTGCTTCTTCAGTGGGCAGCGTACTTTGCCCCTCATCGTCTGTGGGTAGTTTGACACCGCGGTCTCCTCTCACCACTCCAAAGCACAATCATATTGACCTCCTCTTGGCTGATAAAAACAACTTCGCAGAGTCAGAGGACCTCCAGCAGGTTTTTACCTCCCTTTTCTTGGTTATTTGAACTTGCCTAACTGTTTCAGTTGTTTCCTGACAGTGAAGTTATTTGGTATTGTTAAGCGTTCATTTTCAGCTGAATTTCTGGGATGCTGGTGTGAAAATCTGTTGTGTGATTTAGGGTACTGTATTTCTCAATACAGCGACGGAGTGATTGAACAAGTTGTTGATAGTTTCTTCGTGATTTGCAGATTACTGAGTTGGCAGATATAGCTGCATGCATTGCCGACACCAACCATAGTCATCCTAAAGCCGCGGAGTATATCATCTCATGTATGGAGGATTTGAAGGACGTACTGCAGCAGAATAAAGTGGATGCTCTTACTGTCGACACTTTCGGTAGACGGATAGACAAGCTCTGCAGGTTTGCTCCCCCCTTTGATCTTCCAGTGAAAGCTTGGATCTACATGATGGGTTGTAGTTTGATTGTGATTCAATCCGATGCAAGAGATTTTGAATGTACTAGAAAAAAGAACTCTTCAGTTGTGTAGTTTTGTTAGTGTAGATTCTAAGCAAGGGATCCTTATCTTAAGTACGTTTGGTTGTGCAGGGAAAAGTATCAGTTGATACTGGATATTTCAGGGCAAAGCCTTCCTGAAAGTTTAGTGAACTCAGCAGAAGAGAAGCTTTCGTTGGATGAAGAGCGATACGGCTCAAGAACTCCCGTCCACCAATCACACAAAGACCGAACGACAATTGATGACTTTGAGATCATCAAGCCTATTAGTAGGGGTGCATTCGGGAGGGTGTTTTTGGCCAGAAAACGGATTACAGGGGATCTTTTTGCTATCAAGGTGCGAAATTGTTTGTCACATGTTTATAAAAGAACAATTATCTTCTTTGTTGGGTGTTCTTGTGTGAGAATTGAAGCTGCAGAGTGATTTAGAGCAGTTGTAGTGCCTTTTCATTACAGGTTAACATTTTCTGGCCGTTGTCATGTTGCTCGCAATTTTACATGTCTTATGGCACTTCCGATTTATTTCTTCGATCAAGAAACTCAAGTTGCCCTATCGTGTCCATATTCTCGTGTAGTATGAACTATTAATATTTGGCCTCTCGTCTTATTATTGTTTTGGTTTGCTTGTCACCTTCAACAGGTCCTTCGAAAAGCGGACATGATTCGAAAGAATGCAGTAGAGAGTGTTCAAGCTGAACGAAATATTTTGATTTCTGTTCGAAATCCTTTTGTGGTAACACTTCTATTTCCCTGTTGCATTCCATGTGCTGTTTTTTTATCTTCACGCTGTTATTTTGATATCTTATTCCGCAAGTTATTTTTGTTCTGATGTTCTTTTATTTGCAGGTGCGGTTTTTTTACTCATTTACATGCAGCGAAAATCTTTACCTGGTTATGGAGTATCTCAACGGAGGAGATGTGTTTTCCTTGTTGCGAAATATGGGCTGCCTGGAGGAAGATATGGTTCGTGTTTACATTGCAGAGCTTGTAAGTTGCTACCTGACTTTGTGAGTTGGATTTGGAAGGGTGGAGTTGGCATTCGATTTACCTTAATTCAGCATTTTCTTCCAAAAATGAAATTGAGCTTGCAAAAGTGATCAACTATTCTAAGGGGAGGTTCTTCATGGTTTAAGTACTAGGGAAGATGCATCCTGTTAAAGTCAAGAATTACTAACCTCTGAATTGATTCAGGTTCTGGCTTTGGAGTACCTTCATGGCTTGGGTATCGTGCATCGTGATTTGAAGCCTGATAACCTTCTTATTGCACGTGACGGGCATATTAAGGTATGTCTATCGCCTCAGTACTGTACTTAGAAAGGTTTTCATTTTTTACTATTTGGTGATTTTATGCTTTTCATAAAACGATCAGACAATTTGTGTCTGCATGGTTTTTTGTCTGTTTATTATTATTATTCATTAAGGAGGGATTTGTATTGACAGTTGCGTTCTTTTTGACAGCTCACAGATTTTGGTCTGTCAAAAGTTGGTCTTATCAATAGTACAGACGACCTTTCAGGTCCCACAGTTGGTGGGGCCACGATAATGGAAGAGATCACTAAGCATCATAAAGTGATAAGTGGGGAACTTCCTCCGCAAAGAGAAAGGCGTCAGCAAAGATCTGCTGTTGGCACACCTGACTATCTAGCTCCAGAGATTCTTCTTGGAAACTCTCATGGTAAATCTTGAATTGGATTTTAGAGGCAATGTTTAAGCGTAGTTTGTTAGTTACCATGTGACGACATAGTTTCTATCTACGTCTGATTGAATGAGTTCTACATTTTATTGTCCTTGGCATCACAATGTCTAATTATCTGTTCTTCGTCTAAGCATGGTGCTAAGATGTCTTGTGTTCGAGTAGATATTTTATTTTCTTGGCCTGATATTTGTGCAGGACCTGCTGCTGATTGGTGGTCCACTGGTATAATTTTATTCGAAATGCTTACTGGAATACCACCATTTAATGCTGAGCATCCTCAGGTAATACTTCTCACATGTCGAGATTATAAAGCTCTTAAACATTCTCAGGGAAGTTGTTGGAGCTAGAATATCCAGCGTGAATGCAGAACTTGTTTTGATGGTGTTAAACCTTATGATTTGTTCTTCTCCTGCGTATTGAAGCGGCTGAGAAGTCTTTGCTGTAACTGCTGTCCTGATAGTTTTTTCCTGTTTCCCATGAACTTTCGCTCTCCTAAGTGTTGCGAGGGTACCATCATGACCAATAGTAAATATCCAACGGCATGTGAGGATGTGGTTGACTTTTTAAATTTTTAGACTGATGAATTCCTATGTGATTCAAGTTTGTGGCCATTATCAAAGTAGTGACGACCATTCTTGTTTTTGTGTTCAGGTTATTTTTGACAATATCTTGAATCGTAATATTCCTTGGCCTGGTGTTCCCGAATATATGTCGGAGGAGGCTATGGATTTGATAGATAGGTATTTTTCGGCTGCTATGTTTTTCATATCAATTTTATGTTGTCAAGTTTTGTAATGGTTACTTTTGAATTATGGGATAAACGATTAAGCTTTCAGAATATCTTTTCATCGTGATCATCTGTTGTGCGGATCAACATGTGTTTGGAATCAGTCGATCATTTGATTCCAGTCTTAAACCATAAGGCGTTCTACTTGAGATCTTTCATAATTGCTGATAGCCACCATTTGTGATCCAGACTCTTAACAGAGGATCCCGAGTATCGGCTTGGAGCCAAGGGTGCTGCAGAGGTATGCCATTGTCTTTGTCATGTTACTTGTAATTTTACTTTTCCATATTTCCCCACTTATCATCGAAGCATCGAAATCTAGATAAATCATTTACCTTGTTCCTGATTCTTGTTTGATTATCTTGTGTTACGTGTTTTCTCTTTTTTGTTTGTTTCTGTATATCTGCTTTTAGCATGGGTCCTTATAAATTGGATGTTTTCAAGTGAGAGACCGAAAATAAATGGTTTAAATTCGATCTTGATTGAATCTGCAGGTGAAAGCCCATCCTTTCTTCAAAGACATAAACTGGGAGGGTTTGGCAATGCAGAAGGTATATGACCCTTGCTTTAATATTGCTTCTGCTTGATTTATGCTTGTTGGCATTATATTTCAAGCCTAATAAAGTTCCGAGGACAGGTCATCTTAAGGTTTAGTTCTTGTGACAATCATAAGTTTCCATACTTCTTCTTCACTGCTTTGTGAAAGCACCTCAATTCAATCGTTTTAATCCACATTATCTCTGTTTGACAGGCTGCCTTTGTCCCAACGGTGGACAATGTTCACGACACAAGTTATTTCACATCCCGTCAGTGTTGGACGTCAGCAGAAACATCCTTATTTGCTGATCCTAACTACGAAAGTAGCGATTACGAGCCCAGTACTAGTGGAAGAAGTACAAGTTCCTCAGAAACGAGGCCTGAAGACTCGGTGAGTTACAGATTCAGAGTTTATGTTAAAGAACCTTAAACTATTTTGTGTTTTCATCGTCTACCTCAAATTCCAGTTGTTTTATCTTGGGTTATTGTGAAGACTATGACTTGTTTTTGTGCGCTCTTGCATCTAGTTAGATATTCCTGGGTAGTCACAGGACTGTCTCTAATAGTTTGCGTGTCACGGTCTGGATTGCAGGAAGTAATCGACGTTGCAGGACCTTTGCAAGGCCGCGATTTGTCTGAAGTCACCCCTTCGTCTAGGTTTTCTTTCAGCAATTTCTCATTTAAGGTTCGTACCATTTGGGTCTTGTTCATTTCTCCAGCTCCTTTTCGCAATTAGGATTACCAACACTTAGCTAACTGCATCGGTTTGTATGTAACAGAATTTGTCACAACTCGCTACCATCAATTACGACCTCCTGCAAAATGTCAAAGATGCAACTTTGCCAAAGGGGCCAAACAGCTAGTACCTTGAGTTCTCTCTTGGTATCTTCAGCTGACACAGTTGTGGACTCTTACAATGATGTAGGATCAACAGTAGCATCGATTCTACTAATGATCCTGCAGATGTGGGTCCCATGCATGTACTGTATGTATTATCTTATTAATCCTCCTTGTGAAATTACTTTACTCTTATTTTCTCTCCTCGTCTTCTGCTACCTGGTTTGGTGGGAAAGAGATATCTGCTTTTGGATTGTCTGGTTTTTCATTAACTCCTTAGCTGCCTCACCATGCTACATTCTTCAATTGTTCTTGCAATGCAAAATGCCAACATCTATTCTTCACAATCTAAGAACTTAACCCACTCTCTAAACGTGTATTATGCGGAAGGAACTCTGATATTTTGAGATCAACCGAGGTGGGGATCTAGAAGCTGATAACACTTAACTTAGATGTTGAGACTTTGGAACATGGATATATGGCAGTTGGAAAGGTGCCCATGAAGACAAAGCACTAGAGGTCTGAGGAGCACACTCGTATGAAACACATAAGTTCTCGAGGGGGAAAAGGCTGGGGAGAGGGATCATCTGGAATTCACGAGCACTGGAGCTAGTACGAAAACGTCACGGATGTGATTTCTGAAACGTTTGACAAGCATAATTGACATTTTACTTTGAATGCAGTTCTTGTGATTGAAATCAATGAGATGTGTGACTCACTACAAAACATTGTCTCATGATTTTTATGACAGTGAACTGAGTAGAATCCGAGGGCGGAGACCCAGAAGCCGGTCCGAGAGTAAAAGAAAACTATCTTATTGGCTGAAGCCACACAGGATACATCCAAGCTGGAGTCCTCTTGTCAGCAGACTGATCACTTCTTCCAAATATCCGAAGCAATCTTTTGCACTTTGATCAGAACTTTCCGCTCGCCTTTGGCATGACTGGTATCTAGCCAATGATGTTCCTTCAACGCAAAGTGCCATGATGGTGCTGCGGCCCGACTGTCGAAGGCAGCTCCATTAATAAATGCCCTCAAGTATCTGTGGCACTTATCCGAAGATTTTCCATCCAACCAGTGAGCCCCTGGCCAGGAGGACGTTCCATGACCAGTGAACTTTTTCACAAGTGAGTCTATTTTGTTGCTAGACTAACTGAAATTTTGCTACATGCCAAGTGTTTGCACATGAATTTTTACAGTACAGTACAAGGACAGAAAGTAGTGTAACTTACTGTAACATCCTAGGAGGTCATACCATCATAGTTGATGAAGATGATGTAAGTTAAACCGCTGATGAGTTTGTGAGGTCATAGTTCATGATAGCCATTGTTTAATCTTGACACCTACCATTGGAGCCCCTTTTTCATGAGTAATTTAGACTAAGAGAGATGAGCCGAGACGGTGAGAAAGATCATATGCTATTTTGAATTATGGTAAAATAGCTCTGAACAATGTTTGCATTGGCTTGCATTCTTGTGTGGTTGCTTTGCAACCGTTTGTCTAGACTAATCTTCCGGGAAGGCTATCTTGTTCCTCAGATAAATTCTTAGGAGGAAAATCTGGAAGGATAACTGTTCCAAAAATTCTCTTTCTTCTTCATCTGCAGCCTCGAACCTAGCACCATGGTCGTCCGACCCAAAATCAAAATATGCTCAGTGCTCAAAGAAAAAGCAGTTCTTATCTTGAACGTCCCAGTTCTACCGCTTCGTCTCCTATGCCACCCGACTTTAAACCCTATTTAGGCCTTCAGTTCCGACGCTCAGATCCCATATATAGCTTCTATATCATCAAAAAAGAACAATACCTCTCCTCTGAGGACAACTCTAGACACCTAACCAGCAGAATCTATTGTTTGCACGTTAAGCGCCTCACTAATCAGTATCCTTGCAGGGAAATTTTCATGTTAGACTGCAGGAATTATAATTGTACTGCGACATTGTGCTGCCCTGTGCTTCCATCAGTTGGCAGCAGCACAGGGATTTTGGTCCCGTGAAGACGTACTGTCTCGTGGGTGAGTTCAATTCGCTTCGAGCTTCTCCAGCCTTTTTGGAAAGTACTCGTGCTGTCTCCATCTCTTTACAATCTAGATTCTAGCCTATCTCCTTTCCTCCTGCGCAAAGTACCATGATGATGCAGAGGACCAAACAGCTCCATGAGTAATTCCCCACAAGTATCTCGAGTATACTCACCCTGAGATTTTCCATCCAACCAGACAACTCTGAGGAAGTTCCAAGGGCCATCATCAATGGACCTTTCCACTGCCAATGTAAGTCCATTATATTCCCCAAAGTAACAAAACTTTTACATCATGCCATGCATGTCCACGTGACATATACTGTATAGGAATAGAAGCTAATGTAACACTCTGAAAACCTGTCACTACCTTATCAAGCTTGTTAAATTGCTATACAATTGCCCCTCAAAGGTGTAGGAGTAGTTCATTTCAACGACTTGCAGCTCACTGGTAGAGATACTGTAAAGATGAATTCAGCATCCCATATGGTTACGGAAGAATCTGAAAAAAGAAATATCTACAGTTTATGGTAGATGACCAAAAGTAAAGTACCCTTGGATTTTACAAGATGTAACCATATTTAACTTTTAGAATTCATCTAGTGTTGGATGATGTATTTCAGGAGGTATCTTGAGTCATCAAAACAAACAGATGAATTATGGTTTACTTTTCTTTGATAAAATTACAACTTTTTTTTGGTTATATTTCTAATTTTAGGTGGTAATCGACTGACTACCGGTATTGGTATCCTTGAGAATACGTCTTTCGTCTTCAATTTATAAAATTGTTTACGCTCTTAAATATTATGGTTGGATGCAAAGAGGATGTAGTTGGGCATAGATTGTGAGGTCTGTGACCACACTGTAGCCACTTTCGGTAGAGTAATTCCAACAGAGTGAGGCTGCGATACGAGAAGACGACAGCGGTCGACAGATTGAGTGAGAGTGCGAGAGAGAGAGAGGGAGAGACACACATCTTTCGGTTTTTGCGTTCGATCCACTTTTTGCGCCTGCGAGGTCGATGTGACCAATGTGGCATGTGCTTCAGATCTCTGCAGTCTGCACTGATCTGTCAGTCTGGTCTGCCTCGGCCCTGCTCTGCTCGCCAGCTTGCCACTTTCGACACACTCCGAATTGCGTCGAGGTGGGTTGTCTCTGCGGGAGAGTGCGGTTCGTCTTCACGATGCCGAAGTCGTAGTAATTTCGGTGTTTCTGCAGTTATTGTTTCAGTGGCAGCTAGGTTGTATCAACCCCGAGAGGAGCTGCTTGCATTTCAACGGTGAGTCTAGTCCAATCTCCGACTGTTTTTTTAAAGTTTTTTTTAGTTTTTTTTTGGGAGGGCCTTCATAGAGTGCGTGTGGGTGAAGAGAGCTTGGGTGTGTCTGCCAGAGCTTGAGTGGAGCAATTGAGACGCTCTGGAGTTGAGGTTTGCAACAGATAAAGCATGGTAGAATTGGCAACTAGGCTCCTCATCGTTTTCTAGTCATTTGGGTGTTTCAAGGATAGAGAGTGATAATAGCTTTGAGTGATTTCGCCATGGCCGCGTTCTCTGCTAGAGTGTTCGTGAGATGCAATGGACGAGAACAAGTACTGCTGAACAGTTTTTACTCGAGCCAAATTGTGTTCTTTGTTTTTGGCAATGGCGAATTCTCTGCAGATTCCTCAATATGTTGTCGTGTTTGAGTTGGGGGTCTATGGCTACTTATCTCGAACTAGATAGTCGCGTAATTGCCAATGTTTCTAATTCTTTTTGTTAAGCTAATTCGCCCAATTCGCTGTTGCACTTGCAGAGTGAAGGTCCTGATTCTGTGATCAGAATGTAGGTTCTTTCGTCGTCGACGGTGTGTGGAAACACGCGGGGGATCGAGTACTCTGGGAGAGCACTTGGGTTCGGTCTCGTTTTCAATAGCAAGTAGTTTTTGGAGACGATAAAAAAATGGTGCCAGTTCTACACCATCTCAGCTTTCCTTATGTTTCCAGTTGCAATTATAAGTTGGTTCAAACAACTTTCCAAAATGACGTATGAATCGCACTAGTGCTCTGTCCAAACAAAATGATAAAATCAGGATGTTGTGATTCCTTCAAGAGTTGCGTACTCTCTCGTCCTTGAGTAGTTTTATCGCAACTACTCTTAATTTCTTGATCATCATTGCAAGCAGTGATCAATGTGCTCATGTTTATGTGTGGTACCGTCGAGTCGAATTGGCAGGATACCATTTCGGCACGTTCGTTTGCAAGTGTGTCGGGGAGTTTAGCACCATCACCAGCTGGGGTACGGTATGGAGAATCCCGATCCCTTTTACAACAAATTCCTTCGGTGTACTCATACCTCGGTCCTGGAACGAATATCAGCAGCTGCTCAAGCAACAGTTCCTTCTTAAGAACTCCGTTTCTTGGTGAGAGGTAAGACGGAGAACCAGTCTAGTTTACTACATTTATGACAATGTCTGTTAATCATCAGGTAGTACAACGGGAGGAGGTGTCTGAGTAGTTGCTACTTTGATGTTTCGCAGGTGTTCACAGGTTAGGAAGGCACAACGGCAGAATGGGCATGGCCGTGCGGTGGTTTCAGTGCTAAAGGTGAGTACAATTATGCACTTCCTAGCACAGAAAAGGTTCAAAACTGCTTCGTCTTGAGGGCGATGTTGAAGATGCTCTTATTGCGTTTGCAGGGGGAAAAAGTTCCAGGTACCAAAGATGTGCCTATCATACCGGACGATGTTGAATCTTTGAAAGCTGCCCTGGCCGCAGCTGAAGCCAGAGCTGATGCTGCAAGGAAGAATGAGAAGCAAGCCTTGGATACTTTAGCTGCCTTGGAGGCCAAATCACAAGGATCAGCAAAGAATGCTCAGAGCACACGAGAAGCCCTATCAGAGATCGAGGGTGCGAAGAGAGCGTTTCATAAAGAGAAAGAAGAGGGCATTAGTCTTGCAGTGCAGGTTGAAAAGATTTCAGAGTCGGCAATTCAGAAAGCAACAGCGCGAATAACAGAGGAGGCGAAGTTGAAAGTGGCTGCCGCTGAAACGGCATCGGCTGAGGCTATTCTGGAGCTTGAAGCAAGGTTGCGGCGAGCGGCAGATGAGGCCGCCGAAGCTGTTGCTGTGGAAGCTCATGTAGCTATTGATGAAGCCAGGGAATTGGCGAAATCTGCCAAGGCCCAGGCCGAAAAGTCGGAAGCAATTTTGAATGAGCAAGTGAAAGCTTTAAACGAATTGGTAGAGGCTGAAGCCAAGGTGCTAGTCCTGGAAGAGGCTCTTCTTGCTGCGGGTCGACAGTTGCAAATTGCAAACGGAGAAACAGAGCGGTTCCGCATTGAGCTTGACACAGCTCAAAGATTTGTGAAAACTGCAACAGCTAGACTTGAAGCAGCGGAGCAGGCTATTTTGGAAGCCCAGATAGCTGCTGAAAAAGCAGCGGAAGAGCGACAGGGAAGTGCTCTGCGTGCCATTGATGCGGTGAAGACGGCTGCCAGGACACGGCAGGAGGCCGACAAGGTCGCATTCGAAGCCGAGGCAGATGCCCTTCGGAGTGCGAATGCTACGTCTCATAAAGCTAGTGAAGCTCGTAGACTTGTTGACAAGTCCAGGTGAACTGGGATTTCCTGTTGTTCTCTGTCTTCATCCGATTTCCGAGGTGTCTTTTCAACTTCAGTGATTGATCACATTTTCGTGTTCTCGAACCTGGGCAGATATGAATCGTTAGAGAGATCGTTGCTGGCCGTGGAGAGCGCGGCGGCAGCTTGGAAGAACAGAGCGCTCATGGCCGAAGAGATGTTGCGCCAGGCCAGAATCAATGGAGCTGAAATCGAAACCAGCAGCTCCCTGATTGACCAGATTCCCAACGTTGGTCGCTTGGAAATGCTGCCCAGCAGTGATTCCCGGATCAAGGACCTTCTCGAGAATGGTCCGAGACGAGAGACTCCAGACTGGATGAAACGGCATCTTCAGACAGGGCAACAACCTTTGCCGCCAATGCAACCCACTTCCATAACGGCTGAGATCGACGCTATGATTCCTCTCCAGCTTCCTACCCCGGAGGAAGTCTGGGATGTTGCCAAGTCGAAGGTCAAGGAGGATGATAAATTCACTGTGCGTGCAGCAGAGAAAGACGCACTCGACTTGCAGAGAAACGCCCTCGAGAGGGCTCTCCAGACGAAATCCATCAAAACTTTAGTGAGATATCCAGAAGACTCGGAAGAAAAATCAGGTTCGTTGCGAATCTCTGAACATTGTTTTCGCATCCATCCTTCTGCTGCTATTCCTATCAATCTTTGTACTCCTATGAAAGCTGTCTCTGATAGTAGGAGAGTGTTGTTTCTGTTTGTGTTTCTGTGCAGAATCTGGTACAGGAACTGGTCGCGAGATTGTGGTATGTACAATGGCTGCCTCCATTTACTTGCTTCTCTAGACTTGAAGACAGCATATATTGACGCTGTTAGTTGTGGCTTCCTTCATTCCCCAGAGTGTGAGTGGGCTGTATATCTGTGCTGAGATTCTATGTTGTTTCTAATGGTAGTTTCAAGGCTTCAACTGGGAGAGCTGGAGACGGCAGTGGTGGTTGGAGATGTCAGCGAAGGCCGCAGATCTTTCTAAATGTGGAATAACTACCATCTGGCTTCCCCCGCCCACACATTCAGTCGCCCCTCAAGGTACTCAAATGCAAATCAATCGTTTCTGTTCGTGTCACTGCAGCCAAATAGACGAAGCTGTGCAGCATGTTGCAATTCGATTTAGTAACGCAGGGTTGCTAATCCGTTTAGACTTTGGTCATCGCAGGGTACATGCCGGGTGATCTCTACGACTTGAAGTCCGCTTATGGAGGATCGGAGGAACTGAAGCAATGTATCGACGAGATGCATAAGCATAACCTCCTTGTAAGTGGGACGTTATCCTTTTTGAATGAGGTTAATTCTTATGTTACTTTGATCCTCTTCTAGTGCATTTTCCTTGTAGTACGCAGCTTCCTATCTCGGGAATGCGGTGGTCGGGACGGGTTTGTCATCACCTGCACCAGTTTCTCACAGCAAACTTTTATGCTGCAGGTTCTTGGGGACGTAGTTCTTAATCATCGCTGCGCACAGAAGCAGGTGATGCAGGGTGACTGGAAAACATGAAGATCACTTCTCCTTATTCTGAAGCTGGCTTTCAGTGATTGTGATTGTATGCACTTGTGGGACTAATGTCGCAATTATGTGAAGGAACCGAATAAGGCCTAGAGTTTTGCAATGTATGTGATGGCACCGGCGCAACAAAATCCTAAGCGAAGTTCTGACATTACGTATTTTTGGTATTTGTGATCATCAGAGTCCCAATGGAGTCTGGAACAGATTCGGAGGCAAGCTTGATTGGGGGCCTGACGCTATTGTAGGGGATGACCCCAACTTTCAGGGGCAGGGAAATCCTAAAAGTGGTAATGTCCAGATGACTTTTGTATCAACATATGCTTTACGTGGGCTGCCAAATTTTTAGCCACTATAGCTAATTGATAACTGATCCGTGTACCTATCATCAGACGCATTGGTTTGATTGATAGAAAGCTTGAAAGACTTGAAAGTAGTATCAAATGCGTTTCTCCGTCAATCCTTGCAGGAGACTTCTTCCATGCTGCTCCAAATATCGACCATTCCCAGAAGTTTGTTCGCAAGGACATCATAGAGTGGATGAAATGGCTCCGCACTGACTTCGGTTTCGATGGATGGCGGCTTGACTTCGTGAGGTATCGACAATCTTTTCAATGAAAAGCTATGCCCTTGCTACTGCCAATTATTATGTGAAATGAATTTTTTTTGGTACTTGTGATTATTCTCTTTGAATAGATATACAATCACTAGTCATCCTAGAGGTGAACAGATAAAAATGCCCGGTCAAGTGTGTCTTCATCCTCCCTAACAAAGCCAACCATCTGCTTGTGTTTTACTGGAGCAGGGGTTTCTGGGGTGGATATGTGAAGGAGTACATCGAAGCAACTAAACCTGCATTTGCGATAGGAGAATACTGGGATAGTCTGGCATATGAGGGTGGACAAGTGAGCTACAATCAAGGTCCAAAATCCCACCTCTTTAAAGCTCCCTACAACCACACTGACCTATGCTTTGAAGTATGTCACTACACGGTTTGTTAATGGTAGTCTGTTGAGTTCTTCCTCAGCGTTTCATGTCCAGCAATTTCAGATTGTCACAGGATAATTGTGGTGTCACTCAATACCAATTATGATGTGGATGCAGATGCTCATCGGCAACGAATAGTGAATTGGATTAATGCAGCTGGTGGTACATCATCAGCGTTTGACGTGACAACTAAGGTAAGTTGTAGAATTCCGAAACGCCACATATGTGTCTGAAATGTTTGACTCCGCAAAATTGAACACTCTCTTGTTCAGCTGTTAAACTTAATCCTTTCCATTGCTTGTCCATTTGACAGGGCATATTGCACTCAGCGCTTCATGGTGAATTCTGGAGGTTGATAGATCCACAAGGTAAACCACCTGGAGTGATGGGCTGGTGGCCATCTCGTGCAGTGACATTCCTTGAGAACCACGATACTGGATCAACCCAGGTATGTGCCATCACTACTTGTTGGTGAGATGTTCGAGATGAGACTTCTTTATAATTTTTATTTACATGTTGTAGACGGACAAGTACATGCTTCTATTCTGCATATCACTTGGCATGGCGCTGACATTGCTGTACGCTGCCGTTTCAGGGTCATTGGCCATTCCCTCGCGATAAGCTGATGATGGGCTATGCGTACATCTTGACACATCCTGGCACTGTGAGTGCAAGCAATCGTGCCTGCTTCATGCAGTTCTTGAAATTAGTAAATCTTCAGAATTTTTGTTTGTACAAAACCAAGACTAGATTTGCCAATGCACTGGATTCGTGATCCCTCGAAATTGTAAGCCACTGAATTCCGTTACTGTTTTTTGTTTGCTGTGCAGCCTGTAATCTTCTACGACCACTTTTATGACTTCGGCCTACATGATCAAATAGCAGAGCTAATCGCTGTGAGGACCCGCACTGGTGTGCATTGTCGGAGTCCAGTACAAATATTTCAAGCAAATTTTGAAGGATATGTTGCCCAAATAGGTGAGAATCTAGTCATGAAAATTGGGCATCTGGATTGGAACCCTTCCAAACAAAACAATCTGGCAGGGAGCTGGAAGCGATGTATAGACAAAGGTGAATATCAGCTCTGGGAAAGGAATTGAGAAGATGTGCCCTCTCCCATCGTCCTCACGCTCATGATGACGTAACAGTCTATATGTATAAACAATTTTTTTCTGCCAATGCAGAATTTTCACAGCTTCATCATTTCTCTTCGTATCCTTGGGTCTTTGAGACAGAGCGCATGGGTATGTAGATAACGACAGACCTTTAGCCACAAGAGCTGGATAGCTAGAAATGTGTATCTAATTCAATTATTTTCAGTGGATGCCACATTTTAGACTCAGCTAAGTAATTCTATATGAACAATTTCTAAGGATTTTTAATGATCGTACGAGTATGCTCACAATCACACTAAGAACTTCCCACCTGAAATTCTTTTCCTAAATGTTTCCTTCAGCGGAGGAAAATTTCAGGTGGATGGCCATCAATATTCAAACCATCAAATACTTAACAAAAGATCCATTCGCTCAGCGCTATCGGCAGATAGCTACCATCTTCCACTCCTTGGAACAGACCTCCATGGAATCCTCTAAGATTATGGTTGCTTGTTCATCTTTCACTGAATAGCAGATCATTTATAACCTCTTTGAAAAGCAGACTACTGTAAAATATTCAGCGTACAAGTAAACTAAACAAACCGCAACGAGACCATACACAACGACTGACACCTCTGCAGACCAAAATCCATGAAAGATGCGAATTCTGACACCAAGTTGCAAGGGTGACTCAGTGTTCACTTAATTTAAATCATGGTTTGTATTATCAGTGCTACCATTTCCAAACTTGTCATGCCCGAGAATGATATACAAAAATTGGCTTGTCACGGAATTGTTGAGCACCAGAGACACTGTCGTCCAACAACTACATGCATTCCAAGTTGCCGCTTCCTGATCTTTGTATATGGCTCTTCAGCCCGGGAAAAAATGAATATTTAATAAATTCAAACAGACATGATCTCCCAAAATTGGTCTTGAAAACGATCCTCCACAAAATCATAAACAACCGACAGTGTCCCAAACCACGACGACCCTCATATGATGTAATTGTTGTCTTTAGAATCATTCCTGCCTCTTCTGTAGCTGTGCAGGGTCCAAATCCACTATCTCCCACCTCTTGTTCGATATATTGAAGAGAACAAACCTCCGGTCATAATCTTCTTTACAAACATCCCAGAAACGAACATGAATAAGAAAATACTCGTTGCAATGTGCTGCAAATATGACGGTACCATAAAACTCCAATTTGAGATATGAAAACAACTGGGATGGAATCTGCTCAAACTTGCTCCAATTTTGTGTGACTCGATTCATGAGCTTCCACACCGAAAGTGTCCCTTGTTTGTTCTTATTCACAGCATACACCACACCATCCCAATGCCCCAAACCACGAACCTCAGAGCTGTACTGCCATGAATATTGTGGATGTCGTGGCGGTGCGCTTAGAGTGCTCCATTTGTCTTCCTCAAGGGAGTATACTTGTATCTCATCTAAGTCTGTCCAAACATACATGTGCCCATCCAGTTGCACGCAGCTCTTTGGCATGAAGCCTGGACAAGGTGCTTTGCATCGCACCATGCGAGATGGTCTAGATTCCCAGATGTTGGTCTCGGAGTCCAGGATGAGAGTATCTGCATTGCAGTTTCCCATAATGAGTTTGAAAGTGTAAGGCCTCTTGGAGGTGTCTACCATCATTCCAAGTATACTTTGCTCCACTTGTGGTAGTGCAGGTATTTTCTTAACATCATCCAAGCGCCTTCTATCATAAGCTTGAAAATGACGATAGTCTATATGTACATGAAAGAATATTGTTATCACTGTGACATCCATAGGCTTATGGCTATGAGAAGTTGTGCCGTCAAAGAAAACCCCCTCTACAACAAAAGCCTCGTAATTATCGCCGATTTTTGAGCCAAAGATGAAACCGAGTTGGGGTATGTTTTTCCATATCCAGAGACCAGATGAGGCATTGTAGGCTAGTATCTGTGAGGAATCATGATTTAACAATCCGTCAAATATGAGAAAATAAGGTTTCAAGACATACTGATCATTGAAGCACCGTCGTTTAGATGCCACCTTATTCCATTCTTTGCATACCATACGAAGATTATAGAAGTCTTTAATCAAGAGAGATTTGTAGATCTTCAGAAGTTCTTCATCTGGTAAATTGCCCCATAGTTTTGGATCCATGTTTGTACTTGACAAGGACTGAATCCTCTCTGAGACCTCAAAAGACTCTGTCATCTTTGAAGCCCTCTCCACCTCTATTTGTTCACAAACTAGAACTTCAGTTAGAGATTAAAATTTCATGGATATTAGACATTAACAGATTATTTTCTATATCAACACAAATATTGAAAGGTCTAAGTAAACTTGCAATCTGTATTTTAATATATAGAAATGTTGATACTAAGTAGTTGAGTTATGTACCTTACATGCTTTTACAAGAGGTTTGAAAGCTTTGGTAGCTTAATTGCTAATGTCTTTAATATAGGTATTACAAATATAAGTATGACAATTTGGTTGTTTATTTAAATAATTTGGCTATGAACAAAAGTAATTTCGACAAATTGAAATCTTTTTTTAGCCATAGACAATTCATTTGCTACTCCACGGATTTCTATTTTTGTTCTCTTTATTTACTTACACTATGTGTGAAGTGATGTGCTTTTATGTTTTCATTTAGTACATAAAGGAAATAAAGCAAAATATCATGTTTTTCTTTTTTTTTATCCAAGTAATGAACCTCTTATTATTGGATGTTTGTAAGTAAAAATAGATTTGGTACAAGCCTCCACTGATATTTTTAATCAAAAATAAAAACATGATGAAGTTTTTCAAACTATCAACAAGTAAAGATACAAGAGAGGCATGGATTTAATTCTTTGCAAACTATAGTGTTTGTAAAGAAACCTCTATTTTTAGGGCATTATTTCTTTTAAAAATTTGTATTCAAATCAATGATATAATTTATAGTAGTTAACTATATAAATTTAAGCATACCTTAATCAAACAAGTACTTGTTAAACCTTTGTAAGATTGGATTGTTGATTGGAGGATTAGAGTATATTTGTGAACTATATAATACATACTCAAAAATGAGATTTTAGAAGGTATGTAATTTCAAAGTTAAATAAAGTTTGGGTCATATTTTTTAGAAAGAAAGTGACTAGGTGTAACAATGATTCATGTCAACACCTCTACATTGCAAACTTCCATGTTAAGAAGAGTCTCGTACATAATTTTTGTGAATTTTATAAGTAAGAGTGACTTATTAACGTGTAGTTTAAGACAAAATTTAAACATTCAAAAATGGAAGGGTTTGATACATTAATCAAGATTTGAGTACATAAACTTATGGAACATGAACAAGAGAACAAAACCCAAAAAATTTAAACAATATAACAAACTTCCAAACACAAGAAATACCACATAGTCCATTTTATAATTTTCCAGAGTTGATTATCATAATTCAAAATCTAGTTGTTTACAAATTTTCTGTTATATGCATTTGAGCCACTCCAGCAACCAGAATGTGTTCACGTGGGCTGTAAAGGGTTAAAACGGAACGAAGGACGCACAAAGAGGAGGAAAAAGCATTGAGACGAGGAGGATTTAGACAACTGCCCACAGGTTACATTACCGCTACACAGGTGTGAGGTTGCCGATAAAAATATTTCACTGCTTCAAGTTTTCTACAAATGGTGTGGAAGAGAAGAATAAATCTATCTACGTAGATTATGTTACACCAAGAGGAAGAACAAGCTTCAATGAAACCCGAAGAGATCGCTGGAGATGAATACCACCATGTGGGATGCCGAGAACTACGATACATAGTATCTATTGTTTCCCAGTGTAATCGGTGACTATTATTTCTGAGTGTGATGGGTTCAAAGACAACACAGTCATCCGAATGTCGAGACACCTATCAAGTTCCCACCACCACAACTAAGTAACTGCATACATCACGAAGACCTGGGTGTCACAATTGAAGCACTCTGTTGATTATGTAGGCCAGAATCAAATGTCTGCGTTTACAACCAAGGGTCTCGGGAACTGTTCCAGAGGACACTCTAGATGTATGGTAGTCAGCTGTTCATGGTTGCAACTTAACCATATGGAAAAACGCACCCAACAAATACATTTACTACAGGAAACAGTCTGCACAAACAATATCTTTTCTTCTCGCACCCTCAGCAGGTGAACACGTATTTTCACAGCTTCACGTCTGCAGATATAAGTACAGTAACATTGGACTTCGACTCTTGTTCTATCTTGCATCAACCACATGGGCTTCTCTCAGCTAAGTACGTGATGTACTCCTGTACTCTCAGCGACTTGACCGAAGCATTTGGTATAACTTGAGTTTTCAATATAAAAGAAGTATAACAGCTTAAAGAGTAGCTGCAGGCTTTGATTGTGATTGATCATTAGAATCAGCAGGAGTAGGAGCAGAAACAGATTTTGAACTAACAGCAGGATCATCAGCTGGATACGGTGGGGGTGGAGCAAAACCTTCAGATGTGGAACTGGCTCGTGGTGATGATTTCTGGTCGCCTGAACTCAAGGTAGCCACTCTCTCTAGTGTCTTCTGACCAACCTCCTCTGCAGTTTTTGCAACCTTGGCATATGCACCAACTACCCATGATGTTCCTGTAAGAACGTATCGGTTCTTTGCAATAGCCGTGCCTGCCGCATTGAGCTTCTGTTCAGCAACCTGGACAGCTGTTCGAGTCTTCTCTGAAACGTGGTACTTTTCATCGACGGCCTTCACCTGCTGGTTAATAGCTGCTGTGCCAGCATTCAACTTCTGGGTAATACCAATCTTGCTATCAATAGAAGCAACCTTGGCCTGGGCATTTGCTGCTAATTGCGAAGCGTTGGCTGTCAGTTGGTGCTTATCATCAAAAGCCTTGGCCTTAGACATGGTGTTGTTCCCAAGAACGTAACCCTTTTCCAACATGTTTTGAAAGGCTTCCTGAGCGCTCTTTGTGACAGGCTTGACAGGGGTGGCATTCTGAACACATATAAGGGCACGTACCGGTCAGATCAGTACACATCAGTAAGCGACAGCAATAGCTCATTGTCTAGTTACCATCCCTTGTACCTCTGTTCTAGTACTAAAATCATATGCCATGATTAATGCATTCGTGGAAGTGGACGACAATTTCAGAGGCATACCGTAGGCTCGCTAGTATTAGCGTCCAGAGAAACAGTTTCAACACTCCTTGCAAGCCTCTCGGACTCGTCTGCAGGAGCAATAGTCACAGCTTGATCCACAACAGTTGCACCCTGCAAATGCAATACCTCTGTTAACGTCAACGTTTTGGATATAATCAGGATGGGAAATACAGACTTAGTGCGGTCCAATATATATTAGAAACTGCAACAAAGTCAAACCCGCGACACTCTAAACAATTACCCATATGCCCAGACAATCGGAAATATAACCAAGGACAAGGTAGACTTTCAAGACTCACGGAGAGTAGGAGAGCTGTTTCCAGAGCCTGAGCTTCCTTGAACGTAACAAAGGCAATCTGCGACAATTCACCATCCCTACAGAAATGCAAATAAGAATTAGAACTCCGAAGGCAACCCTGTGAACGATTCATTCGAAAAAGCCCGTCATAGTACGAAATCGGGCCATTTAGGCCCCAGAGAGATATACTGTGCAGAAGAATCGAACTGCCCAATCCTAAATGTAAAAATCAAGATACAACTAGGAGAATCCTCTGGATTTTTTCATTCTACCGAGAGCCCACAGCTCAATATTCCCAATTCTCTGTGGACTCAGTGCCACGAAAAAACCACCCAACCAAGAAACCCGCCCTTACAAAATAAGTTTCTCCAGAAGGAGACACCTTATCCTTCCTTACTACCCAGACACTTCAGATTCACCCTTGCAGTACAATCCATTTCCAGCAGCATCAACCATTTCGGACGCCATTTCAGAAGCTCGATCGCGGAGGCAAGATAACAACATTCACCAGATCAGCAAAGAAATAAAAAAGATCTACTCTAACAAACGACAAAGATCCACTCCACAGAAGCCAGGAAACTCACTTGTGTAGCTCGATATGCTCAATCTCCCCGGAGAAAGAAAAAAAATCCTGAATGTCATGCTCGGTCGCTTTCGGCGACACGTTACTCACCCTCACAGTATGCACCTCTTCAGTCTGTGCCCCCCGTCCACAATCCCACACACATCAGACCCCGCCGATCTCATCTCCAAACCCTAATCACCCCCCAAACCCCTCCTCCCCCCACCCCACCCTCAAACCCCTCGCTCCACCACCCCATATCCACATCCACACAGAAAAAAATAAAACCAAACCCTCCCGATCCTCAAACCAACACTCCTAACCTCAACCTCCTAGAATCCCCCTCCGCACAGAAGCTCCCAAAGAAAATGTGCAAGACGTTACGAAACCAGATCAAGAATGTGAAGTACACGTACCGCCATGGAGACGAGAGGCTCCCTCAGTAGCTGCAGAGATCGCCAAGGCGGAGGATCGAGGACGACGCGATGCACGCAAGCGATGAGCTCGAGATGGAGGAAGCGTGAGCCTGCGAGACTGAGAGCAAGAGAGAGCAAGAGCGAGAACGAGAGACTGCGACTCAGCGACACAAACTGCGAGCGAAATAGTGTAACTCTCTCCCGACGCAGCTCCCTCTCTCCCCTCTCATACCCGCGCCCCCTACTGGGGTGATACTAACCCTCTACCTCTCCAATACCCTCTTAATACCATTCCAATACCCGTTTGATACTCATCTTCCCTGGACTAGAGTGATCCTTTGTGGTGCCGTGCTCGTTAAATCCACTGACGCGGGGTAATATCTAAGGAGTGGGTTGATTCGAGGAGTTGGGTGTGTGGGAATGGTAGATGATGTTGGTTTGACGGTTTTCGGTGTGAGTGTGGGAGTGTTTCCTTGACCCGATCTGGTTGATCCAGGATCCGAGAACTATGGGTTTTGTTCATTTGGGACGGTGGTATTTCATCCATTTTTGGAGGGGGAGGAGTGGGATTTGAAGTGTTGGCGCCTGAACTTGGGAGAAGTGAGACTCGGTGTTGGTTGGGTTTATTCTTGAGGTGTGCTGTGTGGGAAATAGTGAGAGGGTTAGTAGTTGAACTCGTGTTAGTAATGGAGCCTATGTTTCATCCGTCGGAGCCTCTGTTTCATTCGTCAGGTTGGGAGGGAGATTTTCAGGCAGTGGCGCCGAGAACTGGGACTCGGCTTGGGAATTCTTTGCTTGAGCCCCATTCTACGCTACCGGATGAATGTCGTTTACGGGAAGGTGGGCGGGGCAGTATTCCGATATGCACCTAGAAGCGTCATCTCATGGGAGCACCGTATTCTAATTCCGCCAGAACCGTATCTATGGTAGAGCGTCCAAAAATGGCGCAGTGCCAAAAATGGAGCTCTAGTCATCTTCCATCAGAGGTACATAATAGCTTCCCCACCCAACAGTACCATGTACTGATGGAAAACATTATAGGGTGTGCGCCATTTTAGAAACACCTATGAATCCATCTTCAAAATTCATAACTAATTGTAGAAGAATCCAAAAATGATGATTCCACTTACTCCAACTTTTTAATTAGTTTCCCCATGCATGAAAATTATTTGCACTGCTAATTTCGCAGTAGATTCCCCAGGCTGAAATTTGCGCCATTATTGGACGCTCTACCATATGTGAACAATGGTGTTCTCATATTTGGAATAGTGCCCAGAGAAAGGACCTTTTTCTTTTAGTGTATTCAAGTCACTTATATTAGGTTGCCTTCAGATTTGAGTGTGATAGCATTTGTTGATACAGTTTTCTTTAAGTCATTAAAAAAAGAGGTTTGAAATATAATTTAGATATTCATATCAAATTACATACTCCCTCCATCTCACTGAAAGACTATCGTTTGCTCAAATAATCTGTCTCTAAATAAAATTGTTGTTTCCAACTTGTTTCTAAATTTGGCCAACTTATTTTTAAATTTAGAATTTTCCTTAAATTTGATATTATTAGCAAACAATGATCTTTTAGTGGGACGGAAGGAGTACTATTTTTTTTTTAAAAATTACTATATTTATTTATGAATTATATCATTGTTATAAATGGAAGTTACACATTATCTTTTGATATTTAAAGCAACTTGTGAGATAAAATAATTGTAGCTTCTTAAGAACTTAGGCCAAAACAATAGTTAATTAGAAAAGTTGCATTATATTTTTTATAATACTTTATAAGAAAATCTAATTTGAACATTTGTTTTCTCAAGTTGCCAAACAAATATTTCAAAACTAGATGATTATTAGACAAAAAAATATCTTATTTACAAAAAATCAATATTAAATCATATTTTGATAGTTTGAATGATTTTTGATATTTAAAACAAGACAATAATAATATAAGGAATAACTTTAAATTCTTAGAAAAATCCCTATTGTTATTAAAATTATGTTGTATTTAAAAAATCAAAATAGTAAATGATATAATCAACAAAAATTAGATAATGATTTTTTCCAATGACAAATCTAAAATGTTATATATTCTAATTGCATACTTTAAATTTGAAATTGATCAAATTTTATTTTATATTATTTTTTAGAGTAACGATATTTTTAATGGATACACAAATAATTTAGTTTTTTTAAGTTTGAACTTCTTTTAAACTAAACGCATTATTTGTAATTGAATCGGATTTCATTCAATGAATTTTGATCAAACATATTATTATTTATTTATATTGAAGATATAAAAACAAATGATATTTTTTCTTAGTCAAGATGAGATCAATTACAGTCAATTATGAGTTTTTCATCAAGTTTAAATTGACTTTAAATATATAGTACTAATTTTATTTTATTTTATTTTTCATGAAAAGAAAGGGAAAGATAAATTTTTATTGTATATAACTTCATTGGCTATAAACATAAAATATTACTTGTGTATCTATGATTTAAAAAAATAAAAAATCATATTAAATACTATAGAAAAAATGATAACCAGAATTCCAACTTTGTGAAACTTTCTAATATTAACACGATAATTAATTTTCCAAGAATCTGTGCTATTTGAGATTGCATAAGATGAAAATAAAAAAATATAAATTGAATTGTGTATAGAATCTGTTTTTTTGGACAAGATCTTTTCACACTTATATATTGTATCTCATAATTATTATTATTTAATGTATAAAAAAAAAACTAAAAATGTCCCTTCCATTAAGTTGTAGTATGGAATTAATAATAGAACACTTCAATTAAATAAAAACAAAACCCTTGAACAGGATTTTTGAAGCAAAAACCAAGTGAACTATATGTTAGGGTGAAAGGTTTTTTGATTCATGCTCCCATTTGGTATAGTGAGTACCGTAAGGAAAAATTATCTTCACTCGATACTATTCCTTGTAGACGAGATCTCTGTAAATTCCATACCAAGTATACATTCAATGCCCTGTCAAGAGATTGTCATAGAATTCCGGAAATTTACCAAAAGAAACACCTCCTTTGTAATCAAGTGGGAAAAAAACACTACAAATGTAAAACTCAGTGCACTTGAAACTACTTGAGGAAAGTTCTTTCTTGGTCACCATGTTCCGTAATCATTCATAAAATTTGGTCATAAGATAGGAAGGAACACACAGACACAGACAAGCTGATTTGAAAGGACAAGACGAATTCCAATGCACAAGTATTTCAACATGCCATCGCATCTGCTTTGTATTATCATAGTTGATTGCTTCTGTTTGAAAGCACAACCAAAGAACCACAATCTTGAACTAAACTAGCGGAACCTCGCTACAACAATGTACGATATACCTTCATAGAGGATCTGAACAAGCCTAGTACCTCTTCCCACAAACTGCATGACCCTTGACAGGGTAGCATTCCAACAAGAGACATTCTCAGGTATCCTAAACTGAAAAAAGAATCTACCCATTTGTTTCTGTGGAAGCTGGGGCGAGCAATTCCGAGAATGCTCATCTGGGAGTTGTCAGTGAACCTATTATATATACCTACCTGTGACCGCAACATCCAGATGACAATTGAACTAGAGTTTCTGAAGCAAACGATTCTGCAGGTTGGGTCATTGCAAGCAAATTTAAGGTGAAGTCAATTAATCAACTTTCCTCGCTACTAAATTTCGCGAATTGGTTTATCTACAACACATTAGGAAAAGAAAGAAGCAAAGGAAATAGTGGACATCATCTTCATGGGTTGTCTTCTCCGGGGGGAAGTAGCAAGTGGGGAGGAAGATGGCAACAGGCGATGTGATTAGTACACCTCCACATGCCACTGCTTGTTCTTCTTCAAAGCGGCAAGCTTAGTCTCCCAGCTCTCGCCTCTAGACTCCGCAACTCTCTTGAGCATGTCTTGGATACCCGGCATCATCCCCCTCAGTCCACAGAAGTAGATGTGTGCGCCCTTGTCCAACAAATCAAACACCTGCTCGCTGTACTCCTCCATCTTGTCCTGCACATACAGCTTTCCACCGCGGGAGTTCTGCTGCTCCCGACTCAAAGCAATGTCGTACCGGAAATTCTCAGGGTACTCTTTCAAGTACTTGGAGAATTCCTCGTGGTAGAGAAGGCTGTCCGTGTTCGCGACTCCCATGAAGAGCCACGCGAGGCCGTTGAATTTGAACTTGGTGTCCTCCATGAACATCCTCCGCAAATAAGCTCTATAAGGGGCAATGCCGGTCCCTGTGGCCACCATGATGTGAGTGGCCTTAGGGTCTTCCTCAGGCAACAGCAAAATCTTACCCGAAGGTCCAACAATTTGCACCTTGTCTCCCGGCTTGGCGTCGCACAAAAAGTTGCTGCAAATACCTTTCTTCGCAGGGTCCTCCTTCCCAGTCTCCGGGTCCCAGTACACCGCCCTCCGCACACACAAACTCGTCGTCTTGCCATCAAAATCGTCCCCGTACCGCGTCGAGGCAATCGAGTAGAGACGAACCGAATTCGGCGTGCCGGGCTTCTTAGGATTATCCCCGGGCGGGATGATGCCATAGCTCTGGCCCTCCCAGTAAGGCACATTCCCCTCATGCTCGATCACAATATGGCACGTCTCCCCGGGCGCCTTCGGCCCCACGATCCGCTCCACCGACCTGATCGTCCCGGTGAACGGCGCCTTATTCTTAAACAGATGCATGGGAGGCTCCGCCGCCTCCTCCAACGTCGCCGGCCCCGTCGCCACCTTGCTCGACGCCGTCGCCGGCTTCGAAACCGCCTTCACCACAACAGAATTCCCCGCTCGCCCTCCCGACCTCGCACTCCATCGCAGCGCCTTCCCTCCGTAAAACCTCCCCGCCTCAAAACTCACGCCGTCCCTCACCCCCAACGCCCTCCCCCCCAAACCCTCCACCCGGCTCGCCCCGATCGCCGTCGCCGCCGTCTGCGCACTCAACTGCATGGTCGCCATTCTGTCGATCAGAAAAATAATAACAACAACCGATCAGTACTCCGACGGTGAGCGATCTCGATAGAGAGCTGCAGTTGGTAGAAAGCTAGACGTGGGAAGGGGCACTTATAAGCACGACAAGTCGGACATGAGTTTGTGCAAGGAATCTAGTTGCAGCGGTCGCTGCGATCGGGCATGGGGAATCGACGAGGGGAGCCCTACGGGCGATGCGCGCGGGCCGGGCGTCGCGTCCGAGAGTGGCACTGGCAGTGCACTGTTGGGAACTGCCTCGCCCGCGACGACGGCAGCCCACCGCTCGCCCCGGCCCTCCGCGACTCTCCTCTTTCCCTGCGATCGAGTCCTCGCTTTCTTGGTCCCGCTGCCAAGTCCCAGCCTGCTCTCTCCCGGAGCTTGGTCTCCCTTTCAACAGGGGCGTGACCTAATGTTGCTCCAGTGTGGCCTCACTTGTCTTGGTCTTGGGTAAAAACATCGCGGGCCGGGTAACTCCGGCCTGTCTGTACTCCGATTTTTACTTTAACCCCGGTGGGGCATTCACGGTCTTGGGTAAAAACATGGGTTAAGGTAAACCAGCCTATTACCGAGCATTTAAGTAATGAGAATATTTATTGTTAATAAATGAAGCTGTTTTTTTGTTAGATCCCATGAGTAGAAGAAAGATGATTCTAATACATTTTATGATACCGGTATATATTTTTGACATCATATGAATAAGTAATGAGTTTATGTTTACTATAAATATGCATATTTCCAAAACCTACTATTTGCATGATTTATTGGATTATTGTGAGTTTCTTAGAATTTAAATTCTCCTGCAAGTAGGTAGGTCTTTGACAATAAGTTACTTTCTCTTACGAGAGTTCTAAACTTCTAACTTAGGTCATCTAAAAACAAATGTTTTTGAATAGATGAAGCTATAACGTAATCACATACTTTAGAATGCCAATTTTTAAGTTTTTTCAAAAATAAAAATTTGTAGAAATAAAATTTGAGAATATTATCGTGAAACTAGCTCCTTCTTGTTGTTTATAAACTAAAAGAGAGGTTTCTTTAGAAACAATTCATTTACAACCTAAAATGCTCCATTGTAGAAATAGAAGTTTGTTTAGCAAATCAAAGTATGTTTGAACGTAGAATCATTCAAAAATTCTCCATGCATTTTACATATTGTCCAAAACTAGTACAATGTCATTCAAAAATTCTCCATGCATTTTACATATTGTCCAAAACTAGTACAATGTTATGTTAAAAAACTTGCCATCTTGCCAAAAAGATATTGATGCTGAAGCTCATGTCTCTGTACTATCAGAGCGAGGTTTCGATCCTCGGACCTGTGGGTTATGGGCCCACCACGCTTCCGCTGCGCCACTCTGATCAGGGACTCAAATAGAGAAGCTGATGGGCTGCCTGAGAGTATCTCTAAACAATACTTATACTGTCTCTAAATTTCAACTCCCTCCTTCGGCCCTTTTGCGAACCTGGGAACCGGTCACATCTGCACATCCAAAACGCTCCTGTGACTGGTGACCTATAGCCACGGGTCGCCCTTCGTCTCTCCCACCGGCCGCTTCCGTGACCCAGCGCTCTGCCAGTGGAATGTTTTGGCTCAGCTGTAGTAAAAGACAGCAGCATTCTGAGCACGCTCGGAGGCTGCATTTGCAGAGACTAGGTGGCCATGGAGAAACAGACCGCGGAAGCCCTGGCGAAGAAGGGCCTGGCGTTCATCAAGAGCGCGGCCAAGACTGGAGCGGCCGTCATCTCGCAAAGCGTTGCCACTGTGCGCAAGGGGTACGCCTCCAAGCATGAGGCCGATGTGCTCTCTGAGATGAAAGCCGAGGGCCTGCATCCCGCGGAGCATCTTCATGCAGGTTTTTGCACCTCTTCAAATTTTCAATAGAAATTCTGAACTAGATTTCTGCTGCGCTTTCAATGCCTCAGGAAATTTTCTTCGTCTTTAGATTATCAGTGATTTTGTCATTACTTCGTGCCGTTTAGAAACCCTAAATTACACCCGAGGAGATGCGTGATGTTGAGAAAATCTTCGAGATGTCGGAGTTAATGAATTTCAATGTGATTCACTTGCTGGGAAACATACAGTAACGAGTCGAATTTGAAGGTTTACTGTGCTGTCTGCGCATCAGTTATATGGTCGCTTCGCGTTTCATTAGTCCATGTCTTTTAGGTTCATAAGAAAGCTCTGTGTTACACCACCCGAAGAGATGCGTGGTGTAGGCGAATTCTTCGAAAAGCCAAAGAATTCAGTAAATGTTACATCGCAATGTGATTCAGCTGCTCTGGAATCAGACGATAATGATGAGAATTACACGAATATGAGGACGATTACGCGTTTAAATGATCACTGCTTAGTTGCATAGCTCAGGTGTCATATACAGGATCGTTTAAAACTAGTGGCTGTTGACGTGGATAGATTGGTGCGTTCCATGGTGTTGTATGTGGATATAAGTGTAAATTTAGGGTTTATTTTGTAAGCATTTGTGATGCAAATTGTTGCCTGTATAACTCTGCTTGGTTTCTTGGGGGTTAACGAGGGAATGTGATGTTATTTCAGTTACATTCTCTCATGCTGTGCTTTTACTTGATCTTGCAGCATTGCGGAAGCTCAATTTCTTATATTTGGCGGGTTATAAACATGAGTTGCAAGCCGTCGCGCAGCAAGCTGCGAAGAGGCTTGTATGTTTATTTATTCTAATATATTTGATTTTATGCGGAATTAAAAGCGTTCAGTTAAAATCCGGACTATTAAGCCCAGTTCATATAAGAATATGATTTGCTATGTCCTAAACTATAGTAAGAGTAGATTGATACGCCAACATATCAATAAATTGATAAGTTTAAGTGCAGACCGACGAGGCGCGTAGCACTGTCCCGATTGATGCCCTGCTGCGCATGGGCGGAACCATTTATGAGGAAACACTCAGATATGGTGATTTTAACCAGGGCAAATTATTTCATGGCTTGCGAGATTTCTTAGACAAGGCGAGAATGGGCAATAACCACTTTGATCGTGATAAATTGAGCCATGATTTGTACTACTCCACCCTCTATGTTGTTGAGGTGCGTGCTCTAAATGATTGGTATTTGCATTACTGTATATGAATGTCGCTTACAACTGTTTCAAGAATTTGCATTCACATTTCCCGTACTTTTTCAAGGCGGGAAGATCATCTTAGTGAGACTTCAAATCTCGCTAGACATAGTTCTTCAGGATTCTGGCTTGTTTCAATTAAAAAGCATTGAGCTCAGGAGAGGGTGGTGGAAGCCTCACTGAACTGGATGAGTGGCTTCCTTCTGTATGATATGTCTCGAACACGATTGCCTCATTGACCATTTAACTTTGAACATGTAGTCTGGTGCACTGGCAGGAGTATGAAGGCGATTTGATTGCGTTGGAAAAGATCTGTCGGGAAGTGGTCTCACATATAATCACAACAGCTCCCCCTCCAGATATTACATCCCAACCAAAGCCAAGCGATTCTAGCAATGCGCCCCAGTAAGGAATCCTAACACAATCTACAAAAGACTTCAGCAGCTTGATACTTGTTCTTTGCACAACACTGTAACCATTTCTATGAACTGGCAGGACATCCGAGTTTCACTTGCGATGATTTGTGGGAAGGATGTGCTTCATAGTAAACCACTGTGATCATATCAATGCATCCAGTTTCATTTGTATACCTAGCTATGTGTGTATGATGCAGAATGGTGAGGACATTTGGTAGGCATCTGAGTGAACTAAATGGGCTACCATCCAAGTTGAGGAGTCTTTTCATGCATCTGGTACATTGTTTGTGTGCCAAAGCCTCTTTGAATTTGACCAGTATCTTGATACATGTTACTTTTTGGCAATACTGCATTAGGTGATTCTAAATTTTTGTGTGTTGACTTAGAATATGTATAGAATGGTAATAACCTAGGACTATCCTCATGATAGACGAATCAGTTGTATAGAACCTGATAGACATTTATAACGATTTATGTCTGGATTCTGAATCTGCAGGCGTGATGCTGCAACAGCGTGTTTCTACTTTTCCATGGCGTTGAATACAGCAGCTCAATCGCGGGAGGATAATCGGTTGAGGGCTCTTCGAGAAGCTGAGGCCCTGGTTCAACGAGAGCAGGAAAAGAGTAAGCACCATTCGATCATACTTCTTTTATTGAACCGAAGCAGGAGACATAGCAACAAGAAATATTTTATGCTTATTTCCGTGATGTACACACTCTCGACTAGCTAGAAAGAGTTTTTTAGTTGTCCAGAAGGCCCTGTCAGCACTATGTCTGCAGCAGTTCACTTTCAGGTAGAACAAGTCCTTTCAGAACAGATGTGATCGATGCATAGTCTGTACCAATTACTGATAATGTGTTACGTGGTTTGTGATTTACCAGTTTTACAAAGACCTTCTTCGCAGGGGTTCTCGCAGCAACAATAGTTCAATTTGTGTGCGGTCATCTCTCTGTCCAACGGCTCCGTCACCAAATTACGTTGGAGTTGAATTTCACGAAACATTGATAATAATTGCAAACAATGTACACTGTATATAAGCCTCTTCTCTACAGAATTCCACATCACCAACTTACGATGTGAAGACTTCACGAGAAATAGTTTACGGACATCGTGTAAATGGAGATTGGAATCAGAATGAAGTACCTATTCAAGGGTGGGATCACACACAAGGTGATCTCCAAGCTACAAAGACTACCCCATCAAGAGGTACAACAATCGTCCGCTTCACCAACTAAAACGAAAAAAAGAAACATCTCCCCCAAGAAAAGATCTCCACAGAAAATCGGACGATTCTTCATCTTCCCAAAAGGGTGGGTAGAGCTAAAAACTGCAGATCCACCACCAGCAACACTAGAAAAAACCATTCTCTAAACCCACTCCTTACAAAACAACACAGATGAAACAAGAATGTACCATGGTACAACGCAAGGTGAAAACTCCAAACCTAACCAGTCACTGTACCCACGTTGTTGAACCCTTCAAGTGCGAGTCCCAATATTCCAATGATTCTCCTTGTGTGGCTCCCATCTTTCACTCGAACAACTAAGCTCGCCTGGGAGCTATGAACAAAAGCTGCAAAGCCTCCTCCGCCCGCCACATGTCCCGGAGCTCCCAAGCCATGTCAGAGGGCCTCCACTTCATAGGGCCTCCCACTCCACCACGTAGCACCCATCCCACTCCCCTGACCCCTCCGCGAGACACAAAACCAACAACGCCATCACCAAACACAAATCCCCAACTATCCTAGATACCATCAATTCAAGGATGCTCTCGGTTTCTAGCAACAGTGGTTGTGACCCAACTGAGGGCATCACTCTCCATCAGATGCGTACATCTGCAGCTAGTAAATCTAGAATCTGAGTATAACATGTTAGTGACGGCCTTTTGGCTCTGTTAATTCAGTATAAACCTCGCTGGAGTCTAGACTTCGGAGAACTCTACATGAGGGGGTGACTTACTGCAATCACTGCAGGTCTAGCGATGGTCGACGAGAGCTGCGGTGTTGGTTTGGGTTTCTAGTGGGAGGGAGGTCGAGATCGGGAGCTCGGGGAGGTTGAGGTTGGTTGCAGGAGCTGGTGGGAGGTGGAGGAGGAGTGTGAGATGGCGATTCCGCTGTGTGTGCAGTGCGGGACACGGCAGAATCCGTGCCGGTGCAAGGTGGTCGGGCCGACGCTGGGAGTCGTGGCATTTCTCGTGACGGCTGTGGTGGAGTGGCCGCTGGGAGTGGCATTGTACTGCTTCCGGAGGCAGAAGGCGCGGCGGCTGTTGCATCATCCGAGTCGCGTGGTGTATCCTCGTGTGGCGAGCGCCGTTCCGTTTTGAGTGTGGAGCGGGTGGGACGTTGGAGTGGCGTGGTTGAAGCATGGGGTGTAATCGGAAGTGGTTTGAACTTCTGATTTTTTGTATTTTAGCTAGCGATTGTAGATATGGAAGATGTAGGATATGGACTTTGAGGCAGTCCACCCCGTAGTTTTTGTCACTCTGCTCGTGGTACTCTTGAGTACTTCGGAGAAATGGTTTTCACCATTGTTTGCACACTTTGGCTTGGCACAAATGTACACACTTGAATAACTATCGGTGTTTCAGTAAAATTTCTGTACATTTCCTCTTTCTCATTTTTTTTGTCTGAAGTGTATGGGTCCATATTTAAATACCTTGACTACTCAGTGGCTCTTTAGTTTGGTTGTTACTTGATTTGTTGAACACCTTCTGCAAGCTGGCCAACGTCATCACGGAGCAACAATATTATTTCTAGATGTAGTTCAGATGTGTTTGTGACGAAGTATTCTTAATTTTGCAAGAACTGTTAGCTTAAATTGCTCGAACCAGCTTACACTGTTAGCTTACGATCAGCCAAAATTACATAACTGGAGGGAAAGCACAACGCAACGTTGCGGAAACGGCAGCGACATCAAAAAGCAGTAGAACAATGTTCATTGAAGCTAAGTTCACTCTACTGATGAAGCAAAATGTAAACTTAGGAAAGCAATATGTTTCATATCAGACAGCTCCACCTCGATTGTGACGCTTGGATCCGTCCACTGTAGCGAAGGTGATTGATAGTGTGACAAAGGTGATTGATAGTGTAACAAAGGTGACTGATAGTGTAGCGAAGACGTGAAGATGAACATGCCCGGGCGAACAGACGGAGAGCTAAATCGTTGAACATTCGGCGTTTGATACGTCACTATATCAATTAATTGATCAATGGAAGTTACAAATAATACAAGACATCTATCAAGTGTGGTGCTACAAGTGCTACTCACGAACATACTTCTATTTTCGCTGTACACAGAACGATCCCTCTAAACCACATCAAGGCTGAAAACTCTAGATTTGCTTCGACAAGTTGTCAGGAGAATTGTAACGACTTGAGAACAAGCTGTCCTCTTACCTGTGGAGCAGCAAACAAGTTTAATTATGTCTCTGTCACCCTAAAAAGAAAACTTTAACGTGACAATAGCATTCTACGTATTTCTGCACATTGACAGTTTGTGAAGAGCACCTGACATATTGCGAATGCATTCTGCTCATTTCCTGAGAAGTAATTACCGTATCAGTTACAGGCTTACCTCACAGAATCGGTCATCATCGGTCATCCGAAACAAACCACAAATTTGTCCGAAGAGACAAGAAGAAGTACAAAATCCCATAGTTGAAAACCATTCCAATCATCAAGCCGTTGAACCGTCCACTATCAGAAAACCACAACGTCGTTCCAAGTTCAATAATTACAGAGATAATCTTGATTCCAGCGATTTCAGCTGATATATCGTTTACAATACCCATTACGGGAGAGGCCTAGGGGGGGTCGGTACAAGTCAATACAAAGCAGCGGATTCTCTAGGTGTTGCATAAACCATCAAAGGATGTAACATGGGAGCTGCGAGACCAAAGGATTCAGACATGTCCAAGTCCTTGGGCTCTTGACCCTCGGGCAAAGCAAAGTCGACGCTGTGAAGGAGATGGGCAACAACCAAACGAATAACCAGCTGTGCCATGGGCAATCCGACACAGTTCCGTCTTCCAGATCCAAATGGAATCAACTGGTACTGTGTGTCACCAGCAATGTTGATCTCTGGCCCTTCCAGAAACCTCTCAGGCTTGAATTCCTGAGGTTGGTCGTAAACCGCAGGGTCTCTGTGCACTGCCCATTGGTTGATAAAGAGACGCGTACCCTTGGGAAAGGTGTACCCTTGTAGCTGAAATGTTTCGTGTGCCTCGCGAGGGAGCCCCAACGGAGTTGCTGGGTGAAGACGGAAGGCTTCCTTCACAATTGCATTCAGGTAGGGAAGATTGTCAAGCTCACTTTCAGTCACGAGTTGATTAGGACCAAAAACAGAGTTCAACTCTTCACGAACTCTTTTCAATTGGTCAGGGTGTCGAAGAAGCTCTGCGATCGCCCACTCAATCGTCGTCGCACTTGTATCAGTACCAGCAACAAGCATGTCCTGTTCAGCACCCCAAGGACAAATAGTACGTGAGTATCTTTCGATCACCATTTCCTATGCTGAGCTCATGCCTTATGCGGACTAATTTTACATGCTGAAACATCGAAATTCAGGACTCAAAATAGAAGGAACTGAAACGAGAAATAAATGGAAAAAACAATCTTGGGAGGATCTTAAATACCATAGATATCTTACCATTAGCAATAGAAGACAGATGTCATCGGGCAGAGGGGTTTCACCATCTGCCAGTGTTGATGACAACAGCACGTCCACAAAATCCTCAGGCCTACCGGTGCTTCCGCCTTCATCGTGGAGTTTCTTTCGTTCAGGGAAGTTGACCATGTTACTCATCATTTCCAATACAATCTCCCTTGTCTTTCGGTACAGTTGGGGTTTGCCCTGCAGTTTAGTAAGGAACCACATGTAGGGAATAAAATCGCTCAAGACTACATCACCCGCCTGAGCGAACATCAGAGCAGTCACACGTTCGAACTCCTTTGCTCCTCGAATGCCTTTCTCATCTGTTCCAAAGTACCTGAACAAATTGAGATATCGAAGTTATTAAAGTGCAGACAGACAAAACATGAACTAGAAATCCAACTCGAGAAGATGGAAGGACTCAAGCATCGATCTAGATCGGACCAGTAGTAAGAAGAGAGTATTGACAAGGTCAAACATTCTAGAAAGTGCATAGGTGCCAATTTTCCTCTCATAAAATTTAGCTAATCATCAAACAAAACAAACTTCAAAAATTCGTTGATACTCTCATATCCACATTGAACTGGCACAGGTCAATTAATTCATTCCAGTACTCACCTGTTAATCAGTGCTCACAAGAAGGGAAAGAATTGAGTAGCGTCTGCCATACCTATCATTCATGATAACACGGGTCAAATTGTTTGATAACAATCTGTGCAGCCAATCGTGGAGGTTAACGGGGCCCTTGTCCTTTGACTGCTCAAAAAGTTCCTTAATGGAAGTGCTGATCTCCTGCAATCGCGAATCCTTGTACGAGTCCAGTCGCTTCTGTGTGAACAACTCAGACGCGCAAACCTTTCTCAGCTGGCGCCAATGTGCCCCATAAGGCGATGATGTAATGTTTCTGTACTCAGCCAAATTCTCGAAGAAGCAACCACCCGGACGGTTTGAGATTATGATGTCGTTTTTCTTGAACAATTCTCTCGCGACTTCGGCAGAGGAAACCACAATGCAAGGTTTAGATCTGCGATCACCACCAAGAACTGAATAAATCTGAAGTACTTCACCTCTGAACGATTTCACACACTGAACGACGGCATCGAAGTAAATTGCTACCAAATAATACTGCGTTCTCCAACAGAGTATATCAACCATATTAGTTGCAAGACTGGTTTAAAAACGGAAGTCTCAAAAAGTATTGAAGGTGTTCCAAAAGTTTGAGCATGACTTAATTCCTATTTCGCAACTAATATGAAAATGTGCTCTAGTATTGAAACGATTCAAAACCGGTTTTCAGAATAGTTCCAAAACATGTTCATTTAAGCACGTCTCAAATCACTTCATCGCAACTATGCTCACAGTTAACTGAAAAGGGGTATTCACAAAATTATCAAATTGATATTGAAATAGCAAGTCCAAATGCTAAAGAATACCAGCAACATTCATCGGACAACAATGGACAACTCTCTTCTCCACATAAAGCAGTGTCGGAAACAGAGAACGCTCACTCACCCGAGCAGAAGGTACATCAGCCCACCGTACTTGCGCGCCAACGTCTCCAGGGACCGATGAGGAAGCCCAGCTAGGGACGCAATGTTGCCCAGAACAGGCCATGGCGCCGGTCCAGGCGGGATCTTCTTACTCCTCACAGTCAGCCCAATCACAAACTTCGCCACCACGGCTGCAGCCACCAAGGCGAGCGCTATGCGCCCCCAGTGCGCCATGAACCCATCGACCAACGACGCATAGTCGCACTCGGAACTCTCCGAAGCAGCCATCATCACACTTCACAGCCTCCACTGCTCTCGACAAATGAACCTACACACCCACGTCCCCGCCCACTGTTGGCGTTCCCGACTCCTCGACTCTTCCGGCACTCTACTTCCTCACCTCGGCACCGAATCTCGCAGGGAACCCTGGATTTGAGCTGGAGCCGTCTTGGCCCAGGCGACGAATCTCTCAATTCATCAAGCAAGTGGAGACATCCTCCAACAGAGCAGAGCTAGCACTGCTAATATAAGCAGTGACTTGTGCTCTCACGATGCTCCTCCGGAAGTGCGCGAATTCCAGGACGACAAGGTCCGAAACCAAGGATAGACGATTCTTCGCCCCCGCGCCGGCCCCACGAAGATCATTTTCCAGTGTTTTCCCGTCATCCACTCCTGGCTTTGGGCGCAATTCTGGCCCCATTCTGCAACTCCACAAGCCGCCTCCATCTTTCTGATTCTTGAATCCTAGACAACTGCGATGGCACTGCTCGGACACCACACCAGTATCACCACAGTATCATCTAGATCTCATCACAGTATCTCCTAGTTATCGATTGGAAAGTGGGTAGGTTCACAAGACGGCTCGATATGCTTCGAATTTGTGCAGTTCTCTTTCCGATGATGCTGCCGGAGTATCTTCTGGGTATCATCGAGGTTGCGCCCATGTGTTGCGCGAGTATTACCGGGGTATAACTTTGGTGTTATTGACTCGGCTCCGACGGGGTTTTGCCCCCGGCTATTAATGAGATCGAGAGCCATCATGGTGCCTGAGAGGAGCTCCTTTTTGGAGCTCCGAGCAGCCTTTTTTTGGAGCTCCGAGCAGCCAAATGCCAAGTGGGATGTGGAGAGCTCGATCGCCGGTCCATAATTGTTAGGTAGGGGTGAACATGGGGGAGTAAATCTGCACAGAGGATAAGGCATCGCGAGCACATGCCGTACAAAATAACTTACTGCAGGAATTACGAAACTCATCCCCAAAATTCTCCTGCTAGCACAGTGGAAATCTATCCCGTTGACAAGAGCCACTGGCCAACATCGGAGCGTTGGCTCCAAGCGGTCGGAATACATTGCGAGTTGGATTCATTGTTGAGTCAATGGAAAAGCTTTTTAAAACGACTGTAACTTAAATTACTTGGACTTCCAAGTTATCTAGAAAACACAAGACTGTGCCCTGAGCCTCGATCGAATGCAAACTTAGCCAAACTTCACCTGAAGATCCAGGAGCCAGGAGATTTGAAAGCAAGAGAACGTTCCGGTGCAAGTTCCGGAGTTCAGTCACGGAGTCCAATCTGTGCCGAATAATAGATCATCGAAGAGCACGTCGCTCATATTTCTGTAGCCATCAAATGCTGTGCAATGCTGTAGTAGTACCTTTTGTACTGTACACTTTACAGAGTAGGGGCTCTGATAAATGAAAGTAAGTCGATCTGACTTTGCTTTGGTTGATACGAAGCAATGATAAATCTTCACCCAACTTGTGTGATATGTTCGTTGACAGCCTTCGACACAAGATCATTTCAAAGACTATAATAGCGTATAATTTGTAAAGCCATCCGGAGTATGCCTACTTAGATACTATGATTGATTAAACATAATCTTATTTATTCACTCTAAAATGGATTATAGACATGGATGAATTCGGTGGTCTTTCCATATTGGATGCATGAAAGCTTTGTAATCTCTAAACTTAAGAAAATTTAGTTTTTGAAGACAAAATGACTATAAAACTTATTTTCCTTGAATTTAGAGATAGCTGAGCTCCAACACACCAAGTATAGTGGGGCCACCAAAATCTTTCATGCATTTTAACTATTTGGAGTAATTAAAAAATTACAATAAAAAAAAAATCAAGGTGACTTTAAGGATGAATATGTTGTTCGCTTTAAAATTCACTATTCAATGAGTGTAAAGAGCTGATGTTATAATGTCATTGAATTTACTAGTGTTTTTACTTGTGACCTTGGATTCTGAAGGTACTTGACTTTGAACGGAATGCATCTTTTACGGTACTGTGATGAGTACTGTATCAACTAGTTGACTATGGGGCCGTATTGGGGGCTGTACCAGAATACTATGTCATCCGTCTATTTTCCGTTTGGAACAGTTGTTGCCTCCGAATCAGTGACGTCTGACAGATGACAGTGGGCCACCGCAAAAGTCAGAACTGATGCGTAGCAGAATGAGAGCTGGAATAACGTTATTTTGGACATTTCATCATTGGCCAATGGCACGATGACTTGAATATTCAAGACTTGGGATTTTATAAGATTGGATGATTTTAATGTAAGGTAGGATGCTCAAAAATTGCCCTTGTTCTAGAATTGCTCAATTGTACTACTTTGGTTCATTTCAAGGCTAAAATGTTGGTACTAACCATATTGCTTATATTTTTTTAGGTCATAGTGAATAAAGGATGTAGTAGTCACATGTATTTCTGCTTTGAAATGAATCAACGACGTAGTATATTTGAGCGATTTTAGAATAGAGGCGATTTGGGATGTTCATATATGAAGCAGTTGTATAGTTATTAAATTATTTATAAAAGGGAAGTTTGGGGTGCAAACACTAAGTTACTCTATTCATAGGTCAAAGTAGCTTGATTGGTAAATTAAATTAAAAATAAATTCTGAAAGAGGTGGATAGAAAGCATAGAATTATGGTTGGAAATGAGCAAATCTATTGCCCTTTTTTTTAAAATGACTACCAGTTTAACAAGTTACAAAAAAATATAACCAACTCTTTGCTAATACCTTTCACATGTGGAAACCAGATATGCGAATGTGATGTTAATCGCTAATCGGCGGTGACCATTTATCAGCAAAAACACTCAAAGAACTGCCATTCGTGAAGCAAAAGTGAAGAACCCAAAACTTAAGCTTTTTTTGCATCTCTAACTCTAAGATATGACTTAAAACTTCTAGGAGATCATGCACAAAAAAATTAAATAAATTTGACCCCGTAGAATAGAAGATTATAAAGTTTGAATTGTATTGTTTTATCTTTTTCAAACATGATTAACAAAATTTGACTTCTCTTTGTGTAGATGTTTTGCACTAAAAAATTTGAAGGTTTTGTACTAATATGATTTACATGATGTTACTTACTTTAGCAACAAATTTTAGATTTAACAAAAAGGTGTAGCATTGTGAAAAATGTTGTTTATGAACATGGATTCATGTTATTTCTACTATTCATTCTTTTTTTTTTATTAACCATTTTTTGTTAAAATACAAATCCATGCAATCAAAAAATGTTTCATATTTTTACTTTTATTGTTTTTGATGAAATTTTCTTGTTACAATATATAAATTCAATGACTTGTATGGTAGAATTTAAATTGATATTTGTGCGAGGCTCACTTTGATAAGGTACTGGTTCAGCAGAAAATATGTTTGGCTAAAACAAAAATTACAATGGCGTCTTCAAGTTGGACATATGCAAAGGAGTTACCACTTAGAAAGTGTATTTTCTTGTGCATTATTATTGAAGGTGCCAACATCCATGAGAATGTAGCATCAAGATTTTTCCAATGAAATTATAATATTTTAATATTTCATCTACTTTGTTATATAGTTTGACATGAAGTGAGTGTATATGTTGTTGTTTACGTACTAGTAGTACATATAACTATTTATGAAGATCATATGAATTATAAACATGGCAAGTAATGGAAGGATATCTTTGCCTAAAAAGGAAGGTTTGTTTATAGGCATGTCCCATGTATAATCTTCCCTGACAAATTCACACTCCCCCACAAAAAAGAATTGAAATTACCACCCCTTTTACTACACATAACACACTCTAGATAAATGAAAGATTTTAGTAGGTAAGACTTATTTATTTTTGTTAGCAATGGAAGTATGTTCTCAACTCAGGTGATAGGCTTGTTCATTGGCACTATCAATTTCATTTCTGCAACTACTCACTTAGCCAAATCACTACATTTGTTTTTATTTTTGTTTTCTGTTATCATTTTTTTATTTTTTTTAATATTTTTTTTTAATATTTACGCAATGGTGTAGCTATTGAAATTGACCACTGCCTATTTGTGTAAATTACGTGTATATACAAAAACATTTTCAATTAAGGTATTTTCAATAAAGTGCAGGTATGGTTTTGTAAGGTTCAGGTTTATAATTTTTTAAATACAAAGTATTGTTTATTTTAAATATTTAAATATTTTCATTATTACGAAATATATTTTAATTAAATTCACATATATAATATTAAAGTATTTTTTATTTTTTATTTTTTATTTTTTCAAACATGTGAGTAAAATTAAACAAACAAGTGATGTGTAGGACATTCATGTAGATTTTTTATGAAGTAATCATAATTAAATCAAAAAAAATCTTAATATTTGGATGAAATTAAAGAAAAAAACGTCAACAATTATGAACATTTTGACATTAATGGAGTGATTTTCGGATTTACATCTAGCTCTTTCTAACAATGATTTTGCTAGCTAAACATAAAATGGTAACTAAAGAAGTGCAATCTAAAGTAAACATATCCATTACCAACCAACACTTTGTTCCGCTTATATACATTTGAATTTTAAAATATATACATTTGTGTTCTTTTCCCTCAATATGAATTTAGAGTGAATTTTAAATTTTATGTTTTGAAGAAAATTAAGTGCTAGATAATTGCAATAGCAATTGCAGAAGTTTCTTAGATCAACGTATCTTAGTAAAATTATTCTTTAAATTAGTTAAAAGTCAAAACTGAGATTGAAAAATGATAATCACAATAAGATTGAGTAATTTTCATTTAATTAGTTTTTATCAAAAGAATACTTTCTAGATTTTTACAATTTTTTTGAAAAAAAACTGTCAACGTGGCGCATATGGAGAATATTCTCATGAACTTTATAAATTTTTACATTTTATTCATTGATGGAAACAATTAAAATGATTGGAAATGAATTTATAATGATGACAAGTTCTCTTGGCAGTAGGATAATGTAAAAATTTCAATGTAACAATCAATTTCTACATGTCTATATAATGTAGTTTGTAATTTGTTAAATCTATAAATATACTTATGTTTTGCTGGAAAATCATTAAATATTTCAAAATATTCTTAATTTTTTGCTAATGATTTATGTTTTCTCTAAATAAGAGAAATATATTTTTAAAGTGATAATATTATGAGAAATAACTTTTATTTATATGGAATTTTTATTTTTTTATTTTTTATTTTTTCTTTTGTTATAAAATGCATAAATAATATGAGACATGAGGGTGAGGAAGACATTAAAGTAGGAGAAAAAGCCGAAGAAGAGAAGTCTCGTGATAAAGGAAGCAATATTCCAAATGAAGGAGAAGATAAAGAGAAATAAAAGATTTTGAAAGAGTAAGTCACAAGCTCTTATGTTAGTTGAATAAAAATAAAAATAAAACATAAAGAAGAAAATAAAGAGAAAAAAACAATTGTTAAATCCAAAGAGGCAAAGAAGCTTAAAATTCTATAATATATGCTTTGGAAGCTTAATTTTATCCATTATTGTAGGTAGTATTGCCTTCTTATGATCTGCTTTGTTTAGAACATATGGATCACCTCTTCTTTAAGTCTTCTCAATATAATTCTTATTCATTCTAAGATCCATATCTCATTTATTGCATATTTTATCCAAATTAAGATCAACATTTATAAATTATGTACTACGTGTGGATTCTCTAAGAATGAAAGATTAAAATGTATTACTTTGTCGCATGCATATTAAAGGCTTAGACAACGAAATTGATGTAGAAGAAATATTAAAAGATAAAAAAAATTATAGGGAAATGAGAGCTCATTATGAAGGTTTTAGCAAAAGTCTAAAAAATGTTGTTGGAAAAGTCGAAGAGACTTTGTATCAATTGAAGGTAAGAGACCAACTCCTACACAACAATCTTGCAGCACAAACAACTTTGAGGCAAACAATGATGGAACGAACATGTTGTAGCTCGAACAACAAGGCCTTCAGCTTGATCAAGATAGAAATAAGCGACATGGAGCACAACTAAGATAATGTCTTTGTTGAAGTTAATAATTTAGAGCAATCATTGGCTACAATTGATCATTCTCAATGTAAGATAAATCTAAGAATGATTAACAATAATTACCTTTTTGGATATGCATTTCTAAAGTTTTGGAAGTTTTCATTTAAAATGATCTACAAATGTTTAAGAATATTATTTCTTGTTTTTTTTTGAATAAATTATTACAAAAAAATATTATTTTTTCTTAATTTATTTTCAAATACTTCAATCCAGTCTAATATGAACAAATTAAAAAGTAACATGGCATAGGTTTATACACTAACTAATGACTCCGTTTAAATTATCTTTTAATAAATAAAATGTTTAAATAATTTGATTATAAAAACAAATTTTTTGATTGATTGCAAATATTTACTCATATGTGTATTTTCAACTGATTATCTCATGCGTTCTATAATTAAATAATATTCAAAATTGAGTTGAAAGTTTTTTAAATGAATAAATTAAATTGAACTGTCTATGTAGATACAATTCAAAGTATTAGATGAATTCAAGCTAAAATTATTCTATTATATTCAATGATTGTGGCGTTACACAATTAATCTATGTTCATTGTCTTTTAAAAAGAAAATTGGGTCAATGTATTAATCGCGATGAAATCAATTACACATGAATTAAGGTTTTAGGGATGGTAACTTTGATGACGAAGACGTCAACATTTTTCAACTCGTTTTGAATTCTTTGTGAAGGTAGAATATCTATAGAAAATCTCATATGTTTCAAGGTGTTGTTGTTACGGAAGGGTTGTTGATGTGGGCTATGGACGGGCATTGCATCATTTATGAAGAGGAGTTGGTGATAGGAGATAGGCTTGCAAAGGTGACATCAAAAAATGCTTTCCGCCATGATTGTTTCCGCCAATAAGAAATGGAAAAGACTTCTAAGTTCTTTTCATCTAGGTAATTACCTTTTGTTTTTTATTTAAATTATCTAGTGGCGCCAAAGGCCACAATATAATATATTTTTATTAACTAAAACTATCTGAAACAATAAAAGCTAATATTCAAGACACAATTTTGTTTATTATAAACTATATTGTCGAAGTTGTTTTTTTGTATTGAAAAATTTATAAGTTTATTACAAGGTTTGCTTTGATCTCTATATTTTTTATTATACATGATTCTTAAAAAAAAATTTAAAAAAATCAAAATTCAAACAATACAAAAATATATCATCCTACATACAAAAAGAATATATTGTATTCAAAAAATTATAGTTTTAGAACCGAATAAATTAAATTTGACAATTATTAATGATTCATTACATGAAATATGAATTAAAATTAAATTATTAATATATTGTGATTAACATATGCATTAAAATTAACTTCATTTTCTTGGGATTTTTGAATAAATTATAGTGATGAAAAATGTAATTAACATTATCAAAGTCATTTGTATCGGCTATGATATTTTGTTTCATGTACAAAAATTAAATTTTTTAATTTTATTAATTTTTTGCTAAAAGATATGGCATCAAAAAAATGTTTTTATTTATTTTATTAACATTGTATGTTATCAAACATCTATTGATAATTTAAAAAAACGTTTTGAGTGAGAAGGGCCCAAATCACATTTACTAAAAAATAAGATGTTTTAAAATTGAAAAATAACTTCACCTATAAATCGCGTATAAATTGGAACTTCAATTATAGAGATAAATATTGAATTGTGGTTCCTACAATAAATAAGATTTCTTTAGCATAGCTTACGAGATTCTTAATCATTCAAATTGAAAATCATATCACTTCACATGACGGTCTCTTTCATCACTACTAAATTATAATTATCTACAATATTATTATTTATTTCAAATTATTTTTTAAAGATACAAGAAATTATGTTTCTGACCCTTTGTATTAAAAAAAAATATAGTGGTTTTAATTTGCAACCTTCTCGTTCATTAATTTTAAAAGACAAATATTTACAAACACTAAAATAATTAAAACAAATATAAATAATATAGAAAAAATCACTTTCAAATGTTTAAGTGTTTTTTTAGTTTTGTTTTATAAATTCATTATCTTTAGTGAAAAATGATATTACAAAATTATCATTTAGGTGGATTTTTAAAGAAAAATTAGTTTAAAGTTATTTTAAAATATAATTTAGTAGCAAAAAAGTAAATTAAATCATGTATCATAGAACATTCTTAATGAAACATATTTTAGCAAACATTATTTGTATACAAATTTGATGTAATGTATCAACAAAATAAATTCATGAATTTAAATTTGTTTACTATATTTAAATATTTTGATTATACACCTATGGTCTTTTCAATCTAAAGTAATGAGTTTTAATGCAACAATTTATTACTTTGAAAAAAAACTATTCCTTTCAAATATAAAAATGTTTAAATTGTTTTACAACAATATATGACTCTACATAATCAGAATTTTGTAGCTTTAAAAATGTAGTGGATTGTTTGATTGTCACAAGCTAATTCCATATAAATTGTTAAGCATGGAGACATGGATGGTGAGACCAAAAGTGCACCAAAGAAGAAGAGGGCATATGAGTCCATCCTCTATATATAGATTGGGGTGTACAACCAGCCGCTATGGGTGGACATCATCATAAAGACCACTAACTAATCCATTGCCTAAATAAGATAAGGTTGGTTAGTGGAGAATACATTTATAATTTTTTAAAAAATCTTGAAATTTGTAAAATTAAAAAAATATGGAAAAGTTTATGTATTTTAAAAAATTAAAATTTTAATTTGAAGCTAATATTCAATGCAAAAGTATTTTGGTACATCAAGGAAATTTTATTTATTTGTGACTATAATAGCTTTAAATCTGCATTTATATATGGATTTTTTTTCTTTTCTTGGAAATATATGTCTCTTTATATGAATTGAAACAAAATTTCAAAATTTAATATATTCATTAAAATGTTAATTATTCGGATTATATGATACTCTGACAATTAAAAATACCTTTATAGAATGGACATAATTTAATTTTTTTTTTGTAGATGTTTATAGGTTTTTAATGGTTTCTACAAATTAATTTGCATTGGAGCAGTATGTACCAATTATGTCAATGGCCAATAGATCAACGCATAATCTAGTACATCATAAAAAATATGGTAGATTGAAATTTTTGAGCTTTTAAAATAATCATATGACAAAATCTTGTGATTGTGATTTTCAACTTCAATAATATACAATTTAACATTTTATTAACTTGATTTATTTTATTTTTATATACAAGTATCATATCATGCATAGTTTATTTTAATATAGATAAAATTTAAGAAATTAATATGTTTCAATACATATTTAACCATGAACAATAAATTTGGCATTTGGAAACTGCTTTGATGTGTACTGGCTTTAAATTTATCAAGAAAATGGAATGGAGATGTGGAATTTATTGATAGAATAAAAGTTGGCTATAAAAGAGAATATTTAATAAATTAGAATGGAGAATATTCTCAACAATGAAGACATTCATTTACTATGTTAGTCAAATCTGAATAATTGCAAATTACTTGGCTTTAGGAAGTTAGGATGGGAAACACTACCCATTAAAAAAGTACCTTGTCCATGGATTGTAGATAATCTCTCCTTTTCTTGATTTTTATTAATTTTTTTTAAAATTATTAATTAATTTATTTTTTATTTTTAACTTTGTATTTTTTTTTTGTAAAATATATGTTTAAAATAATTTTCAAGGTTTGAAAAAAACTTGAAATTTATAAGTTTTTTGATAGCACAATGTAATGAAATTTTTATCAATTATATATGTTTTCAAATTGATTTTTTTAATAAGTAGAAGCCATAGTTTTTAAAGATTTTTTTTTTTCAAACCAAAGATTCTAAATTAATTTGTATTAAAGACCAATTTAAACTGATATGAGATGACCTAAATCTACATGATTAGATGAAATGTATCATTGGGCTGAACTTAATCACACACAATTCAAGGGCTGAACTTTTTTGAAGACCAAGCCGAATTTTTTTGAAGACCAAACTATATTGAAGGACCAAGTTTTAGAGTTGTAGAAAAATATCAAAATATTGAATTGGTGATTTCTCTACATATTTTAATGAAGAAGAATTTGACCCCTCAACAAGAGTTTGGAATGTTATCCTCGTTCGATCCAAATTTTCCTTGAGGGGCCAAACTCATGCCAAAACTCTTAAAAAGTGCTACCATATAGGCATTTTCAAGGCCTTTGGTCTTTAATATGAAGCCCCACTGACCAATTTTAAGCTCTAGACCAATGAAGTTACTGGAACTGCTTGGCCCTAGGGCCCTAAACTGATACAGCCCTTAAAACATCCAATGTAATAAAAAATTCTTCTTGGAGGGAATCTAAAAGGTCACATTCTAAGCATTGGTTGTACTTGATGAACAAAGCTCAGGCTTGAAAATAGAGTGATCCCTTTAGAAAGACACCGTACCATTTTGGAGAATGATGATACAGTATTCAAACGTCATGAATGTGGCAACTAAAATACATCAAAGAAACTCCCCAAAAACAGAGAATATCCATCGTCCCCAATGCAAAAATATCAACCCCTGGTCAAGCCGCTTCCACACATCATAATCAGCAAACATGCACAAACAATGACATGAACGATCACAACTCCTTTTTACACATGTCACAAGTCTCTGTCCCGCGCACATTTCCAAATCCTTTCCGCCACCAGCTGCCGTAAAGAAAACAAACCAGAGTGCAATTTCGCTGACCTTGACCAACAAATACACGACTCACTCGTACTCCCCTACCATGCCCCCAAGTTCCCCATCCCTGTTGATGAATAAACACATGCCAAGCACTCTAGCCTCTGCCCCAACATACATCATCTGGCATGTCAAAAGCTCAACTCCCCCCATGAGCCCCATCTTCAAATAACAAAGATATTGACACATAATCTAGTATAAATCCGTGATGCTATCTTCGAATTATGAAGATATTGACAGAGTATAATATGGTATAAACCAGGGAGCCGGGAGTCAGAGAAGGCTGGAAAGAAAGTAGCGGAAAGCGGGTCCAAAAGCACGCGGAATTGACGCCGAGTTTTGACAGATGTTGGGGGCATAAGCGATGGTATATAAGTTACTAAGTCAGAAGCGTGCTGTAGTGGGAGTTCAATTCTCGGATGCATTGTTGCTGTTGTGGCTGTTGTTGTGTCAATACGCAACAAGGCACGGGAGAGGAGCTCCTTCAGGTGGTCGCTTCAAGCAGTCAGATCGTTAGGTGTTGCTGGCGATCGACTTTGCTTTCCTTGTGATCTCTGTGTTAGTTCAGCGATCTTAGTGGTGGTTCAGTCTCCAGGTTTTCTGCGTTGGTTTCGATCGCTCTAGTTGCATTGCAGCAGCATTGGACTCTGGAGCAGGAGTGTTTCGGAGTTAAGAGGTTGAAGTGGCCGGGGGATTTCGATTTTGGATATGGCGAATTTGTGCAGTGGCTTTACGCACTGCCAGAGTCTTGGTCGTATTCAATCGACGAGTTCTAGAGCTGCGCCTGGGAGGCATGATTGTGTTGTGAGGGCTTCGGCTGGAACGTCTTGCAGAGAATCAGCTGTGTCTACAGCGGTGGACTGTAGGAGAGTTCTTGGAGTTGGCCCTAATGCGTCTAAACGTGAGGTGAAGGCGGCGTATCGCAAATTGGCTTTGCAGTTCCACCCTGATGTTTGCAGAGGGGAGGATCAGGTTGACTTCATGGAAGTGAACAGGGCGTACGAGTCTCTAATGGCGTTACCTTCGGTAGGTGACGAGAGCCGGACGAACAATGGTTACGATGCGGCTGATTATGCATCTCCTGTACAAGAAGACGATGATGATCCATGGGCGGATTTCTTGCAGAGTCTGGTCAATGGCTACCGCGAGGAGCCTCGGGAAGATTTTTCGAGTTATTACAGTAATTTGAAATACTACTCCAAAGCTGGTCGCAGCAAAAAGTATACAGGCTCATCATCTCAATATTATCAAGGAAACTGGTAGCTTAGTATTTGTGCTTTAGGAAAAGTTTTGTCTCTCAAGATATCTTGAGCATTTTTTAGGGAGGACTAGGCGGATTGATGACAATATCACAGATCCAGCCAAGAAGGTCCACTGTTAATATTCCCTACATACAAAATTTAGGAAGTTGAGCTATGGCGACTTGAAATTGCCCGACAGAAAACATGCCGGGAAGTACTTCAATGACAGTACTCAAGGCACGGTTGAGCAGTGAGCACCCAGACCTGATGTTAATTATGTAATTTAGTTTCTGATTCCAATCAATCGATAATACTCTTTGAAACGTTAATCGTATATTCTGCCGACAATTCGCACTCTGTCTTGCATCCAAAGCTTCTGTTCATTGTTGTCTGTATGCTTCAGACTTGTTGACTTAAACAACATCACAAATGGTCACAAAGCCCGGGCAGGGATGTTTCCGAGTGAAACTCACATTAAAATACTCTTCTCCACTGCTGGAATGACGTGCATCCCCATCGACTAGAGAGCGTGATTACAAGGTCCACTTTCCTCACGAACTGATTCGAAATGGTTGAGATCTTCCTTGCACTCGGCACATGGAAGTGGCATGTTAATTATGAAGCCGATTGTTCAGAAACGAGTTCCCATTCAACGCAGCGCATGCTTAAGGTGTGTCCATGATCATCCTTTCGAGTACTGCAATTGGGGAGCAACACCAGGAAACCCGACAGGCACATCATTGCAGCACATGCAGAGCAGTTAACTCTTGAACGAATTACCCATTCTCAAAACACAATGGCTATGTCTAAACTTACAAATGAAACTGCACCAAATCAGACACTCAATTCTTCTGCAACATAGCATAGTCTGAAATCAGAACACAGAGCTATCAACATGAACTCCAAACCCTTCCCCCAATTAGTCATAGAATTAGCTCATCATCTACTGCACTCTGTCTTCATTAAACCCTAATCAACATCCCTAATCAACATTAACAACATTGGCTTAAATCGTCTGAACTCAATTTCCATGAATTTCTGTGACGACAAGCGTCGGATCAAAAGCGTCAATGCTGGTGTCATGGGTCCGTGTTTCCTTTGACCTTTAGAAAGACTCAGTGTTAAAGTTTTTCTGAAGCTTGAATTCCGGAGAGAAAGGAAATTAAACAAATTCTTTTGAACACATCAACATACAATATGGAATTATGAATGACGTGTAAGCTAATAAGCTTACGGTTAAATTCAGGTCAAAATGTCTCTCCTGGTGACGTCATCCTGGGTCAAAATGTGTGTGCTCAAATACTGTAAACTACACTTTACATACAAAGGTTACGTATGGGGCCGGTAGGAATATTCTCAAGAGGATGGAGCATCAAAGGCCACCTGGTTTGTAACTTCGTTGGTTGACACAACACCATGACATGTGCTTTCACACTGGTTCTACCTACCGTTGAGTTTCAACACATCTACGTGTCTCAAACTTCAGAGAATTTGTGTTTTCCCGTTCTCTTTGAACACCGAATTACGAAGTTTATCTTGTGTCAAACGAAGATTTACACATCTAAGCACACTTAACAGACTGATCACTTCACCCTGCATTCAATATCTACATCCTTCGGACAGCAACCAAAAATCTATCGTTTTCCTACATCCTGAAAATTATGTGAAAAGCCACAGAATCTACCATATGAAAGGAAAGATATCGCCCTGTCATAGATCCGACTCCCACCAGAAGTTCCCGCCACGACTGAGTTCAAACTTCAAACCTGCCCCGCAAATCCCCCGCCAAATTGCCCCGTCCCGCCCGCCGGAAAACCGTCACTATCCCCTAAAATGAACTCTATCTACAGAAATCGTAGACTTGGAAGATGCAAATGTAATATTACGGTAGATATTTTGCTGGATTTAGGCACCGTGAGGGGTTTAGGCTGCCGTCTGCCCCTGTGCTTTGAACCTTCAAGTATGAAAGCTTAGGCGAACTCTTCATCAAACATTGCTCTCACTTGTGTACTTTGAGTTTTCGCATTCTCTTGCTCTCTTTGTTCTTCGTTTGGGGTTTGGTGAGCTGAAACCCTTGGGGTTCGTTGCTGTGGTGTGTGAGCTATGTCGGGACGCGGCAAGGGAGGCAAGGGGCTCGGCAAGGGCGGTGCCAAGCGGCACAGGAAGGTGTTGCGTGATAACATCCAGGGGATCACCAAGCCGGCGATTCGCCGTCTCGCTCGTCGTGGAGGTGTGAAGCGTATCAGTGGGTTGATTTATGAGGAGACTCGCGGTGTGTTGAAGATCTTTCTGGAGAATGTGATCCGGGATGCTGTGACTTACACTGAGCATGCTCGGCGGAAGACGGTTACTGCCATGGACGTTGTGTACGCGTTGAAGAGGCAGGGGAGGACCTTGTACGGGTTCGGAGGCTAGGTCTAGCGACTGGTTTCCTGGGTCTGTGACCTATAACAAACTGGTGTTATTTAACACCACCATTCTTGTGAGACCCTATCAAATCCGGTTGCCCTGTCGTGCTGGTTCTGGTGGTGTCCCCGTTTCTTTTAGTTCATGTAGAATGTCTTTTTCGGATTTGAGTTCTGTGATTTTGCGAGTCTCGGATGTCGCTGGTCTCTTGTTGTCGCCGACGCTTGCCCTGTTGTTAGTTAAAGTATCAGTTATGTAATTTTATTTCTGTGGTTCTTGTCGTTGGTAGAGAAGACAGTGAAGAGCTATCTGGGCCGGAAACCGAGAAGGATAAGTCCTGTTTAGACTGTTGTCCTTGCAGCAAGTATGTGTTTCCGCGTGCACCTTCCTGATTCCCTTCCAAGTTTGCAACTCTTTCATGGAGGTGGGCTACCTTCTCCAGGAGGACCTTCTCCTACTGGACTCTCGACGTGGCTCTTATTAAGGTCGGGATGTAACATCAGAACTGCCCTCTCTGGGCCGGCCTTGCACACAGGGGCCCGGAGCGTCCTTCGGTGGGCCTGAAAAATGATATGGCAATCTCCATCACCTGTCATTCGCGTTGAGAGAAAAGTGTATTCGTTCCTCTGTAGCTGCTTCGAGTGGTTCCGAGCTATCACTAGGTTCATCTCTCTTGATCATTAATGATTTGTGTTCGAGGACATTGATATCGTACCCATGTAAAAGTGGGTCAAATTTCTGAAGTTCTTCAAAACCGTTAATGTTCAACTTTTGCTCTGTATAGTCTCATTCGGCCATCTCGTTGATGAAGATGATGTTGATCCGAGGTTACCGCTTCAAAGTTACACTCGAGGTAATGCGATTACACGCTGGACACGTACATGTTGAAATGATGACGAAATCCTCCACAATGTTCCAATCTATTATATGATAGTATTTATCAAAAACATTCTTGTTTTGCATCACAGACATTCGAAGCTCGAGAAAGTGGCAAAAATAAGTCAATGGATCTGTACACCATTTTGTAACAAGTCTGCAACTCTGCTGTCGAACGTCCCGTTGCTCATTGAAAATCTGGCTCTCTTATGTGTTTGCTTTTCTAAATGTATGTGCGAACCTCCTTCGTTACCCGACATTTGTGACATTTACATCTACTATGAGCACGTAACCCACGGTTGCATGACGTGCCCCCTCCCCATTGGCCTAGAGGCAGTGGGTTACATCCCGTAACCTGCTAAAGTGCTCCGCAGAACCCGGAACTTAGTTCGTAACCTGTAAAGTGCTCCGCAAAGTGTGTCTGGACCAATCCCGTGAAGCGAATCAGTCTGCCAACCGTGGGTTACGAACGGTAACCTGGGGGAAGAGGATGGTTACGGGGATTTCGCCTCGTCCTCGCGGACTCGGCTACATCCCGTAACCATCCTCTTCCCCCAGGTTACCTAGTTCATACACAGCATAAAATGTTTGATAATGTGGACTGTTTCGCTCTGAATTACTTCATCTGAATACACATTATTTTCGACCTACATTAAACTAGTTCCATGTCAAACGTGTTTGTAGTCTCAATAATTGTGGGTTCCCTAATTGCCCAAGCAGGCCATTTTGGCCTGATGTACAGGTTCCATCCGCATTTTCTCATCCATCACACTTTATGTGGTGTGATTTTTTTATTGAATTTTCTATGGGAAGTTAGCTTCTCGTATGTGTCATCCGATCAAAAAGGAAACAATTTTTGAAGAAATTGTGTTTCATTTTGTGTTGCAATGTTTCATCCAAAATTTTGAAGATTTTAGTCTAAAAGTGTTCTTGAAAAAATAAACTCATAAAATCAAGCATCCAAAAAATCTCCAAAAATCACTACACCTAAAGTACTACTTTATAACCCATCACAACAAATTTCATCCACTTATTGTCAATATCTTATTCGTAATTGAATTACAAAATATTTTTTTATTTTATGTTTCAAAATTCATATAAAAAGATTAATAAAAGCAGTCATAGATCTAACCATATAGATAGAATCTAAAATTCAAGATGTATACCTTTTTATTTATACATCAAGTTCTAAATATTCATATTAATTGCATTTTAGAATGCATCTTTACTAAATTGCCTAAATTGGACATGGGTGAGGTCGTTTAGGGGTTAACTTGCAGTGATTCTAAACTTGTAAGAACACATTATAGCCCAAGTTGTCAAATAGTCCGTGTGTCATAACATAGCTCAAATTATGTGGGTTTTAAAAATAAAAGCCATCCACCACTTTGAAGGCAAGATGCCATTTGGTAATTCGCAAATCCTAGTACTAAAGATTGGTGGCAATTTTTAATTTTTAACTCTATGTGGTGTGGCAAAGGAAGAGATTGGGATCTCATAAAAATAACATAAGTTTTGAACAAGTAGCAAAAGTAGGTATGAAACTTCTTTTAGTGTGAACGTTCTTGATTCCCAAAGGACTTTATTCTTTTTTAGATTTGTAGAATGGCAAAATTCCTTATAATATACAAGTGGAATGAAAGATTGTAAGTTGATGTTTAAGGTAATGTCGTAGATGGTGAATTTTTACCTACATCTATGCGGCCTAAACTATGATTGTTATTACCATTATTTTGATAATTTCTATAAACATATATATATATATATATATATATATATATATATATATATATATATATATATATATATATATATATATATACACAAAAGAATATTGAAAATATATAGGTGAATTTGTTGTGATAAATTGAGATGTGACACTTTGGTAGTAGTATTTTTCCTACATTTTTTGATTGCTTAATGTTATGAGTACTTTAAAAGGACTTTTAAAGAACTCTATTTGAACAAAAAGTTAAGGACTTTTTGTGAATCATTTCAACATGAAGTGCAGCATAAAAAATTTGCTTATTATCTTCCATTTATAAATTTCACATGTGCGCAAAGCCATTTACCATAGAATTTATAATATTTTTTAGAGAATAGATGAATGCATGTATAATTTTTTCATGTCTAAATTATTCTTATATGTCTAAATTATTCATTCTTCCATGTTTGTCAACAATTTGGAGTAGAAAATAAAAGAATAAAACTTGTGCTATCAATTATAAACCCAATGTGATTTCTATGATAACTTGTAATTTAAATGCTCCAAACAATGCTAGATTCTATAAAACATGTTTTTGTAGAATTTGAAGATTGTGGTAATCTCTAATATAATGGTAAATCTCAAAATTGCAGCAGTGTCTAGAATTAATCACAATTTATTATACTTGACAACCATTGTTATAAACTTCTAAAAGACAATTGTCATAAAATGGATTTTTATAAGATCTTAAGCAAGTGTTTATAATGTCAATTTTGATTGTGATTTTTTTGAATTTTTTTTGGGATAGAAGAATTTGCAAGAGCTTTGCAAGAATATAATTATTTCTTATACTAAACATTGAAAATAATATTTATGATGCCTAAAGTGGTTTTTTTGGTTTTTTTTACTTCTGAGGTAGTTCCAAACTTTTGCTAAAACCTTCAACTATGTTGGAGATTTTTTATACAAGCACTAGTAGAAAGGGGCTACAACTATACTCAAGATGAACAGCGAAAATTGATAATGGTGTTGAACTATTTTGGGTTTTCAAAGGCCATTGGCAGATTGGGTGTTTTGGTGTAGTTATGCACAATTGCTGGTGATATCATAATAAATATAGAGATCATGACTTGCCAGTGTTTTAATTTATTCCACACGACCGCATATCAATCCACTGCCAATTAACTAGGAGGCTGAAAATAGTGAACAAGTTGCCGTCATGCGGAACGGAGGCTCACCATGTCAGACAAATAGTGAACATGGCAAATAGTGTACAAGGGCTCGCCATGTCAGGCAAATAGTGAACAGGGGCTCGCCATGTCAGACACATGATTGTCTTCGGAGCACCCGGCCCCTCAATACAAATGTCCCATACGCATTGTCTAATGCACATTAGTCCTTCGGTATAAAGCCTCCCACTTAGGGCCGGTTTACACTACGGTGGAGAAGTCCACCGGTCATGAAAAAAAGGGGAATTCTCAATTGTGATTGGTTGAAAGAGTGCTTCTTGACCGGTTGGTGTTTACACTAGGTGAAGAAAGCAATGGTGGTGAACAGTTTTCATGGATGATAAAATGACATGGGCGTCTACGTGGCGGCACTTTTTGAAGAAAGAGTTCTCCGGAGGTGGAGTTTCTTCTCCGGCCTCAAGAGGTCAGACAAGAAACCACTGTTCCGGAGAACTCCAATTGAAATTTAAAAATATGTATTCAAAGCACCACTGTTCCGGAGAACTCCAATTGAAATTTAAAAATATGTATTCAAAGCACATTCACTGTAGAAGGCAAAGTCATTATAAGAAAACCAACACTATAGAAAGAGAATAAAGTCGGATTTTAAGGACATCACCATTCTGAAGGTAAGCTTTTTGCCAGGTTTGAGCTGGGGATAAGCAGTATGTCTTTGGGAATGTAATTGAGATTAGAACCTGAGCTTTAACCCCTAAACGATGTTGCTGGCTCGAGACGTGGTGCTGAGAACAGGAGTATTCTGCGGCAATTTGTATACATTGACTGATTTCTTAGAGCTCAGTTGTGATTTCGAGGGCAGGAATTTTTCTAAGTATGCTCGGTGAGTGCTGTAACAGCTGTGCCAATTTGTGCAGCGACCCAACATGCGGAGTGATTCCACGAAATTGCCAAGTGCGAGGGGGTTCCGATGAGGGATACATTCATATTGTAGGTGAAAACAGGGCGGGTACGCGGGGCGGGACGGGTCGTCCCCGCGGAAGTCCAAGTCCGTGGAGGTTGGTTCTGACCTCCCGTGCCGGTTTCCGGGTCGCACTGCAACCGGCAAAGGCAGTTTGGAGCGCGGTGCTGAGGTCAGCGATTGTGACCGGTGCTGTCGTGGACAAATGGGAGGATTGTGCGTGCGTCAGCTGGCGTATTGGTACGTGCTCCTGAAGAGCCAACCGCTCTTGGGATTGTCACGGGACATTGAAGAAGTAACCGCTTCATGGGATCGCAGAAACTCCACACTAGTACAGGGGGACAACACCGACGGACTAAAACATGGACATTTACAATAAAAAATTTATGAAATTGCATTTGAAATGAAAAAGAAGTTTGTGGATGTCAGAATTTGTCCAGTCCCACACACAATATGGCAGTCTAGTAGCATTGTCGAAGTTCAGTATCCTTCGTGAACAAGGAGGTTCCAAGTGACAAGAGAATGTCTACGAGAAGGAATGCTACACGTACCACTACGAGGTTCTATGAAACGCAAAGGTATACCAAAATGAGGCCATTACAGTACTTTAGAACCCATAGCAGTGTACCTAACTGTCCGGCCAAGGAGAGGAAGCTCTCGAACTAGTTACAAGTAAATGGCCGCTACTATCTACAGAGCACCAGCGTGAACGACGTAGAGATCTGTACAGGAAAAAATTCCTCCAAGCTGTCCCCGCTGTGCTATTTCTTCGGACATCCCCTCCCACCCGTGACCCGTGACTATGTTGTCCCCATGTGCACTCCAAAGCCAAGTAGTGATGCTGTCCCCTGCATCGCTGAAACCGAATTTGCGCCCCACCCCCCTATCACCCAGCAAGGCCTGAGATCGCACAGCACTCCACGCACATCATACCTTCCTCACCTTGAACTCAGCGTCTCTCTTCTCCGCAAACAGAATGGTGTCGCCCAACTTCAAGTGATTCAGAGCCACAAAATCCACCCAGCCCTTTGTGAAGTAGCAAAACGTCTGCTTCTCCGAGTAGTAGCGGGCTGACTTCACCATCACCATCTCTTTGGGCCCCGACAGCTTGTACCACGGTCCGTCAAATTTTGAGTCGTCCACTGTGCGCCAGTAAGAGGTCGGGATGTCCTGCGACAAACACAGAGAACAAGGATCTCACATAACACCTCCCTCGCAAAAGGAAGCACGACATGGGGGGGAACGAGGCCGGGCTGGACGGCCATTGAATGAAGGACAAGATACAGAGAAGACGGGGAAATTCAGTGACGACTTACCAGCCTCGTGTTAGAAGCCGGCCTTGTGTGGCATGCACGTAGTGTTTTCTGAAAGTTCCACCACGGGTCTTCTTCGAACTTGATGGTGCTGGGCAGCTTCTTCGGTGGAGAAGTCTGGTTGCGGTGGATAGTCACTACCAGCGTCGTGGGGTCCAGACGCTCAAACACGAGCAACGTCGGAAGAGCCACGCTGTTGTCCGAGAGGAACTTGCCATAGCCGCCGCCATGAGAGCTCCACGCCGCACTGCCCGCGGAGGAGGAAGACTGCTGGAATGTCACAATCCAGGGCTCCGCCAGTGTCTTCATTGAAGTTACGAAGTTGCAAGTTGCATCGCCAGGGAAGCCGGTCCTCTTCGTAAAGGCCGGTGGAATGTCCTACGTCATCAAGCAGCTTCGAAGGTATGAGTGGTTTAGCGACTCGGAAGCACAGTCATCAGAAACATGTGCAAAGGGTTTGGCCTCCCATGCAACGAAACAGGACGTCAAGTGGAGGATTCTGGAGGGGGTGCATACCAGCTGGGAGCAGTGGTGCTTCGCTGAAAGCAGAGATGTGAAGTAAACCACCTTGCACTCCTCGAGTTCCGCCACAGTGTCCTGGACGATCTGCTCCATCACGTCTTCGGTTGATGTGGATCGCTGAGAGAGCCAAGTGCGGAGTCTGCGAGACAAGGTCAAAACGAGGAGAAAACACTCAGGGCGTCAGGACATCCGTAGCACGAGAACAGAAGACCAATCGCAAGTGAAGGGGAAAGATAAACCATTGAGTCCACACGTAGGGCAGGGGAGGAGTAAATGCGTACCTCCCTAGAGCCGGCTAGGTTTAGGGATCGGATCTCGCTCCATTACTCCCCAACCCTCAGCCCATCACTTCCACAATCAATCGGGAGTAATAACAGTGGCCGATGGTGCAAGCCATCACACCTAGATGATGGTCTCCACCGACAAGAGTCGGCGGATACTCATGACAAATATCGTCATGATTGTCGAGGAGAGTCAAAGATCCGCTCAGAACTCCACATAGTCACCATTGCCACGCATGTACATGCAAAGCCATTAACAGGGGATTAGAAAGAATCCATACTCGAGTTCTGATCGGACTCTCCATACTCGAGTTCTGATCGGACTCTCATCAGCAGACAGGGGATCAGCCCACACCCCCCCCCCCAACCCCCAATGTCACATCAGCCCTGCGAGAAACGGGAAATCTGCAAGAAACCCAGGACATGGCCGGCTAGATTAGGAATGGCCGGCGGAACATGGCCGATTACGGTGAAAATTTAGGATCCTAAACAACATTGATATAATTATACAGAGCTATGCAGAGCTGGGGTTCAGGGCACTTGTAAGGCCCTTCCATACCTGTAACTAAGATGCCAATCAGTACATGACCCGATGTAAATTGCAGCAAATTGATCAAGGTTAGCAAAATCTAATGACAAAGTATTCATGGGCAAGACAGGTAACGTTGACTGATGACTACCAAAGTGAACTCAGAATACAAAACAAGCAATTACAGAATCAACTAAGAAGGACTTGAAGACTGATTCGGATATACTGATCGGACCACTAATGTGCAACAACAAATATACCTTGTTTGCTGATTGTTCGAACTGTGTACAGCTATCAACATACACGGAAATGCCCCTTACGAGCTGGGTGCCAGTTTCGCGACATTTCCCTCAGCTTTCTGCAAACACCACACGTACACTTATCATGATCCATTTCTTGCCAGGTACCAAATTCGTTGGCAAGGCCTTCTTCCAATCACAAACTACTGAGCAATTAAAGATCTTCAAAATTGCAACCTCCATGGCATGAAGTAGTGCACCAAAATATTCACAAGGACAACATCAGTCTGATGCAAAAGAAATAACTTTACCTGTTCAACGTGAGGCAAGAACTTTCCGTTCATAATTATAACAACTCTGTCCTCGCCTTCCTGGCCCTTCACCTTCTCCACAGAGCAGTAGTAACCAAGAAACACAACTTTATAGCACATCACAACACTGTGCATAGAAGACTCAACCACTTTGTACTCAAAATAATTAGTGATATATTAATCCGGTGAAGTGGTATACAATGGTGACAGAGTTATACAACCTCTGCCGCGCACACCTGCTCTCGGCAGGGCCCTTACGCGGAGGATCCTGCCTACAACGATACTCACACCCCGCCAGACATTTCACAACACCCATCGCTGCAGTCAGAGTCGCAGACGTGGAGTGCGGAGTCTGACTCGTCATCGGTATCCGGGGAGGTGGGCAGCACCGGCGGAGGGCGGCCTACTGTCCCCGGAGAAAGTGGCTTTCCGTCAGAGTGAGGTGGGGGGTCAATTGGACGCGGCGCGCGACACACTCCTTCGACGTGCACAACCCCGGTCAGCTCGGCCACCGCATCATACTCTCTTGTGCAGGTGGGAGACCAGTCCCATACAAAGTCGTCATCAAGGAGATGCATTATAGCACCAACCGAAGGCAACTCCACGTCCCAGTTCACCTGTTGAAAGAGCTCTACCCTGCGAAGCCACTGGCGGACCTGCTCCACTGTTCCTGGATGATGCGAGGACATCTCTTCAAAACGACGCTTCATTGAACTTGTTGAAAAGAGGTGGACATCAGTAATATGGAAGAGTAATGGGGTTTAGGAGTCTATAAGTATAGGAAACTTGTAAGGCACAGAACTTAGAAGACATAGAGTGGGGCACTACGTTTTGAAAAGTCGACATACCTGCTTCAGATGTCGCCGTCACATGCCATGGAGTAAGGCGCCACTCTCATGCTGGAGTTGACCTTGTCGCGGTTGATCGTGGTACGCACGCCCGCCACTACAAGAGAAGGGTCCCTGAACAGAGACGCAGATGTGAAGGGTCATCCAGGTGCAGGTGAATGAACGGGCAACGTTTTCTCGAGCTGAACAGGGGACAGTTTCTGATGTGAAGAGGAGGAACCAGCAGATGTGCAGGAAAGTAACGTCGTAGCAGAACAGCACGGGACAACTCGGCCACAGTATCTCACGGTAGATACAGCTTTCATGATCATACAAGCGAAATATCGTACCTTCAGATATGCACTCATGGGAAAGAAGCGAGGTCAGATTCAGGCTGCAAACGTAGTCACGTACAATGTAGAAGCAATAATTCACAATTAGAGGGAACAGATGACTCTGTAATGAAATTCACGGTTTCATTTGTGATGCAAGCGAGGGGGGGGGGGGGGGGGGGAGGGAGGGGGATTGAAGTATGAAAGATTCAAAGAAACCAATATTCTCCCGGCCCACTCCCTTATGGGCCTCGGATCACCAATGGACGGTGATAAATTTCGCTGCGACTTCCCATGTCTGCACACGAGAACCAGAATGAATTTAACTCCCACATTTTAAATAAAGAGAGGAAACATATGCGAGTGCTGCAACAAATGAAAAAATGAAAAGACTTTGGGGATCAACAAGGGGGAATCCAGCAAAGTTCTAGTTGCAAAAAATTCACTGAGATTGGCTACCAGAAATTCACATGTCGCTGTGGCTACTCTTACCTTGAAATTAGCAGCAGCGACAAACAACTCGGAGCACCGAGATCCAACCAGTCCACAGTTCTTTAACAACGCTGTACCTGTAAAAGAAATGAACCCTCCTACAATTCTCCTACCTAAGCATACAAAGTCAGAATTTTGCCGAACTCTAAACAGACGTTACACAAACGGATTTAAACAAAAATGGCAGTACGCATGACTACACCGGCCATAGCGCTGGCAAACCAAAAACATTAAACCTACCACAAGTACTGTTAGAGGCACGGTGACTACGTCACGGAGAACATAAAAAGAGCCTATCAAAATTGCACATAGCCTATACGACGTCAGGGCCATAAAAAGAGCAGACGGACACGATGTAAGGCATTTACAAAGACAACAGGGGTCCTTTAGTCCATCGTTACCGTTGAAAAGTTTTTAGCATGTCCAAGAGCATCCATGGCTAAGTTGCATGACAATTTAGATGTGGCCTCAAGAGAGTCTTTGAAGTCCGGCCCTACAACGAGAACCTTGACACTGGTTCACAGGGACTGACGGCGCTTCCTTGATGGAGGCATCGGACCCCCTGTCTTCGTAGCCGCATTCCTTGCCGAGTTGAAGTCCAAATTCGAGACGGTCCAGCGGCTTATCGCGTTCCCAACCTGCGAGGAAAAGCCCAACTCCCAGGTTCAGATGGATTCAGAGGCATCTCTTCCTACTCGCGTGTAGTTCCTGGTAGCACTCTCCTTGGCAGACCCACTTGTTCCCACACTGTCGACAGAACCACCTTTGCACCCGTCTGCAAATTATGCACTTCCGTCTGAATTCTGAGCGGAAGAGGGTGTGCACTGCTACAGGCCGTCTTGGTGGACGCGTAGGGGGGTCATGGAGCCGACGTCGTGCCGCAATTGCTCCCTCAGCAAGGTACTTCCCCACCGTTATCTTGAAGGCAAGGTGGGTACTGCTCCGCAACCCCATGTCGTCTACGTCTTTCTTCCAGGTGACATACGCATTCACCATGGTCTGATCGACTATCAAATGGAAAATCTTGAGCCACCATTTGTGACACCTAAGCTGTGAAGAGTAACTCGCTCGCAACTGGTCCGCGACGTCGACGCCGCGCATGTATTCTATATACTGAGTGAGCATGGGTGAGGACGGAACTATGAGTTGGCCTGTCATTCCCGGGATCCGACGTAGAACCTTCGTATTGGGTGCCCACGGTGGGGCCGCGGTACTAAGCAAAGTCACAAGTTGCTTATCCTGCCAGGACACCACGCCCATCTGCCTGTGGACGTGGGTCTTGAAGAGCATTGAACCGCGCACATCAGGGTCTTCTTTTCGCCACAGGCCTCTCGGAAGGTTCTTGCTATTCTTGCGCACTGTCCCCGTCGCCCAAATCCCTTGGCACATGAGTTCGTGGAACAGGTTAACACTCGCGAAGAAGTTGTCAATCACCAAGACGTGTCCCCTGTTCTCTAAGCCCTTCACCAGCCTCTCAACGACATGGTATCCAAGACCATGAGGCCCTAACCCGGTCCCCTCCCCGAAGAAAACCTCCATCTGCCACACAAACCTGGTCTTCGAACTTGCCAACAACCAGCATTTTATACCAAACCTGACTGGCTTGTCAGGCATGAACTGCCTAATAAAGCAGCATCTCCCTTTGTAGGGAATCACGCACTCATCTACTATAATCTCCCTGTCCAAGTTGTAGATCTCCTTGGAAACCGTATTGAACATCTCCACCAGCCATCTAGTCTTCGCAATTCGGTCAAACTTAGGATTTTTCACATCCCTCACCACAGTATCATTATCAACCAAGTGAAGGCACCTCAAAATATCCTCCCACCTCCCTAAGCTCATAATAGAAGAGATTAGCTCACAGTAGAGGAAGGGTTGACTTCGCATCCAATATTGCCTCACACTGGGAAGGCGCTTGCATCCCATAAGGATGCAAATTACTGACCAGCCCCAAATATCCGCCCTATCTACATCCCTCCAACGTCGACCTCCTTTTGTCTGGGGCACCTCATTCTCCTGACATGGCACCAACGATGCTGCATAGCGATTTGTTTCTTCCACAATCCTGTCAATGACTGCATCACTCCAGTAGAGTTCAAAGACTGTATGCGGCAGGGGAACACCAAGGGGTCGGGGGTACTTCAATCCTGGTCGGGGTCCCGTGAAAGTCTCTCTGCTCCTCACAAAATCCACACTGTCTGAGTTCCATGACTCCCTCCTATAATAATGCGCCAATTGGTGTGGCTCGAGATGTTCTGGACTGAAGCTCTCTGGCCGCATGCACCATGTCTCTAGCCCTGGTGCAGGATCCACATCTGGCTCTTCTTCGTGGCAGTCGAAGTCAGAGTGTTCACTCTCAATGGTATCCAAAAACTCTGGAAGCCACTCGTCCTCGCTGGAGTCTGGATCGGGCTCAGGCATGCTCGATTTCTTCCTCTTCTTCTTTTTGCCTTCTGCAACCGGGGAACCTGGACACAGGATATACTCTGGAAGGACAACGCTTACCTTTGGAAAAGTCATTCGTGCGGTGGAGTCTTGGGTGCTGTCGATTCCTTCCGTATCCGAGGGAGCATCATAGTCCGCAATGAAACTCCCTAGAACCTGCGCGGCCTGTCTTCCTTCGTCCTCATTTTCAGCGACGTGCTCTGTTCGGCCTGGCTGCTCTTGACTCCTCGCCCCGCTGACACTCCCTCCCGCTGTTCCTCCACCAACCCCTCCCCCCGCTTCTCCCCCTGAACCCCAGGGTAGGAGTCCATATTCTCTGGGAATACCACGGGCTGCAGTGGAGAGAAGCAATGCTGCCTCTTCCACCAGCCATAGCCGTGGCCCTCTTCGCTCCCACGCGCCCGGATGTCTGGACCAAGAGCAAGTCGAACCTGCTCTTCCTTGAAATGCCGCTCCTGGTCATGTCCCCCGAGGTCGCAAACCACCATCTTCTCCCCGGTCAGCGCGTGCACACCCTCTCCGATCACGTCCCCCTGTGTCCAGGAAGGAGTGTCCCCGGTGTGGAACGATCCCTCCGCGAGGAATCGGTTCGGGACCAGGACTGCCCAACCTGACTTCTCCGAACTCCATTCTTGGTAAACCCCGTGGAAGCGCTCCGGCGTGGCCTCCACAGGCACGAGAACCGGCTTCTCATACGCGCCTCCAGGGTGTGTGGCTCCAAACCCGAAGTGCTTCCGGATGGGAGCCGCCGTCCTCCATGTGTTGTCCCGGAATACCGACTCCCAAAGATTTAGATTGCAGGTCTCGAAACTGTAGAGGCTGTGCTGCAATTCTGGTGCCACTTGATTCTCCAGATCTTCTTCGCGTCCAAAATCAGCTAGGACTTCGCAGATGACATCGTCGTTCTCCCGTTGCCTATCGTACTCCTCGATCTGTGCTGCTACTGACCTCGTACGCACACCGTCGGTGACGTTCGGTACTATGGTTGGGGGTAGCCACGCATGTGGTTTCCGGATCTTCTCGCGGTCAACCTTCCCTTTCTCCTCCTTGGTCAACTTAGTCTTCTTTGTCCCGCGACCACCTGCACACACTGACATATTAGAACCATGTCCAAAACAAGGCAAGCCATCAATTGAAGAAGCCAGGAAGCCACATTGTTTTCATACTGGACTAGAACTTTCATGTCTGTTATGTCAATAATGCATGCTACAATCACAATCATTAATTTTTTTAGCTTCACATGTTACACACCCAACGTATCTAAAATGCATGGACCAATATTCAGACACGCAAGAGCAATGTCACGAATACAATGTATGGGGTGCTTACGTGTTGATGCCGGTGTCCACTGTGGTGGAGGCGGCCCGAATGCGTTTGGCGTCTCGCTCTCGGGCATCGGAGTCTGTTCCGACAGGTCGGTCACGAAATACTGCTCGAGCGTTGCCTTCGTTGCTCTGGGCGTCCGCGGCTTCTTCGGAGTACATTCCCCTCCCACCGTAGCGGTCTTCACCACCCGCGGCTTCCGTGGTCGCTTCTCCCCCCTCCCCACTCCCGTACTCACCACCTGAGTAAGGGCAGCAAGATCCACCTCTTGTGTTTCGTCTTGGTTGGTGGTTGTCGACGGTAGGAGAGCCTGCGAAGACCCTATCATGTCTCAGCCATACCCAAACCCGTCTAGAAAAACATGAACGATATCCCCTTCAGAAGAAATGATCTTATGTCCTAATGTCTTCTACTACCATGCATAGCAAAAAAAACACCGTGATCGGCTTCTAAATGTCACCTTTGTTGCTCGTGGTTTCCTCGGTGCTCTGGGTTTTGGAGCAGGCTTGTCGTTTTCCTTCCCTGCCTGCCCTTGTGAAGCCGACGCATCCGGTTGCACCTGCATTTTATCAGCCAGTGTCAATTCAAACCCTCTACCTACGTCCCTTAGTGCCCCCCTCCCATTCAAAACACATTTAGAAGAGAGTGCTGAACCTCACCTTCTTTGCTCGTGGTTTCCTTGGTGCGCGTGGTTTCGGACCAGGCTCCAAGTTTTCCTTCCCAACCTCGCCCTCGGCAGCCGGCGCATCCACTTCCACCTGCGTTATATTACAACAACCACATCTTAATCCGACCTATTACATATTCAAACGATCCCTATGTTCAATTGTTATTTGAAGTAAACACAGAGGTGAAATCAGGGCTACTAAGTTTCGGAACTCACCACTTTCTTCGCTCTGCTCTTCCTTGGTTTTCGCTCCTTCGGGGCCGGACCCCTGCTCTCCGGCGCTGTCAGGACGAGTCGCTGTGTGAGCTCCAATGAGTCCTGCAAACATATGCCCACACGTGTAGTTAGGAAATCCGACTTGCCATTACATGTTGAACAGACAATGTTGGAACCCTAAACCTCCGAGACCTTAGTTCTATAGTTCGTTCGCTGCGACTTCTTTAATTCACACTTATCCGACACTGTGGCGAACATAACAACTATCCAATCACAGTACACCTTGAAGCCTGAGAACTCCACACTCTAGCTCCGACGCAATTGAGGTGATCACAGTAACTTATCCCCAAAGAATCGACAGGAACAGGTTGTACTCTCGGGGCTCAATCCGAATTGTGCTTCACATACATCGAATGCTTGAATCATAACTTGAAATTGTGAATTCCTCCCTGAACCCTAAACCCTCTCCCACATGAGCTTTCACATACGCATTGCTAAACGGTTCAGTTACTCACCTCTGGATTGGGTGTCGCGGGCAACATAGGTCTCTCCTTGGGAAGCTGCGTTGGCTGCGACTCTCCCTTCTTCATTCTCGCCAGACGCTTCATTTCTCCCACCCGCAGTTGGGAAGATGTGAGTTCGCAGAATGTGTGTCACAAGCTGTGGAAATGGCTTTCGCTCTCCCCACCCTAGAATCCTTGCTGCGTGCCTGTACCACAGGTATCTGCACCGTTCCTGGACACCAAAGTCACCTTTCCGGTTCCACCTGCTCGGACGGGGCTTGCCGAGAAGTGTATCTGCGTCCAGCAGCTGTAGCGCCCGAGATGCTCTACCCTCCAAGATGCCCTGCTCCAAGAACCAGGTGAACAATTCGCCCTCCACCGATACGCGTTCTGCACTCTTCCCTGCGCCGCTCCCTCCCATCCACATTCGTCACTCTTCACGAGAAGGTTCTGTAATCGAAAGCACCAAATCACAACATACCTCTCAGTGCATTGCAGAAGTATCGCCCGCCTCCAGAGCCTTTTGTATTCAAACCCCAGCTCCATTTCCCCCCCCCATTTGCAAATTCAGTACGAGAAGTTCATGCTTGTCGCAATCGCCCCGCCGTCTCTGCACGCCATCCCGCCGTCTCCGCAAGCCATCTCTCCAATTCATGATGGAACGGACGCGCTCTCAGAAACCATATAAAAATTAGAGGTGCCGCGAAACCGGAGTGGTGAGAGTGGAGGCTGAGATATGAGGGACAAGAATCCTAGAGAGTTTCGGCTGCCACACAAGTGCGTACCTGCAACGACCTTGACCTGCTCTCCAGGTAACCCAGCTGCCACCCTAAATTTTCGCACCCGTTACGTACTGCCGACCCCGTCCACCGTCCTTGAATACAAAACATCTCCTAAATACACGGATTCGGGGATACAATCCGTCGCAGATTACTCGGATTTGATCGCAAAATTATAATTTAAATTTGACAATGTCAACAGCTCAGGTGCCCACATTTCACTAGTTCGGAACACATGCCAATATTTAGTTCTCCCTACCCTAATCCTCACATTTCCCTGCACCGCAGGCCAAAAACGGTTGCTGCCTCGTTAAGGGGTTAATCAATGTGCTCAGTTTCTGTGATGTTGTCTTCTCTGAAGTGCTCCCAAAATGCAAAATTCCTCTCTTGGTGAGATACTGTAGAAATTAATACTTGGGTAGCATGGTTTTTGGTTGATTATTGCTTAGTGGTGCCCTTATAAGCGAACAAGATATCCCAATTCTGCATGACTGTTTGCATTTTTTTTTACTTATATCATCGTGATGTCCCCATGTGGTTGCACTTCATGACCATACACATATCATCTGTGTTGAACCATATCAGATCCTTATATGATCATTCTATTTCTACTTAGTGAATTTTAATCTTATTAAAAATAGCTAAAATAAGAAAATTATTATGTTTTTATATTCTTAATACATTTCTAATTCAATGTGTGCTCCTTTCAATAGAAATGGTGGGTTTTTTTAAAAAACTGTAAATTTTACTTCACCTCATGGTTTAGAAATGGAAATTTGAAGTTTTCTGGTAAGTTACCAATATACATTCAAATTTATAATTAAAACGATTTTTGTTTCATCCTTAAATATTTTATGATTTTGAGGAGAAGTTTTAATTTAATCCACCATTGGATTTTTATTTTGTTTGTTGGGTTGGATTCCAATTCTCTTCGCCGGTGAATTTCTCCAGTGGATTTCTCCAAAAAAACTTCTCCTTTATGTGTTTAGACTACAACCGGTCAAGACTCCGAGCAAGAAATATTTTATTGCCTTTAATTCTTCTCCGGCACATTCACCATTTGCCTTATATAACCATGTCTTAGCCAAGCATTCTTGACCGACCGGAGGCCTTCTCTACCGTAAACCGGCCCTTATTCCAACTCTCTTACCCACATGGATGCTCAGCTGAGAGCTAACTTGAAATGTAGAAGACACTCAAATTCAGCTGATCAATTTCACCCATTTAACTCTCACCCGTTTAACTCGCAACGAACAGAATCATCCTCCATCGACAGCTTCATCCCCTCCCGGAAATTACCAATCTGGAATGTAGATTCTTTCACCCAGCGCATATCAAACGTGGACCATGTGAGTCACTCCGCTTTTTCGCAATTACGTGGGGACCTATGCGGGTTTGAGCCCAGCCAACAATACACATCGCAAATAGGTGTGTTAGGTGCTGAATTACACCAAAATGAAAATTATGAACACCATTTCCAACAGCCCAGCTTCGGGCCTTTTTGGGTGTAAATTTCGGTGTTTCCGAGGCTCTTTTCCATTAGTGAAGTAACTAACATGATTGCCTTTGAGATTATAAAAAAATATCTTTAATAGTAGAAATATTTCATTTTGTGAAGACTCAAAGTTTTCTCACCCTTTTTGGTAAGAATTTAAAAAAACATTTTCCCTATCATATAAAACATAGAGAATATTTTTTAAACCTTTTTTCTCACTCCAAGAATACACAAAAGCCTTATTTTTGAACATATGGATTCACATTTTAGAACAATCTAGGTTAACAAAAATAAAATAAAATGAGCATTAGCAATAACATGAACCTAGATTTTTTTTATAATTTTATATATATATATTTTTTCCACAATACTCCACTCCTTTGCAACCTTTAAATTTTGGTGTACGAGTAACTAATATCATGCACACCATATGGTAACTAACCACCAACTTCTGGAGTACAAAGGAGTAACTAATATCATGCACACAATCTCGAAGGGAAAAATTCAAGCATGCGTTGTAATTTTCTGGAGAACTGAACTGGCAACCTAATTTCAAAATACATCATTCAGGAACTTGGAAGTAATCGAGTCTCCTAATATCGACTTACAAATTCTAAGTTTCACAATCTCTGGAGTATTCACCGAAGTGCACAAGGTGTTGTGAAACTTGGATTAGTACCTTGTACATGCAGGGATTGAAGAACTTGATAAAAAACCACGAAGAGTTTAACAGAATTGTCATGAAGATCGGATGAAGCCCTGAAGGTGAGATTTTCCAACCTCATAATGACCAGGAAGAACTACGGCATCATCAGATCAATCGGTTGTCTGTAACTGATGCCTCTAATTGCCTCTGATTGCAGCCTCCCAATTCAACAAATTTTTTTCCACTTTCATATACTTCGGATTGAAGAGAGCAAGTTGTAAGCTGAGTGCATTGATGTGTGTTTCCAACCTCATTCAGCATACGTTTCTAGGCTCTAACCCAACTACAGATCTTTCTGAGTCCAGGACCAAAAACCGGATAATTGACAGACTCTCGAGATGCTTGTATGGAAGATAATATATTAACAAACGACAGGTGAAAATAACACATGAAAATATTTTAAGCTCCAAGTTGCGAGGTACCGGTACTCATGGGCACATTGTCATCTAAACTATCTGACATAATTACATAGAGTTGGATGGCAAAGAGGATGTGGATATCTATTCAACTGCGCCTCATACTCTAGATTCTCAACCTTCCAGATTAAATGCCACTCACACTGACCTTACCGAGGTATACCCTGGAGTAGATACCGGTGGTTTCAAAGATTCAGTGAGAAATTTCAGCCAGTCATCATGCCTGTAAACATCCACACGCAAGACTTGATAAGAACTGAAGTTTGTGCAATTTCTGCGGATATGATTGTCACATCAGTGTCTACGCTTGCTTCAAGTTTCACGATATCCCTTCTGTTTTCAAGAAGCTATTGAGAAATATCAGATATTATGTCATGTGAGCGGAAGACACGCCTATTTTAAGAAACAGACAAGGAAATTGGGAGAATGCCTGATATGTACCTTTGAACTCCTGATCGGAGACTGAAGTTCACGACATATTTCCGTGAAGGTTGGCCTAGATTCAGGTGACGACGCCCAACACCTCTTAACGAGGTTTAGCAATGACAAGCGATCAGGTTCCAGGGTTCCTAAGTCGAAGTGACAATCTGGTCTCCACTGAAGTTTATCTCCATCTGGTCTCATAACATTATCTTTACGAAAATCTTTAAAAATGTTATCAGTGGTGGCTCCTGTGAGCACCTGAAAGGCTACAACTCCGAAGCTGTAGACATCCACTTTCTGCGGATATTTGGGTGGTGCTTCTTTACTAGAATTTCGGCACCTCAAAACCTCGGGTGCACTGTACCTAGTAGTACCAGCTTTCGAGTTGAAGGGCTGCACTGTTGCACCCGAAACTGAATCAACTTGCTGGGCGCAACCAAAGTCCGCAACCTTCACAAGGTAAAATATGGCATCTGAATGTGGCATCGGCAATTGACTCATAAGAATATTTCCAGGTTTCAGATCTCCATGGACAAAATTCTTCTCATGAAGATGCTCCATTGCTTCCGCAATTTGCAGCAGAATATGAAGGGTGTCTCGAAATGAAAAACCAGAGTTCTTTCGATCACTTTCTACTAAATGGCTATGCAGATCCTCGTCAAGCAATTCCATGAACACGCTGAACCCATAGTAATGCTCGCCATCTTCATCCCAAATGGCATAGCCATAACCAAAAGAATGCACAATGTTTGGATGCGAAATCTCCTTAGCTACGTCGATTTCGTTAATGAAACTGACGCACTGACGAGGAGTTTCAGAACCATCAAAGTCACACTTGAATACCTTCTGGGCAAAAATGCCTTCGCGCCATAATATCTTGTACACCGCTCCTTCGCTTCCCTTCCCCACGCAATGATGATTATCCACCAAACTCACATCTTTCTCCTCCATTAAGTACCAGGATCGTGCAACTGCACCACTCGTTTGAGCTAGACTTCGGACTCTCAGCTGCTCTGCAAGGGCGCAATTCGTACAGGACTGAGATGGGCGTTCCCCAAGTTCACAGTAGAGACTAGTCGGGAAGAATCCTCCATTGCATTCGTTCCCAGTGCAGGTGGCCATCACGTCTTCAACTCTCCTCAAGTACGCTTGTTGCGGCACGACATTACTGTGGATTACTGTGGATTCTGCCTCAATGACTGTGGATTCTGCCTCAATGACTGTGGATTCTGCCTCAATGACTGTGGATTCTGCCTCAATGACTGTGGATTCTGCCTCAATGACTGTGGATTCTGCCTCAATGACTGTGGATTCTGCCTCAATGACTGTGGATTCTGCCTCAATGACTGTGGATTCTGCCTCAATGACTGTGGATTCTGCCTCAATGACTGTGGATTCTGCCTCAATGACTGTGGATTCTGCCTCAATGACTGTGGATTCTGCCTCAACGACTGTGGATTCTGCCTCAATGACTGTGGATTTTGCCTCAATGACTGTTCGAAGCCATTGATCGTCAGAGATACATCTGTAAAAACTTTGCGAAAGGTAGGCCAATTTGCATTGGTCCTGTACGATCCTCCAAGATGGTCCTCTTCCACGCTGATCTGCCAATAACCTAAGGAACTGCTCATCAAGCTCGATGGAATCAAGGTAGGAGCAGAGCTGACTGCCAGTGTCCTTTTCAGAACTGTCAAGCTCCATTGTGTCAACAAGCTGCGAACACAATTGATTGATAGCATCCTCAGAAACTAATTCGTTCAGCCGACCAGATGGCCACCTCTCCGAAGTACCTGTCAACCGCGCCAGCTCCAGACTAAACCCTGCCATCTCCTCCACTATGTACCATGCACACCTCCAGACATTCGTAAGGGCAGTCCCTAAAAATCTCTAAACGAGGAAACAGTCAAGACGGCCTTCCCAACATCAGAGTTGCAGGGTTGCAATAAACGTAAACCACATCTTAGGCAGACTATCTAGATAAGTAGTGGTATCTTATTAACCCCGGTTTGCATCGCCCTCTGGTGTATGTCAAAGTACTTCCTGAATACAATATACAACGTTACCCTAATCACTAGAGACTCTCCAAAACTTCTGGCAAAGTTATATTCAACAGCCTCGATCTCACTGTAAACGCGGCAGACCAACCAAGGCCATGGATAACAGTATACTAGCAGTTCGGTTCATGAACTTCAAGCAAAAAGCAACTGAGTGAATCTGTGCATTTGAAAGTGATGGGTTGTAACTTGTGGTCACCCAGCAAGAGGCGCCTCCTAGACCCAGGGAAGGGTAAACAAAGAACCCGAAGAGAAGCGCTGTTCATCGAAGTGACAGAACCAACCTCCTTCAAAGTGGAGCATTGGACCAAATCCCAGGGGTGCCGCAGTGCCTCTGGGCTAAGGGCATCCCCACTAGTTACACGTCAAGTAGAACCTCCAACGGCGCTTGGCGTGACCACTTGGTGTGGCAAGTCAATTGAACGTGCAGACCGCCCCCATGGTTTAGCATGGAGGGAGGTCCTGGGAACAAATCCCGGTGCCGACGTGTCAGTTGTGCGTCGGCTGTGCTTCGCCACGTGCGTGGGGGTCCGGTGGTGAATCATTGATGCCAGGGAGCCCCGGCCAATGCGCGGGTTGAAGCAAGCATTTATTAGTTTGCTATTTGCTTGTGTTGAAATTATCTCCTGGCATACGGAGAAAATTTGACGTGACCGGGGCTGTATGGCGGGGTCGCGCTAGGCTAGCGTGGACAATGGAGAGACTATTGGGGTCCTTTTTTTTTTAGCGGCTCGGCATATTGCGATAGCGTGGCTGTATGGCGCCCGATTGGGGATGCTCTAAGTTAGTGGAAGCTTGCTTAGAGAACTGTATACCGACTACAACGTTCCTTTATTAATAGATCTATTGAAAAGTATCTAGAAATATGTTATCCTACTTTATTTCTCTTTCCCTCAATTCTTTCAAATGTATTATTTATGAAAGTGGCGGTTTCTGTTGGTGCGACCGAAGAAGAGATCCAGCCCTATTCTTTGCAATGAAATCTGTTCATTTGCGCCAAAAAAAAAAAAAAAAAAAAAAACAGATCCAGCAGGCCATCAAATCTCATGCAAAATACTTTATTCACTGGAATTTCCTGAATTCCAGCAAATGGCGCCATGGCCTTGCTGACTGCCAAATTATTCTGGTGCGTCCTTTGGCTGTGGAATAAAGTCACCGTTTGCTTCAAAAAATAAAAAAATAAAAAATTTTATTCTGGTGCTCGTGTTGCTGGCAGCCGACTTTTTTTTGATGCTGCCAGCCCAGCGTTTTTTCTGGCTCACAGAGGACGTTGAGGCAAAGGCGCTTCCGATTTCTTTTAGCCAGGCTGCCAGAGGGGCGAGTTTTATTTTAGTATAAGGAGTGAAATTGGCTCAGTCAGAAAAACGACAGCAGCGGGTTGTCTACAGTAAAACTTTGGGGACGGTTTAGGGGGCGATTTCTTCACTCGTAGGATGAAAGTAACATGAGCAGAAGAAGAACTCTAGCCCCGTAGAGGCCGACGTGAATATAGTGTTTGTTCGCTCTATTCACTAATCCGATGCCCTCTGGACAAAGGATAATGAATCTAGAGCTACTCCCCCCTTTCGAAGGTAAATACTTTTCTACACTAAGTGCCTCTAAACTAAGAGCCTTGAAGACAACCGACATGTCATCCCCCCTAAGGTCTCTTTGGATACCCATACAACGAGGTCTCAAGACCCCCCACCATAATTGGGTGGACTATGGAAGTAAGCACCACGTTGGCACAGGGATTCGAACTCACGACCACCTCGATGGTGTGCCATGACTCAAACCGCTATACTGAAAAAGGCCTTTTCGACTTAATTGAAAGAAAAGAGAACACACAAACGGGCAAGTAGCCCGGGAAGGCCCAGAGGGCAGCCACGCCCCCCACAGACGGGGAGCCCATGGCCGAAGCCGGAAAGATAGAAGGGAGCCAACTACCATAAAACTAATTTGAAAACTATCAATGCAGACAGAGATCAAAAGCTGTCAATGCACCGCTATACTACGGGCGTGGTGCCTTGGCGCCATGATCATTTCAAACTGTTTGATTTTGGCTAAATCCAAACTAATTTTGTGGCAAACATATCATATGGAAAATAACACTGTGACAACATAATAGAGAACAATAAGAAAGAACACGACACAAAAATCAAGTAATCAGACATAGGAGTTGGACCCTGATCCAAAGGAGCCTGCCCATTGCAATGTTTAATCCTACCTACCCCACCAAGTAAGTAAATATCATGACAAATTTCTACAAAAATTCAGCACAAAAAACTTGCAAAAATTATGGAGACAGAAGAGCTCAATAAGCTCATAAAGCCGTCTTGTGCCTCTCCCTTGCTTCTCTCCAATTGTTGAAAGCAACATCGTAGGGAAATGTGTCATATCAAGTTTGAGAAAACAACAAGATTGAGGTGTCAAGGTTCCCCCCCAAACAATTCCGCACCTTGCTTTTCACAAAGCTTAGAATAGAGAAGGTCCGGTCATCTTTACAAGAGTCCAACACTGCAGTGAGAACAATATTGGCCAGTTTCATGAATTTAGAAAGCTTATTCATGAGCAGAACATTACAACCGAGACGTTGCCAAAGCCTTGTCACAAGGTTGACATCGTTGCAGGTCAACAAGTTTCTTGGCCTTTCCTTTCATGGTCAGCTTGAACAACCATTGTTGCATCGATAAGAGATGCCAATCCATAGGAGGAATGATCTGCCTCAAATTCCCATTGGCAATGGACCCCATCAACCTCATGGTACATAACCACTATTTAATCATCTCTAAATGCCTCACAAAAAGCATTACGAAATAATTCCAAGTGCGTCCATTACCTCCGAATCAAGGAACTGCATGTCGAACTGTTGGATTAACATCTCAGCAAGGACGGTGCACTACCTCTTTACGATAGTAAGTATGGTACTCAAGTCTCTGCAGGAAACAGACTGTTGGCGCCCTGAAGGAAGATCCACAAAATGGGTAGCATATATATGGTCATTGAATCGAAATCCTCAGGTCTCGGCTCCATCATTCGGATCGGTCACCCATTCTTACAGAATGATGTAATTGTGGTCTAAAACCACGTTGTGGAAAAGCTCAAAATTAACAACGCCAAAGGTAGTCTGATCATCAACGTACATCTCTTACATCTGATGCTGGCACAAATTCACAATGACAATGAAATCGGTACAAAGTTGTAATGGGACTTAGCAAACTTAATCAACAATTGTATGGACTTTAGCAAGGGGAGGATACATGGCAAAGCAAAGATTGTCGTGAATATCTCCACTACAACTGCCTTGGAATACAACGGCACCAATTGCTCCAAAACATATAAATTTTTGAAGAAGATCAATCTTGGTTATCTACTTATGCCAACCGAGCTGATCAACGATCATCTCGCACAAATTGGCAGCATTCGCATCGCAATCAACTCTCCGAATGCAAATCAGATGAGACTCCCTTGCGTAATTAATGTTTTAGTATGAGTGGACGGACAACCATCCCTGGTTGTCAACACTGGTGTCTTCATTTGCCGAAGCAAAGATGAACAAAGCCTTTCTCACTCCTTGTTTGAGTCTGTCATCACAGATTGCGGCTATGGCACAAGCAAAATCCTACCCTATCCCCTAATTCCAGACTCGAGTGTTTCTTAGGTATCACGGGTACGTTAACAGAAGTGAGGAACTTCTCCATGGCAGAATATTCCGCCATTGGTCTACCATGCATGAGCACATGCGGGCAACACTTCCTCTGCACCATCTTACGACGCCTCTGCTTAGTCACTCCGACCAGGACCTTCGTGATTGCTATTTACTCTCCCCTTGCAAACCAAACCCGCTCATTCTTTATATGTTGATTCTGACCTAGATAGTAATAGTCACCTCGCTTCACCTTTCCTATGTCCATCATCGCCCTCTTTTTACCAACGTGCTTGAAAAGCCCGTCGATTTTGGGAACTAGTAACTTCTCTCGATCCTCAACTTTGGTGCAAATTTTGCACCGAACTAAAATTGTACGTCGTAGTTCTTCCGCTATTTTTGAAGGGCCTCTGCTTCAGCGACAATTACCGCACCTATTATGATGCAGTCGAGAGCCACAAGTGTAGACCTCTCCTCATCAACAACATAATCCGAATCACGTACACGGGAGATCCTTGCCAAGCAACTCTTACTTCACCTACGAGAAGTTAAACGAGCCATGAGAATGGCGGTATGAGGGGGAGCACGATTACTATAAAGAAAATTAAGGAGAGGATCGTGGATCTTGCACACAGGGGGCGTCATGATGGAACGATGCAAGCAGACCAAAACCCAAAATCAAAACACCCCACCCCTTCGCAAAATGAACAAAGCTAAAACCAAATAGAGCTTTATCCATATGCAAAACTGTAGGGCAAATTACAAAAAACTCAAAACCCCAAGTGTGGTAAGGAACTCCCTCGTCGAATTGATCATATACTCCATCGTCCACGCTTCTTGAGACTCTCCACCCTCACACAATCGACACTTGCGCTGCCCAAAACATACACAAAGGTCCCAAAAGCCTTCAACACAACTAAATTGGAACATGAGAAAACTTCACGGTGCTCCATTTTGGAAGTGGCGCCAACAATGTAAAAACACTACTAGACATGACGATTCTAATCGGAGCGGGAGGAGCAACATGCTAGCTCAGATCCGCAGAATGAGGAGAGAAAACATGCTCATCTTTGATAATGTGAGGCGACAAGGTGGTGGGAGAGAGCAATTTCCGGCGCGAGGTGACCAGGAGGGCGAGCCACTGCGGCCCACAATGAGTGTGATCTCTTCTTAGAGACAGCAATGGGATTGATGGATCCCAAGTAGATTTGGCCCATATCCATCCCCAGTAGGTTATTTGCTAGCATGTCAATAAAGGTTGGATATGGCAAAAAATTGCCAGTAAAAGAAACGTTGTGCCAATCACATCGTGTTTGGTGACATATTCTAGCAAAGAAATTCATTTTTTGGCACATAGCAAAGCATTGCAATTGGTTACATTCTTCCATGCTGCACTGTTAGAGCATCTCTACCATGTTACAGCAAAATTGCCTCGCCATCAAGGCTTAGAGGGCTCTAAATTCAATTTATTTTGTTGTTACGCCCACGGTTCCTATCCACTCCAGATCAAGAGGCACGCCAAGGCAAGGCTATCAGACAATTTGGTTAAAAAACAAAGATAATGCAAGGTTTGAGGGATTCCATAAATGTCAAGGTAGATGGATGAGCACACTGCGGTTGTGTTTTGTATCATAATAGCTTCTGATACCGCGGAATCCCTACAACAAGAGAATCTCAAGTAGATGAGAGGAAAGCGCAATCCCAAAACGCTTGTGCAACAAGTTCTTCCTTCTATCTATGAGGATAGCGAGTTATGATGATATATTTGTATGGCCCGCTCTTTCAAGGCCGCGTCAAATGAAGGGAGTGGGGGATAATTTTCAACAAGGCCGTGTCAAAGGACTGGATCAGATGCTCTGGAGCACTCTAGAGGTGCATGAGTGCCTCTGATCAGGACTATTTTTTCACAAAGTTTTAACCCGTCCATGTCCAAAAACCTTAAATTGAAAGGCAAAAAAAAAAATGGAATCCATCCCAAAACCGGTAATCTCAAAACCAATCCGTCCATGGAAAGGTTAAAAAAAGCAAGCCGTCCCAAAACCAGTTCAAAAGAAAAACACCCGTCCTGCAATGTTTAATTAAAAAACAAATTAAAAAAAAAAAAAAACCAAAAAAAAAACATTAAAAAAAACACAGATGCATGGAGCAGGGGCTGATTTTTCACGAAGCCCGGCTGGTGCACAGTGCAGAGCAAAGCCTCACGGCTCAACCTCACGACTTGACCCGACCCACTGTAATTCATCTCGACCATGCCTCAGGGCCGCTTTACATCTGGGGGCCGGGCCAATTCAGCCCCTTTGAGGGCTGAAATTTCAATCGTGATTGGCCGAGAGGAAAAAATTGGCCCGAACCCCTTTACATCTAGTCCTCAGGCCAAGTTGGTGGCAGAATTTTTTTAATCAAGAAATGGAAGGTCTGACATGGCCCGAGCTTGGTGAATTGGGTGCACCGAGAATGGAAGGCCAACTCTTGGGCTCGGGGCCAATGTCAGAGTTGTCTAAAAAAACCTTTTTTTTAAAAAACAATTTTTTTCACCTAATCTGATCCGTTGGTTTTTGCAAAGATCTAAACGGCTCCTTTCCGTCATCCCTATTTCATCCTCTCTTGTCTCTCGCCCTCCTCCTCTCTCTCTCACCCTCCTCCTCCTCTCTCTCTCTCTCTCTCTCTCTCTCTCTCTCTCTTTCACTCGTGTTTTTTTTTGCTGAAATTTTTTGTGCTTGTGAATTTTTTGCTGCATTTTCTAGGATAGTATGGAGGGATCTGTAGAGAGGAGTAGATGGGCATCTAATGAAGGATATGAAGGAATGCAAAGGTATGAAAGTGCCGAAGCTCATGCTTTTCAGCCCTTTCAAAGTCCTTTACAGCAACAACTAGGTATTGGAAGAATTCCTGGATTTTTTCAAGCACCTTTAGGAACTCCTATTCCCCCTCCTCCTCCGTTGTTGACGGATTTGCTTGTTAGAGAACAGAAAAGAAAGAGTGTAGAAGAAGATGAGGATGTACGAATTGTCGATCCACCTGCACCAAAGAAGAAGAGAGCTGCTTCTACTACTACGAAGAAACCCACCAAGAAGAAGAATGTGAAGAAAGAAGACGAGGACGAATCTGCCGCAAAGAATTGGAAGGATTGTGACGTCGAGACGATGATTGCATTGAGGGGAGAAATGGAGCCCGAATTTTTGAAGAACGCCAAGAAGCAAGGTGAGATTTCGCTGGAACTATGAATTTTAAGAAAAAAATCCGATTTCAGATTTGGCCAATTTGGCCAATTTGGCCTTTAAAGGGCCTTTAAAGGGCCTTTAAAGGGCCTTTAAAGGGCCTTTAAAGGGCCTTTAAAGGGCCTTTAAAGGGCCTTTAAAGGGCCTTTAAAGGGCCTTTAAAGGGCCTTTAAAGGGCCTTTAAAGGGCCTTTAAAGGGCCTTTAAAGGGCCTTTAAAGGGCCTTTAAAGGGCCTTTAAAGGGCCTTTAAAGGGCCTTGGCCTTCGCCTCTCGCCCCCGAGCCCCCCCTTTTCCCCCCCAGTGTCTATGCCTTAGACACGGAGGGGGGGTATATGCGGTGCCGTCGGGATTTGAGACTCTCACCTCGCGGGCGCGAGGTGTAAGCTCTCTTGAAGAGCCTCTTACCTTCCTTTCTTCCCGTTAGATGTCAATAGAAGCATATCCTTTCAATTTGAACACAGCTTAGTGCTGTTGTTTTCTCTACAACGCCATTTCGGAGCCCGAATGAAGGCCGAATTCTGTTTTTTACTGTGCTCTCTCCATGAATGCGATGCGCAGGTGTAGACACTTGGTTGCGGTTGCACGCTCGTTTACTTGCAGTTATTCCTGGACTTAACCGGACTGCTGAGGCTTGCAAGAAGAAGTTCAATTCTTTGTACAAAGTGTACAAAGAAGATAAATTGGCTAATGGCATTTCAGGATCGGACCGTCACGCATGTAAGTTTTACGACTCTTTCGATCAGTGGTGGCATCAAACCGGCACCATCATGAAACATGTTACCGCATCCGCTAATAATTCAGCTATTAGCGACGACAACACCATCGACATTGACAATGACCTACATTCGAAGGAAAGTCCAGTTCCACCTACGACTTCATCAATCAAAGGCGACAAGAAGAGTTTCCAGAGGCAATGCTACGGAGTTTTTATTAAGATGGCCGAAAACAGTTCGGTCATGGTTCAAAATTTCCAGGAGACAAATGCTCTACTTCAGAAAGTAGAGCGGCAAATGGATAGGCTCATAGACAAATTGTAGGATTACTCCTCCTCCGAATCACTTGCATCATAGTCTCGAGGGAAGAGAATTTTTCCTTCCATCCTCAAGTGTGCTTCCCAAAACGATTGAGCTAGTAATTCATGAGCTTGTGTAGCTTGCACAAGCATATTTTTGATCCTAGCTTCTTTGTCTTTCTTCGTTTCTACCCTTTCGGCACTCAATTCCAGTTCCTCTTCTACACCATCATTTTCATTTACCTCGGTTCCTTCAAGGTCTTCAAACAGCATATTTCCAGCTTCAACCTCCTTCATTCTCAAATATCTTCTCATCTCTTTTGCAGCTTGTGTAGCCGCCATGAAAATATCAGAATTCTGTAAATCGCCAAGGTGAACTGTACTTTCCGTTTGCATTATCCTCTCTCCTTCCTTGGCCCATTCATCATCAAACTTGTCTCGGTGAATAATACACAGATTATGAAAACAAATGCAGCTTGTAATCACATCTGCTACATTTCGAAGAGGCATGTCAATCCTCTTCAATAAAATCCTCCACCTCCCTTTTAATATTCCAAACGCTCTCTCTACAGCCATTCTTGTTGATGATTGAATGAAGTTCCAATGCGCCTTTGCTCTAGGTAATCCTTCCTTTTCACCTTTGAAAGGAGAATAAAACCACGGCCTCATTGGATAAGCCGCATCACCGATTAATTTGTAAGGTAATAACGCACCCTTCATCACTCTTTTCCCAATATCTGAATTTTGAAACAAAGTCCAATCATGGCAGCGCCCAGCCCATCCAAAATCGTAATCCCAAAACTTGCATTTGCTATCAACTATGCCTTGAAGAAGAGCCGAATAAAAACCTTTTCTGCAATAATACGAAGTAGGATCCATAGGGGGGGCAATGATAGGTATGTGGCTTCTATCAACGGCTCCCATAACATAAGGCAATCCCCTAAGCTCCTCAAATTCGTCTGCAATTCTTCTCAAAGAATTTGCAGATAGTTTCCCAATTACTAATGGTTTCAAATGCTTCTCAATTGCTGCACAAAAGTCCCTAACAATGATAGAAGCCGTGCTTTCATGGATGCCATATATTTCAGCACAACCACGTAATGAATTCCCACTACTAAGTCTATTCAATGAAAGAGCAACCCGGTTTCTAAGAGGAATTGCTACTCTAAATTTTGAATCTTCACGTCTCAAAGAAGGAGATAAAATGCCACACAAAAAATCAAAAGTTTCTGGAAGTAACCTTGTATGTTGCTTGAATAACTGAACCGAATAGCTTCCAAATAATAATTTGTCCGCAAAAACATTGCCTTGGTCATACATCCAAATGCCCCGTGTCCTCCTAGAAGCACTACCCTCCGCAACCATCATAGCAAAAACCATCGCCATCGCACCATAATGTTGGTTCAAAGCAAGTTTTTGCAATATTGCAATAACCGCCATAACATGTCGCACGGCCATGAAGAACACAAGAGCCACTAAAACCTTATGCCTTCGTTCATCCATCTTGAAGAAATGGCAATGAAAAGAGAGAGAGAAGTGCTGAATTTTGTTGCACTTTATTGAATTGGCCCGAGTTCTTGGCCCGAAGGCCATTACATATGGGAAAATCGGCCCCCATTCTAATCTTATTATAATGAGGACTAGAGGCCGGCCCCAACCCAAAAATGGGCTGAAATTCCAAGCAATTGGCCTCAAGAAAAGTTGGCCCGGCCCCCATATGTAAAGCGGCCCTCAGGTTGCGTGCGAAGAGAGTCTATTCTTTGACAGAACTATGACAGTCTGGTTTTTGGCCATTTATTCTTTTGCAGAGCTGCTGCTGTATTTTGAGCTTGGTGTAACTTCTCGGCCTTGAGTAAAGCAAGTTGCAACCTTGAGGACCAATGTATGCTTGTTAACTTTTTATTTTTTATTTTTTCCAAGTGTTAGACAAGTAATGTATAGAAGAAATGAACATGGATTCTAGGTTTAGAGTGAGTCACACATTTAGGATTTTTGTATTTCATGTTGAAAATATTAGTCGAAAATATCAATGGAATAGAGTGATGCTTGTTTGGTGAAACATGAAGGATAGGAGAATTCATCTACTTATTTGGATCGTCTTTTTTTTGAAAAATTTAAACTTGTTTATATAAACTAAATTTTTATACAATTGCTTAGTTTATCTTAAATTTAAATCTCTAACATTTTGTTAAAAAGGTTCTTCATGTTATGGTTGATGAATCATGATTGATTTGATTATGTATTAGGGCCGGTTTACACTACGGTGGAGAAGGCCTCTGGTCGGTCAAGAATGCTTGGCCAAGACATGGTTATATAAGGCAAATGGTGGATGTGTCGGAGAAGAATTAAAGGCAATAATTTTTTTAAAAAGGAGTCTTAACCGGTTGTAGTCTAAACACCTAGAGGAGAAGTTTAGCGGAGAAGTCCACATGAGAAGTGTACCGGTGAAAAGAAGCTCACCAAATGGTGAGGTTTTTTTTTTTAATAAAAAAACATACTTCTCTACATTCACATTGTAACAGAATATTTAAACAAGAATTGTGTTCATAAAAAATGAATGTACATATGTATGTGAATTTGACTACACTTCAAATTAATTTTATTATCAAATTGTGCATTAGAGTAATAATTTTTTGGTTGATTTTCACTTTCCATAATAAAAAAACATCTCATGGTAATACTTCCTCTGTCTCACTAAAAGACCAAGACGATTCCTTAATTTGACAAATTTAAGAGCAATTCTATTTTGGGTTTCCTTGAACATTGTTGACTAATGAGCATGCGGCAAGCTTTCCGAGCACGAGAAGATTAATGCAAGTGCAGCAAGCAAAATTAATGCATGTTGCCCACCTCCTTAATGCGTCTAGAGGACATTGGCCTTCAAGGAATGGCATGTGTTTGCATCATTGATTAGCTTTTAGTACACCAAACTACAATCTTATTTTGAGACAAATTACTTTATCAAACCATGTTCTTTTAGTGAGATATAAAGAGTATAATATTCAGTTTTATTCAGAACATAATTAAAATTGCCAAATTGCCAATTGTCAATTTTGGCTTATGTATCAACACCTAATCAATAACAACAATACCATTAGTACCTTGCATGTTTATGTCTACAAAAACATGATAACAAGCCCAAAAAATAAGCTCCAAGCCTTCATTTTGGCTTTGGAAAAACAATTATAGCATGTAGATCTAGAGTGGGAAGTGGATAAATCAGATTCTTAGAAGGTGGGGACACAAGATGAAGGTGGGGACACAAGAAGAAGGTGGAAATGGACATCTAGCTAGAGAGGCTAAATTTGAAGATGAGCATGAGGTCCATGGATCAACCTTTGGTGGCAGAATCTACGGTCTAGATTTGTTTTTGAAAATTATTTTTTTGATCACTTGGGCTTCTCCAGCCTCATTAGGTGCAAAATGGGGTCAAAATAAGGCCGTGTAAGCCTGCCCTTTCTAGGTGAACTCCCTACTTTGGGCACCTCTGCCGCTGGCAGCGGATGCCAGAATTGCTGCCCGCACAGAACTGCGTGGCGCACTCACAACAAAGGTCCTCGGAATATTAGTTGAGACATGAATGCCTCGGCTCGGGCTTTGGTCCCAAGTGGGCAGGTTGTGTCAGCCCGACACTGTAGCTTGTGCCCTCCACACGCCTCGCTCGGAGGTCATTGGTTCGAGCCCCCGTGGCGGTTGCTAGCACCACGGTGGCACAGCTAGTGCCATGTCAAAAAGTACGCGGGCAGCGTCTGTTTTTTTCTCTCACGTGCCGCTTACACGGCCTTTTCGTGACCTGATTTTGCACCTAATGCAAGAGGCTAGACAAGAAACTCTTCTTCTGGAGAAGCCCAAGTCCAAAAAGTACTGCCATGTAGGCGGCCATGTAATTTTATCATCGTCACCACCATTCTTGTCTTCACCTAATATAAACACCTTCTGATGAAGAGTTGCAATTTCAGCCAATCACAGTCAAAATCGCCGTTTTTTTTCATGACCGGTGGACTTCTCCATCGTAGTCTAAACCAGCCCTTAGTGGTTTGACTCCATTATGTTTACATTCACATATCATATATGACATATTGTAATTGATAATTGCATCATTCATTTTTTTTGGAAAAAATTGTCAAAAAAATATTATTTTTAGAACCCGTCCAAAGTGAATTTGACACGTCCAAAAACCGGTTCATTTTCTGAGAACACGTACACTAGAAATGTTTATTTTTACAAAACATGTCCTTGGACATGTTAGGGACCTTTTGAAAAATCACCACTGCCTCTGACCAGTGATTGAGAAGTGTGCAAATTATCGCCAGCACCCTACCTCATTTTCATGATGGCGATCATGACATGGGGAAAATTCACGGATTTGGGGGTGGGATTCGCCCACCACGGACATGGGCGCCCCATCACCTCGCCAGTTCCTCCTCATGAGTGGCCCACCCAGTCGCCATTTTCCCTCTGTGCAGTCTAATCTCAGTCGCCACCCACCATTAGGGGAAAAATGAGGTCTCCAACGGGCCTTGTAAGGCAGCCCGGATTAGGTGGGCTGCCTGCCCAAAACCCCCTCTGTCGCTGTCAGCAGGGGTCTGAAACGCTGCCCGAAGCGGCCTTTTGGAGACGGACGGGAGTTGCGTGGCACAGTTGGTCCTCGTTGGCGAGAGGGCGTGGACGGTGGTTGTTGAGCGCCAAGGAGTGGGATTTATTGCTCGGCGATTAATGAAGTGCCTCGATCCGTTGCCTCGATCCACGGATTGTTCGAGTTGTTGCCACAACGGTCTGGGCGCGATGGCGCCACCGGCTCTACGCCGTTCAGCACCAAGAAAACGAAGCGCCCTGTTCTGCTTCAAGCAAGTCGTTGTTGGCACTGTGGGACGCACAATCGTATGTGATTTGCGAGAAAGATTCTGAGTGGCGATGGCGCCCCAGACCGGAGGAGCAAAATTGAGATTGCAATTCATTTCTTGGCAGCGTCCGCTGGCAGCGACGGCGGCGAGGGGTTGTTCTCAGTCGGCGACCAAGGTTTCAACGAAGAGATGAAAACTGATGTACTTGAAGGGAAGGTAAGTTAACCTTATTCGATAAACCTTTGTGGGGTGTTCAGGGGCTAGTGGGTTTTTGAGCAATTTGCATTTCGGTTTCATTAGCCCTTGCTGCCACAACGGCATAAGGCAATGTAGGTTTCGTGGTCGATAGCGCTTGTAGATGCCACGCAGGTCTATCGAATTAGGTTCGGAGTATTCGAGGTTGTGAATTTAGTTTTTCATTGGGTGTAGGAGGTGTCCCAAGATCATAACAAGTTCTCTCGAATAACAGCAAATCACCAAGTGTGACCAGGGGAGATTCAATCAAGATTACCGACTATCGGGTCCACGATGGCAGCAAGGGCTGAACGAAGCAATCGGTACATTCCCCACTTTGCACTGGACACACGCTATGCCCCGGTCATGAGACGAGGTTCTACGCAAGTGGAGCTGTGCATGAGGAGCTCGTTTCCAACACGGAGGTTGCGTGGAGACACGAACATTGACTTGTGGATCAATGGAGATATTTACCCTGTTGACCCAATGACAGGGAAGCCACCTCCAATCAAGTCGCTAAAAGAGTTCGTTGAATTCATATGTCATGGAGAGCAGGGTCTTCGCGGATATACACACAGGCTGCTGGATCATTGTGTACATGGTTCTACACAGGAGGAGACGCGGATCCAGTTGGCACAGTTGAGCGAAGAAGTGCTTCAGCTTAGAGGCGAAGCTCTGGCCAGCAACTCAAGGGCAGCCCAAGATGTCCAATTGGGGAGAATGCGTTGCCTTGAGTTAGAGAAGAAATGCAGGGATTTGCAAGCTGAATTACAGGCTGTCCGTGATTGCCATGCCCAAAGGGTGGAGCAATTGGAGCGCCATGTGCAGGGTCTCCAAGAAGACGTTGATCGCTGCCAGCGGAGGGCCAGCTTCGAGAAGGAGACCCCCATGGGCATGCGAAATAGGAGGAGGGCTCTCAGAGGGATTCACGAGTTAAAACCTGGATCAGGTGGATCAAAAGCAAGAGTGAAGCTTGTGCGGACAGTACTGCAACCAGATGTGGTGCAGTTTGTTGTCGAAAGGAACCGAGATAACCGGAAGTGCTCTCGACTGCGGGGGGATAAAGAGTTCCAAAATAGGACTGCAGTAGCACTAGCTCGAATTTTGTCACGGCATGAAGGTGTAGCGCTCGCTTCTCAGCCTGCAATGGCACATGTTCAGTCAGATATTGCGAAAAATGTGCTGAAATCGATTGGTAAGAGTATTGGACCGGACAAAATTCTTGCTGCTTGCGACCAGGCAGGGGTTTCCCATCGGGGATATGGTGCTCTCTACAAATCTGTGAAGGCTCCCATTGCTGCTCTGAACAAAGGAGTCTCCGGGAGTATTTTGCCGAGCCCCTATCACGTGAAACTGCTTCGGCAGGAGTTAAATGCAAACCTGCCACAGTATATTGGCGAATACTACCATGCTGAAGGTTGACTTACGCTGCCAGCAAGTTCTAAGAAGAACAAGAAGTCCGAGGACATGGTAAAGGAAGTCGTTTTGACTGACAAGAATTCCCTATTCACAGACCTTGAGGTGGTCCAAAGGAGCATGGTGATCTTCTACGGCATCACGGAAGAAGGTAACGTAATCACCTCAGACTGTTGTTTTCAGAGTTTGCTGCCAGCAGGGTTATTTATCAATTAACCGTGACTTACACATCCACTCGCCATGTTTCCACAGAGTTAAGAGGGGCACCGCTGGTATTTGTCATGAAATTGGACGAGGCCGAGATTGTCAATGGCAAGAAGTTTGAACGGGTCAGCATCACATTGATGAATAGGGCGCTCGACCCAGACATTCAGAGAAACCATGCCCTGTTTTTCTCAGTCCAGTCGGAGCAGGAAATCTGGCCAGTGGCAACCTTTCAAGTGGAAAAAGAGTCCTACGAAGTTCTGTCGTGGATATTTGGGAAATCCAAATTTCCATCTGTGATTGCAGCACAGTCCAGTGGCGAGAAACTCACGGTCCCTGAAGTTGGAGAATTCCATGTGGAGTGGCATCTCGCTGCGGACATGAAGACGATCAAGTGTATGTACGGGCTTCAGTCGGGGCCGTCGTGTGCGATGAACTGCATATACTGCGAGCAGAAGAGGGCTAAGCCTACCGTAGGGACAGCAAGCCAGGCGAGTGCTGCCATCAGAAAACATGGGAAACCGAACTGGGTGGGGGGACTGTTTGCCAACTCTGTGGAGCCAGAACCATGTGACATGCGTGCACATACAAGGTGGAGGCCTATCTTGCCAATTCCGTTGCAAAGAGTGCACATTTGTACACTTCACGCCCTAGTTCGCCTAGCGGAGAAGATTGTGCATCAACACATCATTTATGTCTGGAACATACAAGATCAAAGACTGAGGGCTACAGCCATAGAGCAAATGGAGAAGTCCTTGTCAGCTATCGGGGCTCACGGTGGCAATGTGGAGATTAGAAAGGATCCGAAACTGAGTGGCAGCACAGGGAATGTGCCACAGAAGCCATCTTTCAGTGGGGTTGTTGCTAGCAGACTATTTAAACCAAGCGTATGGTCTGGAAACGACAAGGCCTGGAAAGACATATGTCAAGCAGAGAGCAATAATAGTGGCGGCGGTGCACATCGTAGGGCAAGGGCTGCTATGTGGCAAGCCTTTGAAGAGGTTCTACCATATTTCAGCGGCTTGGTGCTGACAGCAGAACAACGACTCCAGTTCAAAGGGAAGATAGAAACGTGGGGGAGAACATTTTTGGAGGCCTTCGGAGAGGAGCATGTGTCGCACTACATGGTGAGTTATATGAACGAGGTTTGGGATGAATTAGGGGTTGATGGCTGACCTCACTTTTGTCAATTCTCTATCCAGGACTAACCTTGGAGTGGCTGTTGACAGCATGTAATTGTCACGCATGGCAGTTGGTTTGTGGAGGAATATGGCAGCCTGGCCGTATGGAGTTGCCAGGGTATGGAGAAATCCCATCATCAAGCGAAGGCAGTGAATCAAGCGCATACAGCTTACGGTGGTGGCAAAGAACGCATCAGTGTTATTTTGCAACAATTCCAGCATTGGTACCGAAATATACAGCATCGGTATAAGAAGAAATTAGAGTGCACCAGGGTTCTCGATACCCCGGATGATGAGGCAAGATTGGAGGCTACGCGTAGAAGGCGAGAACAATGGCATCGATCAAATGCTGCCAGGGCTTTGGAGAATTGGCGGTCAAGGCGACGGCGTGTTGGCAAAGCTTGGGTGTGTGATAACACCGTTGGAGGTGATGGAGCCAACAATGATCAAGCAAGAGGATCTGCCAACGAAGATGACCCCGGGGAGGATGGCAACAATGTGGATCCTGAGGAAGGTCTCAACTCCAGTGACGGTGACGATGCTGGCAACAACGTGGACAGCGATGACGCTGGCAGCGACCCTATGACCTGTGTGAATTGAGTACAATGCGTTCTAAACTCATTGGATGGCTATTTTAGAATGTGACAAGTTCTTATTTAATTTTTTATTTTTTTAATCGGAGTAGACAGTGGTTTTTTCTTGAACATGTTTTTTGGTTTATATTCTAGAATAGCCATTTACAAATAGATTTATAAAAAAGATTTGGATTTTATCCAGGAATTGCCTAAAATGGCTTATCCATTGCTAAGTTAGTCTTGATAATTATTAAAGAGGCACCCATGGAGAAGGTAGTGATTCCACTGACACTGAGGTCGCTGCCACCAATGAGGACAGTGACGACGCGAGCAATGGCCGTGTGTGACTTGACCGCAATGTATCTTGGTAATTATGTTATAGCTATGTAGAATGTGGCTGGCAACAATGTTTTTTTTTGAATGAGTTAGACCATGGTTCTCCCTTAAACTTGTTTTGTGGTTATTTCACTAGAAAGACCAATCCAAGGGATTATTAGTCTTCATAATGATGAATTCAATGAATGTGTCTTAGTAATCATACATGTTACTCACCCTTAAATTTTAATTTTAATTTTTATGCCGGTTTTTCTTTAATCCACAACAAATGGAGAAGTGAGGTGTAAGGCCGTGGCAATGATTGGTAATTAAGGTCAATGTGAGGTTCCAACCAACTCTTGTTAACATCCCTTCAATAAATGAAGCCTAAGAGTCTCAACCCCCCCTTAAACCTGGGCTCTCGATTTGCCTGGCGGTTGACTCTTGTAAGCGCACACGGGGCTTCGGCCTTGTTATAAGTCGTTGACTCCAGCGCGGTTCTCTTCCTCTCTTCTTCCGCTGTCCTCTTGCTTCCAGCAAGCGCCCTTGCGGCTGCATTGACACCCAAGTTCCGTGGGCTCCGTGGAGATCCTCAGGAGCACGCACCCCCTTCGAGCCGTTGAGAGTCGCAAGATTGTGCTGAGGCCGTGCGACATCATCATCTTGAGGTGTGTGGGGGCCGTGGGGGTTTTTGGGCGCGAGAAGCTGCAACGTGAGGAGCGGGCCGTGGAGGAGGGGGCGTGGTGACTTTCTAGCGGGAGGAGCTTCGGCGCGAGGAGAAGGTCAGGAGGTGCGGCGAAGGGGAGCGGGGTGCATTGTGTGAAGCGGGGAGGAGCTATCAGAAGCGGGGAGGAGCTGTGAGGAGTGCGGAAAGGGGCAGTAGCTCTGAGGAGCTGGGGACCGGGGTGCGCTGCGAGGAGCGGAGGAAGGGGCAGTACCTGTGACGGACAGGTTGCGCTACGAGGAGCGGAGGAAGGCGCAGTAGCTGTGAGGAGCGGAGAGCGCTGCAAGGACCGGAGGAAGGGCAGCGGCTGTGAGGAGCGGAGGAAGGAGCTGCAGCGTCGGCAGCAGGGCCGAACAGCGGCGTAAGGAGCTGCGAGAGAAGGAGCGGGGGCGCAAAGAGCTCGGGCACATTCAGGAGCTGTGACAGAAGGAGCTGCGGCACGAGGAGGTTAGGCGAAGGGGGCGAGCTGCACGTCTTCACGCGCGGACAGTGAGGAAGTTCAAGGTAAGTTGCCCATCCATTGCTAAGTTGTTCTCTTGTGATTGTCTATTTCTTGTAGAGTTGGAGTAAATCGGCCATGGCAAAGTTGAGAGGGGTCATTCAGCCATGGCCGCGAAGGTCCTCCAAGCTGTGAGGATTTTTGGGTAAGAACTAAACTACAGTAATCCGCAAGAATAATCCCCATTGCTTGTGGTCTTCCCTTTTTCAGCTGCCATGCGCGATCCCCCTTTCGTAAAACGTGTTGTTTTTGCACTACCAGCGCCAGGGATGTCGAGCCGTAGGAAGGGAAAGGAGGCCGTCGTGAAGAAGGAGGTCGTCGAGGTTGCTGACAGCAAGGAGGATGGCAACGATGTTGAGACGCCGTGGGATGACGCCTTCGACTTGGACGGCTTACCCCCTGCACTTCATGCACAGCTCCACTACCTCGCCCCATTTCTGCTGGGTAGGCAGGCTGCGGATTACGATGAGGACTTCTTCGCCCGCACCTTGCAGCTCTCCAACAAGGGGTTGAAGTTCAGTGACCTCAGCGGCGACAAGCATTGCAGGAAGGCCGACTTCATCGACAGATGGCCAGAGCGTTCTTCTGGGCGGCACTACGTTGCTGACTGTGAGGATCCGGAGGCCCAGAGGAAATACTGCGAGATGTACCGGTGGACTTATGGAGGTGACCCCGACAACTGGGCATTCGGGACCTCCTTTCTTCGGGCTTGCCACCTCTACTTTGAGAAGGGCGTGGATGTCAACTTTGCCCAGAAGGCGGAGGCAATTGTGAAGGGGCGTGAGAAGCTGCCAGGGCGTAATCCGCAGAAGTTGACTCCCCCGGCCTTGAGGGAGCAGATTGAAGCCATTATCGACTTCCTCGCTGGCCACATCCCCGGTGCTGGCAGCAAGGGCAAGGGAGGAGGGGCGGAGTCGAGCGCAGGAGCCAAGCCAGTTGGAGCCACCTCCAAGGCTTTGATCACGGCCGCGGAGGCGAAGAAGGTCAGGGGACCTAGATCCCTGCCCCCTCCTGCCAAGGCCGTGGCTGAGAAGAAGGCCGTGAAGGCCCTTGCTACCGTTGCCATCAAGGTGCAGCCCTTGGTGGCAACGGATCCGAAGCAGGTCCTGGAGCAGCAGCGCCTCAAGAAGAAGTCCTTGGAGGCGGCACTTCTGAAGGTGGAGGCCAGCAGGGACCGCGTGAAGGTCGACCTTGCAACCCAGCGGGACTACATCAAAGCCAAGGAGGCCGAGGAGTCCAAGCTCTATGACGACATCTTCTCCGCCCGCGAGGCCTCCAAGAAGGCCGCGGCTGATGGCAACGACCAAGAGAAGAGGCGCTTTGATCACGCGGCCCGCTTAGGCCAAGACAAGCTGGGGCTTGCAAGCAAGGCACTCCTTGAGGTCCAAGCCCGCATTGACAGGGTCTACAAGAAGTTGGAGGAGATGGAAGCCGATGAGCAGAGACGCCACGCCGAGGTCTCCGCGCTGACAGCGGAGATCTCGGCCTTGGAGTTGGCTTCAGCTTTCTTGCGCCCGAAGAAGGTGCTGGCTCGTTATCCATTGGAGTTCCAGGTGTTGCCAATAGCCCTGAACGACCCATGCCCCTTCTGCGAGCGTTACTTCGTTGACACCTGCTGCGTACCTTTGTTCTGCGGCTGCTTGGCACATCCCCATTGTATGTTTGAGGCAGTCTTCTCCCAGGACGCCCGGTGCCGTCGATGCGACCGGGGGATGACTGGAGGATGGCTTGGGCAGTGGGGCTTCGACCTCGACTCCAAGGCCGCGGAGGAGTTACGTCTCACGGAGGAGATCTTCCTGGCCGAGCCTGCTTCACCACGTGCTGGCAGCAAGAGGCCCGCTGCCCCCTCTGTGGCCGCGCTTCCGTGGAAGAAGACCAAGGGCGACCAAGGTTTGTTGCCCGTTAACCTATCTGCCCAACTGGATCTTGCCTAATTCGTTGTTACATCCGAATAATTCTTATTTTCTAATTCTTGTTTGCTGGCAGCAACTACAGAGGATGCTCTCCCCGACTTAGACTCCCTGGCGTTCGATCCCACGCAACGCTCTCCTCATGAGACCCAGGCAGCCCTATCCGGAGAAGGGAACAAGGGCTCATCCGCCACCACGCAAGGACCAGGTGCAGCTGAGAAGAACGAGGACGACACCAACATGGAGGGACTGTCCAGCCTTGTTGAGGCAATTGCCACAGATGCAGCCGTGGAGTAGATTCCCACCTTAGATAGTTCCGTAGGCCGGGTTAGGGGTTTGCTGGCAGCGACGTTTGGTCCGGACTTTTATGGGCTACATTTCTTAAACTTTTCCGAACTTGAAAACAATTTGCCTCTGGACTGCCATGTCTCTTTGAAAGATATGGCATTCTTGTAACCCTTCCTTTTTATTCGCAACTGTATTTCTTCTTTATTGTGGACTGCTGACAGCAAGGGCTGCTCTTTAGCCGCCATTTTTTTTTTTCTTCTTTCATTATTCGCCACCATGGTCCCTTTCAATTTTGGCCATTGTTGTTATTTACCATCTGCGACCTACTTCATCTCTTATGTACAACTGTTTTTTATTTTTATCTTGTTCTATTAGAATCGAGCGTGGTTCTTTTTTTATTTGCAACCTTCATTTTTTCGTCTTTGTTGGCACCAAGGGCTGCATTGTGCCCGCCATTGCCAGTTCAGAGCACCAGGTTCACGAAGGAGCCAGCCTCTTCGGAGGAAGTAACAAACTTTACATTCCTTCCTAATTACTTCATATTTGTCAAGTGCCAAACTCCATTTTGTGCCTCTGAAGGGTCATGTGCTCTATTGTATGCAATTGTTTTTCTATTCTTATTTTGCGCTGGCAGCAGGCTCCAACGTCAATGGCGCCACCACAAGTTCGAAGCAATTTTGCGATTCAGACCCAGGCCCTCTGAAACCCCGGCCATTCTTCAGACTTCTTGTATTTTATTCTATTTTTCATTTTGCACCCTAGGATTCACCACTGGTAATTGTAACTGTTTTTCTTTTCTATTTCCGCTGGCAGCACGAATATCAAGGGTAATCACAAATTTGCCTCCATATAACACGTTAATACAGGATGTCCCACAGAAAGTCCTGAATGGTAAGTTAAACCACTACCTGAACTCGCTAACGACTTCGCAAAGAACCTAATGACTTCCCACATACTGTGACTACCCATCCCCGAAATCACTTTTCCTACAGCTCCACAATCTTCATCCTTTTGGGAACCGTGACATCCGCAGCTGTAAGGTGTCTCTCATGGCGCTGGTTGATCTGCATCCAACAAATCCTGTCATTTTTGTTTGCTGGCAGCAAGGAGCTCTGAACAGCCAATTCCCAACACATCAAAACGACTACATGAATTCGGCTAGACTCGTACCTTTTTCTCACGAACACCGTTGGCCTCTATCAAAACCGGGTTGTACTGCCCAGGTACGTCATCTCCAAGTGCCATTGCAATTTCGTGCCGCAGGTGGGATACTGGCCAACCCTTGCCAACTTCGAATGTTGGCAGCAAGTTCCCCCTAAACATACAAGACACTTCCACCATCACCTCCTCTGGTAGGTGATCCAACGCTTCCCACTGACTGTTGGCAGCCCCCCTATACCTTGTATACATGAACCTGGTGTATAATGTTTGTCTTCCCACGTGATAGCGGAAAACAATGCTGGTCCTGTTGGCAACGCACTTGATGACATCTTGGCCAATGTGGAACTTCTCGTTCCACCCTGGGTTCATTAGACTGCTCAGCAGAGCCTCGGATGGAGTACTCAAAACAAACAATGTAGGTGTCCGCCTAATGCTGTCAGCAGCTACCGCAAACAAATCAACCATAACATGGATTGGCATAAACCATTGGTGGTGGACGAAGCTGCTACCAGTTGTTGCTTTCATGGCATTTGCAAAATCGAGAGTGAGCTTTGTTCTAAACGCCTCAGATGTGTGCATGTCTGGCAAAGGCCACTCCACATCGTTGAACCCTGGAAGCGGGAGTGCTTCAACCTTCCCGTACAGCGTGTCACCTATTGGAGGCAAATACAGACCACCAAGGAAGAATGTACCTATGTCCAGCAACTCCGCGTGGCTCTGTCGATTCCGTGTTGCCTCCCCAATCTCAACATGGAGCACAAGAATGGGACCAAGGATAGATGCAGGATGTACCCAATCCTCCAAAACCGACGCGTACAGGTAGTTTGCCATTCCCAATTTGGTTGGTGCCTCCGTAGGATCCAAGCGCAGATGCCTTGGTTGATATGCATGTTGCACAAGCACCTTATCGAGGTCGCATGCTCCATGCTCCGTGGAGATCCAAGAGAAATCTCTGATCTGCGCTTTGAAGGCCCCCCAAAAATTTTCTCCACCATGTCGCCTTGCCTCTCTGCCCCAAGGCCCATCCGACGCTGGTTGCAGCATAACCCATGAATCACGATCCACCCTCATGGGGATCCAGTTGCCCTCCAAGTCTTGAGTATTATGCAGAATGACACTCTGTACGAGGGAGTTTGGCCTTCATAAAGCCCACCACCGCTGACACCCTTCTGCAATGCTCGAATTCCGTGCGCGAAGAGGCTCCGTTCTCGACCTGCGGGACTACACGCGCGGGGGAGGGAAGCCTTCCTGCGCGACTATTGGCCGGACCCCCCCATTCGCGATTTGGCTCGCTTTTGGCGACCTGCTGGCACAGTTGGTGCCAGCAGGTAAAGTGCACGGGCATGCCCAAAACTTTGGCACGGAAAGCATGGAAAAGGCCCGTTGGAGACCCCAAACTGCTCCTAACGGACGTCGTCACTCTCAAGTTTCACCTCCTGCAACTTACAAATTCAGCTTCCTCGCCACCTTCGGACTCATTCCATTTTCGAGTTCCTTCGCCATTTTCCTCCTCTGCCATGCCGGCGCTTGCTAGAGGCCATGTCCCTTTTCCCAAATTTGGGTCTGTGTTCCTGCGGTTTACTAGGATCTTCCTTTGCTGCGACTCCGATGGCACGGTTTGGCTTGGACTTACAAATGCATTGGGAGGAGGGAGTTTCGATCACACATTGCCTTGTTCTCAATTGTTGCGGTGTTGTTTCTCTGCCTTGTTCTCAATTGTTTCGTTTTTGGGGTGCGCTGCATTGGTGTGATTTGGTTTTGGTTGGGTCCGGGGGGGGGGGGGGGGGTGTTTTGCAATGGCGCTGGTCCAGCAAGGGATGTCTAAGTTCCTCTATGGGGGGCGAGTGGGTTTTGGGGAATTGGATTCGTTGAGCGAGGGGTTCGAGGGGGGCTGCAGATTGACTGAGTTATGTGGGGTGATGGAGACGGAGTCTGGGGCGCTTGGGGTGGGCTCTGATCAATTGGGTTTCGGAGTGGGTTCAGATCAATTGGGTTTCGGGGGAGGTTTAGGAAGCGAGTCGTTTGCTGATAACGTCTTTGTGAAGACGCTGGGGAAACCACAACCCACGCAGAGTTCAGACTCCGATTGCAAGGAGCTGGACCCTGCTGTGGCGTCCCCTGTTTTCGAGGCTGCTCGTCGCAGACGCCGGAGCTATGAATTTAACCGGCATTTTCAGGACAGCTGGGCTGCGGAAATGCCATGGGCTGAACCAGTCATGGGGAACGATGGGAGAGTCTCTCAGGTCTGTTGCAAAATTTGTTCTGATGTGGAAGGTCGTGACAAATTGTTGGTGCCAAAACTAGATTCTTTGTGGAAACATGCTGGGAGACGTAAGGCTTTGGTTGGTTTCGGGAAAATTAGCAAGGGCCAGCACTATTTTCTCTCTACGTGCCAGCACGTAAAGAATGAGAGGATCCATTTTGCAAGGGGTGGCTCGGAAACAATTGTGCAGAAGGTGGTCGAAGGGGCTTTGAGAGAGAAAAAAAAAAAAAACTTGTGCAATTTCGCACACTGTTCTCGGTGCTCTCTAATGGAAGGCCAATGGCCGACTATGAGAGCATGCAGGGCCTTCTTGCGCAGCTGCATGTCCCGGACATGCCTCGTAAACACTGGTCTGGGTTGTGTGGCTCGGAGATGGCTGTGTCCATGGCCGCTGTTCTCTCAACTCATGCGAAAAAGCTCATTGCTGATGCTCCATTCTTTTCTTTGTTAGCCGATGAGGTAACGACCATTGATCACCAGTCCTGGTTGAGTCTTCATATTTACATTGTTGTCGGATTTAGGAGAGTCTCCATTCTGTTACAATTGCAGCGTCTTGTGGAAGGAAACGGAGCCTCGGCTGTCTTGGAAGCTATACTAATTGGGTTGGATTACCATGGAGGACTGAAGGTTGATAAGATTGCAGAAAGATGTGTATCGTTTGGAGCAGATGGTGTTTCTGTTTTCCAGGGATCCCGAACTGGAGTGACTACTCAGTTGAAAAAGAAACACGCCCCCTACATGCTGGGGGTGCATTGCATGGCGCATAGAAGGAACCTTGCTGTTCAACCGATTTCGAACTTGCCCCTTGTGGCCAAGTTGGAATCTTTATGCAAAGCAATGTATGCTTATTTCTCTGCTTTTGCGAAGAAGCATCTTGAGTTCCAGAAACTTGCTGACATCATGGAAACAGAGGGTCTGAAAATGTTGCGTAATGTGAAGACCCGGTGGATTTCGCTCTTGGATCCACTTCGAAGAGTATTGGGAGAGTACAAGATTCTCATTGTGAAAATGTGCGAGGATGTTGCTCTTAACCCCTAAAGCATCAACTCAACAGTTTTGGTATGATTTAGGGTCCGGTCAGGCTCCCTATGAGTCAAATTTTATTGGATGTGGCTGTAACTTTGGCACAGCATGGGAAATTGTCATATCTTTCTAGCAAGACCAAATTTTACTTCCATCGGGCCCGTAGTTAAGAAATAATTGGTGTTTAAAGATCAAAATTCAATTCAGGGCAGCTCGGGCAGGTTTGTGGTCGATGGGAGTAGTGTACCAAATCTGTGAAAGTCTACAGTGACTTCTAAATGATCCTTTCTGAAATCGTTTCACAATTTTTTTTTAACTTGGTTTTGAAAAATCCAACCGTAGGATCTTGTTCAGAGCCATCCAATTAGTCTACGTACGAAGTTTTGTAAACTTTGACCGTACGGATCATGAGATATACTCAGTCAAAGTCTCAAGTTCTATAAAAACTGTCAAGACAGATCAACAGTGATTGGGTCACCTTCATCACCCATTTTTCCTTCACCATTTTCTCCTCCTAAACCACAATATATGTTGTAAAATTCATATCTATTTTGGATTTATATATTTTTTAGATTTCTTTTTTCTACAATTTCCTTTCCATACAAATGCATGTATACACCGTTCGGATTCCCAAAAATTGATGATCTTCTTAGGCATTTGTAGTGTGGAAAAAGAGCCAGTGTATATGCATTTCATTTGACTCTCGTCACTAGAAATGTGGTTTTCCAATGCTTCTGTGTGTTGTATTGTCTTCAATTTTTTTGAGCATACTCCCAACTCACTTTAGAATCCAAAAGTGAAGAGCCTCTACCCATGCTATCTTCAAAAATGGACTGTTTTACTCTCCGAAGTGTGGCTGTCCCTACCGGGCAGGACCAAAAAAAACTTTTCACTCAAGTTCAAACCTTATGATCTTCCAAACGGTGAGGAGTTACAGTCTAAACTTTTGTGTACGCATACATGTACAAGTTAGGTACTAGATCCTACGGTTAAATTCTCCTAAATACGTTCAAGTTTGCATAATTCTACCTTGAACTAAAACAGGGCAGATTTGTGGCAGAATTTGGGATTTTATGGCCAAATGCTTTAGGGGTTAAAGAGCCTGATCTAACAGCCAAGCAGGCTGCAGCAAGGGACTCGGCTCGGCTCAACTGTGATCTACTGTGTGACATCGGCACACTCTTGGCCTTGCCCTGTATCATGCCTTTGCTTGAATCTGTCAATTGTCTGATGAAATTTGCTCAGTCTACTCACGTATATGTTTTTGACTATGTGGCAACCGTAAAAATCTGCCAAGCAGAATTGTACATGATGTACATTGATTCCGATTCTTCTTTCCAGAAGCAACACTTCCAGCAGTTCTGCGATGTTGTGGAGGAACACTCCTATACTATCTCACAAGAGTGGGTGGTGGATCTAAATGATGGGACATAGAGTCTATCATTCCGGATTGGTGAGCGTACTTACTCAGCTCATAAGCTGTGTCCCACATCGGGGCAGAAACTCCCTGTGAGCCGAGGTGATTTTGAGGAGGTGGTGTCTTCGGTAAAGGGGCAATGCCGGGATGCTGCTGAGGTTCTGATTTCGGAGATGGAAAAGAGGTTCCCTGATTCTAACCTGATGAATGCTTTCTCCGTGGTTTTCCCGCAATTCTGGTTACAGCCTAACTGTAATGAGCTCTTTCCATTGTATATGAAAACCATTCGGAACCACTATTGCGTAGCCAAATTTGTGGACACAGGGACGGAAGAGGAACCTGTGATGGTACAATACGATGCCCCTCTTGATGCTCGGACTCTGGGAATTCAAACCTCCCTATTCAAGCTGACCATGAAATCAAATTCGAAGTCAGCTATGGCTATACCTTGGGATGTGAATCCCATGACAAAACTACGGGAGAAGATAGGCCAGAATGGCCTCATGTTGAGCAGATTATCCGAGTTTTTTAAACTCAGTAATATTGCCATCTGCTCAGTCCTCGGCAGTGTAGAGGATGAGCGGACTTTTTTGACACATGGGTTTGTGAAATCAAAAGTGCGTAACCGCTTGGGTGGCCATCTTGATACGTGTGTGAAATTTTTTCAGAGCCTTGGTATAATCAGGAAACTTTCCCTTATACCGCAGCAATTTCACATTGGAGTGAGGCTCGGAAACGAATGGGGGTAGAAAACTAATTCTAAACCTCTGTTTCCATGATATTAGCAAGCTTAGGTTGCTTGCGATTTTTAATTAAGTGACTAACTGGGTGTGGATTGGGGGGGATTCACTACTGCAATGGGCAGGGCCTTTGGCCGAGGTTCGATTCCTCCAGTGAATGCAATTTTTGTTAGAAAAAAAATTAAATTTAGTCGCTACCCAAGCTCTACAAAATCTGAAGAATATCGCCACCTGAGCGCAGTATGAAGATGAAAGGAGCCAGCCCTAAACACTGTTCACAAGATTACGGTAAAAAACAACTCGCCAATACTGTAGATGAATTTAAATGTAGGAGCCATCTGATTTTACTGTATTTTAATCACTGTTCGCCAGAGAATCTGAGCTGGCCGGTGCGGGTGTAGCCACTCGCGCTACACCCTGTCCACCAAAAAAAAATCGCTGCCTCTGACCAAGTGGGAGGCTGGAAGCTTGCTTAGAGAAATATATACCGACTACAGTGTTCCTTTATTAATAGAGCTACTTGAAAAGCATCTAGACAAGATACTTTAAAATAGAGAGGGTATCTCTCAATCATCAAAGTGGCGGTTCTGGTGCTACCACTTAAACGATAACGAGGAGTAAGGTAGAATGACCTTAAACCGTCCGAATAAGAGATTCAGCATGGTTGTGGACCTCGTGTGTACTGTTTGTAATTTTTCTTGGATGGGGAAACAGGAGGGAGAGTGAATGCAAAAATTTCCAGAATTAAATAGCAAAAATTGAATTTACTACAAATTTTTGAAGTCAAAAGTGTACATGACCTTAAAGTGATCAGTAGACTCTCCTTTGTGGCGCTCACGCATGTAGCTAAAACCGTGCAAATAGAGTTAATGAACCATGAATCTATGAACCAACCACCTCCCTACACGTGTCCTTTTCGAGTCACTATTTATGAAATTGCTGTGCACGCAATAAGGTCCATGCCATGGGTGGCTAAGGGGCGGTCTACCCTGCGCTTCTGGGGGGCCGGACGGTTTAAGGTCATTCTACCTTACAACCCGGAAGGCCAGCCAATTTGAACCTCATGCAATATATTAAAATGACTGGAATTTCCTGAAATCATGCGGATGGCGCCCATTATCTGGTTGACTTCCGAAAAATTCTGAAGCTCGTGTTGATGATGCTGCTGATTCCATATTCGTGTGTTGAATGACCTAGTCCGTCATCGTTGCACTGTAGCAACTCCGAGAAGACCTCTTACCCCTTGGGTTTCATTTGTTGTAACTCGTTGTAACGTGTTTCCGAGTTGATTCAGCTCACGTCATAGACTACAATCTCAAGACTCGGTGGATGTGCAGAGGAAGGGCTCCGTCTTCGGTAACGGCTGACGTAAATTCAGTGTTAGCATCAGTTCTCTCCGGAACGTCCTTGGTGCTGCTCGCAGCGTCGACGTCATCGTTGCTGGACGCTGATCGACCACCTGCCGTCGAAGACGGTGAGGCACTTGGTTATCGATTTCTGTTGGTGTGTCGCCATTGAATGATGGAGGATTGGTGTTTGTGATACGCCATGACCAGATGCGTACGTTTTTTAGGTGACGCAGTAGTGTATCATTTGGTCTTCTGTGTCCTGCTTCGACCTTTGTAGCGGAGCGAATAACCATGATGTCTTTATTCCCGTTGCAGCAACATTGCAGATTTTGTCACTGCGAACTAACCTTAGCAGCGGAGAAAGCCCTGTTTAGTCTTGGGTCACGCTACAATATGTTGATTGATGTGTTCACTTCATCGAGTTCAACCTCATCAATAGTGGCCATCTTATTCGAGGAATATGCAACGTACGTTTCTGATATATTTCCTCGCACGCGTTTGTAGTATTGTGATATTTCGTTTTCTTCCCCTTATTTGCTTGATGGTTGAGTAACAAATATATCAAGTCGAGTCTTTAAGTAGTCTTGTCCGAATCGTCAAGAATAATCCCAGTTTAATGGTGGCTAACACGTTTTAGCAATATCAGTAGTGTTGAAATAATCATGTTCATGCAATCATATGATTAATATGTATATCTTTACTGACGTGTATATTTTCGTAATGCCAGGCTTCAAACATAGTTTTTCCTACATCCAGGATTGATAAATTCTGTTCACCATGTAACGGATCCCCCCATGGCTCGTCCATATAGCTCAACATCTAACACTTCACCAGACAAAATGGACTTAAATCATTTGCTCAAATCACAGGTATTCTATCATCAACGAGCTGCTCTACAGCATTCAATTTTTCATCAAGCTCCTTTATTTGCAAAGTCAGGTCTTATTGAATACAACCATCAAACTTTGACGTGAAGGTAGTCATAGCAATGAAGTATTTATGCACGATATAGAGCCAGTCATGGGAAGCTTGAATAAAATTCTATGTACAACTATGGGTTTCTCTTCTTTTTACTAAGGACTGATTCCTGATTTGCAGCGGAAGCTGGAGTCAAAGGATCTGCTGGTAAAAGGTCCCCTTGTGGAGCGCCCAAATAACTCCATCCCTGACACTTCACCAGATGAAATGGTCTTGAATTCTTTGCCCAAATCACAGGTACTTTATTATTAACTAGATGTTCTTTCGCATTCAAACTTCTAAATTGACCTCTTTTCTTTGAAATATGAGGAACTTTAAAAATGGAACCATTAAACTTTGACGTGAAGGTAGTCATAGCAATGAAGTATTCATGAACGAGAAAGAGCTAGTCATGTGAAGCTTCAACGTAATTTTGTGTACAATTGTATTCCTCTTCTTACTACTAAGGATTGACTCCTTGTTTGCAGGGGAAGCTAGAGTCAAAGGATCTGCCAAGTGTGCGCCGTCTAGGAAAAGGCTTCTCTGGGTTCATATACGAGACGAGATGGAATGGAAACAAGTATGCTAGGAAAGATTTTCCACTTCGATCAGAGAAGCATGTAATCTTTGAGAAAGAAATATCCGTTCTACTTGATCTTGACCACCCAAATATAGTGAAATGCATCAACTATTCTGTCGGAAGAAGTAGTTGCTCACTGCTTCAGGAATATATGGATGATGACCTACAGAGTACCATGCAAAGAAGGATCGAGGCACATCGAAAAAGAATCTCAACCAGCACTTCATCACACTCAAGAGTCTTGGCTGCTGCCGACATGAAACGCTTGTTGGTAAGCAAGATAAAGGAAAGAGAGATTCACAAGGTTGGTGAAGGTAGTACAAGGCTGCTTGGGAGTGGGGGTACTATTCCGTTTGAAGTACCTGAGGCAGAGGATATCATATCGCAAATTGCTACCGGTATGAAATACCTACACGATAATCACGTCGTCCATGGGGACTTGAAACCGAAGAATGTGTTAGTCTGCTCAGGGCCAGGTGAGCCATGTGGGATGATGGTGAAGGTGGCTGACTTTGGTCTGATTGACACCAAGAAGATGACCAAACTGATTTCGAAACGATCTCAACATTTTGAGATTCTTACGTGGAAAGCACCCGAGCGTTTGGAGGAATTGCTCGGTCCCTTAACTGAAGACGCGGATGACCCCTTCACCGACTCCGACACAGATGAACTCGAAAGGCACAATGATGGCAATTTCAGTTTCTTTGCAATGGCCGATGTGTACAGCTTCGGTTTAACGTGTGCACATATCTTGGGTGGGAAGATATTGTTTCCAAATTTGAGTCTGACGCAGTTACGAAAGCAAAGGGTGAAAGGTTTCAATGTGGAACTACCTTCTGCTTGCCCGAAATATCTCAAATATATCATTGACTTGTGCTTGCGAGAAGAACCCTCGAGGAGACCTTCCTTCTCGTCCATTTGTACAATGAAAGCTCTCCTGCCTCACTTTCCTGAGTTACTGGACAACTTGATAGAAGGTGCAAATTCTGAACCTTCTTATTCAACTATTTCGTAGTAAGTGTAGTGGTCTTGAAATTTATTAGGATGAATACATATTACACTATTCATGTTGGTCTTCCTTATGAACTTGTTTTAGTCCTCTCTTACTTTCCACGTACATTACATAGCTGATTATGATGTACATTATAAAACTTCGACACACTTTACAAATATCACGAGTTATAGCTTTATAATTCGAAATTCAGTCATTTCTTGAACTCAGTAACTGAGTTATTATTGTTTAATTGGATATTGTGTTATAGTGGGGCAAGCCAGTGAAACTCAATTCTTCAGTTCAAAAAAGCTACATTCTTGGACGAGTAGAATGTGTACAGTAACTCTTTGAACCGCTTTTTTTGCAAGCCACTGAATGTATACTTACTAAAACCTTTAGGGTGTATTTTCTCTTTGTAGTGGAACGTTTACATTTGACTCCAAAACAAAACCAAAAAAAAAAAAAAAAAAAACCTCTAGGGTACTAACAAAAAGTATAATATTGCTTCAAAATCTTGTCCTAGCATATTACACATTGATTTAACGTAATATTTGTATATCTCTTGCAAGCTCTTTTGACGTAGTGATAATAAATGTTTTATTCTAATTTGGCTCCTATAATTTACATGATCCAATCATCCAGGAAAACAAGAAGACTTCATGGCTTTCACAGATTTAACATTGACTAAATCTCCCACCTTCAACCGGCCCAGAGAGATTTTGAACTTGCCCAGAGAGATTGGTAACCTGAGTTGTTTGAAGTCCCTGGACTTGAGAGGATGTTCCAGATTGGGCTCTTTACCAAAGGAGATTGGTAACTTGAGTGCTTTGGAGACCCTGAACTTGAGTGGGTGTTGGAGCTTGGAGTCTTTACCAAATGAGATTGGTAACTTGAGTTCTTTGAAGACCCTGAACTTAAGTGAGTGTTGGAGCTTGGAGTCTTTACCAAATGAGATTGGTAACTTGAGTTGTTTGAAGATCCTAAACTTGAGTTGGTGTGGAAGCTTGAGCTCTTTACCAAATGAGATTGGTAACTTGAGTGCTTTGGAGACCTTGGACTTGAGTCACTCAAGCTTGGACTCTTTACCAAATGAGATTGGTAACTTGAGTTGTTTGAAGATTCTAAACTTGAGTTGGTGTGGAAGCTTGAGCTCTTTACCAAATGAGATTGGTAACTTGAGTGCTTTGGAGACCTTGGACTTGAGTCACTCAAGCTTGGACTCTTTACCAAATGAGATTGGTAACTTGAGTTGTTTGAAGACCCTGAACTTGAGTGGGTGTTCAAGTTTGGAGTCTTTACCAAAGGAGATTGGTAACTTGAGTGCTTTGGAGACCCTTAACTTGAGTGGGTGTTCGAGCTTGGGCTCTTTACCAAATGGTATTGGTATCCTGAGTTGTTTGAAGTCCCTGGACTTGAGAGGATGTTCCAGATTGGGCTCTTTACCAAAGGAGATTGGTAACTTGAGTGCTTTGGAGACCTTGGACTTGAGTCACTCAAGCTTGGACTCTTTACCAAATGAGATTGGTAACTTGAGTTGTTTGAAGACCCTGAACTTGAGTGGGTGTTCCAGATTGGGCTCTTTACCAAAGGAGATTGGTAACTTGAGTGCTTTGGAGACCTTGGACTTGAGTCACTCAAGCTTGCACTCTTTACCAAATGAGATTGGTAACTTGAGTTGTTTGAAGATCCTAAACTTGAGTTGGTGTGGAAGCTTGAGCTCTTTACCAAATGAGATTGGTAACTTGAGTGCTTTGGAGACCTTGGACTTGAGTGGGTGTTGGAGCTTTTGCTCTTTACCAAATGGTATTGGTAACCTGAGTTGTTTGAAGTCCCTGGACTTGAGAGGATGTCCCAGATTGGGCTCTTTACCAAAGGAGATTGGTAACTTGAGTGCTTTGGAGACCTTGGACTTGAGTCAATCAAGATCAGGCTCTTTACCAAATGAGATTGGTAACTTGAGTTGTTTGAAGACCCTGAATTTGAGTGGGTGTTCCAGATTGGGCTCTTTACCAAAGGAGATTGGTAATTTGAGTGCTTTGGAGACCTTGGACTTGAGTCACTCAAGCTTGCACTCTTTACCAAATGAGATTGGTAACTTGAGTTGTTTGAAGACCCTGAACTTGAGTGGGTGTTCCAGATTGGGCTCTTTACCAAAGGAGATTGGTAACTTGAGTTGTTTGAAGACCCTGAACTTGAGTGGGTGTTCCAGATTGGGCTCTTTACCAAAGGAGATTGGTAACTTGAGTGCTTTGGAGACCTTGGACTTGAGTTACTTAAGCTTGAGCTCTTTACCAAATGAGATTGGTAACTTGAGTTGTTTGAAGACCCTGAACTTGAGTGGGTGTTCAAGCTTGGACTCTTTACCAAAGGAGATTGGTAACTTGAGTGCTTTGGAGACCTTGGACTTGAGTGGGTGTTGGAGCTTTTGCTCTTTACCAAATGGTATTGGTAACCTGAGTTGTTTGAAGTCCCTGGACTTGAGAGGATGTCCCAGATTGGGCTCTTTACCAAAGGAGATTGGTAACTTGAGTGCTTTGGAGACCTTGGACTTGAGTCAATCAAGATCAGGCTCTTTACCAAATGAGATTGGTAACTTGAGTTGTTTGAAGACCCTGAACTTGAGTGGGTGTTCCAGATTGGGCTCTTTACCAAAGGAGATTGGTAATTTGAGTGCTTTGGAGACCTTGGACTTGAGTCACTCAAGCTTGCACTCTTTACCAAATGAGATTGGTAACTTGAGTTGTTTGAAGATCCTGAACTTGAGTTGGTGTGGAAGCTTGAGCTCTTTACCAAATGAGATTGGTAACTTGAGTGCTTTGGAGACCTTGGACTTGAGTCACTCAAGCTTGGACTCTTTACCAAATGAGATTGGTAACTTGAGTTGTTTGAAGATCCTAAACTTGAGTTGGTGTGGAAGCTTGAGCTCTTTACCAAATGAGATTGGTAACTTGAGTGCTTTGGAGACCTTGGACTTGAGTCAATCAAGATCGGGCTCTTTACCAAATGAGATTGGTAACTTGAGTTGTTTGAAGACCCTGAACTTGAGAGGATGTTCCAGATTGGGCTCTTTACCAAAGGAGATTGGTAACTTGAGTGCTTTGGAGACCTTGGACTTGAGTTACTTAAGCTTGGACTCTTTACCAAATGAGATTGGTAACTTGAGTTGTTTGAAGACCCTGAACTTGAGTGGGTGTTCAAGCTTGGACTCTTTACCAAATGAGATTGGTAATTTGAGTTGTTTGAAGATCCTTAACTTGAGTTCGTGTTCAAGCTTGGGCTCTTTACCAAATGAGATTATTAACTTGAGTGCTTTGAAGACCCTGCACTTGTATGGGTCTAGGAACCCTCGGGAACTTCTTGGCGCTAACTTTGAGCTGTTTCACCTTGTTCCTGGGACCGATTCAGAATTTTCACGCCTCCCTGAACAAGGAAGGAAGGACGACCTCATGTCTGCAGGGAAGAAGCTGCCCGGCACATCGCAAGTCAAGTCTCTGGACTCCATCTTGAGCAAGGAGTTGGTGCAGCCCTCGAAGGAATCATATGCGAAGAGCGGTACAGAATGGACAGAGTTGTCCAGTAAGTTGGAATCGTGGAGTTCAGCATCGGCAGTGGTAACAGAGGATAGTTCTCTAAGGCCTCCCATGTCTTCAACTCTCCCTTCGGCTTCATCAGCTGATTCTAAAAAGTACGACAAGCTTGGTCGTCGTATCTGAGAATATTATATATGTGTTGGACATTGAGAATATTATGTGGGATGTACTGTACAAGACCTTCACATCTTCGGCACCTGTTGGAGTGAGCGCCACTTTCAGTTTCCCTACACCTGACCTCGCCATGTGGCCGTCAGCAGTCGCCACTTCTAGGTCTTCTAGAATTGCTGTTGCTCACTTGTTGAAACTATTTGGCACATATATTGAGATAATTGTGGTTTTCCAACTATATGTGTCTCAGTTCATCCAATTCTCTTGTGTTCAATTTGATTACTCCATTCCTAGTTAGATTTTGCTCATCACTAGATGATGTTTTTACGATAAGCCGCAGTTGCGATGTTGTGGACGATGGCTTTGGAGGAGCGTTTGATGAGTATTGATGATTCTTCTTGAGGAGCGTACAGACAGCAGAGTTTTGAACTGCATGGTGGATGATTTCGGAAGTTTACTATTCTGATGATGCGCTTGTAACGATTTGATGAGGAGTTTGGAACTGAGTTTGATGTATAAATTTACTAAATCCGCCCCCACTGCAAAGCTCAGCTTCAGTGTATGATTGAATATCAACCAGTTCAATGGATAGTATCTCAATGCATGAATGACTATGATAATTCAGATCAATTTTGAGCTTAAACTGAGAGTACATTTATTTAAAATGGACATAGCCCAGTTTCATTTACAATCCTAATCGTGTGATCTATTTTGCCTCTCTTTGCGCTCTCAATGGGACTCGAGCAGATTTGAATATACTCCGTAGTCTAGTAAGTTTCTTAGAAGCATGAGGAATATGGGCTCCTTTACTTCTGAAGCCTCTGTACTGTACATATGATTCATTGTTTGAATCAAGTCAGCTCTCTGGCATTTATGCACTCCCTAACTAGCTTCTAGGGACTCATCAACAATCAGATATGTTTAGCATGCATTTGAAGCAGAAGGTACTTTAACCAATTTGAAAGTAACCTCTGGTTCTGATTGTCGATAATATCACGAATTCGAATCAGGGTAAATTACAAGACTGCCTCAATCCAAGTTTGAACCTCATACGGTATAAGTCAGCTCCTCAGACAAGGAAATGCACTGCTGGTGAACCGTGATCTAACCCACAAGCTGGAAAAATCACCATGATCATCGACGAAACCCCATGGCATATAGAATGCGACTTGAGCTACGAAAACAGATCGCTGGTCGTCAACTAAATTCACGACAGCAATCCGCACCGAGTAGGAAGTCTAGATTTCAGATTTTGAACGAATCTCCTCATAGACGAGTCTGCCGATCAAGAAGACATGATGGATGTTGCAAACTGCACGATCTGCAGCAATACAACTGATCCCGCTTGTTCATTTTGCAGTTGTGCCAACGCGATGGTTCGGGGCTGGTCCGAGTTTAGTGCGGCCTAGAATTCATGCCATGGTCGCTTTAACTTCCGAACACTTGCTCTTTGGGGTAGCCTGCTATTTGGTCTATAGTCATGAATAGTTAGCTTCACTTAATAACGATTTACAAATAAGATCTCAGAAAGGCATCACGGATCCTCTTTAGTAAGACTCTTGGGGAAAAGCATCTGACTTGGTTATGCTTCGGGTTAGAGTGATTTCATTGGCTAGTAGGGGGCAACTAGTTTTGCTAATCAAGGCAAGTAACAAGGCAGTAGATAGCTAATGTACTTCATCAATTAGGTCACAATCTAATAATGCATGTGAACTAACGCAGTAGAAATGATTCAGAGGGATGAAATTTAGCTGAAGGAATAAGAACAAGATGATGGATTCTAAGAGTCTTTTACAGAATCAAACTCTTATATTGAACTCAGTGGAGTGAGTGACCTTGAGTCCATTGAAATAAATGCTTATGAGTTTTTTGCGAATCATTTTAATATAAAATGAAGCATAGAAAATTCACTTATCATATTTTTCTATAAATTCACATATGCATAAAACAAACTATTACATGATTTTATAATAAGTATTGGAGATTGAATGATTGCCATTCATGAGAGATTTGCTGCGCTTTGTTAGTCAATCATCTAAAACCTGGATAATTTTTCAAAACTCTCTATATTAAATTAGTAATACTCGTAAAGATGAGCATAATTAAATTAAAAAAAAATACAAGATTAGCCTTAGTAAGCTCAAATTGTCAATATCAAAAGATTATAGTATGTTTTTAAACCGTAGAATGCTCACTCAAATATGAGATATTGATGGGTATGTGAGTTTAAAATTATGGGGGGAAGCACAATAAAGTGGACCAAAAAAGTGCTTAGTTCATTGTCAATTTCAGCCATTCTTGTAAACACTAAAGAAAGTGGCATCCAAATATTTGAATGTAAAAAAGGGATCGTGATATGGAAAGTACACTTCGTCGCCTTCAAGCTCAAATTTTTTTAGAAGAAAATGCTACTTTTACGATGCCATACGAGATCCTTAACCCCTAAACTCCCAGGCGACCGAAATGTGGTTGCCACCTATTTTGGGCAGGCGACTGTGAATTCACATTTAGTGGTAAAATCTCCAATTTTTGTGTGTCAATCTGATTTTTCGAGAGGAATCCTGTGATGTAATTTTTTTTGGAAAATTATTTGTGTAGTAAAAGATATGAACCCAAACAGGTAAAAAATCTCAACGTGGGCAGGCAGGGTCCAATGGGGAGGCTTCTGCATTTCTGCCCCTGTGAAAATTCTAGTGACCAGCTGAAATCGGGCATGGGGAAGGGCAGATTGTGCTTTTGTCAGAATAGTGGGTTCCATTGCCAAATAATGGGATGACATCATCCCTCACATCTCATTGGTGCAAAAAACGGTTTAGGAAGTCATGCAAAGTCATGTTTCATAGTGCTAAGACAATGTGCAGTAGACAAAGTTGAGAGTGACAACAACAACACCTACACTTGCAAAATTTGAGCTATGAAAACACACAAATTGCAGTAAAATCCAAAGAGCCACAGCCTACTTAGCAACTAGATTGACAAGTGCAGTCCAAAAAAACAAGAAACAATAATGAAAGACGGCCACAAGGCTTGGATTAGTCTCAAAATGGTGGCTGCAAATCAAATTCCAAGACAAGGTGTACAAATTTTTAGAAACAGCAGTAAAGGCTCCTCAATTACAGCCAACAAGGGAACATGTTGCAGCCACCAAAATACTAATGACCTGCAACTACACCCAAAAAAAAACCTGCTTGAACAAGTCTATAATGAAAAGTGGAATGAAATGAGGGAGAAACCAAGCACAGCAAAGAAGAGCGGAGGCAGTGACGCAGACAAGGGGCCGGCAGTAGCAGAGAGTACATGCAAGGGCTTCGAAACAGCAAGGGGGTTCGGAGATAATGAGGGGCTCTTAGATCAGGCTGCGGCAGTATTAGCAGATAGAAGCGGACTGGAAGCAAGGGCGGGGACCGGTTGGGGTGTGAACATCAGATTCCGGCACTATCACATAGCAGGAGCGGGGTGGAAGCAAGGGCGGGGACCGTGCCATATTACACAAAGTCTGTCAATACAGACATGGAACCCGTACCTGCGGAGGGCGTGAGCTGTGAGGCAGTCGGCGTCTATTGGCAGGAAGACGCAGCGACGACCATGGCGGGGACAGCGACTGAGAGAGGGAGCTCGTCGCGGGGAAGGGGGAGGAGGGGTCGGGGGGGCGCAACACTAAGAGGCACTGGTCGCGGAAGGGGCAGATCTGCTGCTCGCGGCACTGCAGGTGGAAATGCAGCTGCTTCCGGGAGTACATCTGCTCGGGGGAGAGGGCGGAGGGGTCGACGCGGCACTGCCACAAGGAGGGGAGGACGCACAGTGAGCACACCACCTCCTACATCACAAACAGCCCCAGAAGAACCGGTAAGTTATTTTGACTCTCCACAAGAGCAAATGGGAGAGGAAAGTTATGTAGAAGATTATGAAGAGGGGGGGATAGGAGAACCCATGACGGATTTCATGGAAAGCCAAGAGGAGCAACTAAATCTAGCAAGAGAGAGCAGTTGTGATGAAGATAGTGAAGACTCTTTTGATGAAGGAATGTATTCAGAGGCACATGAGATGGGGTTAGAAGAGATCTTACCTTGGCCTCCAGAGCTTTTATTCCGTCCACAAAAAAAAACACAAGAGAAAGAGAGATGGAGAGTACTATGGGGAGGGGAGAGGAAGACTGGAAGAGCCTGGCGCAATGACGGGGGAAGAGAGGAGCGGCACTGGCGAGGAACTGAGGGCTGGCGGGGAGAGCTCCGCATCGGGGGAGAGAGGCAGGACTGCGGGAGAGGTCGGGGAGACGTCCCATGCAGTGGAGGGTGGCGAAGACCCAGAGCCCGCCAACGGCCTGCCGAAAGAGCGGACAGGGGCGCAGGCTGAGCCCGAGAACGGGGAAGGGGGCGGGATGATGGGTGCCGGGCTGGAGCCTGCCAACGGGCTGGCAAATGTGGGGACGGGGGCGGAGGTTGAGTCCCCCAACGGGCGCCCGGGTTCTAGACCCGAGGATTTGATTGAGGCCGGGGGCGGCTTGGAGGATGACGGGTCCCATGAAGAGAGCGGGCCCGGTTCAATGCTCCAAGGGGAGTTCCCCCCCCCCATGAGGGCTCTCAGCATGGGGCCGACTCTGATATTGAAGTTGCTGGTAGGGAGGGGTCGCCTTTGAGACAACGGGCAGTGCCTGATATACAGACCTTTATGGGGGCTGTGGGTTCACAGAGAGGTCCACATAGTGCACCACTAAATCAGGGTCATCAATCAAGGCAAAACAGAAGGTATAGTCCAATTAGAATGCCTATTGAAGCACCAGAATTGAGTGATTTCACTGACTCTGATGATTCTAATGGGGATGAATTAGATGTTGGAATTGATGGGGAAGGCCTTGATCCTTCTAGTGTCAAATATCGGTACCGAGATTCAACATGGGGCACTTCAAATCACACTTATGAACCGCATCGCATTCAGTGTTGTATGAGAAGTGGGGCTAAAAAAGATTGGAGGAGAATGCCGTCTTTTATGACATTATTTCATATGTTTTGGCCATTGTCTCTATTGAGGACTATTGTCGGGGAGACAAACCGTTATGCCACGGAGGTGGATGGAAATGGGATTTCGCGTGGAGGGGATAATTGGGAGCCACTAACCGTGGCTGGGTTGAAAGTATTTATGGCAGTGATTTTGTATATGGGTATGAAAAGGCAACCTAATGTAAGAAGTTACTGGATGATGAAACCATCATTTTTCCATTGCCCAACTATTAGCAACCTCATGACTAGAAGAAGGTTCGAATTATTGACAAAGTGTTTACATCTCACAAACCCGGCATCATACATTGATGATCCTCTCTTACCAGGTTATGATAAAATGCGCCAAGTGAGACCCGTGATGGACATTGTGAGGTTGAATTTCATGAGGGCATGGCAATTGGGGCCATTTCTCACTATAGATGAAATGATGATTCGGTATAAAGGCAGTTATTGCCCAGCCCGTCAATACATGCCTAAAAAACCCCAGAAATGGGGTATAAAGGTGTGGTGCTTGGCAGATTCTATATCAAAATTTGTATACAATTTTGATATCTATTGTGGGAAAAATAGAGATGCCACTAGAAACAATGATGGAGATGTAGAGCATGTACGCTTACCTCGGGGGGAATCAAGACTTGCACATGATGTTGTCATGAAATTGTTGGAAGGAAATCATGGGAAGGGTCATTGTGTTGTCATGGACAATTACTTCACGAGTATTGGCTTATTTGAAGAGTTGGCTAACTTGGGGACTTATGCAACTGGTACAGTACGAATCAATCGTGTTGGCTTGCCTATTGCTTTCAAGAATGTGAAAGATTTCAACAAATTGCCACAAGGGTCATTGGCATGGAGGATGCACGAGTCACGGGGAATTGCAAGTGTTATTTGGAAGGACAAGAAGGCCGTAGTTCTTTTATCCACCCATGCTTTACCTATAGAGTTTCCTTGCATGCCCATCACAACAGTTCCACGTAGAAATGGCGCAATTAGGGAGAATGTGCCATCGAGCCCTATTCATCATGAGTACACTACTTTTATGAGAGGAGTTGATGTGGCAGATCAACTCCGGGCTTCATATACATGCCAAACTCGTTCTCACAAGTGGTGGCATAGACCTTTTTTTTTCCTTCTTGACCAAACAATTGTCAACATGTATATATACTATTTGGCAATTTTGGGGCAAGGGCGGATTAGAAGAGCACGTATGACACATCTCCAGTTCAAGACAAATTTCTGTGAAGCTCTCACATGCAACTGGTCTCGTAGGAGAGAAGATGAGCCTATGCGCGGTGCAGCAATCCATGTTCCTAAGTGGACTACTTTGCGCCGAATTTGTGTTGTGTGCACCACCAAGAGGTGTAACTATTATTGCGAACGCTGTGAGAACAAATATATGTGCCTCAACAAAGGATGCTTTGAGATTCACCACACTCGATGTTGAAAAGAGGTTGGTTTTCTACACAAGTAATTTGAATTCATTTTCTGCTCGTACTTGAAATGGTTGCGGTCCATGTTATAACATACTACTTCTTCTGTATTTCTCAACCCCTTTACTCTTCTTACATTCGATTTTTTATTTTTAAATTTTTTCACTTCCTTTAGAGAAATCAATTTCCTTTGTGTTGTCCTTACACTTGAGCCTTTGTACCCTAATTTTTTCTTACATTATAACTGTCATTTCTTACTTTCTGATCGTTACATTAGAAGTTCTATTTCCCATTGTTTTTTCGTAACATTACAAATTTTATAACCTCATTTTATTTTGACATTGGGACTTCTATTTCATATTGTTTTGTTTCCAACATCCGAAATTATGGTTACCTCCTTTTTTTCAGACTGTATAATAGTTTTTATTACATTTGTACTTCTATTTCGTTTGGTATTTTATTACATTTGGACTTTCATTTCCCTTCTCTTCTTTTTACATTAGAACTATTATTTCCCTGCCTTATGGCTTACAACAATAATTTGCTTTTCCTTTTTTCCAAACATTAGGACTCATATGTCTCTTCTTTATTACCAGAAAACATCTTACCTTGATCCGATTTTCCAAAAGTATAAATCTTCTTTCCCTCAATTTTCATTCTATTCGAACTCTTATTTCCCAATTTGTCCCTTCATTTCATTTTTAGGTATATTTTATTTTTTTTTTAATTTTTCAAACATGGTATTCTCAGTTTATTATTCAGTTCATTCTTTAATTTTTTTAATTCACTGTGTTTCTCATCATCGGAGCATGAGTTTTGATAAGAATTTTTTTTTTTTCCATAATAGTTCATTATGTTCATATGAGTTTGACAGTGACCAAAACGAAAACACTGAGCACTCTAGACAGGCAGACAGACTCTTGATAACAAGTAATGAAGCCACCAAGGGGTTGGGGGATGGGGCCACATCTTAGGCCGGGGCATGGAAGGGGAGCACGAACGGGCCCAGGTCGAGGGAATGTTGGAGGCCCAAGGCCGGGACTGAGCCTGACCCCGGGCGGAGGGCGGTGCAGTTGGTCTCCCCCGCAGCGGCGACCAGGGAGGCACTGAGCCCGGTGCTGCCACAGGGCGGGACCGGGGCCACATTCTCAGGGGGCGGGGCCGTGGAGCATCGCATGGGGCGGGAGGGGGGGAGGGAAGGCAGGAAGAGGGCGGGAGCTCATTCAAAATTGAAGCAAGGCAGATGGGGATCCCATGACCTCTGCCACGCTGTCCCATCCAACTGCCAAGGGGACGGTTCACCCACTCTGTCCACCCTTTCCCAACATACACCCGCTGCCCACCTCATTTTCTCAACTTTTTTACTCACATATCTATCAGTTTTGATCTTGTATTTGGTTTTTACTTTTTTTAATTTTTTTTTTTCCCCTATATTCATAACATAAGAAAATGATTACCTTGACCGTTGGGATTGACCAAATTCTCATTTCTCTTCTCTCATCAAAGTGCTTGAAAAATCACAGTGTATGTGTGTTTTTTTGACCCCCTCCGGAATATGATTTTTTTTGAAAATGCTACACATATTATTTCACGCTCATATTTGGTACATATACCACTTACCTTATGCTTTCAAATAATTTTGACTTGTCATAGTCCAAAAACTTTAAAATGTTTGCATTTAGTTCAATAAACGGTCACATTCTTCACTGGGCAGGGCCAAAAAAAAAAAAAACCGCCCACTTCATACATTATAATCTTTTTATTGAAGAGGAATCAACGGTCCAAAATTGGTGACATCATGCATGGTGGAGTTAGTTTTGAAATCATACGGTCAAAACCTACAAATTTTTAGTCAAACATCTAGAGGAGGTTATATCGTAAGAAGGGGTCTGAAATCACAGTTTTATGGTTCCAAATGTCTTGGGCATTTAGGGGTTAAAGTCTGACAAAGTGAATGCAATCATTTGGAAAAGTGCTAACAACGGGTGCATATGTTGTCAAAAATCAATTTTGATTCCAAGGTGTCCTCCGTTTATGAATTACGGTTGTAAAAACGTCCCTCAGCACATTGCGCGCAAGTTTGGACATGCGAGAAGTACTACATGGACGTTTTTGTAGCGGCATTTCCCGTGAAACTTTTTTGGGGCTTCGTGGAAAATATTATGACATTGGGATATATTTCTTTAAACATCTTTATGATGTTGAGGGCACAAGAGAAAAAAAGTGAAAAAATAAAAATTCATAAATGACATTCCACTTGAAATTTGGAGTGGAGAACAGTGGAATTGGAATGCAAGTGCCTTAGAAGAGTGCCACAACATTCCCGGCAATGGAGCAGTTTCATGGAAACCTCATTAGTGTTCACTGCATGGGAATGAGGTTGTTCATGCGGGGCAGCAAATGTGGGTGTCAAGTAAGGTGGAACCACCTATTTCCGAACACTTAAGGAAATATCCTTGATGCAAAGCTGTGCATGATGTGAATTTTTTTTTCCACAGATCAGCAAATACTAGGATATGAGAATGGAAGTGAAATTATATTTTTCTCATTCTATATGAATAAGTTATGAATTTTCAGAGTTTTGTATGACTAGACACCTATATGTGTACATAGACCCCTTCTAAAAGCGTGCACAAAGACAACTCACCTTTTGGTGACTTGTGCCAATCAATGAGTGCCTTGTGTTGGATTTGTTTTAGAAATGGAATCTTGCTTGTTCAGAAATAGGTGATGCATTGCTTGTGAATGCTGCCATTTATAGGGTTTGCTTATGGGATGCTATTCGCCAATAGGTGGTTCCACCTTATGTACAGTGGTCACCCCCAGTCTGGGAATGGTGGGATTCTTTTGATTCTGCTCCATTTTAATCAACCTTGCGTGAGCTCCACAATTGAGAGTGTTGACGACATCATTCTCCCAGAGGTAGTAAATGTGCTGCAAATGCTTGAATGATTTTGAAAAGATACCGGTTGATCGTGCGTGGGCGTTCTAGGTGCCCCCGGTATTGCGAGGGCGCTGGTAAGGAGGTGTAGAGTTCTCGGTTAGGGTTTTTTGGAAATTAGGGTTCTCGGCAGTAGGTAGCATTATCAATTTCATCAAGATACGTGGGCATGGCGGGATCATTGCGAAGGGGAAAGAATTCCACCGAAGTTGTAATGACTCCCTACTGACACAAGAATATGACAAAGTGCAGTGGGGCTCCAAGCACATGAGGAGGGTAATGTGGAAGTGCGGAAACAAAATTTTGAGGTGCGTAGGATAGTAATATACATTTTGTAGATGGAAAAGAGAGGAGTGTCCACTATGTCTGTACGCGAGGACGAACAACGTCAAGCAAAGATGAAAACCGGTAAAGATGAAAACCAGTAGGTTTGAATCCGGTCGCATTTTAGGGTTTAGGGTTCTATAGGCTTACGCTGCGGAGAATTCCCAATGCAGACTTTGTATCCATTGGAATCTTAACAGAACTCCAACGTGATGGCGTTTAAATCTACATGATTTTGAGTTTTTTTATTAGATTTTCTTGCTTTAGTTAAGTTGTTCAAAGTTTTATAGAGAAAAGAATTGTTTAAAAACATATTTCTTCATTCATTTAGATATAATAACATCTAAATTTGAAAACATCTAAAAGTTTCTGTTTCATTTTCAATTTCTTGTACTTTGGCACCAAAATTTATTATGAACTTTTGCAAGAACTTTATAAAGTGTCCAACATCCATCCGCCATGTTACCAACTCTACCTTGTCTTGTCACTAGGATAATTGATGAAATTTTGGTCTTGATGGATTGATGAAATGCTTTTGCTATAGTAATATTTAAAGTAGAAAACATAGTGTACCTACAATGCCTCTCCCTTAGAGTCAGAGCGGTAAAAATAATCATGATTACCTTATGCATGTTCTACTCATCCATTGTGACTTCCAAATTTTTTGAGCACCCTTTGAAATAACATCCATAGTTTCAAGGTAAGCAAACACTTTTGCCTGGACAAGTCAATGCCCATTTCAATTTAAACAAACAATATAATAATCTAATTTATTAACCTTGAAGCCATTTCCTTGATTTCCACATATATATAAATTAAACAGGTTTGCAAATTCCAGCACAAATAATTATTTTTTTTGGGAAAAAAAAAGGAAATTTAATTCTTTAAAATTGATTTTTTTTTATTTTTTATTTTTATATTATTATTTTTGGATTTTTATTTAAAAATCATAAAAAACGACCTTAAATTAAATTAGAAATAACAAAGTATTGTAAAAATAATTTATTGCTATGGTGTTACAGAAAACTTTATTGTGTATTCATTGAGATCTTACAGTTGGATGACTTCCTACATGTCTTTTGTTTTCTTAAATCACATGTTTATCATTTATTGAATTCTACAATATTTTAAACTCTTAGGAAGGACTGAGCACTTAGGAATTGACACTCATTAGAAATGAACTCAGAAATTCATGAGTCCACATTAGGATGTGAAGCAGGCTTATTTGGAAGTCGTGAAAAATAAAAGAATTGAATATATGTACCTTTAAAGAATTATCTTAATTTAGTACATCTCAATTTGACCAAAAAAAACTGATGCGGAGTATTCTTTTTATAGTGAAATTTTTGAACTAATGAAAAGATTTCTTTATCAATCTCAAATATAATCATGTTACTTAATCCTTTAGTGACTAGGTAACCACAAAGTGGTTAGTGAATCAAATGAAATGCTGAAAATTATGTGAACCATCTTCGTTCAACTTTTGAAGTCCACATGTGGAACTTTTGATTTTGTAGGTGATGCATAAATTTGAAATCTGACTTTCTTAGCTATCCAAATACCTATTTACAAGACACCAAAATACTGCAAATACATAAAAAATACAACAAATACTCACAAATACAATACATGTACCATGTGGTATTTCTCATATTTGCAAGTTTGTTATCTTGGATATTTTTTTTGGAAATTGTGTTATCTTGTCCGTGTTCTAGTAGTGTATATATTCTGATCTTGATCAATGTACCAACCATTTTTTTATTTTAAGGTATAAATTTTGTCCTAAACCGTACATGGATAAGTCACTTTCACTTATAAAATCTACAATAATTATATATGATTGTGATCTTGACATCAAAGATTGCAATGAAGAAGTGTTGATATAAGCCATTGCTCATACATCTACACTTTTGATTTTGAAAATTTAACCCAAATGAACATCCAATGAACAGCATTCGGATCGGAACTAAAGCGGAACCAACTGCAGCCTGCTGCAGCAACCATGGCGACAAAACAGAGCCCATGCCCAAAACCATCACTGTACCCGAATCCAACATTGTCTTTGCAAAGTGTAGGTTTCACTTACTCCAGTATAAGCCTCAGGTAGGTAATCTGTATTTTCGGTACAGTAACGATAAGATGCCAATATAGACAGTACTGGAGACACAATTTTATTGCCAATGAAACCATGATGACGTGCACGAACCTGTGGTTGCTGTGTCAATGATGTTTCAATATTATGTTGATTGTTAGTGCAGACTCAAAGCTCGAGGGAATGACCATCAGAAATCTTGTCCCAAGGCTACATTCCTCAACACCATGGCAAACTCAAATTCCATTTCCAGATGCTCTATGCTTTAGTTCAAAGACTTCGTTATTACAAAGACACACAGCAGCACTGCCAATATTGCAAAAGCCGATTACTTTTAACTGGTATGAGATATGTGAAAGTTATGTACAAGCGTTACAAAGAGTGAAGCTATGTGTAGCAGACAGCATGCAGTTTGAAATAGTAATCGAACACCGGAAGATTTGGTAGAAGACAAATCTACAAATTTTATGGAACGGTGTAAAGAGTCTTTACACTACGAAATTGACGCGCGAACTTTTGCCATATTCTTAAGCTTCTGCCTGCATTGCAAAAGAAGAAAGATTAATAATATTTACAAAACACATGTCATGCGCATATGACTCTCTCATTCCTTTTTCTAGGACTTTGTGGTTGGTTTTAAAGTAGAGTAAGGGCATTTAGGATGGAATTGCATTACCCTCGAATGCAAGCTTTGAATTGTCGACCTCTTCTCAGATCAACCTCGCCTTCCTCTAGCTGAATCAACAAAATAGCCAATAGAAGACCAAATCGCAACATTGATTAATAGTTCCGAGATAATTACATTTTCAAAGATCAGCAATCTGCATAAACTGTAAAGATGCAGCTCACCCACGAGCCACAATTCAGCTGCCAATCTGCCCTGACAAACAAGATAAGGAAGACAAGCTTACAGGGTCGTTGCCGTAGACAGATTCATAGCAAGAAGGGGAGACGCATGATAATGCACAATTCTCTTTGTCAATCGGTGATGCTTTGCAACGATCGCCCCAAAGTCCACTGCACAGGCATTGTCCCTATGAAACACCGACCAGCAATACTCGGCCAAGAACGGAGACACTCGAAAATCATCGCAAAAATATAGCCAGCCTTCTTCCAGACCCTAATACAGAAATTCTCTCTTGAACCACTCGCTTTCCCAAAGTTTATTATACGCACAAAATAACTCACGAGTGATGCCAGCCCAACTGTTTCTAAGTAAGACAATTTCGTACCTGTCGATGTCCATATAGCACTGCAACTTGCGTTCTCCCAAATCCCTATCCTGCACAGAAATCAATTCGAGCTTTTCAGCAAATGATCCAGGGTTTACAAAACCACTAGCAACCAGATGGGAAAATCAATCCCAAATCCAAACTACGTCCACTTGAACTCAATCATGCCCTCCAACAATATGATCACACAACTTTGTAGTCTTCAAGGTCTTCCGAGTTCGAGACCTTCCCATTCACGCATCCCGGACACGAATTTCCGAACAAATGGAAATAATCTGAAACGAGAGCAACGACATAACGGTGCCTACGATCATAGCAGTCTCGTCTGAGTGATCACATGTCATCCACAACACAAGATGCTCCGGAAGCCCTGAAGTAGGGTTTCACGTTCCAAAACACGTCCAGTAAACAAATCGCAAAAGTTCATAAAAAAAAATAACCAAACAAACGTTACGGTGTTCCCCACAACATGGCCAGCGAAATAGACGAAATCATCTGGACATCAGCAATAATTCACGAGCAACAACCATCACAGTTCCACACCCAAAACAGGAGAAGCCCTCAACACGAATCTGTTCCAATTCAACCCCAAAACAAAAACCCTAGAAAATCACGAAGCGAGCACCGATCACAATCCAGCGACTAGAGCTGCAGTGGGCAAACCCAACGCCTAATCAGACATCTCAGAGGAGCAAATTACCGCAGTACGCGAGTGGTAAACCGTATTGACAGCAGCATCCACGCAAGTAAGGCAAAGCGAAAATAATAGCATGACCGCCACCATCGACGCCGCAGCGGGAGACGCCATAGCGCACAACTTTTGTGAGCAATTTGGAAGTCCCAAGCTGCACTTGAAGCAGTAAAAACAAGAGGACGTCCTCGCAACGATACCCACGAGCCTTGAAGTGCCGGGTATGGGGTTTTGGTAATATCCTTATATCCTGATTTCGGAGGCTTATCGCGACTTCGGCGCTGGAATTTCCAGTTGGGTGTCGGTCTTGGGATGGCGGAGCTCCAATTTAGAGCCTGGGATGCAGTGCAGAAGAACCCCACAGGCTTTCTCTGCGGCAGATTGGAGCAATTTTGAGGCACTCGCAGGGTTTAAGAGAGGTTTTACTAGGTTTTACGAGGTTTTGCGAGGTTTCACGAAGTTTTGCGAGGTTTTGTGAGCTTCTGGGTGTGAGGAGAAGGGAAGGGGTGGAGGTTTCGGGTGCTGGAGATGGCGAGAAGGAGAGCAGAGGTGGATTCCCGGAATGTTACAGGGTTTAAGAGGAAGTGCCGGGGTTTTGGAGCGGGAGTGGTTGCTTGATTGCTCTGCATCAGGTTTGGGGGAGTGTAAGGCGAGTGGATAAGCCAGAGTTTGGAGTTCTGGGGGCGCAATGGAGTTGTGTGTGCGGATGCAAGTGAATTCCGCCTCACCGGCGTGCTATCTTCAGAATGGGTTTGGTTGCAGTGGGAGGAGGAGGCCAAGAGGTTCGGTTTCCGGGTTTGGGAGGATTCAGAGACGAGGCTCTGCTGTTGTGAGCTCACGCAAGGAGCGTTTCTGGTGCCGCATTGAGGCTCCTCAAGGGGCAGCATCTGTGGATTACTTGAGAAGTAGCAATGTGGCTGGGGAGGCTCACTTGTCCACTGTCAGGGGTGGCCGAATCGTGACTGGGGCTGGAGAGGATGTGGTTTATGAGGCGAATTGTGCAGGAGGAAGCGGGGATGGAGGTAGTGGAGATGGTCGCAGTGGCGGCGGTGGCGGCGGTGATGGGGATAAGGGTGGTGATGATGGGTCGTTACCAGATCACAATGTATTGGGGCTGTTGCTTGCATTTTGTGGGGTTAGCTCAGCGAGCGAAGGGATTCAGAAGTGGTACCGTATGCCTGCAGCTGCTCTAGCGGGGCTTGCTCTGTTGCTCTTGCAACAGCAGGCTGCTCTTGCGCTCTCTGGAGCGAAGGAGGAAGCTCGGACAGGCGTCTGGGAGGTAAAAGGTGGGCGGTGGAAGTATCTTGTGAAGCATCCGGAGAGGGATGAATTTGTAGTGGCGACTGTGAAGAACAGCGAAGAGGAGGCACTCGCTTACGAGGAAGAGTTGGTGGCGAGACAGAAGGGAGAAACGGTGAACGGGGATGCGAAGGAGGCAGGTAGACAAAATGGTGTGAAGCTGGGCGTGGAGAATGTTGTCACACGGTTTGTAGAGCTTAGCAAACAATTGCTGCTCCCCGATGGCTACCCTCGAAGCGTGACTGATGATTACATGGAGTACACCCTCTGGCGGATGGGCCAAGTTATTGCTAGCCAAATTAGTGGAGTTCTTACCACTCAGGTCTCATTCTTGCCTTGTTGTTGCAGTCTGCTCATTCTCATTTGAGTTTTGTCTAGAAGCTTGAACTATGATGGATCCGGAGTTGTAGGTGATGTCAATGAGACTTGTAGCCCTAATTAATCAGACCCTACTATCTTCTACTCATCTTTTCTCTTATCAACTGGGGCTAGAGTATGAATTGATTCAATCACGAGGATGTGATCTTCGGTATCGCAAGTTGATGATTAACTCTATGCCAGTTGATTACATCATCCATCAGTTTAGATGGTAATTTGTTTCTTGATAGGTCTTTGGTGTTTGTGTCAAGGAATAGAAGTTTGCAAAGGATGTTCTCTCCCATTTGTTTTCTGTATTTTGAACTCTGGTTGTTTTATCTTTCGCAGGCTTTACTGTATGCGGTGGGGTTGGGAAAGGGCGCTATACCAACAGCAGCTGCAGTGAACTGGGTGCTTAGAGACGGCATTGGTTATTTGAGCAAGATAGTGCTTTCCAAGTATGGCCGGCACTTCGATGTGCATCCCAAAGGATGGAGGCTTGTGTCCGATGTGATCGAAAATATGTCATACGGCTTGGAATTGCTGACACCCACTTTTCCTCATCTCTTTGTCTACCTTGCAGCAGCTGCTGGGGCTGGTCGCTCTGCTGCAGGCCTCATTCAGGTACTGGATACCAGTATGAGTCACCTTACGGTCATATTTAAGTTATCAGACGTGGAGTACGAGGATGTAGATAAGATCCGAATGTTATGCCGAAAACAGCTGCGCAACTGGTTATATCATTTATTCCATTTTAGTTCTGATTTCTAGTTGGTTGGCACAGGCTGCAACGAAGAGCTGTTTTAATGCCGGCATGGCTGCTAATCGAAACTTCGCAGAGGTAAATAACACTCTCAAATGATTTATTTCTCTTATGATTCATGTAGAGTGAAGATGGCTTGCGTGTCCTTTGAAATCCGAATAGAATGGTGAGGTTCCTGTCCTTTGTTACTTGATAATAATGTGGCTACGTTTGGTTTCCAGGTCATAGCCAAGGGAGAGGCCCAGGGTATGGTGAGCAAATCCGTTGGAATTGCTCTGGGTATTGCAGTGTCTGCTTATGTTGGCAGCACTGGTCCACTCCTTGTCTCCACGTTTTTTGGAGTTACGGCACTTCATATATTTTGCAATCTGAAGTCGTACCAGGCGGTGCAGTTGCGAACTTTGAACCCATACCGTGCAAGTAAGCACTCTTGAGGCTTGCAATGCCTTGTATGGAATATCTGAAGGCTCCTAATTGATGATGGTATCCATTGTTTCTGGGGTCTTTGTCCAGTGGATAGCCCGATGCTTTTGGTCGTTGATAAGGACGTTTACGAGGATCCATTCTGATGCAATCTCAATGATGACGTTACGAAATAAATTGCCATGGAAACTTATTGACCATGGTTGTTTGCTAACTTTTTGAATTCTTGGATCAGGCCTGGTCCTCGCAGAGTATTTCAGAAGCGGCAATGTGGTATCTCTGAGGGAAGTCAATGGGGAAGAACCTATATTCCCAAAGATTTCATTCTTCAACGTTAGACTGCGAGGATCAAAGGTGCGTCTTCCTTCCTCTGAATTTGCAACGTAACAGTTGTTCATTGTGTGTATAATGTAAAGACGAAAAGTGATGTTCTTAATGGACCATTATAAAGCTCCATTTGAGTTTTTGAAATGCCACTGTCACAGGGAGAAGGAACTTCACTGTCTGAGGAATCAAAAGCTGTGGCACACGCTATAGAAGATCATCTTGAGTTCGGGGCTACATTTGGAGCTGCAGTCAAGACTCGTGAAGAAGCAGATGCTTTGCTTGATATTTACAAAAGCGAACGATACCTTTTATCACAGCACGATGATCGCCTTCTGGTATGATCTATTGGTGGTGTTGTTTTTTATAAAAATTCTTGTGTATGAGAAAACTCAGCCAGTACCGTGTTTTATGTACACTAATGTTTGGTTCTCGTAGTGGGAGTGGTTGTAAGCTAGGCTGGCTGACTGCTATTAAGTGTCTTCTAGAGATTTCATGCTGTCTTGCCTTCTAAATTTTGGATTTGGCTACAGGTTGTCTTGAAGGAGGGCGCCACACCACGCGACATGCTGCGAGCCATGATGCAAGCGATATATCTCAATCACCTGCAGGGAACAGGATTTACGTCCCAACGCAGCCTCATTCACGACTCAGGAAATGGAGGTGTCCTTCGGGTTTCGCACGACTTTATGGCGCAGAAGTTTGATCAGATTAGGCAAGATATTGGAGCTGCTGGATGGATCTGCGAGGGGTTAGTAGCTCGACCTGCCCCAAACCGGCTTCTTGAGAGCGCTCCCTCTTCAACGCCGATTGCTGCTTAAACTTTTAGCTTGGATTAGTAATGCACATTGAGCCCTGTTAGTGGCTTTTACATTCTTTTAGTGGGTGCAAATTTCCCCAAAGCTTGCTATGACAGCTTTCATGGAAGCAAGACTGCGCCAATCTTGTATGTACACAAGAATATACTCCATGCTGTGTTTACTCCACAAGGGAGTATCCACGTTGAGATGCCTTCTGAGCAGATTACTCATCATCGATCAGCTACCCGGAATGTTTTCATTTGAATCAATGTCTCTCATTCAGACGACCAGTTTGTTGACTAGGATATGCTACTCGATTTATACTCCATTCCAGGCTTGTACCAAAATAGATCTTGCTGAATCCCAGGGTCTTCCTTACTTAATGATTAAGTGTGATGCTGTAGGAGATGACGTGCTCTCTGAAAAATGAGGACCACGTACCAGTGTAAATGCAGGTACAATGGTACTCTCGGTGTTGAGTATAAACTAGAGTGCAGTCATACAAACTTTCTGAGGACCACTAATAATGATGACCTTCGTGACTCCAGTATTCACTACGATATCCACCTCCTGAATAATCCTCAGAAACTATGAGCTGTTGCACTTCCCACCTAAACAGTAGATGTACGTCAGCATATGCTATAAGGGTGCACAGTGTTGGACCTACTGCCTGGATCAAAAAGGCGCCACGCTGATTCTATCCTCAGATGCCCTCCCAAGTGTGTAAATGAATAGGTGATGCCTAGCCAGTAATAGATCATCAGCTCTTTAAAATGTCAAATGTGTTAAAAAAAACTAGTAGCACATCAAGAATGTGCCTCGTTCCGGTCGAAATAGACTCTGGAATGGATAGAGGGGGCCCTAAACTCGGAGAACTTGAAGCTTGTTTGCAAAGGCAATGGCAACCCAGTCGGAATGAGAAGCAGACCACTGGAGCTGGTTCACTTCACCTCCTGCCGTGTATGCAAGAATTGGATCCAATCCACCATCCACCGGCTTCGCTGACATATCCCAAATCAAAGCCTACAACATCATTGACAGAAAAAACTCAATCAGCACCATAACATCAGACAAACTCACAGAAGTGCTCATCCGCAGGCAGTTCAAGTAGCTAAATTAATCCAATGATGCTTAAACCCTGCAGTTTGCAATACGGACATTCACTACTAGATTCGGACACACGAAAGTTTCAAATGAGATAATCATGAGTGGAAGAAAACTGTGGCCAAATTGGAAGCTAGGATTAACTTGCGACTGTGGCTACCTGGGAGTCATCACCAGCTGAGCAGATATGGCAAGCGCTGTGCGGAGCCCAAGCAATGGCATTCACACAAGCCTGATGCCGCTGCAACTCCGACACCGGCACGGTTGGAAACCTGATGTCCAGGATCACCACTTTCGACGAGTCCATGAGAATGGTCGCCATGTACCGAGGGTCCTGCTTATTCCATCCGAGCCGCAGCAGCGGCGTATCCGGCAGCGGACTCTCATATATGATCGTCGAGTGCTGCTTGTCCCGAAGATCAAACACGCGAACTGACCCATCGGCTGAGACCGATGCAAAGACACCCACACCTCCCCATGCGATGTCGTGAACCTCCTTGTCATGAGCGATGAGCTGCGTGTCCACAAGGCCCGTCTCGATGTCCCAGATGGTGCACGTCGTGTCGATGCTGCTCGTGCCGAGGCGCCGGAGGTCGGATTCGTTCCAGTCGAAGGAAGTGAGCGGCGAGCAGTAGTCGCTGTTCTGGCGGTTGTTCAGCACGCTCTTGAGCTCCACTTTGTCCTCGTGGATCTGCCAGATGCGGAGGTTGTCGCCCGTGGTGGCCATGAGGTCGGGCTTCTCGCTCTCCTTGTCAGGGATGAACATGATCTTCGTTGCGGGATATGGGTGGTCGAAGGCGAGCTTCGGATTGGCGTAGAACTTCCCGGAGTCGTCATCCAGTTGCACTATCTCGATCTGCAGTGATTACCATGAAACCCAGTCACGAAAAATCTTGAAAAACCCTAATCAGTTGTTTCTTCAAGAGATGGTTTTTCAAGAGGGGATGCTACCTTGTTTCGAATGTCTTCGATGAAGCTCCCGACGGCCAGGCGGAACTTGCTGTCCCCGCGAACACTCCAGTTCATGCCGTAGATGGTCCACGGCGCCTCGTAGGTGTAGATTCCTCGTCGCTGTTTCATGTCTTGGGCGCCATAGACTTCCTGCATCGCTGATCCACCGCTCGTCATGATCCTACCTACTACGGTGTTTTACAAATTTCCTCCAACAAGCTCAGCCTAGAGAGTCAAGTCCTGCCTTTCACGCGAGTCCATGGCTAATTTTCAAGGATGTGAGAAGCGGCTCCACATCTCTGCAATCACCCGTACACACCAATAATTTAGTTCAATGCACGAATGTGCAGCACACAGAACCTTCTACTCTTGGTAAACATGGCGACGTCCAAAACAAAGAAGCGACCTAATTTCTCTGCTAAACCGACTTCTGATTGATAAACCGTAGGTCGTTCCTGCAAAACAACTAAGTTGTGTGGATGCTATCATAACCCTCGAGGTTCAACGAAGCCATACTGATCTCCTCTGGCCTATGGACACACTCAGCGGCGGCATTTCAAAACCTCGGAAAAAACCGTCCGTGTAACCCAAATGCCGGAACTTTTACTGCAACTGAGAAGAAAGTTATATCACCTAATGCGACGCACATTTATAAGCCCTTGTTGAAAACAGAGACGTACAATATCACACACGAAATGGTCCTATTCTTTCAGGCTAAAAGTACAGAATCGAACAGTAGTCGACCGACAACAATGGTCCTTCCACAAACTAACATAGCATTCATACAAACTTAGCAGCTTCCAAATTGCAGTTAGACACCAAAAGGGCCGTGACCAAGAGCATTCACCGGCGCCTTTCCTTTCGCTCAGACTAAAGCGTCGACAAACTGGGCGCAAGTGGCCAACAGGAAGTGAAAAGGCCTAATTTGTAGCGCAAAGGAGGAGACAACGGAGCTCACACGGGCTGCAACAACTACGTCAACATGCATGAGCTCCTGCTGCACTATCTAAAACAAATACAAGGAAGAGAGGCAGAAGCCAGGAGGGAGCGTACTACTCCAAGAGAAGACACCACTTCCCAGACGATGGCTGATTGTCGGAGCTGCAAGGAATGCATGCGAACGTTCCCTTGTGTACTACCACCCGGTGTCGACTTCGTGAGCAATACGGCACGCACCACGGTACTAGGCTATGGCTTCACAACCAAAAAACCAAAACAAAACACGCCCTCCCCCGGCTCAGATCACTAAATTCTTCCCTCCAATGCAGGAATACCCATATATACCTGTAAAACAGTGGAGCGGCTGCACGGAACTCCGGAAGCGAGCTTGGCAGCAAGTTCGTCAGTTGTCGGTAAAGCTTGTAAATGCCTTGTAATGGACGCAGTGTGGAGCATAATACAACAATATATACTTTTGGTTGAAGTCCTGGCATTCCGGGAGGGATTCAAGGAACAGGTCCTGATTCTCCCCGAGAGTTGAGAAGCTAGTAGCTGAGCAAGCAACGAGCGCCTTCAGCTTGGTAGGAGACGTGTGGACCATTTGTGGAAGAAATATTATCAGACAGCAAGCAACAGTGACACCATGCCGGACGGTCTTTATTATTCTCTGACCCGGACAAAGATCAGGCGGCCACAGTGGCTTCCTGAGTTCTTTATTGGCGCCCTCAAGGACTCTGCGACGTGCATGCATTGCAGAGTTCGAGGATCAGTTCGGGAACTTAATGATAATATATTTATATTGCCGTTAGTATAATCTTATTCGGACCACAGTCTTGGAGGATCAGCAGCTTTTGGAACTCTCGGGATGCGAAACTATTCGACGAAGAGCCGTCGTTTGAAGAATATTGTTCGGGGTTCCATTCTAACAGCAGTGAATGCTTTCTGGAAGTGCTAACAGAAGAAATTTAGGGAAGAGTCTCTTTGATTTGTTATTTGATATGAGTTGCAAAGATAAGGTTTTGATCTGAATTCATGTAATCTTGGATCGGACCTGCCTGACCTACCAAATCTTCGAAGGACGAATATGTTGGTGTTACATGTTTATAGGAATATGTGGGTTGGTGACGATTGTTAGAAAGAAGTAATTCACCCATGCAGTGTGGGCCAAGGTGATATCTGTAAGGTCGCCATAGTATTATTGAGTATTCATATCTAACCGCATGGTAATTGTGAAATGGCCCACTTGTGCCTACGTCAGTTTTCTCCTCTCAACAGATGGACATACCCAGTACACTGTGAAAAATCAACGTACCTTTCAACCCCATGGGCCATTCCTTTCAGCCCGATGGGCCATTCCTTTCAACCCGAGGGCATATTCTATTTACCCTCACTATCCAAATTTACAAACAGAAATTTGAAAACACCTGGTGCAACAATTCAAAGGACACACCGTCAGGTCCGCCACAGTCAAATAATCGCAGCTCTTAGCCTCTTACAGAGCCAATCAGTTAAGAATACCCTGGTACGCATGAATTCAGTTTAGCTATCATGATTCAAATCGCATTCAGTAATAATGAATTAAATGCCTTCTTTACTCGTCACGTACACTCTAGAGTCTACAAACCAATTATGCTCTCCCTAACCTTCTGGGGAGGCTGAGGTGGAGGAATTGGCCTAGATTGAAGATCACACCAGAAATTCCTGATTTCCAAATTGGTTGCATTTGAACATTTTCCAGTCTTTTTTCAATCTTCCTCTGGACTCTAACAGTGTGAACTTCCAACGAAATACGTAGACTCGGTCACCGAAAATCGCTGCTCAAGACTTTAATAAACGGGAACAGGCTCCTTTTAATGATAAATGATTTACAGAAAACGAAAGATGAAGCAACTGTTGCAAGAACTCAAAGGTCACACCGTCACACTCAAAATCATTTCAGCCCATACACACAAAATTTAAGAAATCCCAAAGTGCCGGTCATGATAAATTCAGGTTGGCAATCATGATTCAACTAACAATAAGTTGTAATGAATTCAGCGCATTAATTTTTCCTCATTCAGATACACTCTGTACAAACCATGAAAACTCTACCGAGGAGGCTAAGACTCGGATTGGGTGGGTTGAGGTTGAGCACCAGCCGCGGCAACACCCGGACGAGCCTTTCGCTCTCTAGTGTCACGTTCCTCAGGTGGCGGTGGAGACCCAGGTGGAGGCTGCGGCTTGGTCTTGATGACCAGCACGAGGCCCAGATCCTTCAACACCAGCTTCTCGATGGAGAGCTCCTGCAGGGAGACGTCCAGCTCCACCTCCAGCCCAGTTTTCGTCAGAATGCTTCCGACGTTGTCCATCGCCGAGGTCGCCACGTTGGCCCCCTTGTCGAGGGCCGTCTCCGTCACCTTGTGCACCTGCCCTTGCTCAGGCTTCGCGTCGTCCGGCATCACGCTCATCAGCTGATTCTTGGAAGGTTTCTTCCGAGCTAGCTCATCCTCCGAGTCGTAGTCTCTCTCCATGGTGTCAACCCCGTAGTCGTTTCCTGGAGCCGGCCGACTGGGCTCTCGGCTCGAGAATAGCCCATCTTTGCCGAGAAATCCTAAGATGCCGCGAGGTTTGGTCGAGTACCCAGCTGCTCGAAAATCATGTTCTGCGCAATCGAATTGGGAGAGCTGTTAAACTGGGTGCACCACTTCTTCTGTATTAAACCACAATTACAAAGGTAGTCACTAGATTTTAACCGATTTCAATTCTTAGGTCTGGAACGATTGCTTCGTTATCTAGATTCTGCCCTCGATCTTACTGCACGAACTCTATCACTTCTTGATGATTTATAACCTCCACACGAAATGTAACTTTGACACTGCACCTGGGTCCGGCTGTGACACTTTTTTTGTGATAGAAATACTGAAGAAAAAGTGAACGCTCAGGTTTAGACCCATGTGTTATATATCCATGTTGTAAATCTGTCTGTGACATGATCACCTTTACATAATCCACCTAATTTGATCTTCAAGCTACCTAAGAATCCGTGATCAGATCGCGATAACAACCAGTGATTTAGTTAATCGGGATAATTTTATATTTGCCGAGTGGGCCATTATCATCTGGATTAACTAACTAGGCTACACAATCTAGTGAGAGCTTGATCAATGAGCTGCTCCACACAAAATATGATATCGATACTGTGCACAGAAAAATCTACCTGGGCACTCTTGTATGGTGGGGTTGAAGAAAGTATAGAAAACAATCACCCACTTCTTGAAGTACGTGAGAGATGCATTGCTGGGAAGGGTGTCATACCTGCAGAGAGCTTATGACGGCATGATGCTGGATATGCCACATTCGGATTAGTTCTCTCCCACGCCTTTGCTGCTGCCAATATGTTCAGCTGCCCTGCATTGCGAACTCTTGCAGCCAAGCGACCTAATGCCGCCATTGAACGAGTTTCGATCCAGACACACACCCACAGAACTACACAAAGCCTACAACGTCACAACAATTTGAAGCTCCTGCAAAGCCTGGGCAGAATCCATCAACAAATCTCCAAATCTCTCAAAATGCAGCACTTATAGCCGCTCGCAAAATCAGTCACTGATACTTGCAAATGAAACTTATATACACAGAACCACGATTGAGCTCTCCTCAGATTTTACAAGAAGAATTGCAAAAGCAGCAGAAGATTAGACGTGCACTACTTATAAAAATAATTCAAAACTTCTCAAAATGAGCCAGGTTGGGTTGGGGCCAACTAATCACTCGAAGAATGAGCTATGCCAGTCGTGGCAGCGTTTGTTCAGAGACTGCATAATTTTAGTCACGCATTTTGCGTGACAAAGGCAAAATCACGCAGCGAAGTACAATTGGCATTGAAGCAGCCAAAGGGTAGCCACAGGGGCACACTGCTTCCGGATCCTGCACAGTGCACTACCATTGTGGGTCCTGCCAAGTGGCAAGGCCTGTCAAGTGGCAAGGCCTGTCAAGTGGCAGATCATTCTATCCTCCTCGCGCTTCACCACTCTGATGCTATCCTATCCAAGCGTAGCAAGTTTTCATTCTATAGAATTGAAACATGATACTCGTCAATCAGCAAGACGTTCAACCCAATTGATAAATATAGTCGCTCATTCTTCGTAAAGTGTTTAAAAGTATTTCTATCTATATAACTTTTAATCTACACTCTGCTACATAGTAGGAAAGTCCCTTCAAAGGCAGCTCAGTATCAAGTTCAATTGGAAGCTTATTACAGAATGGTAATTGAAGATTTGGAGGACGGAGTCAATGACTTCGAGTTTTCAACCGCAATGATGAAAACATCGCAGCACATACACAGCAGCTCACAACCAAGTTTTGAACTCAAGTCTGCTCAGTAAAGTAATGAGAAGTCCTATATGAAGTGCCTCGCAAGGTTATCTTAGATGAGAGGTGGAATATCACTGTTGGGAAATGATTTCATTAGTTCGGCACGTGGTGTCTCTGAGTCTCAAAGTTGCTAGGAATTTCCAACAATGACATGGGTTGAAAAAATGTTTGAAGAAAATTTTCTGATTCGCTCATGGTCATAGTTCTTGGTTATTGGAAGTTACATTCTCCAGGCTCCCATGTCTGGAATTGTGTATGTTTGATAAAAATATGTTGGTCTTTGGTAGCACCTAAGTTATCATTGTCGCTAGCTAACACCATTGACTGCTGGGACCTAACAGTTGAAACGCAGTCTCTGTGGGCCCAAAACCCTTTGCTGACATTCTTCCAAAATGTTTTTTCAACCGTAGAACAGTGCCTGCAGCTCCTTCGTAATAAAATCATTAGAAAAATCATGTCTTAGTTGCTTAGGAAACGTATGCAGATTATGTTTGCAGTGTTTAGTTGTTAAAGCAATCGATTCGGATGCTGTGCTTAGTTTGGGGTTTAGGGTTTAAGGTATACGCGATTGTGACGTAATTTGGATGCATTTCTTCGTGTTGACAGGACATAATTGGAGCTTCAAGGTTAGTAGAGCATGGATCACCGGCTCATCCGTCATGGACTCACTTGTATGGAGGTATGAAGTTTGCGACATCATTAGGTGCTTTCCCATGCTTGCAAAATGATGGTAGGGGAGGAGAGAATTAATTTGCAGTCAGAATGAGTAAAGAACCATCGAATGCTGAACAGCGCATGCATGCTTGCAGCTCTCAAAATTTAACAAGTCTGAGAATATTAACACTGAGATCATGAGTTCAAAAGACGAAAGCTAGTAATGTCCAACATTACTTGATTTTTTTAGGGCTATAGAGAGTAGGTTGAAACTGATTCTGTACAAGATTATGCAAGCGCTGCAAATAACTTGCCTCATTCACGACAGGCATGGTGAGGTCAATTGTTTAACAGGCTGCTGATCAAAATCACCCAAATGTTCAACGTCTTCTTCCGTTAGGGTTTGTGACAGAAGTCTACAAGTTCAAATCGAGTCTGGAAGGTTAGGTTTCGGAAGTGCTTTGAGATGTCTTAATAGTTACCGGCTCCTTCTGTGCATGGCGCTATATGCATTCAGAAGCAGTGTAGATTAAACTAGCAACACATAATTTCAGAGAGCTTGATCGACAGCTCTATGGTACCGTTTCTCCCTTCATTTGTTTTCAAGCTTGAATTGTGGTGTGGATCTTAGCTCCCGCTGGAATGGTCTCTGCAACCTTGTAATGGTGTTCCCAATCGTGCCCTCTTGGCTTCTTCAATTCGACCACACGAAAGATGTAAACTCCAATGCGGAATGCAGGGTGTGTCTTCAAGACCTCAAACACACAGACATCGCCTTCCTCCAGAAAGTGGGTGCGTGAAAAATTCATCCAACCATGTGCATTGAGTGTTGCATTCTTCAGATCATTTCCAGGCTTCCAGATGGCCTTGCAATTCGATGGTGGTTCATCGTTAACCAACGTCACTCTGACCTCCTTTTCTGGCAACGTCCACTGTTTCACGAAATCGGCAGGTATGTCCTGCACAAACAAATCATAACATCATTCAGTGTCAAGCATTTGCACAGATTTATTTTCAATGGTAACAGGACAAAATGAGGCTTTCGAAATGAAATTGTAGGTCCAACTTGAGCATGAAACATTGTGAGAGGGAATTTCAATTGTTTACCATATTGAAATCAGTGTAGACGTGGGTGCTCTTCATGACAGCAACGAAACACGGTTTAGGGTGCTTCGAGTTGGCCAATGCTTGAGCTAAATGGAGTGCTCTGTCCCGTTCACCTTGTGCCACTTGACCACGTCTTGATATCAATGTACAGATATGGGCGTCAGGCTTGATCATCAGTGTTGGCTTAGCTTGGATATTGAAGTGCTTTTCTTCCACTTGAGCTGCATCAGGAGTTACTTTTGGATCCGATACGTTGGCAATGAGCTCCTTGAACTCCAGTTTACGTTGGGGATTGCCGACCATGACCTCTTTTAACGCCGTCTGCTTCATCACAATATCTGCTACGTTGCCACTTTTCAGTTGCAATTCAATCTCTTCTGTGGCTGGCGTTTCGAAACCGGAGGTCATTGCTGTCGAAATCTCTTCGTTGCGCGTTTGTGAAGCCAATCCATCTGTGGACGGTGCGATTTCGTTCTCATTCGAATTTTCTGAAACTGGTAATATGCTTTGAACCTCCTCTGGCTTTGTCTTGGTCACTTGCAATTGACAGTCCTTGAGTGCCACGGAAGGGGACGCTGACTGAAACATGCATTCATCATGTTCTGTGTTGATGCTTTTAAACTCTTCTTCATTTAGCTTCAGAGTGTCCAGCTCCTTTGCTAGTTCTTGACTAATTGTGGTCTCCGTCACTGGAACGTTCACAGTTTTGTCCAGCGTTTCGGACGAACATTCTCCTGCTTCTTGCACCTTTCCTTGAAGCCGACTGCTGTTGACTGTAGCTATCTTGACAATATCCTTACTTATGTTGTTCAAGGTGCTAAGTTTGCTCTCATACATGTCTGGCATCGCTAAAGTGCGCGTTGGCAATGTAACTTGGCTTGAATTAGCATGAGCATCCCCCTTCCTTGTCACAGGTTCATAGTCAGCAGCTGCTTGTGCCATAGAATCGATTTTGCAGGATTCGAACACCAAGTTATTCGAAGCAGCATTGGAGTGATTCTCAATGATTCCTTGAATATCTGTGCAAGACTTTTGAGATGCTTCCATTGCTGAATGCAGAATGTTGTTTGGGGAGATCATGCTGAAATTCTTGACATGTGGGCTGCTTGACTGCGCCCTGAGCCTTTGTTCGTCTGTACAATCCACGATTGTTCTGTCCTCAATCTTTTGTGGCTGTGGAGAAGATTTTGGCAGTGACATCACACTGGACTCCAAATGAGCTGCGCCCCCGGCATGCTTCAAAGTGTTGTCAACCTCCACATCGACCGAGTGCACGACCCCGACAAGGTGTGTCTCCTCTAGCTCCTCTTTCATCATCACTGTGTCTTGGTCAGAAGAAATCTGAGCTCGCCGTGAGAGTGGATCACTCGCAGCTTCCACCGTCACCGTGTCTGCATCACAAATAGTGATCTGGGCTTGCCGTGACAATGGATCGCTTTCGGTGTCTAGTGTTTCCTTTTTAACTTCTGTTGCTGGCCTTTCAACGTTGGAATCCTTCGATGTTTTCCTTGGCCTCTTATCGAACATTTTTGTGAACTGCCGAAGAGGGTTGCTTGCTGTTTCCTTCTCGTCATCAAAAGAGTCGTCAGAAAAATGCTGCTCATTAGCAACACAATTTTCCTCGCCAACACCAGTAATATCTTCGTGGCTTTTCTCAACCATCTGGTGATCATCTTCGTCCGCCAAGTTAACAACCTGGATTACAGGAGGCGTCGACTCTGGTTTAATGCGATTTTCCTCCTCCTCTCTCATGAACTCGATCAATCTCTCAATTTTGGTCGATGTTTCGCGTCTTCTCACTTGTCCCTTTGGCTCTTCGTCATCAGTATCGAGGTTAACCACCTCGTGTCTAATATCCATCTGTTCGTGACTCTCCCACTGCTTTGTTCTCTCACAGAATTTCAGCCTGGGACCCCTCGCAAACTCAGCGTTGAAGTTTCTTCTCTTGCTAGTGGTCTTGCACCGGTCCGAATTGCTTGGCACACCAGTTTCTATCTCCTTACGCTTTCTGGACCGATCCTGCAGGGCTGGCGCTCCAGCCTCAATAGCGTACTTTCCTGTGACTCTTGCTTTTCGGGCACTTTTCCTGACGTCGCCGTTGCTGTTGAAGATATCTACAACGAAGTGTGAAGGCTTCGTGAGGTTGAAGTTGAGCACGTCGCCTTCTCGAAGTTGGTGGTCATGTGAAAATGCTCGCCAGCCGGGGTGCAGAATGTATTTCTCAAGGGCTGCTACTCTCCATGTGTTTCCGCTTGGCCCCTGCAGCGTTATGACTTTGCCTTTCTGGAATGTGTCGGGATAGTCCTCCATGAATGCTTCGGGAATGCACTGGCCCACAAGCAGCAATAAATCCACTTCAACAAGCCATGCAAATGCATGGTTTTTGAGTTGGAACAGACTAGTTTGCAAAGACTGTAATTCATTTGCTGATGGTGTTTACAAAAAGTAAGAGTTACATTCTGATGTACTTACAAATTGTAAGCTTAAGGAGTGAGGATTGTGATAATGCTTACAATGGCGCTTGATGCCGCTTGATGCAGGGACCGCTTCGTCATCTTCTTGCGAAAGTAGGGGCAACTTCTGTCTGGATCGAACTTCTCTTCCTCAAGGTCCCGGTCTCCATGGATCTGGTTGCAGCGAAACGTACACGCCACACAGGCTGGTCGTAATTCGGCAGTCTCTTCATTCTCCTGTCCAGCCATGACCTTGTTTCTGAAAAGTTTGTCTTTGGTGCCTTTCGAGTTCTAAGCAACTTGCAGGGAAAGATTCACAACTCAACAAAAGACTTCTACTTGCAAGAACTCAGTCCACTAGTATGTCAGGAGTGCACGGAGGGACAGATCCTAATATGAACGCAACATAGCAAATGAGGAGCTGAAACAACTTGTGAGTGAAAAATGTTGCAAGTTCTCTTGTGATCAGCAGTAGCGATGGGTTCATCCAGAACTTTCTGACGAGTGAAACTGAGTTCTAACTTACAGTGACCGCTCATATTGTACAAGTACTAAAAACTCAGCCTTATGGATATGATGAGCATAGGCCTCCTGAGATTATCCAAGTTGTCACAACAACTTTGATTGCTGGAAAAGACTTGGCAGCTAGGTTAGGGCTTATGATGATAACAACGAACACCAGCTGATTTAAATGCTGTTCTAAATATTACTACCGTGACTGAAATCTGGCATCAACCAGTCTCGTCCATTGATGGACAGGACCGTTTTCTTCGAACGACTAAATGCACAAACATAATGCGGTACGATACTAATCCGCTCTATCAACTGGGCTTTAGTCGTAATAAAAGCCCGTTGGCTGTCCCTTTTTCAAGCTTTCAATATGCTAAGATAGTGCGGTAGCATGGTTTGAAGACAATTCAAGCAGTATGAAAGTGGTGCACAGACTTGCGATCCCTAGTCCTCACTGATTTGCCGAGGGTACGATGATAGACATGCACACTGGAAGTAAGGAGTGTAGAATGTCTTGGAAGTTTTCTGCGTTGGGGTCAATACGTTCAGGACATGCCAGAGCTGCTTCAGAAAGTTGACAATTGCTGGGAAAACGACTGCCTACGTTCTAGAAAATATTGATCCCTTCTTGCAGAATTCTAGAGGCAGCTCTATCAAGAGGTTATACCTGATGCAGCGCGGTTGCAAATTAAGTGCGAGTGTCCCACTCGTCCCCCCAGAGGATAACAATGTGGAGAAAGGAGAAATCACTGTGTATGTTGATTGAACCCACAAATCCATCGACTATCATTCAGTCCTTTGTCGATATTCCCTCCCTCTATTCTGTGGTTCCAGCTGGATGAGTGGAGGATCGTCCATTAGAGTCTGTAGTAGATGGCTCAGTATAAATTACTCTCTCCGTCTCACTAAAAGAGCATGGTTTGGTAAAATAATCCGTCTCAAAAAAAGAGAGTGGTTTCTAAATTTGACCAACTTATTTTTAAATTTGGTAATTTGTTTCTAAATTTAGAATTTTCTTTAAATCTTCTATTATTAACAAACCATGCTCTTTTAGTGAGACGGAGGGAGTATATGCTAAGTTGGAGTATTATTGTGTTTGTGTTATGTAGTGGATTGCACTGAGGGGTGAGGATTCTGGAGTCTTCAGATAATTGTTGATGTGATTTCCCATTCTCCTGGCTCGCAGCCCTGCTTGCTCAAATCAGATACTGTGAATATGGTTACATGATTGCTTTACAAGGGCAGGGCAAGTGCCGCTGTCTTTGCAGTTAATGCCAAGTGCATTTACGTTCACCATCCCTTGAAACACTAGTATCAGGTCGACGTCAACATGATTATGCCAAAATGCTGCAACACCATCTTCATGAAGCATGAAGAACAGCAGTCAACCTTAACTTTTTAGCTGCTGCGACACTGTATTACGGTGCAGCACTAAGTGATGCTACATTGAAAGACGCAGAAATTTACACGTCAGAATAGTTTACAAATTCAAAATATATGATCCCATATTAAATGGGCCTTACCTGTAAGGAAAAATATCCCTATTTAAGGTTCTTTAATTCTACCTCCAAGCCAGCGTGTACAGCAACTCAGGTTTTCAAACAAGTTTGTCGTCTGTGAAGTGAGACTGTCTATGCAGATCTAATCACCGCTTTAACAAGAACAAAGAACTTGGGAAACACTGTTAGCGTTCACGGGCCGCAACGTCCCCTGATGTTCTGACGTTCTGACCTCTGAATGTTTGTAGCAGAAGTTTAAGACGACGTCTGTGAATACGACAGTACCAATCTGGAGAACTAGTGCCCATATATGATTTACACCTCTCCATAATACATGGAAGTCGAAGTTGGAGTCCCACCAACGTCCCAAGTTCAATTGAAAGCTCTACGTGGCAAGGATAAACACAGTGAATCTCCGCTTGTTCGTTTTAAAATCACCCCTCGGTTACACAATCACAAGGCAAAGTGCGAACTTCAAATCACCAGGACGATAAGATACCTACCAGTGTGTTGCTGCGTTCTTAGTTGAGCTTGAAGAAAAATTCTTCGATGAGGAAGTACTCCGACGACCTTGTTTCGATACTCCGTGGATGTAGTCAAAAGGTCCCAAAGGTCCTCAGGCGCAGACCCCAAGGATGTCCAATGCAACAATTGTATCGTTACCCCAACCTGAAAAAGATATGTTTACGAACTGCAGTGTCTGCAAGGGGTCACTTGCAGACGTTTTCAATGAGGAAACTCGCTAACATATTTGAAATTGGTCCATCAAAGGTGCTTAAGGTGCTTAAGAAATATTTAAACAACTCCTTCGACACATTCAGGACCCTTAACGGGCTAGCGTCATAGATGACTGGTTGTCCTCCCTCCCTCGATTTCCAGACACTGTCGTTGAAGAGACTGGAAAAGGTATTTGAAGATGGCTCACTAAGGGTGCTGAAGGTGTTCAAAGAAGCTTAAAAAACTCCATGAACACATTTAGGACCCTTAATGAAACAGCTTCATCGACGAGCGCTTGTCCTCCCTCCAGCGATCTCTCCACCAACCGCCAATTTGCAAAAGTCTCACTCTGGCAGAACACCTTTCTCTTCTAGGCCATATTGTCAAAATCAGGTTATGTCCGAGGTTATGCTTACAAAAGATATAACATCTGCATTCAGTCTTGTAGATACTGGCGTTCCAGGTTAAACAATAAAAATATTTCGACGCAGCAGCATAACATCGCACGACCTTCAGCTCCTTTCCCCCACGAGAAACGGCGAATCAGATTTGGTACACCAGAACATTACAGGGACTCTTCCATGCTCGATGACACTTCAGGGGAGATACTTAAGCAAGGTTATGATATCGTGCAAGCCAATCCAAGAACAAGACTCGGCGTGTCTCCTCTCCCATTACGTCTTCACAACGAAGTTCAGGGATATTGTGATTCAGAGCATCGTCCACTTGAGTTTTAGGTTCCAATTGATTACACAGTTGACAGAAGTTGTGCAGCACGCAACACGCCGCAATCGTTTGGGTAGCAAACTCTAGATCCACGTTGAGGTTCTTTAAAATTTTCCACCGGTTCTTCAAGATTCCAAATGTTGTGGCAATGCTAGCATGACCCTTCCGAAGCCGTGCATCAAACATGATCTCAACCTCAGTCCTTGCTCGCCCAGCGTCCAGGGGTTTCATCAAGAATGGAAGCAGGGGATAGTTTTCACTCCCCACCAAAAACGGTCTGATAGCCCTACCTGCATGCATAGGACAATAATCAATCACTGAGAATCCAAACAAACATTTAAGGATTTCGAAGGAACAATGTATGTAACGATCGGCGGAATCCTAAGAAACAGTGAATTGCCCCCACAACTGATGACTGCACGTGAACGCAGTACAAAATGATCAATGACAAGAACGTTCACCAACGCACAGATGTGAAAGATCGCAAGACTTACTCTCGCAGAATACCGAATTGCTAAAATCAAAAAAAATCACGACATCGAGACATCATCCATCACAAACCGAGAGAAAGAAAGCGAGGAATACCTTGCACAGGGACGACAGTCTCCCACATAACCTCGTTCTCGCACAACCTGGTCCACAAACTGCTAGTCTTAAGATGCTCCTCATCACTCAACCCCCCATCAACACCACAACAAACGTCCCAGAAAACATGATCCGCATCGCAAACGCCCTGGAGCAGAACCGAGCACGCACCATCCTCCCCTTCACCATCTCGCTCCGGCTTATCCTCCAACACAACCCTAGTCCCCCCGATCGCCCCACCGATTCCCAAAACCCCAGTCTCCTCAAAAAATCTCCTCATGATCCGCTCGAGCCGCTCCCCGGTCGGCGCCACAACATACTTCGAGTATATCTTCTCATAACACCCCAACACCGAAGTCACAACCCGCGTGTACTCCTCAACAGCCGCCGCTCCCACCCCCCAAACCCCCGCAACCACCCCCGGCGCAGCTCCGGACGCCAACCGGTTCAGCACCACCGCGACCGCGACCTCCACCTCCAGCTCCTCCCCGACAACCACGATCTCTCCAAGGTACGGTCGCAGCTCCTCAACGAGATACACAAACGCCGCATACGACATCCCGCACCACCGCACCCAGCGCCGCTCCCCCGCCATGGGGCTCAAAACCCCAACCGGCTTATTGAGCCGGCACCAGAGCGCACTCTCAGCCGGACCCGAAAGCTTCATCGACGAACACATCGCGAGCACGGCCGTGCAGAGGACGAAGAAAACCGGCGCCCACGGCGTGGCCTCGGAGAGCAGCCCCGCGACCGCGGCGTCGACGTGCATCGGGTCCCGGCCGGCGTGCGCGGCGCCATCGCTGGCGAGCAGCGTGTGCGCGGTGGTGAAGAGGAGCAGAAACTCGCTGAGCTCCATGGCCAGTGGCGAGCATTGGTGCGTCGCCGCCGTGGTCGCGGCGCGACGTCGTGCCGCTCCTCGTCGCGTCTTCCCGGTGCGCGATCTGTTCGTGCAAAGCCTGTCTGTCTGTGTGTGTCTGCGCCCGTTTCTGCGACCCAGCGCAAGCAAGCTTCCTCCGACGAGCGTCTCCGAAATCCTGTGAGCTCTGCCCTGTCAGCATGGTGTGGCCCCGTCAGCATGGGTCGGGCCTTGTCAGCATGGGCTGTTCCAAATGGGCATGGGGCCGGCACTCGGCCAGTAAGGTGGGAAGTTTTCCCGTTTGCTGTGGTAGTATTTTTTCGCTCACTGATTTCTTTGGATTAACCCATAAACGTCATTTTGATGTCTGGCCGGGCAGCCCGAAATTGGATCACGGCATCTTTTATGCTTGGGCATCATGAATGGTGCATTTTTTGAACTTGGGCATCATGAATGAACCAATCAATGATGAGTTTGCAACCTATATGCAACCCCTACCTACCTACCATAATCCTTTCAAAGCACCAATCACTCATACAAATTGTGAATTGAATTGTAAAATTTCACTTTGAGAATGCACAATGTGAAGGTGATTAGAATGATATAAAAAAATAAGTGAAAAGTTGAGTTCAGTAAGAGCTACAGAGAAGATTCTCTGGAAATAGAGCCCCTCAGGTCATGAAAAATGTTTAAGGGTTAAGGTCGATTGTCCTAATACCACCACCTTCCCCATGGCTGACATGTAGACCTTTCTTTGGCCAACACAGCTGAGACCCAAAACCACCAATTTCACTATTCAAGGAAACCAATGCACGTCAAGCATTGCAAAAAAATAGTTGGTGGTTTTGGGTATCATTATGAGTGAAATTTTGTACGACATGGTGTGAACATGGAGTAGCCTAGAGGTTTGATTTTGGTCATAGGTTACTTTATACTTTGGAATTTTGTAGAAAATTGAGAAATGCATATTTCTTGTTGCATTTTTTTCCAATCCTTATGAAATCCTATTTTGAAGCCTCTCATATTTTATTTTTAAATTTACCACTGCTCAAAATATCCTAAACTGGTTGGTATTAGGATAGCCGACCTTACAGTAAATCCACTAATCCCAGCGATAAACCTCATCGTCGTAGGGGGCCCTCCAAACATGGTTGGTTCCCCAAACAGGGTTGGTTCCCATTGGAGAAGGCAAAAAGCCTCCTGTAAATATTTTGTTAATGAAAAAAAACTAGGGCTATGCACAACCGTCAACAAATATCATAATCTATCATGTCTTTTGGTACAAACTTCATATTATTAAATTTGAAGATAAATTAAAATATTTGACAATGAAGTTTCTATTGCAGCACTTGTGAGAAAAGTGTGAAGTTCCACATTTAGAAAGTAATAAGTAAATGTATATTTAGATGTATATTTGAGAAGTTGTAAGCGAGGATAGGTTGACAATGATTACGACCACGCCGATGCCAACGCCTACGCCTACCAATTCCCTTATTAATTTTCTTGGATAAAAACCTTCTTCGAGTACTTCGTTGACAAAATTAAAGTAAAGTTGAAAAAAAGGTATTCGTTTTTTTTGAATGATGGTTTGAAGTGTGTAAATTTGAAAATTGCTTGAAGACCACTTTGTGAAAAAAAGTCCAAAAAAAATCAAAACTAACAAGTAAGAAATAAAACCTTGGTGTTCATATAAAAATGAAATAAAACAAAATTTACACTAAAAATGAATGAGCATCAAGCTTTGCTTTTGTTTTCAAAAAGATGGCTATTGAAAAAGTTATTGCAAAATGTATTTCAAACAATATTTAAAAATCAATTGACATATTATTTATATACCCTTTCAAACAACCTTTTAAGTTTCCAACTCCAACTTCAATCTCTTCTTTCTTTTCAAGATCATATAGAACCAATGATACCAAAAGACATGATGACGACGACGGTTACGCTAATTTTTCTTCATATTTTTTGGGGTAAAACCCTCTGCACAATCATCATGTCAACTTGAGAGATAGGATTAAGGAGCTCCAGATTAGATCACATGGGAAGCATCCGAAATCAGGAGAGCAAGGTCATGGCGGCAATAAGGAGACCACGAAGGCGGTGGCCTGGGCTGTGTTTCAGCATCACGAAGGGGGGGCTGGCCATAGCCACACGCATGGAATGGCTGTGCAACGGCCAAGTTCCTTGTCGACAGAATTAAATATGAAACCAAAACTAAAATATATTAACTAAATAAAATTAATAACATAGATCTCCCAAGACTAATTTGGGATCCCTAATTCCATTAAAAATATAAAATTTAATAATAAAAGAGTGCATACCCCTGAAAATAATAACCAGACAGGGGAAGAGGAAGAGAAGGTCCGCCTCGTCATAAAGATGAGGGCAAATTTATTGTCCGGGTTCACTAATGGTTAAACCGGGTGTCGAAGTACATGAAGTGGAATAGGTTGTTCTCATTTGGAACTGTAATTTTAACCCCTAACTGCCCAAACAAGCCATTTTGGCGAGATGTACAGATTCCATCCGTATTTCCTCATTCGTCATGCACTTTTTGTGGTGTGATTTTTTTATTGAATTTTCTATGGGAAGTTAGCTTCTTGTATGTGTCATCCGATCGAAAAGGAAACAATTTTTGAAGAAATTATACTTCATTTGGTATTGCAGTGTTTCACTCAAAATTTTGAAGATTTTACTCTAAAAGTGTTCTTGAAAAAATAAACTCATAAAATCAAGCATTCAAAAAATCTCCAAAAATCACAACATCTAAAGTACTACATTATAACCCATCACAACAAATTTCATCCACTTATTGTCAATATCTTATTCGTAATTGAATTAAAAAACAATTTTTTATTTTAAATTTCAAAATCTATAAAAAACAATTAATCCAAGCAGTCATAGATCTAACCGTATAGATAGAATCTAAAATTCAATATGTGTAACTTTTATTTATACATCAAGTTCTAAATATTCATTTTAATTGCATTTTATAACGCATCTTTACAAAACTACCTAAACTAGAAATGGGTGAGGACGTTTAGGGGTTAAGAATGCTTTCCATCTCTCTACTATCACTCTCCTCTTTTTTTCTCTTGTCACATGTGGTCAAACCATTATTGACTTACTACATGGAGTAACTCCCTTCTCCAAGGCAAAAGGGGTGAGAACTACAGATTTAAAAGTCAATATCATTCAAATGGATCATTCTTCTATTGTTGTATTAGAGTTATTTGTGAAACTTAAGAGTATTTAATTAGATAAGATTTGGAAGTTTCATTGTGAGTTGCAAATCTCTCTTACTGTTCACTGTTTTAGGACCATCAAAGTTCATTGTAGACATGAACAACACACTACGTTTTGTATATTATCCATGTCAAACTATCAGAGTTCATTTTCTTGTACTATCCGTGTATGTATTCAGAGACGACTTATATGCCCAATCATCACATTCACAATCACCCAAAAGTAACTGTATCCACAGTTACTCGGTTGGGAAATTCATGTAACACGTACCCCAGTCACACTGATGACATCCAATATTGACCAGAAATGAGAACCAAAAACCATATATATATACATCCACACTGTATCATTTCCATGCCGTTTGACCACGTCTCCACTGAAGCAACCTGATGCTACACTCCACCTCCAACAGTGCAATCATAGAATCATATTCATCACTATTCATGTTAAAAAGACAAACAAAGTGTCAAGAAATATAGATTAAATATAATCACCTACATGGCAATAGAACCTGTTGAAGAGGAGACTCTAGAGTACACGGTGCAGGCATAAGTTAATGTACCCAACTGGGTCGGTTCTTCACCGAGTGACTTGGAATGAAAGTAAGGTCGAGACACCCATAGCCGACCAGGTCCCCAAAACCGATCACTAGACTTCTCCAATTCCGACAAGTTTTCAGATTTAAAATCTTGGGAGATCTAGAAGAAAGTATGAAGCATGATTGGTAGAAAGGGAATCATATGGGAATATTTTGGTGGTAGTAGAGTGATCAAGTTTTGGTGTCATGGTGGTCAGTTTCATGTGAGCCTACTGGTTGGTTTCTAGTTTTTGAACACTTTTTGGTTCAAAAATTCACAGTTATTTGCACACTCGATAAAAAAATTTGAAAAAATTTCCAAACCTCAAGAACCCTATTTCTCTGCGGAGGAAAAATTACTTTGCAACAATCCAGCTCCATATTGCATGCATAATCTCTTAAATGATTGGTTTTAGGTGTCTTGACCATAAGTTTTGTCAGCAGAACGAGTAACAGTAATGTCTGTACAGTAATGTCTGTACAGTAATGTCTGTACAGTATGTCTGTAAAGTCTGTACCTCCGAAGTCGGTAACGAAGGTCTCGAAGCTCTGCCAATACGCGTGACACACAGGTGACAGGACAGGCTATATTGAGCACATCCCGGTCGGAAGAGTTCAAACATCGAAGTCCTTCTCTCTGTGCCTTGGGTTGCTCGCTCTCCTCGATTGCTTACAATTCATATCTGGAACCTTGACATCATCAACGGCTAGAAGCTAGACATTGGTCTTCTGAGTTTGATTGGAATCTGTTTGTGAAGGAGCTGTAATTTTGAGCTTGGATATATTCTGTCTGTGGAGGTTGGCTTGATAGCAGGAGGTGTGAAGATGGCTCCAGGAAAGGTGAGCAAGAGATTCAGGGGTAAAGTTATGAGTTGTGGTGGATTATTTCTGGTTAACGAAGTTTAAATGAAAGTTGGGAGTCAGGGAGTTAGTGAAGCTTCGGCGGTAGAAGTGATAAGCAAGGAACAGGGAGATGAGTATTGGAGACGTACTTGGTTTCTTTGTTGTTGTAAGTTTTGAGTAAATAATCGGAGGGGCACTTCTAAATGGTTGATATCCCTTTTTAGTAAAAGCTAAGTGTGTGAGTGATGGCATGGAGATTGCTTCTGTTTCATCCTTTTTTGACATAGTCTGTATGACTTGCAGAAGCTAGAGGTGGAAGTCGTGATGTGCTGCCAAGGCTGTGTAGACAACGTGGAAGAAGTATTGAATGAAACACATGGTGAGTGACTGTCAAAAAGACCAATATTCCAATTCAATATGCTGAACCTCTGTTTTACCTAAGAACATGATAGGTTACTTCATCGCTTAACAAACCACAAATTCAATTCCGAGATTCATTTTCTCTAGATCACAGACAGCTACCAAACTGAGTGCAGAATCTGAACATCATCTTGTCATGTGACAGGTATCTCGAGTTACAAAATAGAGAGATACGACAGCCGGGTGTTCATAACAGAAAATCCTAACGGAGGTCCAGATCGCAAGCAGCTAGTGAAAAATCTGAAGAAGAAAACGCATGATAAGAAAGCAGAGATCCTGAGACGGACAGATTCGGAGACAAAGCCATCAACACCGAAGCCCACAACAACCACAACCGTAGTATACACCGGGTATCCATTAATGGGGCCCGGGTATCTGGTACCATGGCCTCCAAGTGCACCTTCTTCCAGCTCTCCCATCACTAATCCCAATTATTTCCAGCACCCGGTGAGATGTCACTATTGTGCCGGGTACAGTGATATTGTGTGTGGAAATTGTGGACGTGGCAGCAACTACAATGTTTAGAGTTCCCCTTGTAGTTTAGTGTATTATTATGGTCATTTTTGTAGATTGTACAGATTTATTAGGGGTGTTACAATTGGTGTTACAATTGGTGTTATGAATTGCGTTGTGGGGGAGAAGGAAGAAAATTTTGCCCAATAAGAGGAGTTGGCACTTTGTAATTCTTTGTCACGATTAAAGTTATGTTAGAATGTAGAAATTTTGTTACATTTTAGGTGTTATATCACCCACTTTGACACCCCTTTTACCCAAAATGAAAAAAGATTCACCTTAGATATTTGTTTTTCCTAGCTACTTGCCACATATAATAAAAATTTCAGAAAATAATAAAATTTTAAAACCTTAGAATAGCCTACCCAGAAGTGATGCAATCCGAATATGGTCTTAAGGGCCTTTAAGGGTTAAGAAGAATTTGTAAGTAGTTTAAGGTGTCCATATGAGTGGAGATTAATACAACATAATTTAGGTACTAAAAGACCTATACTTCAATTTAATAGTATTTTCCAGTTTTAAAACTATTCAATTTCTTAATTTAATAATCACATTATGTTAGATTATAAAATCTTCATGCATACTATTCTTCTACAATGGAAATAATCATCCAAAAATACTATTACTAAAAATATATCATATTTTTCAAGAAAGTCAAAGTGAAAGTTCAAGGATAAATGAGTTTCTCCATTTACAAGTAAAAAGTAGCTTCACCAAGCATCTGATTGGAAGGGAACTTCAAAAAAAGTGGACAGTAGACACAAAATTAGGATTATAAATAGTTAAAGGATATGGTTGTTTTCTACATAGGAACTTGGAATTCAAACCCTAAAGGCCCTTAAGATCATATTCGGGTCACATCTTGCAATTCGTAGAGTGGATTGTTCTCAAAATTGGTATACACTTTTTTTAATAAGGCGATTACAAGATCCTATGGTCAAATGTTCAATTTGATGTCTAAGTAAAGAAAGAAGTAGATTTTTATCAATAGGGGTATGTCTTTGTCAGTTTTGTCTCCAAATGGCACCAAGGGCCTTTGAGGGTTTAATCGGAAGTCCGGAGCCTATCCGCATTCATTGCCGAGGTTATAGAGTTACTGTATTCAGAAGTCAAAAGAACTTGACTACTACTGTGATTGAAATAGAGCTCGGAGAGAGGTGGAGAGACCTCACAGGATTAGGGTTACAAATGGTGCAAAGTGTATCCCCACTTAATGTACTTGTACCCCAGTTAATGTTTACACAACAAAGAGGGGAGTAGATTTTTACTTCCATACCTTTATCACGTGGCCATTGGATTGGAGGTGGATCGAACAAACACTTAATTCATGTTGGTCTCCTCCGGAGACCGAAGTTTCTCTCCCTTACACGACAATCAACCTCACCTTACACTATTATGCAGAACAAGAATGGCCAGTACCCGTAACCATACCTGGATCATAAACTCCACCCATATACCCGCCTCAAAGAAGAGCTCCCCAGGTATAAGCACTCAACCAACACTAGTTTGAACATGGAATTGGCGCCACCCTTCACAATCCCAAACTTCACAGAATTTTATCACAAAAACCAGAGACACACACAGAGAAACAGATCCTCCCACACAACCTCACATGCTTCATTCCGAGGTTGATGTCACTGCAACTCAAAGCTATTACAGCTCCTGAGCTCCAGTACTAGTACCACATCTTCAACAAAAACATCAAGTGTGTGAGAGTCCCACATGAAGCTCATTTCATACCCAGTTGCAAACATGGCGATGAAAGAGCTCTGATCCTTTCTCATTTCGGCAAATTTTCAGGTACTCACTCCAGTTCCACATATTTTCCTACTGTTGATGTGTGGGAGAAATTGTTGCATTCATGTGAATTTATCTTATGTCTTGTTATGTCATGGTAACTAGGGTTGATTGTATGTGTATGTATGTTGGTCTTGTGGGTTGGGTCTAGGATTTTGTTGAGGAGAGTATGGAGGGAGGATTTGGAAGCTATGGTAGTCTTGTCATGGTTTGGTGAACATTGGAGTTATTGGGTTGGAGTGCAGGGCTGCAGATGCGTTGGGATGAGTTGAGTTTGTGTGGGTTGATGGTGGAGGATCATGTGTGGTGATGGTGATGCTTGATCGAGCGCTTTGCAGAGTGTTGCCTCCAATGGCGCCGACAACGCGGTCTGCGAGGCTCTCTGTTGAAGTACTGGGTGTGAATTCTAAGGCAGCGTCGTCGTCTAAGGGTGGTGGTGTTATGAATTTGGTGGTTAAGGGGGATGTGGGTTATGAGGAAGAACGGAGTTTGAAGGTTTATAAAGCGAAGGGTAGTGGGAAGGCGGAGAAAGGGTCGCAGCGGAGAGGTCGAATTGGTGTGAAGAAAGACAAGAAGGTGGCTCCTGTTGATTCGGAAGATGGGATGGTTATGGATATGGAAGATTTTTGTTCTTCCGGGGGCTCCTTGGCTGAACCCAGTTTTTCGGAGAGTGAGGTGATGGCGATCCGGACTGGTCTGCTCTCTTGGTATGACAGGAACCACCGTGTCTTACCATGGCGCATTAACCTACATTCTTGCTTCGAGAACCCTTCTTACAGCGGTGGTGAACATGATGAAATTTGCAAAGGAGGGAAGAAGGAAGCGTCTTCCTCCGGAGACGCTGCGGTATGCGAACACTGACTTTCCTTAACTTATTTGTGGATTGTTTGATGGGGTCTCCGCTGAGTGCTACTATAGAGAATGCGGTGTTACGACCTTCCGGACTTTGAGCTTAATGATGGTATGATAGGACAAATATTGAGTGCATAGTGGTAACAGCCTGAATTTGGGTGATTAGAATGGTGTACTCTGCGAGTCAAGGGGTAGGATCTCATGTTGAGTTGATCGATTCGACTGGAAATTGCTTCGACATTTTCATGGCTAACTTGCATTTTTAGGAGCTTGCAAAGCACGAGCCAGGATTTTGAAGTGGATATCTGCCAACATCTCTCTTGGCAGTAATGGAGTCTGTAAATTAATATCTCAAGATCTACCCTGATGTTGCAGACTGATTTTGAAGGGGAGAGGGCCTATGCAGTTTGGGTTTCAGAGATAATGCTACAGCAAACAAGAGTGGCAACCGTTATCAGTTACTACCAGCGCTGGATGAGCATGTGGCCGACCGTCCATGCTCTTGCTCAAGCCTCACAAGAGGTGGGTTTTTCCGGACTAAATGCTGATCTTGTGCTGTTTAAAAGCTGGCGAGTGAATCACTTTGTTTGTTGCTCATTATTCTGCTTGTGCTTGACGACATTATACAGCAGATTTGATAGAAGGGCTACTACTTCAAGAAAATGGTCTGGTGCAAATTCCTTTCATGCCGTGTTTCGTGTGAAGATGCATTGGAAGGTGAGCATCAGCAAGTAACAGTATTGCTTGCATGTTTGGTGAGACTGCAGGAGGTCAATACTGTTTGGGCAGGCTTGGGTTACTATCGTCGTGCACGATTTCTTCTTGAGGTATTCACATACAATGCTCGTTAGGTCGTCATGGTTCTTGAAATTTCCAATCTAGTAGTTCGATGATCTCATTGCTGTTCTGGGTATTATCGTCAAACCAAAGAATGACATTACTTAATATACACATCGTATGGACTTGTGACGTAGCTGTGCTTTTGGTGTGCAGGGTGCGAAAAAAGTTGTTCAAGATTTAGGAGGAAAATTTCCTCGAACTGTGGAAGAACTGCAGAAAGTGCCTGGTATTGGAAGCTATACTGCTGGTGCAATCGGTTCCATAGCTTTTAAACAGGTTTGGCCGTTAATGCCTTATTGTGGCTCCTAGGTTGAGAAGTCTTACCTTGTTCTCAAAACCATCAATGGCATGTCTAACTGAAGTTTTAGCATTGACAGTCCCTAGCACAAGCTTCACATTCTGGACTCAGCTTCCATACGTGACCATAAACCTGTGAATTGACGATGCAGGCAGTACCTGTGGTTGATGGGAACGTTATCCGGGTTCTCTGTAGACTGCGAGCCATCTCATTAAACCCCAAAGCGTCGACAACTGTGAAGCTTTTCTGGTTAGCCAATTCACTCCATCTCATTAAGGGGAAAATAAATAATTTTATTTATAATTTATCAAGTAGTAGACTGTAGGTCTGGTTCCTGCTTTGCTGCTCTTGTAGCAATATTTATCGGATTCCCTGTGATTATTTCCTCCTTCGTTTGTTTGGGTTATAGGTTTAGAGTTGCAACTTCCTAGAAAACTTCTGAGGCAACATATATTAGATTACCCATTTGGAACCACTTACTCTTAGAGGTTTTGTGTTTATTGTATATTGATTCTCTCTGGTATTGCCTCTACAGGGCTTTAGCCTCACAATTAGTTGATGATCATCGACCAGGGGACTTCAATCAAGCATTGATGGAACTAGGCGCCACCACTTGCACGCCTACAAGCCCTTCTTGTACTTCGTGTCCTATTTCAAGTCAATGTACAGCATTAAAGTTAGTTAGTCGTGTTGAGAAGAAAGTAGCGTCAGTGACATGTTTTCCAATGAAAGTACTGAAGTCCGCACCTCGAGAAGAATATGTTGCAGTATGCATTGTAGAGCGTGAGGCTCAATCGAAGACGGAAGCAACCTCGTCTCTGCTTCTAGTTCAAAGACCTCTGAAGGGCTTACTAGCTGGTTTGTGGGAGTTCCCATCTGCACCCTTGGGCACGCCTGATAGCTCAGAAGAATCTAGATTAACAGCAATGGATGAATATCTTCATGATATACTAGGAATTGAGCTCGGCAGAGGAAGTTACTCTGTCATTAAGCGGGAGGAATTTGGGACTTACATACACGTTTTCTCACATATTCGCCTTCATATGTTTATTCAATGGTTGCAGCTACGTAGAGGTAAGTTCCTCGGTCTCATCATCTGGTAATGTTTTTGTTAGATCCTTTCTCAGCAGAATTTGGAACACACAGAATTGTTATGATGGAGTTTTACCTTTGCACAGGCGATCTGAAGCTCTTCCTTGAATTTAAAGTATCTGCCTATAAGTCTCTTGTACATCTTTGCAGAAGTGGTGGAGGATAAAAACGCTCCCAGGATGCAAAGTTCTGTTGTTTCGAAATGGGTCGATTTAGACAGCATGAACAATCTTGGATTGACAACTGGTGTGAAGAAGGTGCGTCCTTGTGATCTCGTAGCATATCCATTATGTCCTGCTGAGGTTTTATGCAGTTCATGATTCAGCTGGAGACTTTGCTATGCGACTATCCAGCCTCTGTTCGATTCTAGGATCATACATGATTTTAATTATATTAGAGGCACTGGTGGCATGTAAGCCCTGTGAGTTGATTTAATTTGTGTTCTCTTTGAATTTATTATCTTGAGGCTCTGAAGGTATCTGAAGTCACTTCCATGTTATTTTATGTGGCTCTAACATTTATTTCGCTGTTGTGTGGCAGGTCTATAAGATGTTCTCCGCGTTGCGAGAGAAGCAGTTAACCTCTAAAGCAACGAAGCGGAAAAGGAGTAAGGTAGTCTAGAACTCGTGTAACTAATTCACAGCTTGTGCAGGTCTTCATATTCTCTAGAGGATAATCTGATTCTTCTCAAAATTAAGACGATAATTTTAACTACATCAAGGTCAATATTGATAGATACCTGCCATCCACCCAAAGATGGCATTTTCAAAAGATGCCAGCACCTGATTCTGTTCAGTGTTTATGCTGTTCGACTCCAATGCAGATGAGATTTCTTGAGTCATGTAGCGAAGTAATCGTACATTTTAACCTGTTTCTCGAAGCTTGCAGCATCATTGACAATGCCATTTCAAACTGGGACGATTCAACCTCGAATTTTTGGAAAATCTTTACTAGGTGATTAATGTAATATACACTAATAATCTACAAACCACCAGAGAGGTTCCACGTCTCCTCCCATTGAAATCAAAACTGCCGATTGGAATTTAGACGAGTGAACGGTTCATCTACTCACAAGCTCTCCGTTCAAACCATTCTAACTCTATCTTGCTAGCGCCATCTATGGTATAAACGTGTCATTCCCTTCGCAATTTGATCTGTTGTACATGGATAATGTACGCAATCGCCTTTGTTTTCCTCCTGCAATTCGAATGCTCACCGAGTCTCATCAGCACACAACTAATCAAATTGGAAGTAACACTCAGACGAAAGATCCAGACTTCAATTCCACATGGAGTTTAAGCATATAATACTATGTACCTCAATGCAGCACAAAAAATGGAATTCGTTGCCGCCGAAAGACACGGAAGAATAAAATTGGCTTGCTGTTGAAAGTACTCGAACAAATTCTCACAACTCAATCATTTCTGCTTGTTGCGGTTACTTGTGAACAAGCAGATGAGGGCGATGGTTCGTGCAGCAAGCCCGTAGGCAACAAGCACTATGAGGCACTGTATCCAGTGGTTGATGGAGTAGCCAGTGTTCAGCAGAACTGCACATCGTGTGATGATCCAAACTCCTTTGTACCTGCCATCACCCAAATAACAACATGATGGTCCCAATCAGGTTCTCCTATTTCACGTAGTAGTCATGGAAGCGCCTAACTGAAGCACGAGCCAAATCAGGCAGAGATTTTCAATTTATGCATGGATTCACTGCTGCTGTTCCAGTGAAGTCATGCATTTGGATTCTGCAACGAGATTCCCATATGGAAAGGGGGCCAAGAAAAATCCGGATTGCAAATTTTTAAAATGAGAGTGGTAAATTCTCATCTGGAGAATTTACGAATCTCCCACTTTCCATATGGGAATCTTGTAGAATCTATTAAAGCCCAAAGCAACTATCACTACAAATTAGAGGACTTACTCTACAGCATTTGCAATCGCGTAAGCCTCGTTTGCATAACGAGCGTAGCTCAGGTACTGAATTTTGAGCAAGATTCCAGTCCGTTTCACGGAAATAATCAAAGTTGCCAGAATGGGCAAAAACACCGACCACTGCAAACAGAAAACCAACATATCTGTCAGCACAAACCTGCTCAAGCTAAAATAAACTGACTTAAAGCTATACAAGCTGCTGCAGCTTCTCACTGCATGCATGTTGGCAGGAAAAAAATGGTGCTCAAGAATTTAGTTAAACTCACCAGCTGAGCCGGGGCAGGTTCGAGGAGGATAGATAAGATGTAGGCGATGCCCGTCACGCAGTACACGAATACCAACGTCACAATAAAATTACTGACGAATGTTGATCGAGGGTTGCTGAAGAAATAGAACATGGACAAGTATATGACAGGCTTGATCACCACATTGAAGAGGTCAACCACATCTTTCGCTAAAAAGTACGCAACACGGTTGATCCCCGAGGCACTCTCTCGCCAAAATGTGAGCTTGTCATTTGAGAATGTTCTCAATGAAGCTATCATAATCAGAAGAGCTGCGCACAACAGAGGAATTTGGGTCAAAAAAACAAGTTGGCATGCCAAAAATCCAATTCATACTCTCCAAAGAATCGTCGGTCAGCAAAACATTGGCACCTCAAACTGGATGCTGCTGCAGATCCCCATTTGAATTAGCCATGGAATTTTATCTTTAAATTATTTTTGGTTGGCAGTGGTGATGAAGCCTTGCACATTGGTTTAGGAGGCTTACCAAGAGCAATGAGCGTGTAAAAGTAGCCTGTAACACCAAGGTTTGTGTCCTTCATTTGGGAGAGGGGGCCAAGACATACGCCAGCCAACAACAAAATGACATAGTCTTGAAATTGGACTCGAGATTCTCGAAACCGTTGCTTGGTCAGTCTACAAACGAAGCACACACCACATGGATATCATTTAACACAGTATCTAGAAGCTCCAAAGCACATAAGCTCAACGAATCGCTAGCTGTTCCTTGGATATCATTCATTCGTCATGAAATATTACCGGCGTAGAATGATGAAGAACTGCGAGAGGAAGCCTGGAGTGTTGCGGCCAGATTTATTCTCCACCCTTTGGAATGAACTTATGAGCAAGTCTTTCCTCACAATTGCAAACGCCCGAACTTCTGTCCACAAATCCTGGAAGAAGGACGTTTTCCGTTTTTCCTTATCCTTCTTAATCTTCATGCTTTTGCCCCGCGGCGCTCCGGACTTGAGCTCTGTAGCTAATGCTGCCAAATCAGACGGGATATTGTAGCCCTTGTTCATCATCCACATAACAGGCAGGTTCTGGGGGTCGAAGTCAGGTTGGTCCAGGGGCACCGCGATGCCCTCCAGTGCGTCCATGTAGTGGTCGGGCGGGTTGATTCGTTCCGGCACCACCAACCCTATTCCGGAAAAGTAATGCTCCACTTCGTTCACTGGCCCCAGATAGACCGTGCGTCCTCCCTTCGCCAGGAACATCACATCATCGAACATTCTGAATAGTCCGTAACTGCATCCACCACCCCCCACATCATCATCGTCAGATTCGTCACCATCAAATGTCGCTAACAGCAAAGTTATGACGATCACAATTCCTGCAATCAATATTACTTGACTTCAATTTCAAATTGTGGGAGATGTGCATGACTCCGCAGCTGCCTACCTCGGCTGATGAAGCACCACACCCACGTTGACGCCCATACTAGCCTCCCGCCGCAAGGCCTGCAGCACCAGGCGCGAAGACGTGCTGTCCAGGCCGGAGGTAGGCTCGTCCAGAATCAGCAGGGATGGCTCCATCACCATTTCAAGCCCCACGTTCACTCGCTTGCGCTGCCCGCCGGATATTCCCCGCTTCTCAACCGTGCCCACCTGGGAGTCGCGAATGGGTCCAAGGCCCAGTGCGGCAATGATCCGCTCCACCACCAACACTCGGTCACGCTTGGACATGCCGGTAGGCAGCCTGCAAACCAGCCACGTAAAACCAGTTATCACGAGTCAAGCTTGGATATTAATTCATAAAATTATAATGCTGCATCAATCAAAACCAGCAGCAGCAACAACCGCCGCTGGAGCGGTAATGCTACAAACCTGTAGCTGGCACTGAACCAGAGATTCTCCTCCACGGTGAGATTGCCATGAACAATGTCGTCTTGCGGCACAAAGCCGATGATGCTTTTGTAAGACTGGATAGAATCAGGCTTGCCATTGATGAATACAGCGCCCGTGGTGCGGCTGTGCGTGGCCTTGCCGGCGAGGGCATTCAGAAACGTGGTCTTGCCGGCACCTGACGGGCCCATCACAGCCGTCACTCGCCCTGGCGACAATTTGCCGGTCACGTTGCTGAGAATCTTCTTGTTGGATCCCTTGAGGAACAGCGACAGGTCCACAAAGCTAAGTTCGATTGGAGGCCTCAATTTGCCCACCATGGGTGCACGAACTGAACCGTAATACTCGCCCCCGACTTCCATATCATAGGAGCTGCTGCCGAAAGCGGCCTTCTCTTTCTCGATTTCTCCATATGCATATGCAAAGATCTGGCTCTGCGTTTGCGGCAGAAAGTTGAGAATGGACACCCGCTTCGCCTTGGATGGCACCTTGGTTTTCTGGCCGGACGGTTCATCCTTGACATTCGGTTCCAGCTGCTGGGGAATTCCAAGATCAGGAGCGTCGTAGCGGTCTCCGTTTTCATCGCTCGCATCCGACACGACAGTGTGTAGTGGAATGGGGCTGAAGGGTATATCTGCCCCGTTCACGCTACCATCTTCTTGAATCCTGTCCGTCATCAATACCCTCGGGGAGAACTGGCTCGGTGCTGCACCAAAAGCGCTGAGAGACTGCACCTTAAGACAGAATGTCAATGACATTAGTACATACATAGAGCCCCATTAATCACAATTCTGTGAAAAAATTACATACAAGGCTCACTCGGATCGAGAGTAGGAGTGCAGTAGGCACCCGACAAGACCATTCCACAGGACTTGGTGAGATCATCATTAATGTGATTCATGTCGCAGAGGACCCACCTGAAGCTCCTCCGATCTATTTTCGTACCCTGGCCGTCTTCGGGAAAGGTTGACACTCAGCTTGCGGGAGAAATTTGTGGCCCCGCGTTTGGCAGCGTCCTTGGCCTGCCTGAATCGCTCCAGACCCGAAACGCTCTCCACTGCCCGCTTCTGTGCCAAATCCCTGGCCTTGGACTTGCGCTTCTTCCTAATGTCCATTAACCAGTCGGAACACGTGAACACCAGCAACAGAGTGATTATCAAAATTGCCTGCAGGCCATCAAGCGAGTCCTCGGTCAGCCCCAGACAAAATACATGTAGTGTAAGCCTGACACATATAATTGAATTCACTTCAACTCACAGAGAATTAGAACGTGTCCCACTTGAAAATCTGGAATATGCTAACTACATATAAGAGCCATGTCAAGCGACCTCTAGACACTAGCACAGTTCAAGTATAATCTAGATCAAACTTAATTCACATATAAGATTAACAGCAAGATAGCTGCTTTCAAGCTATGGAGAACTCACAATGATCAGCCCACCGATACCCGCCAAATTTTCTTTTTCCAGCCGCGGTTTGGAGCAAGTCGTGAGCTTTGAGCAAGCTGCTCCCCCAGCCATACAGAACCTTATGTGTTAGGATACCCTCCCTGACAGCACTTCATCCATCTTTTGCTCAATAAAAGGAAACTGAAAGCTGAATTCAATAGTTAAAGAGGTGTAATGTATAACTTACGAAATTGTATCGTTGAACCAAGCCGGCAGTAGTGTCTGCCAAGACATTAGAAGAAAGGTCAAGCAAGTCGCAGTTGTCAACTGATCAAAGCTAACGATGAATTTATCCATGTAAACTAATGTTGATATTAAATGATAAAACAGAACATGCTATCTCCCCTTACGTCTACCAATTCAACACTACGATTGCTGTGCACCTGGATCATGATTGGCATAGCCGGGTTCTGTCATACATCAAAACCTTCCTAAACTGAAAAATAAAAACAAAACTTGAATTGTTACATATAAGTGTCGCCACTCACCCTTCGGTGCAGTTGTTAGCAGCGACAGTCGTAGGACAAAACTGGCCAGCAGGGCAGAAAATCTTTTGTGATTGACCAACATCAGCCCACTTATCAGCTCCCCCGCATTGCCCAGCCATAGGGCCTTGTGGCACCTGGTAACCATATCTGTCACTCCAATGTTAGTAGATACATATTAAGTTTGTGAACGCAAAAATAAAAATCCTAAATCCTACATGTAAACACCAAACGAGTCCGTCCCAGTTCAACGCATTGCAGTGTTAAACCTCCGGTATTCAGATTCAACGTATTTTGGCCCCCCGAGTTAGACAATTGGGCAAAGCTGCGGAACCTAATTCTAGATCCGAAGGAACCTAATTCCTGCTCCGCCTTGCAACGGAGTCAATTCTAATATTTCCTTGATGAAATCTTAAGCACACCCTTGTTCCTTTAGCAATTGTGGCCGGGTCGAGTTTAAATAAGGAGATGGAGAAAGCTCCACTCTGTATGCACTATGCCACCCTTGAATGAAGCTACAAGGGTGAAGGGGAATTAAAGAAAGAGCACTACTCACGGATCACATTGCGCAGATGTTTGGTTTAGTACCGCTCGGGGACAATAAGCGCCAAGTGGGCATGCTGCAAAAAAATAGCAAATTACATTGTAATGACTCATCATCATCTAGTACGAAATTGTGGAAATATCAACTGATATTGATTTTCAAGAGTGAACACATGAATCGATTGCACGCAGCTTCAGTGTGAGCACTTACGAAACATGCACGAGAGGCCCCGCGGACAGAAGAATCCATCACAGCAAGGCGTAGGCAGACGATCGCGAATTGGCACTTCACTGCTGCTTAGCTGTGTTGATGCCAATTGCACTCCTGCCCATCCTGACTCACACTGCGCACCCCACGATGAGGCGTTGCAATTCAGGTTTGGTTTCGGTGCATCCAAATCCTGAATATTGTCGAAGTACAACTTGATCTCCCCGTATGTGCACAGGTAATTGGACACCAATCCTCCTGTGAATACATCAACAAGGCACACTTACTTCTCCTTCCACAAATCCACCGCGTTCTCTTCAGTTATGGCAAGCCTCCAATGTAGTAGGATGGCCGCCTCTTATGTTACCTTATAAGCTTACCTTGTACACCTCTACCCAGGTATGACAGACAAGCTACATATATGATATTATGCTTTGTATCTGTGTACGATTCTGAAGTGATTACTACTGCACTAGCAACCGGATTTGCTTCGTATTTCATGAGCCATGACCAGACCATATGCCCTCGTCATGCTGTTTCTTTAAGCTTACCTGTGTCATCGAAGCACTTGGCCAAAAGGGGAGAGGTGGTAGTCAAATTGAACCCGAACACCTCATCTCTCTCCTTCTCCCTGCACACTCCACAACGAAGTAACCTCCACACGTAAGATGACAGTAGATCGTGCGACAAGACTCATCCCTTTTCCCTCGAATCAAGAGCACGCATAATTGTGAAACCAGTGGGCTAGCCCACCCTCCAGGAAAGATTGTGAGAGAATGAGATTGTGGATTAGTGAGAACTTACCCGTCGGTGATACAGAAGCTGTACCTCGACTCCACGGCCGCGGTGAGATTTCTAGTCAGCTCATTAATCTGACTCTGCAGCAGCTGGTTTGCCACGGCCTCTGGGGGCCCCGGAGGCACTGCCGTGCCTGGAGGCGGCATGACAGCGCCAGGCGGGGGAAAGGAAGCGCCCGGCGGAGGCAAAGTGACCCCGGGAGGCGGTAGTACTACACCCGGAGGCGCAGGAGGAGTAGTCTGTGCTAGCACCCCGCCCACGCAGCATACTAGCAGCAGCACTTGCCACAAAGATGTAAATGCGACCCTGTGCACAACATTATACATCTTTCCCCTGCCATCCGCACAGTATATTGGTCTCCGGCGCTCCAGCCCAACCTTTCTTTGCGGCCACGCCATACCCACAGCGCCCCACTCTGATTGCCCGCCCTTGAATTGGCCTATCATCCACGCTCCCGTGATCCCGCCGCATGAACAACCTCGATCAGTCTTCTAAGCCTGCTGCATTCTGCCTCGACAACCAAATTTGATCCAATCTACTTGTCCCAGTTGATCAATCTCTGCCGGGAATTACATAAAAGAATTTCTGCACCTGCACAGTCATTCCAAGTTTACTTCAAAATTCAACAACATTCTCAACGTATTTGATTTCCCCTGGCACAATAACACGCTTTCGTTGGAGCACGTAGCGACTTCAACACATTAGCAAATAAGTATCCTCCTTCGAGGCCTCCTCAATCAGTACCCGAAACCTAAATTTTTAGTAAACCGCAAATCCTTGGAGCATGCAGCAATTCCATCTAGTCAAATTGGTTAACACCGATAACCGCCAAACAAACGCTCTCTTTTCTAAGAAAACCACCCCGGAATTTGGAATATATGCCCCGAAGCTTACAACTCAAACTAGGAATTGAATCATCATCCTAAATCTAAACCCTCGATCTGACTGAATATCGCGTGAATTTCCAACAGCCTGATTAGATATTCAGGGAATTTTGGAAGGATTATCCTCACGAAGTATTATGGCGAAATTAGAAACAGAACTTTGAACATAGCAGGAAATTTTCAGTATAGCAATTTTGTTACCCACCGAAATTAGACGTTACCACACAGTTACCGATCAGTGATCCTTCCAAAGTTCCCTGATTCTGAACATAAATTTGGATGCACTAAGATTCGCCCAGAGTCAGCGTCCTTTGAAACCCGAACTAATCCAGTCGTCCACAATTCCAGGACTGCAGTTTCTAGCTTCTAGAAATTCAACTTCTATCTACCAAGTGATCCAGCTCCCACAATTGGGCTTTCGAACCAAACACTAATATTGTCGCTATGTATAAGCGAGGCAAACGTCTGCCAAAACCTTACAAAGAACTTAACAACTCATAACTTCCAAGGACATGAATCAAGCTAAGTTTTTAAGGTACGAGTCTGTACAAAGGCAAATGCCGGCGCACACACATAATCCTCTTCAATACCATGTAATACTATGGCAGCTGAGCGCAATTCATACCGACAGAAAGACCTAATTCACAAGCACCTGAATCACCAAAGAATCGCCTCCAGAACCTCTAGATTCAGCTCCTGCTTCACCTCGAGACCGATCTCCCAGGCTCACCGTTTCCGAGCGACAGGTCCAAGGATTATCCTTCTGGGTGGTCACTCGAACGTCTTGAATTCGAGAAAGGCGCACATGCGAAAAATGTGTTCGAGCCCGACTGCGGTAAGATTCCAATGTTCCTTTCCCCTTGGCCGGCCTTCGATGGAGTACTTGCCACCACGCGTAAACTTGGTGAACTTGCTTGCTACTCACTACTCACACTCTAGACCTGAATTACGCCGACAGATCTCAGAACTTGAGCCACCTAAAATCAACAACGAGCCAGTCGACAGTGACAACAAAGTAGTAGTAAAGCCGCGTAGGAAGGAAAGAAGCTCAGGGAGAATGGGAGAAAGAACCCGCAATCGACAATTCGAAAGGACCAAGATACAGAAGTCAACAAAGCTATAAAATGATTGTATAAATCAAGGGCACTCAGGCTAGAATTAACACACCGAGAGAGCGCTGTAAGAAGGCGAACCGATGGAGAGCAAGGACGGCGTTAAACCGATGACTCACAACTTCGCTATGCAAACGATAGCGCTAGGAGTCTAGCAGCGTGGAACAAGCTGCCAGTCGCGCCGAAGGAGATGACCACGGAGTAAGTCCAATTCAGAAATTGCAGTGGCTGTCCCAAATTGTGAGGTTCTTCCGGTGCAGGTTCTCCATCCGGTTCACCCAATGAGCTCCTTCCAGTGCAGGTGCACCGTGTCTTGTTCTCTCAACAACGAAACAAAGATGATTTCGACCCGGGACGTGGAATTCGATTATTGCGATGAGAAAGCGGAAGCAGGAAGCAGGAGTGCAAGTACGACTCTCTATCAGGGTAATTCACCTAGAGGATACACGAAGAAGACTAATTCAGCACTAGCACACCAAGCTCAAACAGATAGTAATTTAGAAAGGAGAGACAGACCAGTAACTTATCCCAACGTCGGACCATGATTGACGCGCGCATGGCCAAGTCACTAGAAGCTCCGAAGTTGCAGGCTGCAAGTTTAGCAACGTGATGACTCGTCAGTCCTCTATCATTTATGATCAGAAACTCGTTCCTCCGTTGACTGTTGGGCACGAGCTCCCTAGCAACGCAGCTCATCCGCCTACTTTACCACAGTCCCATATATATGTAGGCTACAGTACAATCCCGTGATTTCCCAGTCGTACCCCAACGCCGTAACACCGTACTCGCCCAGAGATCGAATCTCACTTTGAACACTGATAATCCCAGTCTCAGAAACAGAAACAGGAACACTGATAATCTCAGTCTCAGAAACAGTCCACTGCCAACTTGCCAATAAACCAGTGCCTCCCGTCATCATGATTCATGATCATGTTCACGCACATCGTTAAGTTACAAATGTTAAGTCCTGTGCTTTTACAGTTCGCTTCTCTTGGGAAGATATCCGACAGTCCACTGTGCGGTCAATGCCGTGACGGCAAGTCTGCAACCATCTGCAAAAGCATTGGTTTGTTTGTTTTTATAAGCCTGACTGCAGAGTTGGAACTGTAGAGTTCTGTGTGAGATCCGGTGGACCCATCGTGGTTCCATCCGTTTAAGTTACCGAAGCTGGAGTTTACCAAGTGAGCTCCAGTGGCAATGATTTCGAAGAAGCTCCGGTGGAGTGCTCGGTGGGCCTCCTCGTGGTTGCTCATGAGCTCCTGCACGCGCTCGTAGAGCTCCTCTTCCGAGACTCGGTCGTCGCTGCCCGTCTGCCCGTCTGCCCGGAGGCTTCCGAATTCTACCACTTCTTTTTATTCGCCTGATGCTTTGTTGAAATTCTCTTCTTGACCTCCCTTGTAAGTTACTTATAGTGGTACATATTCCTGTTTTGGAGAAACTAAGAGTGAGTTTGGCTTGGAGTTTCCTTTGGCATTGACTTTTCGTGCTTTAACGTGAGCTTTGAGTGCATATGTTTTAGTTGTGAACGTCTTCGAAGTCATGTAAATTTATTTTAATATTTATGGTTGTTGAATGAATCCATATATTCTGAAACTGGAAATAGAAATTTGACTTTGAACCTTCATTATTAAATATAATAACTTCATATATATATATATATATATATATATATATATATAAACTATCAAAATTGATAGAGCATGCTTCATGTCATCTATATATAAAATAATTCAATAAAAATTGCTATTGATTCATTTAATTTTCCATAGATGTTGAAATAGATATGTAAAATGGTTTTTTATTCCTAAATGAGGAAACTATGGGTTTGAAATGTCTTCACATTCTTCTTTAGACAATTTTTTCAAGGGATTCAATATTACTGTAGATACAATGAAGTCTGTTTTTTATTACCTCAATCTATTACAATTTGAACTCAAACTAGAGAAGGTGATCTTTTTCTTTGTATCACTTTGTCATTTCTCTTGAATTCCTAAAGACTCTTGCTATATTTTTGTTGTAGTTGCAAAGACAAGAATAGTTTCAAAATTCACAATGGATGTAAGAAATTACAGCTTCAATTTTTAGAACTAATCTTGCATTGCTTTTTCAAATTTTGCAACTTCAATCCCAGTATGGTCCAAATCTTTTTAACTCTTTTTTAAGTGCATTAAAACCTCCTTTCCATAATGCTTTCTTTTATTTTGAAGCTAAAATGTTACAAATAAAAGAAGAAGTGGCTATAGAAGCAAAGGGTATAGAGGCGTCCTTTAAAAGAGAAGGCTACACCTAAAGGATAGATGAAGCATCCACCAAAATTACCGTAACTAAGCTTGGAGAGTTGGATGAAGAGGAAGTTGCTTTAATGAAGTGGAGGGATTTTGAAGTATAAGATTTGATTGGAAGCCAAAGAGAGATGGACAATAAGATTGCAGAGACAACAAATAAATAAAGTATTTTTTGACAATTTTTATTTGTCATTTAAATTAAAATAGGAGGCAAATGCTTGCAAATGCGGGTGTATGTGGGTCGTATGATAATGAGGCTTTAGAAGGCCTTGACCTTGGCCGCATGCCTATGCCCATAATCCCCTTCTCTCCAAAATGTTTCCAATGTCATTCATTGTATTTTCATCTCTTCTTGTTGCCTATTTGGCTCAAATTATCAATTCTTAAGTCTAAAACTATTGTACAATCATTAATTTTGAGCTATTATTGCATCTTTTTTAAAGTTTTGACCATCTTTTGAGACGCTTTTCATATAGAAGAATATGTAGATCAAAATACAGATCTATATTGTGGCAACAATCAAAGGTCTTAGTTGTAAGTGATTATCATGCAAAATAAAATACAAAATGGTTCTAAAAGAATATACTAGAACGAGCAAGAGGGCTAATGAAGTCTTTGGAACAAATAGAAAATAAGAATGCAGATGGTTCAAGAAAATGGATAAATGGAAATGCAGTAGATCAAGAATTACATATAATCAACTTCTAAAAAGTGCAACCAAAATAATGGAATAGCAGTAGAGCATGTACACATAATCAACTTCTTGAAAGTGCAATCAAGAAATGGAAGAACATCTCATTTCATCCTCACCTACTTCAACTCAAATCATTTCATGACCAATTCTAGTACCAATAGTATAAAAGAAGAAAACAAAGATTAAAGATAAGATAGAAGAGTTTTTTGAACAACTGGTTGGTACTTTCAATGTTCTTTTTAATACATTTGAAGAATTAACCAATTTTTTGAAAAACTTCAATAGGAATTTTACAACTGTGCTACTCTAAAAGTATTAGTTAATCTTCTAGATGATTTGATTTACTACCACTATTTGTATCAATAATGGTGAACTTTATACGCTTCCACAAAGCTTTTAACCAATAGTTCAAGTAAATCATTTGTCATCACATTTTCTTCCACTAATTTTTTTAATTTGCACCATCATTTATATCGTCCAAAATATGCATATCTTCTTTAGCTACAATTAGTCTTCTCAGTCATGCAATTCCAACATTCTCATAAGTAATTTATTACTCTCCTTAATCTATTGACTACTAGAATCCAAGACTAATTGAGATGGTTGTACTATAAAAGTTTAGAAGCATACAGTTATTCACCATGGTCGCTTGTTGCAGCTTCGAGAAAACTTATTTCTCACAACCTCAAATAACGCATATTTCCCTTCCCTTTTCGCATTCCATTGTTTATGTTTTTGGAGACTAGTAGGGTCTAGAGGATGGACATTAAAACCCCTCTCTCTGTATAAAACGCTTGGATTATCTGTTGATGTCATTATGTTTTTTCAACTTCATATTCTATAGATTTCAACTTGAAACCACCAACTTGTTTCTTCACCAAATCTTTCAAGAAATGGATTATTAGAATCACAATGACAAGAGTTTTGTAACAAGCTAAATCATTTCTTCTAACTCTTAGTATTGAGTTTACAATAAGCAATCAAACTGCAACCCTAAGCTTGCAGCAAAGACACTGTAGACAGCCCATACAATGTTGCCAAGATTTTGTTTTTTTGGAGATTTCTTGCTCATTTTTGGGTCAATACTTGTGTATAATATCTTGTTGTTGGAAAGATATGGGAAGAAGGCTTCCAATGAACCATTATATGCACTATGATGTAAAATATTAAGTTTAATGGTGATCAATTGAAAGTTGCAGCTTAGGATTTGGTTTTCAACGAGGATGATGTCATCAATGAGGGCTTACCTCTTAACCCAGAAACGTGCGTATAATTTTAAGGTATAATTTTGGTTTGAATATCACAAGAGACATATTCTATGGGGAGTTGTAGGTTATGGATTTTCTAGTGTTTGAAATTGCGGTTATTGTTGTAACTGGTTTAATTATTCTTCATAGATCCACTTTGAATTCCGTGGATGCATTCTAGAAGACTTGTCATGCTAAAGGGGTTTCCTTACATGTTACAAACCCATCCACATTTATGTACTGCCTTTGTTTCGTGGAAAGGAACATGATTTTTCATTCATTTCTACTTTGCCTTTTTAATTGTACATTACAGTGATTGTAATTTACTGATATTTGATGTTGTCCGTTTTACGTATTCATAAAAGCAGAAATAGAGCTGAATATGAAAAAAATCATGATACTAACTAAGGGACCAAGAACATAAAAATACTGTGAGCATTGTGATTAATTAATCTGAAGTCCTGCTGAATTGGAAAGACATAGGAAAAGTACAACTCATATAAGAATGTTGAAGGAATTCAACATACCTTTGGACACACAATTGGATAAATTTGCGTTAATCTATTTTTCCCAACTAAAAGTGAGGATTCCCCTTCATGAATTACACCTTTATTCAAATGATCTAAAATTTTGATGTATCATTTGTTGTATACCTACACATTTAAAAAGAGATTTTAGTGCCCGCAATAGCGGAAAGAAGCATAAGAAGCACTTAATGGCATTTTGGGGCTTTCTACCACCGATAATGATTTTGATCATTGTGTAGAGTATATGAGGATTTCTCTATTTCTTCTGAAGTTGAGGTTAATTTGAAGCCTCTAAAGTATGAGGTGTCTCTTGTGTGTTTATAGGGCCCGAGAGATATTAATTCCTTTGTTTGTTTGAAGAGCCCTCAAAATTAAGTTGCAATGCAAATTGAGTGAAGAAGAAAAATTCAACTATGTTGTAGATGTTGATGTAAAATGTTGATGTAAAATGTTTAAGTCAAATTCATTATTCTACACTTTTGATTGAAGATGATGCTATCATAAGCATTATTGTTTTTATTGACCATTACTTGCACTAATCATTGAGCGCCAATTTAGAAGTTATATACAGGAATTGGAAGAATCGGTTTTAAAGGAAGGCATTGTATTCGACTTTGGGAAAATGACAAACCGGTGCTTAACTACATTGGGAATCACATTCAGCTATTTTATTGGACTTCATGTAGATCATGAGGATTTTGGTTTTGCATTCTTGAGCTAGTTTACAAAAAGTAACATATAAATGAATTCATTATTTTTCAAGTTGTATTTTTTGAAAAACATTTATAGATATCTATGATTATTTGGTAATATTTTATTTTGATTTTTGTATATAGGACGTGGTCATATCAAATGTAGAGGAGATTTTTTCTTATCTGAGTGTGGTATTTTTATAGCACCACGCAATGGAACCACGTTTAATTGACCACGATGTACCAGGACATACTTCCTCCTCCTTCCTCATCCTCCTTCCTCTTGTTTCCGTCGTCGTCTTCTAGGTCTATGACAGGTCTTCCTGGTTTATGACACTAGTCTTGAGAACATAAATGATTCTCCTTGGGCATTTTGGAGTTGTTTACTAATTTATCGGAGGGGAATCAGCTTGCGTGCTGGTCCAAGATCAAGGATTGGTTGAAGCTGCACCACGGTAACAAGATTAGAAATTTGAGTGGTGAAGAGGCAGAGGCTATTGTGGGTCTCATCATTTTTGATGTTCCAGAGGATTTACCAATTCCAGGTTTAGGCTCGGATGGTGAGATTCTGTCTTGGAACAAACACCCCAAGATTTCAGTAGGAAAGAAAATGGAATCTTCATGGATTAAGGCCCATTTTGAGTTTGTTATGCAGTTTCTACAGGATGATGGAGCTTTGATTGTTTTTTACTCTGATTCAAAGTTCATTTCGAATGAGCTTGTTTCTTGGGCAGAGTGGGCTAACTTCTAGAAGGAGGCCAAGTGCTTTGCAATCAATGGTCTGCCTTTGACTCAACCAGATCGTTATCCACGCGAGCACAAGACCTTTATGGTAAAATGTTTCATCAAGATGGACGATGTGGAGGAAGATGTTTCAGTGTCTAAGTTTCAGTTTCATGAAAGGGCTGTGTTTTTGGTGCCCAAGGCATCAAGCTCTCCTCTGATGAACATTGCATTAATTGGATTATTGCAGATTCTCTAATGGTTAATTCAGAGAATGTTAAGCCATTCAGAGGAGCACGTGAGAAGACTTCCAACCTTTTGGAGGCTCTAATTGATCTTTGCATCGTAGAGAATGACATTGTCATAGATCTCACAGCTTCTACAGGTAATTTTTTCTCTATGATTTTTCTGTTTCATGATTTTTATATTTCAACTTATTTTTTCTACTAATGCCATTGAGCTTCAATTTCTGTGCAGGTGCTTCTATTTGAGCATCCAAGAGTCTCCGGCGTCATGCCATAGGCTTTGAGTATGACACCACCTTCTACAAGTAGGTGTTGTTGCCTCTTCTTCCAAGCACAAAGGAAGTTGAGTCTGCTCCAATTCTTGTGCCTTCATCGAAGAAGAAACGTGCCATTGAGTCAGACGATGAGCCAGAGTAGAAAACTGCCCCCAAGCGTTTCTGTAAGTAAGTCTTTACATTCTTGTGACATTTGTTTGATTGTTTAAAGTTATTGAGATCAAATGCTTAAAATGTGGTGTGCAGTCGGCGGAAAAAAACGGTGAAGAATGATATTGGTGGCTCTATTATTTTGCGCAATCTTAGCAAGATAAAACGTCCGATTAGACCTCTTGAGCTTCCACATTATGCAGAGATGTAGACTCAAGCTTATGTAGCTGCTCCTTCTCCATCTATTTCATCTGATAGAGATAGCATTTGTCGTGATGCTGAGATTTATCTTGATATAGCTGCAGAAGTTGCCAGAGTGATATTGTCTAGTGATAGCGATTCTTCTCATCGTTGGATTGGTACTTGTAGCGATGACGACATGTCTAGTTGATAATTGCATATTTACTTTATATTGTTATGTTTTCCCTACTTATATATCATAAATTAAGTTTGGTTTTGGATTTTATATTTTGCATTAACCTCACTTTACCCTACTCCTATTTAAATTTCTCTACTGGCCATAGATTTTAACATTGACTACATGCATGATTGAATCATAGAAATGGTACTAATTTATTGATAAGTTGAACTTCCCTTCGTAACAGTTTGAAGGCATCCACATTAAAATGTGATTTTCTTAAAACTTTTTTCATCATTTTTTTCCTTCCCCATGACGTAAATACCCTCCCTACAAACTCAAATCTAAAGTCGGTTTTCGAAAATACTAATTATTTTAGGAGTTATTAACTCTCAGTTAATTAATTCTGCACCCTTAAATCAGTCATTCAAATATTTGGATGAAAAATGGATGAAAATTGGAGGATACAGGGAGGGGGGTCGGGGGAGGGGGTCAGGTTCGTGGGCTGTGAGCGGCGTCCAAGCAGGAGGTCGACAAGAGTTTCGGGAAGGGGGAGGGAGTAGGGTGGGAAGGGGGTGTTGAGTGAGAGAATTGGGGGGAGTGGGTTTGGGGGTGAGATTCTATTTGAATGTATAGTTTATTTTTAAATATTAAATTATTGTGTTCTTCGTTCATCACTTTATTTTGTTATTTTTTTTCTTTTTTCTTTATTTTATTTATTCATTATTTTTCTCCTTTCTTTCTTTTATTCATTCATATTATTGCTTCTACCTTTCTTTCATTTTTTCAGATCTTTTCTTCTTATTTTCATTTACTTATTCTGTTTTACTTTTTAATAATTGCTTTTATTTATAAATTGCTTTATTCTTATTTCCTTATTTTATTTATTTATTTATATTATTTTTCCCTTTCAATTTTTTTCTTTTTTTCTTTTTTGCCCTTCGTCTTCATGGCGTGGAATTGCTAAGATATATGTAAAAAGAAATTGGCCAATTTTATTGTTAAAGATTGGCCTTTGTAGTTGAATTTCAGCATACCTCTATGTGCAGAATCAAGCATTTCTTTAGGTTTTATAGGTCGTATGAGGATAAAAATTGCAAAGGCATGTTTCTAACTCACCTGAAAACAAGAATTTGAAAAGCCTCATATCAAATTTTCTACCAAAAATGGTATTTTTGGCCTTCAAAAAACCACTTACCCTTTTTCCAACAAGCAAAACAAATTTTTTATGCATCTGTAAACATTACAATCTCACAATTGGTAAGGAATTTGAATTTAGGATTTGACATACATATGCACATACAAGTTAGGTACAAGATCTTACGGTTGCATACTGAAAAATACATTAAAAATTAACAATTTCGACCTTGCATTTAAAGAGGGCATTTTTGAAGGTTTTTTTTGCAGTTTTGAGGGCACTTGACATTACGAGTTAATTTCGAAATAGCATTGTTCTATGTGTTTAGGACTTGACTGGGAGTTAAGATTTGTAATTCACGCAAATAAGAAAACGTGAAAGCATCACATAGGGAAATGTCATATTAGTAAGCTGTCATTTATCTTTAATTTGAACAAAATTACTAAATTATCATCGACTTGAAAAGTAATGAAGAAGAAAAAATAAAAATAAAAAATAAATTAAAAAAATAAAAATAAAAAATAAATTAAAAAAATAAAAAATAAATTAAAAAATAAAAATAAAAATAAAAAATGTATATAAAATCGAAAGATTAAACTATGTAGTGTATTAACAACAAAACGGGCAATCACACCTTGTTTAACGCAAGTTCATAAATTTACATGTCTACTTATACTTATAGTCATTGGTATGCGGCGACGCTTTGTTTTAATTTATGTTGTTAACGATTTCTTGATGTATGTTTGACTATTTGTAAACAAATTATGTTTGTACATTACAAACAATCCTTTGTTTAAAAAAATGCTCTAAGAAAAAATGAACATTGTCTCAATAATCCTATTTAAACGGTAAACTATCTTGCAAGTTGCCGCTTCATACATGTGTTTCTATTGTCTTATGGCTAAATAAATTTACTTTTCATATAATAGACTTGGTTTTCATAATTTATAAATTCAAATAGAAGAAATGAAATCAAGTTTTAAGTATACTCTATAATTTATAAAAAAAGTATCATTAAATATACATAATTAAGGAATGTTATATGTAAGATATAAAGAAGCAAATTTATTTTGTAATTTTTAAAAATATTTACATAAGTCTTTGGAAACCTTTTAAAATGTGAGTCCACCTTTAGTGGTGGTAATCGTTATAAAATCAAATACGTTTTTTTGAAATCCCTAAGATATGAGTGCAAGAGTTCGAGTTTAAAATCTACAGTTAGAATTAAACAACCTTGATATCATATCAGGCATATTCATCAAAGGCACTTTAGATCTTTTTATAATTATCTTCAATTACCTCTTCAATATTTCAAATGCCATTTCTACACACATGTAAATAGATGATTGAACAAAGTTTGAATAATATCCAAACTAGATAATGTTAGGTTTCCGCCATTAAATGAACAATATAGCTAATATTCTAAAATGCAATTCATTTGAAGTTTGAATAATAAGTGTCTAAAGATATCACTAAGCACATTTACAAAACTCTTGCGTAACTATTGAAAGTGTGTTCTTGTGAACTCAATACAAATCTTCTATTCTGTATAATTTACTACTATTATCCAATATGTTCAAAGACATTGGTATGATTGGCCTCAAATATATATCTTCTTTCTTCAAGTGTGGACCCAATTTCTCACACAAAAAACTTGAAAGTACTAAAATTAACTTGAGTCCAACTCCTAAAATCCTTCTTCGTCCACAAATCTAACAACAAATGATCTCAAGGTAAATTTGACATGTAGAAAAACCGGTCATTCTTTTAAGTGTCTGTTCAAAGAAAATGTTTTCTTTTTGAGAACATGCCCCTGCACATGTCAGGTACTAGTGAAAAATCACCACTGACAATTCTGATAACCCACTCGGAAAAAAGTGTTGATTCGTCATACAATCGTCATTCATTAAAATTCTCCATTTCAACTTACAAATACTGCACATGCCTCAAATACGAAGGTACGAAACCCAGCTGGTAGACATGTGCAGACTACTAGAGTTGAGGACACGAAAGTGTCCTGTCACTATGTAACTCAAGATAATTAGTTGTAGCTAGATTGAGTATGTAAACATCTTCCTCACTTTCTGGTTCTGAATCAGAGCATTCTTCACCAATAATCACCACAGGAACATTTGCCGTCCGAGAAGTGATGAAAGCAATTAGCATTCCCTGACATAATTTCTCGATTGGTGATTTATTGATGATTTGGCAGCAGTGTAGCGGTCCTGCACACAGAGAAGTTGAAATGCGGATTTGTGTTTCAGGGAGAGTACTTATCAGTCAATACGCAGTTGCTAGCTTCTCACTGTAAGAGCAAAGTAATTCCTCCTTTTGCCACTCATCCATGTCATTTGTAGCAAGTCGAGTATCAAGAACATATCCCGCCGCCTTCAGGTCTTTGACCAATATTCCCAGCTCGGTGTATGTTTCCTGTGCTTATGGGTGGGATTCATCAGCCACATGAAAGAAGTGTCCCTTCTCATCGACCTCTATCCAACTGCATCCTAGCTCCTTCCTTATATACCTCTTTGTTCCATCAGATTTTTCAATAATTGTACTTGGTCAGACATGCCAACTACCACATGGATATTTTAAAGTATCACATAAACACCAGCATTGTTTAGTTCCAGCTCGAGGCATTTTCTGGCAGAATACTGACCCAATTCCACGTTTCCGTGAGCCCGGCAAGGCCTAGGCAGGGCTCCCCGAATTGATGCGCTGGGTGCGACTGGCATAAAATTTGCTGCGTCATTCAGGTGCCCTCCCCGGCCAAGCTTGTCAACTATACAATTATAATGCTCCACCCTCGGAACAATAACATAATCTTCTGATACATGGTGCTTCCCAGCGCTCAGAGGTTGAGCATTACTAAATGCAACACTCCATTGCTACAGCATTACTCCAACAGATGTGACCTTGTTCAGATTGACTACCCCTCTTTTCATGCTATCAAAAACTTGAAGAGCCTCTTGCCTGCATCCATTTTATGCCAGACCTATATTCATCACGGTCCATGAAATGACGTCCCGAGTAGCCATTCCATCAAACACATGCCATGCTTCCTCAATATTCCTCCTGATTTCGCATACATGTTCACAAGAGCATTTCCCACCCGCACATCAGATTTCAGCTTGGAGTTGGAGGCACACGTGTGGACCTCTCTCACCCACTCCAAAGCTCCATTACTGGCATTCTGGTTCAGGATGCTTGTGTAAGTCATTGGATCTGGCGCAAAGCCCTCCTGCTGCATTTGACGAAAGAGTTCAAAAGCTTCATAACCATGACCGCTCTCCGCACACACACCAATCATCACGTTCCATACAATTCTACAATGGAGATGATGATTCTCCATTCTACGAAAACATCCCAAGCACCCTCAATAGTTCCGCTCTTATAGTAAATGTTGATGAAAGCACTTCCAACGCATACATCCTTCTCTAGTCCAGAGTCGACAGCACATGCATGAACCTCTTTCACCCATTTCGCAGCTCCACATGTTGCACGTTGGTTGAGGATCCTGCAGTAAGTGATTGCATCTGGTGCAACTCCTTCAGGTTGCATGTGAAGAACTAGTCTAAATGTCTCATCGCCACAACCTGACTCTGCATATTCTCCTATCATCACAGTCCACGAAATAACATCCCGAGTGGCCATTTCATCAAGACTTGCCTAGTTCCCTCAATACTTCCAACCTTTGCATAAATGTTCACCAGGGTATTTCCCACACGCACATCAAAATTAAATCCACTTTTGTCTGCTTGACCCGCTGCTTGAGCATGAACCTCTCCCACTCATTCCAATACTCCCATGCTTGTACATGATTAAGTATGCTCAAATAAGTGAAAGAATTGGCTGGATACCTCTTCAGAGCGCGTCCACTGCTGGCACTTGAATTCAGGATGCTCATGTAAGTGATGGCATTGGGATCCACACGCTCTAGCTGCATTTAAAGAAAAAGCCAATACGCATTTTCTCCACACCACTCTCAGCATAACCTCCAATAGTAATATTCCCAGACACGACATTCTCACTCACCATTTTGTCTAAAACATTCTGCGCACCTTCGAGGTTTCCACACTTGGCGTACATTTTGACAAGGGACGTCCTCACGTGCACATCAGATTCCAGCCCATTCGTGCTGATTAGAGCATAAATTTCTTTGCCCCTATCCCAGAGCTCTTGGGGTATTACATGTCTTCAAGATACTAACAAAAGTATACGCATCTGGTTTATAACCTTCCCAGATCATTTGACAAAAGACATGAAAATATCCTCACCAAGACCATTATGAGCATAGCCCCCAACCATGACTGTCCAGGTAACCACATTCTTTTCGACGATGTTGCAATAAATGTCTCTCGCATCCTCCACATCGCCCCAATCCATATACATTTTGAGAAGGTTGTTGACCACATAGATGTTAGGCTCCACCCTACCATGAAGAATATGGTTATGAGCATACTTGGCAACATCTATGCACTTGATTTTGGATATCCTGTGTAAAACCTCCGGTTAAGGATGAGATAATTAAGCTTTGAGTTAAGCAGCTGCTGTCCAGACCGAAGACCCTTTCTGCTTAAAGCCTCCAAACCTTGTATGATGAGAATTTAAACAACCATTGTCATCGAGCCATTGAAATAGTACTAAATTGGTATGTTGAGTTTCAGTGCATCTGCCGACGAGATAGAGGCAGGGGATTAAATTTCTCGCTGGTCCTTCTTGAATTGATACTCACCTTGTCGTCACGAAAAGGCTCACAATCCAGTGGCATGGTCTTGTCATTTGGCCAGTTCCATCTACGTACAGGAACACCTACAAGTCAAGCACAAGCTGTCACTTAGGGAAGTTACCAATGAGCTCAAGATCAATCCCAGCAGAAAGAGTATCTTTTGCAGTACACTAAGTACAATATAATGTACAATATAATGTTGACATCGTTTCTCAACCACCATGATATAAGAGTTCAAGAAACTACAATGCGTTGTACATGTCAGCTATGAAACAGTCAGCATCGCTTCTGAGGAAACTACAAGCCTACTACGTACCCACGCCTGGATTTCTACTGCAGAACAAATATTCGTATGCCATTCGTCCTGAGCTTGAACTGCAGATTGTAGACAACTGAGAACCGGACACAGCGGTCGGGCATATTTGAAGGGACCCGGGGAGAAAGACCAGTTCCTCCATGCTGCACATCCACAACAGAGTTGGGAATGGTTTCAGCAAAAGTATAAACCAGACGCTGTTGTAACTTGCTCTAGGGTACAATTTTCCGGCTCATTCACCCTTGGAAACAGCCGTCCGAGACTTGTATTGGAGGTCAACATTGAAGAAGAAGATGCGCAAGCTCGGCATCAGAAACAGTCACATCTCTGCATCGGTGAAGAGAACTGGCGAGCTTAGCTGCCAATTGATGTTTGCACTGGACCCAACCCCAAACACACAAGAGCTCAATGCATGTCTATAGATTAGAACGGTCTCTTAACCTACATAGATACATTGAAATAAGATTCTAAGACATCATATGTGTCAAATGTTTTCTCAGGCAGACCTGATGCGATTCATCTTGATGCAGACTCATATAGAAATCTTCCTGAACTGAAAGATCCGAACCACAAAAAATCCTAGAAACTATTACTAGAACATGAGACACTCTAGTCATCTTCGTCTTTAACTTATGTCGTCTTAAGTCAATTACTAAACCATAAGCATTTCTTTCTAACTCTCACCAATACATGCATCTGGATGTATATGTACTATTCTTCAACTCTGACAGTTCATAGCATACATCAGGTTTAGGGTTTAAGACTTCATCACAGGTTGATTCAAGTTTGGGGTTTTGCTGCAGCCAAGTAACTTACACAGAGTTGATCACTCCTGGAAACCACATCAAAAAAGAAAGATTGGCACGAGCAGAAATGTTCCGGGAAGCACAAGTAGCTACTGGGACCAGTTTTCGACTCTCCAATCACCTGGAATTGTTACAATCGGTTGTTATTGCAAGCTTTTGAAAACGTTGATCACGTGTGAGCTTAAATAGATTTCTCTGCTGTAAATGTGTCGATCGCTCAAAGCAAAGTGGCTATCTCAACGAGTCACATGGAATTCAAATTACGAGAATGCATGCACGCTAATATTCCGCAGCATTCAATTGACGTGCTCGGTTAAGAGTTAATTTTTGAACAGTAGAGGCCTCATTTATAAGCAACCAAAGCGAAAGATGCCAATGACTCGAACCTGAAATACGGAACGCTGACTTGGTTGGGCGATAACACGTTGCACGCCTCCTTGGTCCAGTATGCGTAGTGCTCGCTCTAAATTCTTCTCGAAAATGAAGTAAAGCCTGCAATATAAGAAGACGAGCAGATAAGAAGCCATCAGCGGCAAACAAAATCAAGAGCAATAGGGTTTCATTATCAACGTTACCCAAAACAACCGCACAAAATTATGTGAAAAAATACATGTTTACGACAATACTACCAAAGAGGTTTGCAAAGATAGCTCACGTGGATAGCTGTTCATCGGTGACTGCACTCCCAATGGTTCGTAAGAAACAACACAAAAACGATCAGGTCACACGGTTGCGGAGAAAACTATTTACCCTATCCTGAAATCAGAGATCATCTGATCGAAGCAAATTCGCTGCTCTCATCATCTATCAACGAAAAGGAGCCATGGCGACTACCCAACCCATTAAATTTCTCCAACGACAAAATAAACACAATTCTTTCACAATTATGCTATTTCAGTAGCAAGTAGCGGCTAAACCACTCGCCTAGCCAACTGAAGCAAATGACAGTAATGAATTTCGTGTCCTCATCGCTGTTGACACTTTCTTTCTAGTTTGTACTAGCAAATCGTTTTAGATTCAAGAAGCCACTGCCCGATTTGGCCTAGAGCAAGAAAACGAAAGAGCACGACATCGAGAAAGAATCTAGCGACAAAATGCAGGAAAATTCTCTCATTAAGTAGAAATTCTCATCTCGCCATGGAAATGAAACATACCTGAATCCGCAGATTCAATGGCAGCCATGATGGACTGGACGACGGCCTCTGCTGTCCCCATGATCACCCACACCGCCAGGAAAGGCTCTCGTCGCGTCCCAAAACCCTAAACCCTTAACCCAATCGAAAATAAAAATCACTCGCCACCCCACTTCGGCGGAATCACTGCCACGAATCTGCTCACAGCCATAGCCTATGCAATCAACAAATCCGCAGACTCATCACCCCAGTTTCTCAACCAGAGAAGTAATAACCCAAAAGAAAGCTAGATAGTACATCCTTCGATCCTCAACCTGCCAATGTCATCTAAGCTCTCCATCATCCTCATACAAATGCATTTGCAAGTACATGAGTCTCTAAACAGAAAAGGATTGCAAAAAAAGTGAACCTCGAGCAAAGTACCTATTTCTGAAATCCCTACACAATAGTGAACGCATTTCAGAAGCTCACAAACATGTAGTCTTCTGTTAGATGTCCATTTCATGCTAATACTCTCTTTACCATTAGGATTCCATGTACATATCACCAAGATTTCACTTCCTCGGGATGCTATGAGCCTTTTTTTTCATGTTGAAATCACACACGATAGGTTAAAGTATGTGTTCCGTGCGCTTAAGATCGAATGAAGTCTGAGATTACTTTCATGTTCCGACTTGATACTCATGAATTTTACGAAGAGCCTGCGCTTCTGGACAAAGGGTTCTTTATGCATGTGCCATCGGCAGATTACCGTATGCCTCGACAGCTTGAAAGCTGGTGGAATCATGTACAGGCCTAGACAATGACATCTTAAAGTGAGCTATGAAAGGAAACGCACAACAACACATGAAAAGAATCATCTCGTCGACAGGCAGTACGCCAAAGAGAAGCGAGACCCCACGTCGTAGACGAAGCAAACATGGCATGAGGCGAACAAGTCTTGCACATGGGACATGCTTTCATTATTGCGATGGGACGCTAATCCCAACCTCTTGATATATATCCCGGGCGCCCACCCACTTTGCATAATTAAGGATCAATTCACTCTCCATCACATATACACCAAACAGACCAACCCTGCATAATTGGCATTCATCATTCGTTTTCAGATTCCCACCTGGAGGACGATCATGGTAGAAATACCCAAGCCGGTGAACTAACTTAGCTTCGGAAGAGCGAGTGCAAAAGCCCGGCAGCAGCTGCGTAACGTTTCTTTGTTGAAGCAGGAATAGCACATGAATCGTCGAAAACTCCGCCAATTTCTTCGCGTTCTGGACCGCGGCGCCAGCTTGGCATTTTTGGCTTCCAGGTGCTGGCAACGGCCGGGAATTCGTCCTGGTCGTGAGGACGTCGGTTCGCTTCGTCGTGAGGCTGCTTGCTGCATGACCCGCGAGGTGCATTCCTTTTCCTGAGGCTCAGGATTTAGGTGCAGCAGATTGTCTAGATTTGTGGCGTGGTTTTATGATTCGGTTGAAATTTTGGATTTTGGAAGGTTTGGGTTGATGGAATCGAGGGATGGTGATTTTTTATGTGTGTAGTGACGAGAGTTCTGGAATTCGATGCTAGATGGGGACTCTGTGCGAGGGCGAGGGGGAGATGCTCGCGAAGGGGCAGAGGTAGGGATTGATGCAGAGCAAGCGTGACGAGGTGCCATTGCGGGACGAATTCATGGCCGATCAGGGGAAGGAGACGGGCAGCGCTGAGAAGGTGAAGCCCCGGAGCAGGTACAGGGGCTGCTGCATTATCGCCATCGTCCTCGTTGCGATTCTCCTCGTCGCGGTCGCGGTCATCATCCCCACGGTGGTTGTCCCCAAGCTGCGTGACAGCACTTCCCAACCTCCCCAGATTCGGGGCGCTCGCGCCATAGTTTTGGCTTGCAACGCGACGCGCTTCCCACAGACGTGCAACGCCTCGCTCACCTCCAACCCTTCGTCTCTCACCTCATCCCCGCAGGGCCTCGCCACGGTGGCCGTGGCGGCCGCCGCGGACGCCGTGTCGACGTCGCTCACGAAGGCGACCGCCTACAGCATCGACCCCGAGGTCGTCCTCGATGCCTCCTACGTCGGCCTCGTGGACGACTGCCTCAACACCCTCGCCCTCGCCCACGAGCAGCTCGCGACGTCCCAAGCGACGCTCTCCAGCAAAACTCTAGAGAATCTCGAACCCGAGTACGATACTCTCAAAACCTCCCTCAGCGGCGCCCTCACGTTCACAGGCACCTGCTCCGACGGGCTGAAGGCCATCCCAACTCTGAAGAGCACGGACCTCCGTCAAAGCGTGAATCTCACCTTCCAGGTCGTCAGCAACGCGCTAGCCATCACCAACACCCTCGCCGCCGAAGGCGAGGACCTCCAGAACTGGGTGCCCACGTACTTCCTCGCCAATTTGCGTGGCAATCCAATTCCACCATCGCCCTCGCGCCGGCGGATGCTAGAATTCACAGAACAACCACAGCCGTTTCCGAACTGGTTACGAGCCCACGACCGAAGAGTACTAGTCGGAGAACTCGATCCAGTCCCCAACGTCATCGTCGCGCGCGATGGCTCCGGAAACTACACCACCATCCAGGCGGCGGTGGACGCGGCGCCGGTGAACAGCAGCGCCCGCTACGTTATCCGGATCAAAGCAGGAGTGTACGATGAGATCGTGAGAGTGTCCTCTCTCAGGAAGCATGTGATGTTCCTCGGCGACGGTATCAACCAGACCATCATCACCGGGAACCGGAGCGTGTCGATGCCGGGCATGACCACCTTCAAATCTGCTACCGTCGGTAAAACTCAATCCTGTTCTGCATTCAGGCTCATCTCTAACTTACCTAGTTCCTAATTTTTCAATCTGATTCGAGACTTTTTCCGCGCCTACCTGAGAAGAGCCTGCCATGATGATTGCTTCCTGAGCGTCACTGTTTGCATTGCACTTTTCCATTCAATGTGCTTCAGGTTGTACTTAAGAGGAGGTCGCAGTTGGTAACGGCCTACCTGGCTGGGCGATCCTTTTTGGACTGGTTTCCGAATGATGGGATCGTCTCGTCGTTTCTAGTTGGAAGCTCGCTGTCTGTCTTTTTATTACGATGGGTTACTGACTTGCACCTTTGGTGGCCTCAACCAATGAGTTTAGTGTCAGACATGGCGATGTTCTGATGGCCTGACAAGGAAAATGAGTGCACGTTTGGGCTGACGCAGTGAGTGGGGGCATCATGGGGGAGTTATGATCGGTAGTGAAGGTTATGGTTTTGTTTGGAAAGGATTTGGTTGGGGTGATGATCAGGAAGGATGATTATGTGATGTGCAGGGGTGGCAGGGGAGGGATTCATGGCGAAGGGCATAACGTTCCAGAACACGGCGGGCGCCGAGGGGCAGCAGGCAGTGGCGCTGCGAGTGTCAGCGGACCGCTGCGCAGTATACCAGTGCTCGCTGGACGGCTTCCAGGATACGCTGTGGGCGCACGCGTTCCGGCACTTCTACAAGGACTGCACCATCTATGGCACCGTGGATTTCGTCTTCGGCAACGCCGCCGCCGTCTTCCAATCGTGCACCCTGCTGGCCAGGACCAACCTGCCTGGCAAGCAGAACGTGTTCACTGCGCAAGGGCGGACCGACCCCGGCCAGTGCACCGGCCTCGTCATCCAGAACTGCACGCTCGGCGCCACCCCCGACATGAACCTGACGTCGCAGCTCACTTACTTGGGGCGTCCCTGGAAGCAATTCTCTCTCACTGTCATCCTCCAGTCCTACATCTCCAACATCGTCGACCCTTCTGGCTGGCTCCCCTTCAACGGTACCACACATGATCCTCATGTAACACATCCGCAGAATATTTCATGTTTTGCATCTAGGAAAGTATGAGCGACAATGGAAATTAATCATCTGACATATGTTATTTGACATGGCATGTGTGTTTCAGGTGATTTTGCTTTGAATACGTTGTTCTATGGCGAGTTTGGCAACACTGGGCCTGGGGCTAATACTCAAGCAAGAGTGAACTGGTCGACAGCGATCACGGATTCGGATCTTGTCAAGCCGCTAGAAATCGAAGATTTTCTCGACGCGGAGTCCTGGTTGCCAAGTGCAGGTGTTCCCTATTCTGAATATTCTTTGTGACACCCTTTGAGGGTGCCCGCCTCTTCTTTTTTCCTGCAGAGTGAGCGCTGCATCAAATGGGCAAGATTAGCTTGTGTCTCGCTCTTTGTAAAGTATTGATTAGGATGATGTGCATTAGCTCTGCCTTTTTGAGTGGAAGGCAGGGACACCCTTGAAAGATAGAGGTTCTTGAAATGCTCGAGTTTTAGTTCCTAGACATTGTGTGCTGGTTCCGGACACTTATTGCGCCCATGTTGCTTGACAAAGGTTGGTGTCAAGCTTGTGGAAGCTCTGTACTTTTAGCTTTTTATTGCAACGGGTCTCACCCCGAGTTACAATTATCTTATACAGTATCCCAGCTGTTCAGTAAACTTTGGAATTACAAGTCATCATTGCCAAGTGGAAGACTTGGCACGCCTATAGTTCCTCTGTACTAAAAGTGATGGTCGATTGCAATGTGCTATTTGTTAAAACCGATGCGAACACAATATTCGTCAAGCAATAGAGTTGTTCGTTTATAAGTTAACCCACTTTCTCACCCTCTTCTTGGCCTCATTCTTGTATATGATTGCATACGTCTCGATCGAAGCTCTTGTTTTAATGCAAGCATACAGAGTTATGACACAAGCATCCTGGGTCACGCACCCAATACAAAGTGAATTTCCAAAGTGAAAACTCTAATCCTGGCCTGAAAATGGTTTTGTTTGAAATATGCTGTACATAGTAGAGTTTTCTTCAAACTGTTACTACATGTGGTACTAAATGCTGTACAGTACATGCTCATTACAATTGAGGCCCATTTGATGGCGTTAAACTGTGGATTCAAAACATGTGCTGAAATTTCGTTTGTTTATTGTGATCACAACATTGGAATTAGGAGGTGTACTAGAATACATTGACCTTGAAAATGCGCTTCTAACTATACATTACACGCCTCCAAATTTAAAATCTGCAATTGCAATGACTATATGAAGTTTTAGCAAATGTACTACATCAACTCTGAGTCTGAGTCTTTTACACCAGGATCTGTTATAATTAATGTCAGGTTTGTTCGAGTGACATGTAGTTGTCAGTAGGATGAGCTCATTTCTGGATGCAGCACGGTCTACCTTTTTCTCCAAAGAACCGTGACCAGATCAGACATAATCTTGTAGGTTACGATAATCTTGTTAAGAGACAAGCTCACAAAGTAGCACGCGATCCTAAGATCTGACCTTCCAGTGGCTGCCGTATTGATCCAGAGCTTTCTGCAGGAGACTCGGCAGTACGTCAATATTGGAAGCCTCGAGACGTCTCACTTGACGTGTGAGGGCCGGTGTGAGGATCCTACTGTTGCAACTGCTTCAATGTCTACAACAATTGCGGGAAATTTTCTCATTATGTCGTACCAGTAATGTGGAATCCAATTTAATACTCGAATTAATCTTCATTATTACTTATGGTTGCTAAGGGTAAGAACCTCTCGAAATGCTTAAATTTTAAATCTGATTAATGTATATTAATCCAAAAACAAATCTGGTTTTTATGTTTTCTTTTAAGAGAGAAAATGGATCTGTGGTGCGTTGGGATGTTGTCGCTCCGGTCGTTTGCAGGGGCCACCGTGTTCAAAATTGTCACACTTGCAGGTTAAAGAAAAAGGTCTTATCGACGCATATGGTCACTGCGTTCCAATTAATTATTTGTTGGTTTGCAGCTGGCTATTTTATAACGGTGGTGATTAATTGGAACAGACAACTTTGCACTTGGTATAGCAATTCTTACATACCGACACTACTGGTCGCCAGCATTGGCGCAATTGTGTTTACAAACAGGCACACAAAGAACAATTTGAACTGAAGCACAGAGAGAAATATGGTCACTCTGTACCCCATCATCTTCCACCTAAAGAAGAGTCGATGCTCCTTTTTCTGTGAACCTGATGAGACGTGACATACTGTACTGTACTAACCAACATTTCATTGACTTCTGCCTATCTAGAGGGACCATGCGAATGCCTCTCTTTCGTCATTCTTCTCTGACCATTACAGTGCAATCATGAAGGACATTGAACAAGATTACGACTTTGCAGGTTTAATTGTTTGATCAAAAGATGAAATATGATATACATGTTTCAGTGGCTAGGGATCGGAAATTTGAAATTTTATTTTGAGGATGTAAGTGGTCACCAACTGCTTAGAAATCAGCAGCAAATGCCTTGTCATCTAGATTGTGAACTGGGACTCTTCTCTCAAAGAATGACAAGCTTAATTGTCAGAGTCAAGTGCAAACAATCTTGGTGTGAGTCATTGAGGCATTCGCATTCCTCCCATTTCTTGCGTTGTTCATTGTGATAAGGGGTTGTTCATTCTAACTAAACCAAATAATTTTGGCTAGCGATCGGATTAGCGTCAAAATTACACAGTTTCTCGGGTAAGGGCTCCAGCGTCAAGATTATTTGGTTTAGTTAGAAATATAACTACGCAGGACGTTGTCGTGTGCGATTTTGACGGGGTTATGCTTAAATGTAGGCAATTTGGTGAAGCCAATCGAAGTAGAAGATAAATGAAACTCCTCAGTGACAGCCTCCATGTACATGCTAACATTGTATATACATACATATGTGTAATGCTCACCTCACTACGAGCAGCTTGCGCAAAGAGATTTCATTCTGCCTCCTTCTCTACGAACAACTCAAGGTACTTTCTGGGCAACAGGAAATTGGAAAGTATGAAAATATTCAGCAGGATAGATAGAATTAACCAACCTTGAAGTTCAGGATAAGAAGATATTGTTTTCATCAGAAAACGTACCAGACTTCGGCAAACACTCACTGGAATTTGGAGCCTGATCAGGGGAAACAGATACTGCCTCCGATCGTGCCCCACAGTAGCTCCACACTCGAAAATGATATTTCTGCAGACATCTTCTAATCAACCTTGCAGCCAGGCGGGCACAGTATTGACAAGGGCTGCTTCCTGAATGCATGAGCTGGTTAATCAAAACAATTACTCTACAGCTCCTAGATCTACATACTTTTTCCGAGTGATGAAACATCCGCAAATGTCAATTTAGAACAATGGTCACATAGAGCTAGGTTCAGTATGGTAATTTTTGAAAATTTCAATTGAAGACAGTAATGAAGTAGTTTTGAACCTGACCGAACATGCCACCCCAATTTACCAAAAAGATATCGGCCGAATGTAATTGGTGACGTAAGTAACGTTGAAGAGGAAACCTTACAGCAGATGTTTGCTCCTCTCCCACAGAGGCTTCTAACAGATCTGAGCTAGCAAATCAAGTATTTTGAAGATATTTCCATACTAGTTCACACTGTTGGAAGCCCTTGAGGGAGAGGATCAAGCAACTGCCTCCAATACCATTCTTGGTCCCTGCCACTGCGCCATTGCCCTCGCCACGAAATGCACCTTTGCCAGATGGAGCCCCTGCTACTGAACTTGAATGAGGAGACCACAGACTAAGGAAGATCTCAAACAACTGAGTTCCAGCATGGGAAGTCCAGAAGAAATATACTCGGCCAACTCGTCATAGGTGTATAATATTCTTCTAAAATTGAAAGGACATTGCAACTTCATCCTAATTAATTCTATTCTCTGCTGCAAGAATGGCGTCACAAATAATGGAACGACTCAGGTCGCTACTGGAGATGTCCATTGATGTAATGCGTAATTTGCAGCTCTTTCGGAGGAATCTCGATGATTCCGCCGAAATCAGCTAAAAAATTTCGAAAAGACGAGATGTGTCATTTGTACAAGTTATAAACTAGAATATTTGACTGCACCTGGTAACTAAAAAAGATTCATACGTTATTCCAGTTCGCATACTCTCGGGTGAAATTCAGAATTGATATTTAATCTGAAGAATTAGAATTATTGGCATAAAAGTAAACGAGGAATCTTGCACTTCTCGACTACTGCGTGGTGCTCACGTCTAGACGGCGTTCAATTCAACCGAAATGACCATTGAAGTATCTCTGAATCACAGGATGAATCACAGGATGGTCTACACAAGTTCTATCAAACAGTCACAAGCTGAATTAAGACTCAGCTGTTCCTTCAGACAATTAACTTACGAGTTACCTAGATTTAATTTTTATCTATTCACCAACACCTACTAGTACTGCTACAATTGGTACATAACATCAAATTACTACCTAGATTGAAATGATACTGCACCCGAGACTCGAGACTAACATTCACACCTTCTCAGAAAGAAAACTAGTAGGTCCAGTGCTTTGTACAAAACCAGTAATTGGACATAACAGGAAGTGTCGGAACAACCGCATCGATAGACGTCTCAACATTACCTCACCCTCAAGCTGCTCGTCACAATATCAGAATAAAGAAAACAAGCTGCTGCTGAACGTCCATTCTACTTTCCAGGAGGCCTACAGTACATTCACATTCTTACAGGTAGCTGTAACGTTGTGAAACGTTTCACATGACCCACAGCTAGATGATGAATTCTCTGCCATTCTAACCGGCTCTAAGCGTGCAACAGACGTAATTCGTCGTACAAAATCCTGGACATTGTACAAACATCGTTACAGAGTACGATCAGCTGTTTCCTGGACGAGTAGTACTTCTGCGAATGCTGTGCAAGATAGTGTTGCAGAGAAGCAGTGAAGAAGATTACAAAGCTGGATATTGTAGACAGTGGTACCACAAAGTCACAGAACCTGAGCTGGTAAGGAGAAGAAGATTGCAGGCGAGCTTTATAGTAGCACAGGCAGGCCCAGAGACCCACTCCACAGCATCTCCATCCACAATCAACGAATCTCCTTGATGATGCTCAAGTGGTTAGGACTGGAGTAGTACCGGTAATGTTACCATTTTCAAGTACAACAACTAGATTTTACCAGATAGTACCCAAGACTTACCGTTGTACAAAATGGATTCGAGTTGCACCAATCCATTCAGCGCGACACATAAGATGATTCAGCTTTTTAAGAACAAATGCAGATGATTGACAAGTGGTTTCTTATTTTAGAGATGCATGCAAAGATGTTTCAACGTGACAACATTGGTGCTGTAATCCACACCACTTTTCTAAAATTTAAAGAGAAAATTATATGAGAACTTTCTATGGGCTCATTTACAAATGGGTTGGTGTGGAATGCAAACGTCAAGAGATTTCTGACCTGGCTGCATTTTAAAGGCTTCATGCGAACCAGCCCCTAGCGGAGAATATACCATCTCAACTTGTTCTTCCCTGACCTGAAGAGACACTTAGCCTGACGACACTGGAGGTGGGTCTAACGTAGGCTGGTCTGTAGATGTGCAAAGCTTGTCTTGTCATAGCCATGAGCAGCAGTCAACGACAATGGGACGATTGCTGTGTATAATTGGAGATTGTGAATTTGGGACCGTACCAGGCGCAGAGGTCCATGTTGTGTATAACATTTTTTTAAAGGTTTGTGGTTGGGATGCTTTGGATTTAAGTAAAATGATAGTGCAAGGCTGCATGCCTCGGTTGGAAATTACCGAGGAACAGTGTCATAGGTCGGCGGTGTGAATGATAAGAGATTTAAATTTTCGATCTGTATTCTTCTTTGACATCAGGAAACAAATTATTACAATTATTGTGTTATTTAAATTAAAAACATTCCACCTTGAAGCAGTCAACAGCGGACTACATAACCAATTTTCTGTTTCCTCACTCCTTTTCTGCATCATGTAGTTACAGCAGATAGTCCAAAAGATGAAGTGAATAAATCAGTTGGGTCCTGCTGACGTTGAACAATTGTCGCTCTTGAATCTAACCACTAGAACATTCAAAGGCACAGCCGCTGTACTAGCAACATCCAGATTCATTACAAGTCCAATGATTCTCACTAAAAAATTTAACAATGTAATCGCTCACCCACAGAAACCAACTGCACCGAAAGTATATGAACTTACCACTTCAACTTCCTCGTGCTTGTATGCTCAAGTGTAGCAATAGCAGTACGCATTCAGATAGGCTATGGTAATACATCTACTCATATAATGAAAGTTTTGAGCTGGTCTGGCTTCAGAAAACAAGGCTAAGTTAAAGTTTAAAATCACCGGTCATGGTGCATGGTTCAAGGTCACAGGAAACAAGGGCACGACATGGCAACGGAAATCAAGCAGCATGGTCTGAGCAACCGATCTCTCATCTCTTTCGGTTCCACGCAGTGCACAGTTCAAGGGCAAGAGAAGCTGCTTCCAGGCCACCATGTTATCCTGTTTGTGCCAATGGCGTGTGCATGTGATGGGCGTCGGGCGGCTGCTCCCACATGATACGATCATACGCTCTTCCAAGGGCATGCACAGGCCAAGATATCTGCCAAATGGTAATTCAGCATGAGCACCTTCTAACAGTAATAAGTTAGTCTGAGCAGCCCATTGGGAGATGATCCTTTAATCACATTGTCTCCTTCCAATAATTGGAGTAGAGCCTGGCACAAGTTTAGCAATCGGAGTCAGGCTCCTGAATTTGAGTAGTTTGGGATAAGCCCCGTGCTCCTATTGAAACGGCCATACGTGGCATCATAGGTATTGCAGTGAATTTAGTTGTGAATTCAGTTGGGAATTCCCGGCATCGTAAAATTAATGTCAAGTTCAGTTTCTTCTAGCCTAGAGGAGACGAAACTGAACTCCACAAGTGAACCCTTTGGCTCCAATCCAACAACAAGATTCTCGCACATACGATGTAGGATGATGCTCATGTTATTTGGAACATTTGTCAAACCATATGGTAAACTTGTTTGGAAAAGGATTTAGATCCGCATTGCTAAGTCTATGGAATGACTGGAAAGAACTGTTTGGAAATTTGACAGTATATGCATGGGTAAGGATATCTTCGGTAATTGATAGGGTAGACTTAGAGTGCTTTGGAGGCAAGGAACACATTGTTCAGTTGTCGGTTTGGGTTTCTCTCCTTTCCCACCTCTCTTGGTGCTGCTGCCAAGGTGAGGTTGTAATCTCTTTTGTAAAAGCATTGAGCATGTCGCCTTTTTGTTCCTTTTTTGTTCAGAATTGAGTGTTTTGCAGCACTACCTACTAGTAAGCAAGTTGAATCCTAAATTTGCAGGAAGGCCAGGCTCTAATTCGGATAAGATGTGATGGTGCAGATGGTGATGTGTAATTGTATGACAATGTCAAGCCAAGCTGTAGTTCCAACTATTCCCAGCCATTGAATGACATGCTGAGACGGATTTGTTTTTGGATTTTTCTTTGTACTGTTGGAGGGCAGCCATACCAAGGTAGATAATGCAAACATTCCCACCATTCTAGAACTCACACCTGGGTCTAAGATCAACACCACAACAGAGCACTTTGCTACACATGCTCTACAACACATACAGTGGAGGAGAAAGGCATGCTTCATTCTCTCTTTTCTATCCTCCAGCAAGGTGAAGTAACAACGGCCTCAAGGCTAAGCTTACCTCATGTGACAAAAGTGATGGCTCATACAAACTGATTAAAAGCAGATAGTCAATCTGGAGAGTGGATTAAACATTTAATATTATTCTATGAAGATCTAATCGCACATGCTTGGGTCGGATTTTATAGGATTTGAAGACAATGCCATCATCACGAAGGAAAGGTTAGTCATAATATCCATGTGTATGTTTCAAATTCGTCTAAGACCACAGTCATTTTTTACAGGTTCTGCCTATAGACATAATTCTGATTCCCGAATACCAACATATTAGCTTAAGGAGAACAAAGCGATGGGGCAAATCAGTCAGTCCATTCAAAGAGGTGGTATTCAGTATCTAGCTATGTACACAAGATTATTTTTAAACTATTATCAAGAGAATATGTCGCATGGCTATTGGGAGTCTCTACAAGGAGGAGATCTGTGTCTGATGGATGTCCTCCCTTCTGTAATCCCTGTGTGATTGCAATCTAAACTGATTTCATAACTGACACTACTTTCTCATTTAATTTCCGTTTATTGTTTTAAGATTTCCACAGTTCTAAGAAGGTCCTTAATTTGGCACTACTCTTGCAACTAATAGCCGTTTAAATGCCGTTGATCTTGCTTCTCTTGCCTTTCAAGCACATCCCGTATGCTAAGCGCTTTGATGGACTTTCCGTTCAGATCAAACGATGAGACCTTAACAGAAACCACATCAGACTTACTTGGGGGTTTGATATTCTTACCATTGAGAGGACAAAGTAGGCCTCCAACACTGGCTGGTTTGGTTTTCGGCACAGTGCTGCTTTTCCGAGATGTTGATTTGACGTCCGGTTGTTTTCTTCGGAGCAGGCTGAGCACCATGACAGAAATATTGCCTTTGCCCTGGTGACTCGTCTGCTTGGCTGGTCCCGGAGGGAGCAGTCTTACTGGCTCAGACTTTGCCTTCTTTGTGGCTTGCTCTCTCAGAATCTTCGCTCGGTTGTCCGCTCCTCGCACAGCATTCGCTCCACGAACTTGATATTTAAGAGCATCTGGATAGCAGTAGATCACCACCCTTTAATGCGTGCAAGTAGAAACAACAAGTACATACAGAACAATCAATCTTAATTGTAATTAGTACTGCATGACACATACAAAATTTCTTGAATCCAATGTGGAAGCACTGAACTGGTTTCGGCTTAACTGGAACTTCCAAAAGGCTTTTATCATGTACATCGAGATAGTGAGGCATCAAACCAGAAGAGACGCTCAACAAGAGACTGAACATTTATCAAATGACACTTATACTAGACTCTTACAATGCACTAACTGAAGTAAATTAATTAGAGGGCAGACCTGAAACAATCCAAATCACCATCTCCACCGTCTGTACATTCGTTCTATTAAACCAGACATTGCAAAAAGTCGAAAGCGATGGAGTTCATACTTACGTCTATTACGGAATGTTAGATAAACTGGATAAACTGTGTAATTGCGTCGATATCCTTCAAGAAAATTTAGAGTCTTCGTTATCTAGTGCTATGCCTAACCCAAAGGTTTACACGAAGGATAGAGTAAGACGAACCGAATAAGAGCTCCTAAAGGTGCAAAAGGCTTTCTAAGGCAGCTAAACCAAAAAAACCACAGTAGTTGAGCAAGTAGGACAAACGCATGAGTCTGATAACTCGTATGTAAGTTTCGGACATGCACTTGTACTAAGACGGGAAGTTACTAAGTTGGCTTAAAGGCGAGAAGCATGAATTGCTTTCCTTCATGAGTTGTTGTTTACTAAATCAGTATCTAGGAAAGTTTAGCTCACATTTTATCAACAGGACGGCCGTCGTTGCGACAGACTGCCTGAGAACACCGCACACTAAAGTATGCGTATGTCTCTTGCTGATCAGATCATCACCACTTCTAACGCTCCCTACTTCGGCCTGTCTTTAACATACATTTGCAAGTGTTAGTAGGAGAGCATGTCCCCAAGTAACGATGTGCTGGCCAACGGAGACAGCCACGACAAAGTGGATTGAGTACTCTAAAACATCACAAGGCTGACAGCGATCTTGAATGGGATATCCATCTAATTCGAATCTGAAACATAGAATGTACCGAATCATGTACTATGTTTCGAATTCAGTGGAAAGTCTCGACCGCAAGCATACAGCTCGCATGCTTTTATGGTTATCAGAGGCTCTAGTAGGTTCCGCTTTCTTCATTACAGTACATTGAGTATCACTCGATCATTCAAGCAACAGTTGTTAAAGAGGGACACTAAGTACTAAGTCAGTTAAAGTTATAAGGTCAGATCACTTTGGAGTCTCCGTATGGAATCATTTACAACTAGACTAAGGACTGAATAGGTGGAGGGATCAAATAGTAAAATGTAGAAAATGAAAACCTCACACAATACTTGCAAAACCATGTTTCCGCCATATAATCCCCAAATTGTAGCTTAAAGCTCAGACAGAAGTCAAGTGACTGAAGTACCAGTTGTTCAATATTCTTGTTTTAAATTACATCTTTTGACGCATGAGTATGAACATTTAGCATCCAGACGACTAGCATTTCAAATGGCAAGACAGACACATGTTCCGGTCGGCCTTTACAACCTACAACGGTATGGAGAAGCTGCGAGAAGATGCAAACTCACTTGAATTGTACGATGAAGCAGACTCTACTTCTGAAAACCCGTCACATGCTTCGTGACTGCAGCCAAAGCTTTTCTTGAGCGGCAGGCAAGAGAGGTTAACACCTGAAAACGCTTTCAGGGTCATGGGTTGCATGTCCTGGATTTCAAATAAGTCGGAGCTGTAATCATCCCAGTCATGTGCAGCATCCCGTTGCCGAGACTGCAGACTGCTAGATGAGGTGTCCAAATAGGAGTCTGAGCTACTGGTGAGCACTCCATCCGAATTGGTTCCATGTTTTTTCGCAAGAGCAGCAGTATTTGCTCTATCCAGGGAGAAGAGCTTCAACTTCTTGTCAACGACAGGTCGTGTTTTGCGTCCACTGGCACCGAGCACTGGAAATGGAGACCCGAATGCTCCTTTTGACAATGCATTCCCACCACGGGGACTCTCAGCCCGGCTCCTTGGTCCCTCAAATTCTTCCTCGTCCTCAGTTAGCTCGTCATCTAAAATCCGCCGCATTCCCATATCCTCCATCAACTTCGCCGATTTCATTTCCTCAATAATGTGTCCTGACCCTCTTTCTTCCAGAATTTTTGCAGAAGGTGAACTGGGAAATGAAAAAAACGCATCCAGATCAGAATCCACTCGTTCCAGTTGCTGTAATTGCTCTGCTGGCACCACACGCTCAGAGCTACTGCACATGGAGGTGCAGCTCAGACCTACATCTTCTCTCTGCGTGGAAGTGTTCACCCTCAGGCCATGAGTTGGAGTATACATATTGACACCGGGCTCCCCCTTATTCTCTATGTCTTGAAGCGCATGACTTGTTGAAGGTGACAAAGCTGTAAGTTGATCGGCAGCACCTTTCCCATGTGGAAGCTGAATTATATCTGAGCTAGATCCTGTCTCACTCTTCACAGTTCGGCTGCGGCTCGTCACAGAGGCGGCTATGGCGTCCTCCTTCGACCCACAACACCCCACGCAAGCATGCCCAGCTTCAGAGCATGTCTCGCTGTCAGAATACCTGCCACTTGCCCTCGACCCACAACATCCCACACAGGCATGGCCGACCTCCGAGCATGTCTCACTGCCTGAAAATCTACCGCCCTCGAAGGTAATGTGCCGATTCTGGCTTCCATCAGGACGGTGCAAGCTGTGCCTTGTCCCCAACATCTCCCGAGCAGATTGATATTCATGGCGGATCTCGAACTCCAAGCACTCTGACAATGCCGGCGGTTCACTCACTTCAGTGCAATTGTGTCGAGCTGGAGAACTGTGGCTCCTTGACAAACAAGCTGAGTGCATGGCTGCATTCACAACTGAGGCCCATCGACCTGTTGCTGGAAAACACGACTCGAAGAATGACCTCGGTTCTGCTCTTTGCATGCCAGCTTTATATGGAGCCCCTAAGTCTATATCCTGGTCATACAGGACGAACTCTGTAAATTCAGACGACCTCGAAGCCTCACCATGTGACCTTGGTGAATTTTGCTCCAGCACTTCAATCTCGTCGCCATCTTCCGGAGAATCCAACTGCACTCCCTCTTGAACATCAATATTAATCTCTAGGCCTGATACTTCTTCTTCGTCTTCATCATCATCATCATCGTCATCGTCATCTTTCTTATCATCATCATCACCTACAATGATGATCTCATTTGCAACTTCATCTCCTGAGCTTTGATCAGGCGTCTGTATCTTAATCATGGATGAGAAGACTTCCACAGCCTCAGACTTGTCACGTTCTTGTAACAGCAGAAATGCGTTCCGCGCAGATGCTTTTGCAGCTGAAATGGCATACGACCTCGCGAGGGCATCCATACCTTGCTTCTCCAGGTTTCGCACAAACGGGGAGCCCACAAACGATGCAAATGCGAAGTCCCCAGGTGAATGCTTCATGTGGAAGTTGTGGATTCCACCCAGCAGGCCCTCCAGGCGAGCTGAAAAGAGGTCTGGAGTTCCCACAAAGCGCCGTCGTCGCCGCCTCTTGTATAACAGGTTACCAAGCTTCCCCTTGTCCCCTGTCTCTGCCGACCATCGGGGTGACTCGTAGATCAGAGACTTGGAGTTGCTGGTACTCAGCTCTGAGCAGTCTGTGTAGGTATCAGTACTGGTTGCCAGCCACCCTGCTCTGGAGTAGCACAGCCCCATCTTCAGTAGTTTGCAACTTCCGACCGCTTCTAATTTATGTATCAGTTGCAAACTCTGGGTTACTTTAGATGCACCTGGATCAGTCTCCAGTGTAAATCAGTAAAAGAGAGGTAGATCACAATGTCTGGACCGATGTCATGTCTAGCCATGGTGCCTTGTCCAGGAAATTAGAGACAACACAGTACACTATAAATGTGCTCTGAGAGAGCTCACAGCTGCCTCTATGCCGTGATTTACTACTTAGCTTTCGGGGTATGCCACTGAGTCTTTCTGTGGAAAACGCCGATATGTCCCCTGGAGGAGTCTGACGATGCGTCCATAATTCGCCTCAAAGCAAGGCTCGCTGTGACCCATGTAATGATCTGAAGAAAAACCGGGTGTAAATTTGGTGGAGGAGCTAGGTAGGAGGCCAGAAAGTGAGTGAAAGTGAAAGCATGAAGGCGTGACTTAAGAGGACGTACCCGAGGAGAAACATCATTACAACCTGTATGCAAGAAATTATCCTCATGTGGGTGGAACCTGTCACTTTGAATGCTTGATTCAGATCTCTCGAGAATGGTCGAGGACCTCTCGATGTGAAACTGTCTTAAAACTCCCTTAGGCTACTCCCAAGGTTACTCCCAACAGTTACGAAGCACCCAGGTTGCAATCCGCAACAACAAGCTCAACACAAGTTATCGTCTAAAGAAATCCTCAGCTCCAAATCGCCCATCGCCATACCCACAGCCTGGGCTAATCCAAGGACCTCCATTCCATAGCTAGGAAGCATTTTACTCAAGCTGGGAAGCCAGTCGCAACAATGCATTCCTGTACTTCAGTCCCAACAATGGCTTCCCTGCAACGTTGTGTACGACGCTCATTATTGAATCTGAAAACATAAAATATGAAAGCTTGGGTGCAAAACTCGCTACTTAATTTTCGCTCTCGCATATCAGAAAGATCTGCAGTGGGCCTTGGAACCACAATTATCTACCCTACACATACAAACATCTTTCTAACGAAGCGAAGAGAACAGCCCTAAATTCTTCACAAGCAACATGAACGGCTCTCCTGTCAAACAATGTCATTCTCAGAAGCTAAGACCACCAATAAAGGAGAATACATGCAGCCAGACAATTTTTTCCAATACAAGTGCCAAGGTTATTCGACATGTACCTGGAAGACAATCTCTAGCTCCCAAACTTCCTTCGATCTAAGACCTACAGCCCTGCAACAGATCGCCTCCACTCTCACGCTTACCCAAAGCTGTCCACAACTCATTCACAACCTAACCTCCCTCAGTAAGCTCCAACTAAACCAACAACACCCATGTGAAGGACGTTAGGGCAAAGCCCAGCTCCACAATGCAACCAACTCACAGTGAAAGAATCCCCTTCTCTTCTGCTCCCAAGAACCTCCTCCTCAAAACTGCACCCTCTCTGCAGTTAGAATTCACTCCCAACGCCGAAACACCATCCCAGTGCAAGAACTCACCATCCTCGTACTCTCCTCTCCATCACCTCCCATCCCCCTCAAACACCAAACCGCCCACTCAAAGCACCTCATCAAAACTCCACCAACGCCATAACTCAACTACACAAACTAAACATCTGTCTTCCAAAAAACCTCAACACCCTACCCTCCTAATTCCAATCCCAAAAGCCATAAATTTACCCCCAAACAACAGCATGAGAATGCATGAGCAACCACAGCTCTCCACACTCATGGCCACCACTGATCACATGAAGATCAAAACTGAGTACAACTTCACATGAGCTCCAACACACATGCAAAAAAAGTACCACTTCATGTGAACTTCATGGCAAGAGATGGCAAGAGATGAGCTTTCTGAGCATGGAGGAATGAGGAGGAAGGAGAGAGAAGCTCTAGAAACAACAGTGGTGTGGTGGTGCAGGTTGTGGAAGCTACAGAAGCAGGAGCAGGTGCAGGTGCAGGCAGCAACAAAGCTGCCAAAACAGCAGCGTTGATTGTGGGCAGTGGGTGATCACTGCAGCTCATGGTACCATCTCCACTGCACCAATTGCAACAACAACAACAACAACAACAGCAGCCAACTCTCTCTCTCTCTTTACCATAATTTACTTGCACCTTGTAGCTTGCAATTTGAGTTCAGTGTTTGTGTGTGTAACTACTGTTGTATGTCAGAGATTTTGCAGACTTTGTCGTCCTCAATTGCCTAGTGTTTTTTTTTAATTTATGATAATTAACTTAGTTTTAAGTTATTTCATGGGGTGGCAGTCATGGCATGATGATCCTGCACGCAGCTGCTCAGTTACAAAGATGGTACTCCCACTGGCCACTGTGGCCACTGTAGGCTCATGATTTCTCCATTTTGGGCTGCTGTAATCAGTCTGATGGGCCAGGTTACCTGCAGTGGTGATAATCCCCCAGTAATTGCAGTATCATTGCTTGGTACCCTTGTTTGCTTCTTCATGCTTCTGTGTCCTGTGGTTTTTGTGTTCCATGGAAGGTGAAGAAGTTTGGCTTATGTGGGAGCTGGTTTGCAACAAAAAATGGATATTGGGTTGGAGTGTATTTCTAGTGTCCAGTGGGAAGGTGTTGTTCTGATATTTTTGGATATTTGTTGTAGAGGAAAATAAAATCTGGACGTGCTGTAAAAGACATTGGCAAATTTGATTTTTCTCTCAATGATTTGTTTATACATTTTAGAGTATTGTTATCATCATTTCTTTGCTAGGGATAGTGACCATTCTTTTTTTATTCAAACCAAAAGATAAAGCCACAATTTTCTTACCACTCCTTTGTTTCAAGGATGGCAATTCATCTACGTGAGAGTGTGAAAAAGCTGAAACTTTTGAGAAAATGAGTCGAATCAAATAGCTAAGAAGAAAGTTGTTGACACCATTTACCATGTGTGAAAACATGTGGAAAAGTATGTAGGAAAACACTTGAAGTCCTCATTTTTAATATGCCTTTTCACATAGGGTTTGTATTACCGATCATAAGGATGGCTCATAATGGTGCAAACCAATTATGCTACAAAACTACACTACATTTACACCTTTCTAATGCATTCACAATTTTGGATTTGATTTATTTTTAATCTTAATTAATTACTGGCAGCTGAAAGTTCTTATCTGGTATTTTGAAAAACCCAATATGAATTATTTTTGGAGGCAACTGTCATTACAGAGATTCAAGGTTAATTGGATGGGTATTGGGTCCCTTTCAAAACACAAAATCATGCTGCTGCTGGAGACAAAGCTGTATCCCTCAAGCCACATGGCTGTGGAACAAAGTTCAAATGCATGATGAATACGAGAAACCTTTTACAAGGAATAGAAGGTGGCACTTTAGTCCTGACCCTTCTCCGTGCAGTTGGTCATGGATGTATGGAGGAATCTGATTCATGGAATATGGTGTTGGAGAATTAAGACTTTATTTTTGTGTTTGATGACAGCTTACCTTTGGTATATTTTGTCTGATCTGTATCATGAGTAATATTGTGTGGTAACAATATCCTAACCATTCTTCATCTCCCACGTCATTCTCACACTGTACTACCCATTGCATTTCTCCTACAAAGGTATGGTTGGGAGTGTGACCATGGAATCAAGTCCGTGAATTTTCCGTTGGGGCATGTCAAAAACAGTAGAATCTACTGTAGGTTACTAGTAGCTTGGGCACTCTTTTGCCTAATAATTCAGTACAGTGTAAAAAGTACTTAGGCAGTTTGAAAAATAATATCTCAAAAGTTGGGCAATTTCAAATTTCTTAACCCCTAAAGTTCTGAGGGTATTTTTCATCAAAACTGCCTCAAAACAGCCCCTCTTCAAATCAAGGTGGATTTTGCTAAGTTGGGGTCTTAATTAGTACATCTAACCATAAGATCTTGTAGCTAATTTCTATGTCTACATGTCCACCAAATCTTATACACTCATTCCTCACCGATTGCAAGATCGTAACGTTCAAAGTTGAAAATCAAGTTTTTTTTCCCTGCGCAAAAAGGGAACAACAGAGTTTTGAAGGCCCAAAAAACCATTTTTTTGCATTATGGATTTTGGCGGTTTTGATGCACATCAAAGAAGAGTGAGTTAGATAATTGTAGAAAGAAAATTATATTCAAAAAATTTGTGGAAGGTTGCCAAAAAAATCATTTTCCGCCAGGGGGTATACTGAAATTCACAAACAAAGGCCGTCTTTTTACAATAAAAATAGCATATGAAAAAAAATTGGATTGAAAATCCGAACGGTGGAAACATACACTACTGCCTTCTCTATACATAGAAATTTTTATTTTTGAAAAACATCAAAATCTCAATTTGTGGTGGAATTTCAAAGTTTTGTCTTTAGGCAGATTTTGGTAATTTTGGGCAGTTTTGGGCAGTTTTGGGCAGAATTTGCTGCATTCACTGTCATTCTCATTGGCTAACTGACTGCCCTTGGAGGAGCTTTTGCGGTTCAGAGGTGAATAACTTTTCACTCCGACATCGGACTTGAGAATAAAAAATACCGACACGAAGCTCTCACCAAGGCCTACTTTCATTCAAAATTTCATAAATTTTGAATTCAAATTGCATCCGCAGGTACATGTCCAAACTCCAAAATAGCCCCATTTTGCCACATTGTCCTTTAGGGGTTAAAGATATATCGGGCAATAATATCTCAAAGTTGGGCAAAACATAGTGAAGAATTTCCAAAAAATTTAGGCATATTTGCAATTGATTATTTTCTTGCGTAAGCTGTTAGTAACCTACAGTTTGTTGAACCGGAGTCCGCCTAGATATCTCATTTGTTTCCACTTCAAAAAATAAAAATGAAATAGAATTAATATCCTTTTATGATTATGCTTGAAAGTATATTCTCATTATAATTTCTAATTATTTTGATGTATTTGTCATACCATTATTGAATCTAAATTCAAATTTTACACTTTTCATTTCCACATTGTCTCTAAAATATTCTTAAAGAAATAACTTATAATATTTTCTTTATATAGTCTGTATTAAAGAAACCCTTAGGCATTTGGAGATTTAAATCATCATATGTTATAGGAATTGAACACAATATAAGATTGATTGCAATAATGACTTTTATTAATATTTTGAGCCAATTTTAATACATCTCAATGATTTTGCATCATTTGTTCATCCATTTTAGGTAAATTTATTTATATCAATACACTACACCTTTAATTTTTGTTCCGTAGATTCAGATAATGTGTTGCTTAATTAGCAAAGCCTACATTGAATATACTTATGATCTCCAATAACCATGAGTCTTAAATCTGTATAGTGATGCATGACTTACAATGATATGTTATAAATAAAATTTCCAAATAGTATCAGTTACAATATAGCTCAAATACCATGGATTTTGAATCGAAGTCTTTCACGTAATTAGAAAAAAATTCAAATGCTGGAGATTTCTCTAAGTACTTTATTCCACATTAAGTTGAACTAAAAATGAGGGTGTACCGTATCACATTGTCTAATAACTTTGGTGTATCATTGTTTTTTAAATGTTGATATTTAAAACACCACATGATGTTCTTGCATCAACTAAGCATTGGTTTACACCATAAAACATTGGGTTGGAGTTCAAAGAAATGAAGAGTTTTCATTGGTAAATAGCCTTAGTACCAAAGATTTTGGTCGACATCAAGAAAATTGAATTAGAGTCCATTTTTATTTTTTTTCATGGATGAAAAATCAAATAGAAAATATACCTAAAATTTTACATGGAAAAAATGGGTTATGTTTTCGTTGGACCCCGACCCATCGAAAGTAGCACCTTCATGGAGCTTGCTATTCCTTGAGCCCAACTAGAAACTTAGCTCACAAGATTGTTTAAACCTAAAAATTAAAAAAATAATAATAAAAAAAATTAAAAAAATTAAAAAATTAAAAAAATTAAAAATTAAAAATAAAACATTTGGATGTTCATTGTTTTGATAATCTGTTTGTTTGTAAAAAAAATTGGATTTTAGTGAGGTGGTGACCTTTTCTCTTCGGTTACACCAAATCTTTAGGCCCCAACTTGCTTACAACTCCCTTGTTTCAAAGATGATACCCTACTTACAACTTTGCCCTCATCCAAGAACAACGTACCCACTTGTGTCTTTGGGTTGGAGCCCAAATTGTTTAGTGCAAACTGGCCCTCAGTGAGTCAGTGGCATGGGTTTGTCCTTTGAAAATTAATTACATCCATTCATGGAATCTCTTTAAACAATGACAAAGATCTGTGTACTTTGTGGAGTGAATGAGCGTGCTGTAGCTGTTCATATGGCGCTGCATTGCTCCAGTGCCCTAAGTTGTCTGGCAACACTGCTTCAATATCTTATTTCTGAGCCTCCCGAGTCCTTTTCGCTTGATGATAGGCTCTGCACAACTTACATCATCCAACACTAATCTGTGTTTAGAGAAGTCAACTTCAGGCTTTAATTTGGAGGCAGGATCCAAGGACAAAGGCTGGTAACTTACGTGAATTCACCCAAGGTTGCACGTAAATTTACGTAGATTCACCCAAGGTAGCACATAAGTTAACTCATTGGTACTCGTCTAGTACAACTAAGTTCTTGACATGGTCGATGCATACCCAATGCCAGAGCCCAACTGTTGTGGTGCAGACTTCTGCTGTGAAATCCAGCAGGCATTCCGTGTGCAGAAGAAACCGGGGGTAACGTAGTTATGATGATTACACCGAGGATGTTTGATTGATGATTAATCATCCGCCTCCCGCAGAACGGGACTCCTCTGCCACCGGCCTGAGAAAGAAAAGAGCTGTTGCCAGAACTGGCCATGGCCCATGGCGCAACTTTTGTAACAGCACCACCGTATCTGTTTCAGTTACTGCTGGCCTTCGGGGACCCATTCAGGGGCAACTTACAAATGGGGACAGTTACTATTGACTGTATCATACTATGCATCCTGTGATGGTGTGGAGCCCTTTTGGTCAGATATATGATTTGGTGTCCTCGCAAAATCTTTACCCAGCAAATGCTTGTCCAAGAATACGTTTTCCACCTCTTTGGCGCTTTCCCTCTTGAGTTATTTCACCACCTTGAAAAGATGAGAGAGCCATGTTTACTATGACAAGAGGGTGACTGGGTTTAATTCCACGGAGTCATTGTCAAAGTGTGGCCCATGCACAACTTCTGACTACAACAACAACAATATCTGTCCTAAGGGACAAGGATGCACGGTTTACCGCACTCAATGTTGGGCAGGTGTTTAGGTTCATGTGTGGTCCCTACTGAGGGCCACATGCGCTACGCCCAAAGTCCAAACATCAACATGCCACCATGTGACCATGGCAATACTAAACTGGCCCAAACAGTGAATTGAAGAGTAGGTGTAGTATTTTAGTGAATTATCATAGTGATCCTGAAAGTACAGTGGGGTATTGAAATAATTCGAATTTTTTTTTTTTCAGTGAGAATTTTTTTAGTACTGCCAACTTTGAAAGCCTCCCAAGAGCTCGGATATTGGTATTTTAACACGAAATTTTTACCAAAAAATCATCTTTAACTTAATTACATGTATGTCATTTTTCAAGGCCAAAACATTTACCCAAAAAAAGTTATTCAAAATCTACCACCAAGGACATGTTTTCACTGCTGCCAACTTTGATAGCCTCCCAAAGATTGATTTTTTATTTTTTGGCCATGAAATTCTTGGAACAAAGTCCCGTTTATGTTGATAACATATGATAAAAAGCTCAAGGCCAAAAGACTAATACCAAAAAAGATATCAACAATCTACCAAAATGTGTAGTTATCTGAAACAATGGAGGAAAACATTTCATTGAAACCAACGGTTGAGAAGTTGTCCATTTACCATTGATGCCATCTACTTAAAAAATACTCAGGACTTAATAAGATTCACTATGGTTTTTTGTTCATATACTTCAATATAATCAGACTTCTAGTGGAATCCATAGGCGACATTAGGAGAAGAGCTTTGAACTATGTATATTCCTACAAAACTTGTACTACTAAGAAATTGTAATATAACAAAGTTTAGTCGATATTTACGATGTCTGAAATCATGTATAATTTTTGGAGCATCTTATTATCATACTATGCCCACCAAGCATGTATAAAAATTACAGGATAACAACCTGAATTTAAGAAGATAAAATTACAGGATAACAAGCTGAATTTAACGTCTGCATGTCTGTAAGAATTGCCCACAATCACAAAAGTAAAATGTTAGATCATTCAGTTTTCTGAAGACAATCCGGGCTTGAGCATACTGATTGCCCTACATTGCACTTCTCATGAACAAATGAAACTTGCCTTGCAAGCAAAGTCTAAGGTGCACAGCACTGAGGTTGGTCAGTTGCACATTCCTGGTTTTCCTAAAAAGTAAAAGCTTATATTAACCTTCAAAGTAAAATATTTCATTAATATCCAAAGTAAAATATATTATTGATATTCAAAGTAAAAGCTTCCTTAAAAGTAAAAACTATTTGAAATGTAAAAGGTCGTTGGTTATCTGAACTGTATAAAGGACCTATGTCAACTCAATGGTTGTAATTCCTCTGTCATCCAGCACTAGTTCTCATATTATCATTCTTGTGTTGTCTTCAAGTTGTCATTCTTGTGTTGTCCTCTTCAAGTTATTCTTCTTCTGTTGTTGTTTTCTTTTCCATCAACATGGCGTTTTGGAAGAAGATTGTAGCAAGCTTTCTTTTGGTATTGCTTGTTGTTTTGTCAATATTGAGTGGTGTGCAAGCAAGTTAACCACCATTGGTAGTAGAAGGACCAATTGCTCAAGCACCATTAGCCTTTGAATGGGGAAGAAAGCACGGTCCATTTCCTTTTGGGGGCCCCTTACCTAGACCGGTTCCTACTCAATGTACTATCACAAATAGCGGAATCACATGTACAACATCATCGGATGTGGCGGCGACAAATGAAGGTCCAACACATTATTGTGTTTTTGGAGCATCGGCGATGTCATGTGCATCTACAAATCCAACAACTTCAACACCATCCAATGATCGTGGTTTAAATTTGCCCTCGCCATTGCCATCAGTAGTAGAAGGACCAATTTCTCAACCTCCATCGGGCTTTCAATGGGGAAGAAAGCATGGACCATTTCCTTTTGAAGGGCCTTTCCCTACACCACCAGTTCCTACTCAATGTACTATTACAGATAGTGGAATTACATGTACATCATCATCAAATGTGGCGGCAACTAAGGATGGTTCAACACATTATTGTGTTTTTGGAGCATTAGAGGTGTCATGTGTATCTACAAATCCAACAACTTCAACACCACCCAATGATTATGGCTCAAGTATGCCATCACCATCGTCATCACCATCACCATCGCCATATTAAATCAACTAATTTATGAACTCTTTTATAACTTAAAGAATATGTAAATATGAGGTTTGATATTTAGTACTTTATTTTTTTATTAGTTGTATGGTTAGTTTTTTTGACTTCTTTAAAAACGTTTTAAAAGAAGCAAAGTTGAATAGAACAATAAAGATTAATAATGCGTCTTGAGAAGGAACATCTAACATGATGTATCAAAATATTATCTAGAGAATATTACTTTGACTTAAAATTTGTATGTTAATTGATGTACATTTTATCATCCATTCTTCTTTCATTCATTTATACTACATGTGCCTTCTTCTCTTTTAGATGGCACCCATTTGTATGTTGAATAATTGAATTGTTTAATTTTTGGTTTTTGTCAAGTATTGTCTGTGATAAACTTTGGAATGTATCATAGTAAGTTTTTGTTGTTCTTAACATTGCATTGAAAATATGACATGATAGTCTTTTTACTATCTATGACATTTTTTAATTCACATGGGAGTTCCAGGATAGTTTCCTTCAATTTCTTCAAAAATGAATATCTTCAAAGAATTAGTTTTCTATAGACTTGATCTACACATGATTATGTTGTAATTTGAAAAGATTATTTTAGTAATTATTGTTGGATACGAGATACTTTTGACTGATACCTATGAATGAAATTCTTCTAAAATGTTCTGAATAATTGTGGCCTTCATCAAATGATGCTTATTTTATGTAATTGTGTTTTTGTGATGAAAATATTTTTACAACCAAATTGAGGCATGATTTGTGGAAAGTCCTACAACAGAAATAGAACCTAATGTTTTTTTGAATATACTGAATTAATTGCTATAAATTAGCATGCCGTATACATGAGCTTAATCGGAGAGACATATTAGAATGGTTTTGTTATTAAAGAATTCCATTTACACAAATCAAAAACATGTTTCTTTTTTTGGGATAGTTAATGGTCTTACTTATTTCTTAAAATATGCAAAGAACATACTGATAATTAATGTTCAAATGATAACATTTTGTCTTGCTGGTAAAGATAATAATACTAAATGGAAATAGATTTTTCATTCATATCAAGCAACAAAATATTTCATTGTTAAGATAGAAGTGAATCAATCCAGAGAGTACAATCCACATCCTTAGTAATAACACAGTAGGGCCGAATGACCAAATGAAAAATCCTTACACATACCTTTCTTTAACCTCAACTCTATCTTCAAAAATCCATTCCTCCAATCCTCTAGCATTGAAAAAGAAAATCTATAGATAAACTATTAGATTATATTAGAATTATTTTTAAGGTGGATAGTAGACCTCATCTATAAACCACAAGTGAACCCCCTTCCAAAAACCCACCTTCAAAGAGAACTCCTCACACCTCTACTCTCGAGGAAATACTGACCAATTAGAACCGTTCCCACACAAACCCCACATTTTCATGCCCCACAGATTCAGAAACCCAATATTTGCCTGCAGCAGATAAGTTAGCAACAGTTTGAGGTTGCAAAGACGGCTTTGGATGCTGGGCTTTCAGGCGAGACGGGAGGAAGAAGACATGGGATGAGAGAGAACAAGTGGCTAAGTTGTTGGAAACAAGCAAGCAAACGTTCTGCGTAAGTTGATGAGTAGTTGATTGCATTCTCATGGATCATGAATCATGATCATCACTGGGCAGCGTTCAATGATAAGGAACTGGACATTCAATCTTTGTCCGGTTATAATTATTCTTTACCCGTATCATAACTTACACTAGTGTATGATTACCTATGATTTTAGCTCCCCATTTCTTTTATCACACCAGCCTGCAGAAAGTAATTTAATTTATTGGAGGAGCCCAATGACAGTGATGAATTGCATAAGATTAATGAGAAGGTAGGTCAGGCTCTCAAAACATTGGTATTCAAGAAATCCTATCTGTTATTGAGACATTGTAGCGGATGTTTTGATGACTGAGTGATGCATAAGTGAGGCAGAGTGACTTGAATGGAAATAATAACAAACTATAATTGATACTTGGCGCCTATTTATACCCAAGGACACAACGGTACTTCTTTTTGGATGAGGTTATTGTAAGAAGGGTATCATTCTTGAAACACTAAGGTTGTTAGTAACTTGTCACTCAAAGATTAGGTATATTCCCCAAAAAAGGGATCACCAACCATAGTAAAGAAATAATAATAATAATTTATTAAATTTCTAAATGAATTCGGATAAAAATAAATGAAAGTACAAAAGTCTTGAATGTTTAGATTTACTTTCAACAAATATTCTGAATTTAAGATCCCAAAAAAATTATAACAAAAACTTTAAACTGGGCTTCATAAATGGAAGGCTCCATAAAATTTCAATTTCTAGGACAATATCTATATGTGCACAAACTAGAATAGGACCTAAAGTAGAATATCCAATGTTAAGACTTTATCTTAATATTTTATATTGAAGAATTTTAGATCTTAATATTTTATATTGATGACTACGCAAAAGTACTTATGATTTTTTATTTTTATTTTCAACAATCTATTATCAAATTTTATCAATCTCTTTAGAGGAAACTTCATGTGCATAAAATGAAATACCTATGACCAATTGAAAGCTTCAATTTACATATCTTAATATTCTTCTTAGCCCAAGAGTTTGGATTCTTGCATATCTTCAAGCAAAACTTTAGCCATTGGCTTCTCAACTTCTCAACTCAGACAGAATGTGCAACAAGGCTCCAAAAATGGCAATTTTGTGGTATTGATCCCCAAGTTCACATGACATAGGAAGGAAGGAGCAGGAATTTGGTCTCAGCTTTGTTTTGTCTGGAACGATGACCCATTGGCAATTGCGGTACACTAACTACAACCCATCGAACTTCCCGGGTGGGCTCATGTAGAACCTCCCAACTTGTAGGTTATTGGTTCTACGGTCTACGGGAGGGATTCATTGACTAAATTTGGGGTGTAGAACCCGAATTTGGAAAAAAAATCTAAAAAAAGACTGTAGAACCCCGCATTTGTAATTTCAGGGTTCTACATGTAGAACATGAACAATGTTCTACATGCTAAAAAAGGGTTCTCCGAGAGTTCGATGGGTATTAGTTAGTGTGCTCCTTGGCAATCGTTCCTCCACCCAGTCCCAAGACCATCTATTCACGTCTTACATATCTCACCGATCTCCGAAATGTACACCTCCGCTACAGTCAGAACAACCAGACCTTCATCCAGAAAACGCTTTCGACTCTCAACTCCACATCCAACCCTCAAAGAGTGCTCCAAATCCCACGAAGCATCGACTTGTCCACGTGGATAAGCTTCATTCGCCCAGACCCAGATCCAAAACTTCCACGTAAGCCAAACTCCTGCCACATAGGCGCCACATCAGCGGCTCTGTGGAGATGGAGCAGGAAGCTTGGAATGCCCTCGGTTTGGCTTGATTTTGGTTTTGCCTTGATTTTAGTTTTGTTGGTAAAATGGTGGCGATGGCGATGGCGATGGCGAGCAAGCTCTAGGGTTTCTCACACGCATCCCACCTTCACTGTGCCCGGCAATCGCCTCATCGGCCTCGAGGGAGCTCTCTCTCTCCTCATCGTAATCCACCATGAAAGCGTGGAAGGAGCATCCGCGGCTTCTCCTGCTGCCCCTCCTCCTCGTCTCGCATCTGCACTCTGCCTCCGCTACCTCGCAGTCGCTCGGCATTTCTCCTCAAGGTCGGTCGTGTGCACTTCTCCCATTCCTGATTCCGCCTCATTCCATCTCATTCCACCTGTGTTGGAATGGGGTACCTTTTTTGGATTGGATTGACCCCAGGTCATCGCATTGTTGTGGTCTTTTATCTATTAATCGATTGATTGATTACTCAAATTTTATTTGGGATACGGAATCGGATGGTTATTTTATTTATTTATTTTTGGTTTTAGTTGCGGGGAGCTTGTTTTGAACGTTGTGAGTTGATTTTGACGCTGGGGTTTCTAGAGAGCCCTAATTTTGTACGATGTTGGTTTGGACGATCGACATGGATATGGCATGTATGGGTTTGGAGAAGTGAGTAGATTGGAGCTGGGTTGTTGCTACACCAGTGGCCGATCGGGAGTGGTTATTTTGGTTTTACTGTCGTTTAATTCTTGTTCTGATTAGGTTTGTGATATAAGTATTGGGTTTTGAGTTGGAGTGGGAGTTTAAGTAAATGAGTTGGTAGTGAAATTGAGGTTAAATTCTTTGTGTATGTTGAGGGAATGTGACAGTGTTGGGCTGGACATTGTGTAACGGGACGGGTTTGTGATGTCTCACTCTGGACAATGCAGCTTCTGGTGGTTGTAGTGGGATGTGGTTTTGGTCAGGATGATAGCTTTAGATTTTTTAGTGTTGTTTGATCTCGTGTAATTTCAGCTCTGTAGGACCTTCTTAGAATTGAATCTATTTTACTTTAAGCAGAGACTGAATTCTGAGGGGTGATCTGTGTTTGTCGGGGTTCAGATTTGAAGTATTTCGAAGGTTCGGCTTTCTGGTGTAGGGATGGCTCAAAGCGAATCCCGAAGGAGCGGCTTAATGACAACTTCTGTGATTGTGAGGATGGAACTGATGAACCTGGTAAGATCCTTCATCATCCTCTGGTCTTTCCATCATCTGTAGAGTACTCTTTGTGGCAAGAACAAGACGGTAGTAGTATCCAGTCAGGTTTCATTCTGCTCATGTTCCCATTCTGCTCATCTGCACGTGTGATTTCTCGTCTAATCTCGATGTCATATCGTGGTATAGGGCGTCTTTAATCAAGCATTGTCAGCGGGTGCTGTGAACTTCCTCTGTTTATGATTGTACGTGTACTTTCTTGTGTCGTGCTTCTACATGTCAAATTGTAGTGCTGGTCAGGTGGCCACTCTCCAAAATAGGAGAATTAGGTTAACTTATACTCTGGTAGTAATTTCATGGCGTCAGGGTATTAGCTCGTAATGAAAGTCAATCTCATTTTCCTGTTTTGCGTAGGCATGAGTAAAATATCGTCCTACAGTTGCAATTGGTATGTTGACCTGTTGTCGTCTTGTCAATTTCTATTGTGAGCAGGTACCTCAGCCTGTCCCAAGAGTAAATTTTACTGCAAGAATGTAGGATATGTACCTCAGAGTTTGTATTCTTCTCGAGTTAACGACGGCATTTGCGGTGAGCAACATACTCGGAAGATGTTGTTTATTCTGTTCATCTTTTCAGCCTAGGTTTGTGAGTATCACTGTTGTTCGGTTATTGCTTGCACAACTAGGTCGCAATTATATTATTTTCGTCTTGTTGCTTGTTGTCATGTTGCTTTTTGTCAAGTAGCTGAAATCTTCCAGTCGTGCAGATTGTTGTGATGGAAGCGATGAGTATGATGGATTTGCGAAATGCACCAATACCTGTTGGGAGGCAGGCAAAGCATCGAGGGAGAAGTTAGTAAAGAAAGTTAACGTTTACAGAGAAGGCTTAAAAATAAGGCGCAGTGAGATCGAGAGTGGCAAGAAGTTGCGGGAACAAAACGATATTACACTCAAATCCCTACGCAAAGAGGAAAAAGTGTTGAACGAGCAGGTCCAGAAGCTCAAAGGTTGGTTACCCAGTATGTTGAAAGAAAATGCTGCCGTTCTCATTCTAGAAGTTGATCAGGTTCACTTGCTATTGGAAACAGATGTTCTATCTTCTACCACCAACAGGTTTATATGTCTGCGTTTTGTGCCTATAATTCATGTAACTCTTCTTCTTGATATGTTTATAAAACTTTGTTTTTTTCTTGTATGTTTTCTACATGTTGCAGTGGAGAAAGAATCCATAGAGGAAAGAGAGAGGCGGGAGCGGGATGCCAGGGAGAAGATTGCTAAAGAGGAAGCAGAAAGAAAGTTGAAGGAGGAGACGGCAACTGGAAACATAGCTGATCAACAACCCAAAACCGATGTAGTTGAGGTGCGAAGCCTTTGATCTCTACACTCCCGTGTTGTTCGCGGTGTGCCTTGTGGAGTCGCTAACTGTTTTGATGATCCTTTAGTTCTAAAATGTAAGTGTAGCTATTTTCGCCATTATAAGAACCTTCTGACATGAGAAAGAATTATTTTGCATCAGAACTTACATTTTTTGATTTGCAGGTGAATTCTGTCGATGAATCTCAGAATACAGACCTCGTTCATCATGAAACTGAAGTGGATAGTGCTCCAACCGCTGATGAAACAGCGGAGGCACCTGAGGTTCATCTGACAGAGCTGCAAGAAGAGCCCAAACTAGACGAGTTGTCGAAAGAAGACTTAGGTCGTGTTGTAGCTTCACGATGGACCGGAGAAGATACTACTGTTCATGTACCGGAAGAGCACCAAGATCATCACTCTGCGGATGAGGCCACTGATAACCAGGACCATGATGCTGATATTGATTCTGACTTGGAGCCTGAGCACGAGTACAATGAAGAAGATGACTATGCTGCTTATAGGGAGGAGGAACAAGTGCCAGAAACACGTATAGTTTTATAACCTGAAGAACCTCCCTTCCAGTTCTGTAGCTAATATGTGTGGCTTGCTTTCGTGTTCAATTGCACTTAAAAGTTTATCAGTGTATTTTGTGTGTCCCTATAAGCGTACGATCTTCACATGTCCACCAATGTGCTGAAAGTAAAACCCTCTTGCACACTTGCAGCACCTGAACCAAGGAAGCTTTCTTGGTGGGAGCGTTTTATTCCAGGGGCATTGAAACGCGTCTACAACAGGGAGCCTGTGAACAAATCAGGTGATTATCTTATGAGGGCATTAATGTGGATGTGCATACTGTTTTATTTGCAGTTCTTGTGTATATATTGAGATTCTATTCATGCATACATTTGCAGAAGCAGACCGGATCAGGAATCAGTATTCTGAAGCGTCAACTAAATTGTCCACTGTTCAACATCAAATCTCAGAGTTGGAGTCGAAACTGAAAGGAGATTTTGGTAGGTCCAAGCCTGTTCTTTACTACTTGGTTTCTAGCATGCTCCTGGCTAGCAGGATGTGTGAGCAATGCCGACAGGGAGATGGATGTATGATCTGGTATTTGAAAATGTTGATTGTGGAAGGCCCCTGCAGGCAAGCGTGGGTTTTTTTATTTTTTATTTTATCGTTATCTAGAATGCACTTCAGAAATCTTCATTCCCTGTGAACTGAGTGAGGCTGTTCTTTTCAATATTGCATGAGGTTTAGGGAATTGAGGCTAGGGCATTCTTCATCAAATTGAGTCAACAAGGTGCTGTTAGTATTTTCTCTAAAGGCTTTGATGTTTACGTGTTGGTTGATCCCTTTTGCAGGACCTGAGGGAGAATTCTATTCGTTTCATGAGAAATGTTTCGAATTGAAAGTTCAAAAGTATGTCATCAAACGTGTTGAACGCATATGCTTTGTCAAGCCACTTGGTGTTGTACTCGTTTAACTTGTCTCGTTTATGATATCTGTATTTTCTTTCAGAAACCAGGTCCTGGTTCTTCAATTGTCTTAAATGAAGTCTAGGAACCTCTGTTCTACATGTGGACAGTTGAACCAATAGGTTAGGCTGTTAGTTCTGGGACGAGGGGAGTTTAAGAGGCCCGGTGGTTCAAGGGGTTCCTAGTGCAAGTCGCTCTGTGATTCGACTCGCGGGGGGTTGTGGGTGACAAGTGGGCTATGAATCACTCGGGTTCTCTCCGCCGGGTCCCCTGAACTCTCCTCTACCCAAAAGTGTCTAATTCTGTTTTGTTGCATGACAGACTTGTGTCTATCGATTATAGTCCGTATGTGTTACACTGCAGATACAATTACAAGGTTTGTCCTTTCAAGCAAGCTATTCAAGAGGAGGGTCATATGTCAACTCGTCTAGGGTATGTGATTTCACCTTCCTTGAGTTCTTAAAGATGTCTTAAATGATTTCAGAATGTTCTCTTTCTTTGAATCTTGTGTCCTGGGGAATCATAAATTTATCTCCCCGAATGGCAGCACCGTGAGGAGTTTGTACATGCTGGTATTCTGAAGTCCCACGACAATAAATAGAAAACAGGAATGTCTTTTTTGTACTTTCCATTTTGTGATTATCGACAAAGTATGGGAAGTCAATTAATCAGTGTATTTCTTGCAGAAACTGGGATGGCTTCAAAGATAACTACACTGCTATGATGTTTTCGGGTGGCGACCGGTGTTGGAATGGACCAGATCGTAGCTTAAGAGTAAAGCTCCTGTTCCCACCATATCCAAGACCCGTTATCATTTTTAATCGAGAGTTGCTTTCTTTTTCGAAAAAATTAAGATTTTGTACCCTTTTTGGATGTATAACAAATTAATTAGCAATTCATACCGCGTCTCGAACGCCACCTAGTGCATGGCTGCACTTTTGATTCTGTCTGAGTATGTCGTGAATACAGTTGTTCACACATTTATGACGTTGCCTTGTGCTGGACTTCAATATGGTTCTTTGTTGGTCTTTGAGCAGGTGAAGTTGCGTTGTGGAGTAAGGACAGAATTGAGGAATGTAGATGAACCAAGCCGATGCGAGTAAGCTCCTGGACCCTTAAGTTTCGGGTTTAGGTTTAGGGTTTGGGTTCAGGGTTTTCTGCAGAATAATTGGGACGTGTTTCACAATCAATAATGACTTTTTTTACAATGTTACTGAGAGCTCTATGTTTTCTTGGACAATGCAGTTATGTAGCTGAGTTAGTGACCCCGACATTCTGCTTGGAGTCCAAGTTACAGGTAAATTTCTGTTGCTTTCTTGTGTTCGTGTCCTCTCATTTCGTTATGGGTATCTAGTCTAGTCTTTCAATTCTTATGTTCCTAGTAAAATATACTGCTAAATAAAAAACCAATATTGATAAATAGATTCCGGTAACAGGGATTAGAAGTATTGTTTGATATTCACGTAACAAAGGCAAAAGAGCTATTAAGACCAAAAGGAATGTTGGGCAAATGTGCTGCTAAAGTGCTCGAGTCCGGGCAAGTAAGATTTAAAAAATAAAATAACAGTTGAAACATTCATAATTCTAAATTATCACAAGATAATTTATGAATATAAACGGCTCAGGTCCTTTCCGTGTTAGGTTTACATCGATCAATATTTTCTCAGGTTCTAGTGAACGTGAGTAAGGAACTTGTAATCAAGCAAGGGCGACTAGTTTTTGAAGGAAGCTTGAAGAAGTTAAAACGTAAAAAACCAGTACCTGCTATGGTATGCGTCGACATCATTGGCTACCTTAATGCACTTAACATGGATCACTAAACTTATTTAACTTATTTAAGTTTTGGCTGCTCAGTCCTGTACCTTAACCATCAATGGTTGCAATCATCTGAAATTCTTGCAATTTATTGGTGATAATTATTGAAAAACTAAGAACTGGTGTACTATTTTCGTTCAGTAAAAATTTGAAAATTAGAACGGCAATGAAGTTGAAGTTCGAACTGAAAGACATTCAGCCCTTATTTCTTCTTGATGTTTTTAAAATTACAGCTGTTACTTTATTGACATGCTCGATTGCAACGGCGTCTTTACAGGAGCTGCAGAAAAAACTGGACCAGCAAGTTTCAGGAGTGCACGAGGAGCTTTGATTTGTTACTCAGAACGGTCAGGAACTGAGCAACAGGGAAGGACTCTGGTTACTAGTCTTCCTTCTAAACCAAAAAGCATGCGAGCTTTACAAGTATCTGCTTTTGAGAATTAGTGACAGAATGGGAATGGGCACACAGCATGATCACCTTGCTCACAGCCCCCTTGTATCCCCACAGTTATTATTGCTGTGGGGTGAATGGGTGATTGCTTTTGAAATTTTCCATGTGAAGGCCGTGTGGTGCAAACCAGAGGCAAAGATATTATGCACAAGAGCATGTTACAAGCTGCTCTGTCTAGTAGCTAGTAACATTTTTTATTGTTATTTTTGTGTAGGACTGTCCATCGTGAATATCATGAGATAACAAACCACTAGAGAGGAAGGAATGTTGGGCCGTTTTCACTAGGACAGGCGTTAGTGCAGTTACTTCTATATATTTCTACCTCTTACAACTGTGCCAGGCTCAGAAACTTTCTCCCGTTACTTTTTTATATATCTTAATGAGCAGCTTGACAGTGTCACAAGCCTTTTGGAAATTTGTTATCTTTCAACTGTTTGGGTCTATAGTTTTTATGTGCTGTTGTTGCATAAATTGCCACTAATATGCCCTTATTTGTTTTTGTAAACTGGCTGGCATGGATGTTTTGAGAGCTTGGGGATTTCACGTTGATTTTACACAAAACAAATGTATTAGAGATTATTGATGTAGTATCTACTAAAGATGTGAAAATTAACTGATGTGCGAATGTCATCATTCTTATATAGTGTGTAAGAGTATTCCACCAAATGTGGGCATTGTGGAAGCAGTTCATTTAGTCAAAACCAACTCTAAGTTCAAATAGTTGCACATCTCAGATGGCATTAGAGATAATCTGAATGCACACTCACATCACCTTGATTTGGCCACAGAATGAGCATTCAAAAGATTGTCTGTTTCAACCATATTGAGTATTTTACTCATTCTAAAACCAGAGAAGGCACCAACACCATAGGAAGCCGAAGTCTCTTCATGTGTTGGGAAAACGCCTTATTGGTACGCATTCCCCCTCTTTGGGAGGCGGCTTTATGGGTCTGCACTCCGTTTCCTGCAAAGAAACAACGTTAATCTCATTCTAAGTTGCATGATTGTTATTATTATTACTTACAGAGGTTAAATGTTTTAGGAGCGTAAGATACAGTGTGCTCATTTCACCTTGACTGATTCCCTCACACTTCCCTCTAATAAAATCACGAAACACTTCTGAAACACATGCTTCATTTCTGAAACGCGTATCTGCTCAGAAAATTAACCTGTTGAATAATAATAAGAATAAAACAATCGCCTACCTAATCTCCAGCTTCTCTGACGCCGAGAGTTCAGGAGTCCACAAAACTAACATGGATACGAGTATTGAATGTGCACCAAAAATAAGACCAAGAAATGTGTTGCTCTCATGTGATTGCCCACAAAATGAGCTTATTAAACAAAAAATAATCAACGGAAATGTGTAAGGTGGTGTCGTAGAGACAATTCTCTCATCGATTCCACCAACCCTACGTATCTCTCAAATGCCCTGAACTGAAGGTTGCTTTCTACAAAACATATCTTGCAAGCTAGACTAACATTGACTACTTTCAACAGTGTCCTATTTACTGCAGGTAAACTGTGAGGAAGCTGGACATGAAATATTTGATGTACGAGAAATTGCGCAACAAATAAAAATGTTCCTTAAGCCGACTCCAACTTGTGTCAGTGATGCTTAGCCTGCAACTCGATGAAACCACCAATGCCATTTGACGTAAGAACAATACCGAGCAAAGAAGAGACTTCCTGAAGAAAAAATCACAAAAAAAACAAAAGTCCGTAGTATCCTCAAAAACTCCGATATCCAAGATCATTGGCAAATAGCTATTCTATTCGTCTCATGAAGAGAAGAAGAACAGCTCACCTCTTCGTCATGCCCGCCGTGTCCATGACCTTCCCAAGGATGACGCCATCCCTGAAAAATAAGAAGTCAAATGTGAAATCAACTCTACAGGAAATTCAATTTCAGGAAAGACGTTTTGTAACACTAAATCCCTGGGTGCAAGTAAAAGACACAGCTCAACAAATCCGAAGAGAAATTCGATTACGTACCATCAGCACAGCACCATCTTGCTTCGCTCTGTACAAAACCCAGAACCTGCATCACCGCAACACCCCGCCAAGACCTCAAATTAACTCCCGAAAATTCAATCTCCAAGAGTAGCGACAAAAACAAATAACACTTCGCTACGCCAAGAATCAGCCCATAAGGTAAACCAACAGACCCTCAAGAACCATCGGATCACAAATCACGCCCTTAAAACCCAAACCCATGTAATCAAAACACGAGAAAATCCCGTTTCTGAGAAATCGAGCAACAATTTTTAGCAACGTTCTGTTCAAATTTTCTTCATCAAATAAAACTATCAAGTTTTTACCCTGTAAGTACACAGATGAAGATTGAAAAAATTCCACACCAGAATGAACGGTTTTTCAACAATTCCGAACTAATCTGCCTAGTAAATGACATGACCAACGACGTTCAGGAACAACACAATGGCGCTTAATCACTTCACAATTCAGTAAATTCGACCTCGAAACCCTAAATTCAAGAAGACCCAAAACCCCCATTCCGATTCCAAACCAGTGCAACAGAGCAAGAAATGGATAAACACCCGCGCAACAACAATGCTCCAAGTCCTTCACATCGAAGGAAACCCCAATTGGCAGAAACGCAGTGCGATTGAGTCAGAAGGAGGAGGAGGAGAGATTACCACATAACGGCGCACATGCCCTGCCCGACGCGCGAGTGCCATCCCTTGGTGGCGTGCAGCGAGAGGCCCCCGTGCGTGATGTTGTGCGCGCCTGAGGCGCCGTGGCCTCCTCCCGCCATGGCTGGATGCTGGAGCAGCGATGCGAGGAAGCAAACCCTAATTCCAAATTGCAACAACGCAACAAAAACACTCCCCAACACACACACCACCAAAAAAAAACTCCAGTGTCATCCAAGATGGCTGGTTCGATGAATGAAGTTCGTTGGATTACTGATGAAGTAGAAAGATGGTGGATGGATGAGCCGACATAGAAATGTATGGATGGATGCATGGATAGATGGGTGTTGGTTTCAAATAGTGATAATTTGAATTAGCGTGGTAGGTATATGTATTTTCTTTCAAAATCAAATTGATGATGAGTATTGTCTTAAAGAATCTAAATGAATGTAACAGTATTTTATGTTATAGCGTAAGTCAATGATGAGTATTGCATCGTTAGAACAATCCAAAAACTCAAACTTAAAACAAACAAACCTTAACCAGACATGTTTTTTTTTTTTTTTTTTTTTTTTTTTTTTTTTTTTTTTTTTGTTTTTTTTTGTTTTGTTTTGTTGGTTTTGTTTCTTTGTATAGATAATATCAAAATGAAGTCAAAGATACTAAATTTCATTTATTTTAAGTATTTTTCCATTGTTTAAAGTAGCAAATAAAGAATGTTTTTTTTGTTATTAGTTCTCTTCTTTCCATTTTTGAAGGAGTCATGTAGTAAATTTAATCACATGAAATTATACGTGAAATGATTTAATCACATGAAATTATACGTGAAATGAATAAAAGATAACACATTTTCAAAAAAAACAATATGATAAGATAATAAATTATATATTTATAAATGTCCAAAGATCTGTTACTCTTGATAGAATTTCAATGTTTGGTATCCATTTCTTACCCTGTATTGATTATTTTCATAATCAAACACCTCTATTGCATGAATAATTCAATTTGACCAAGAACCTTGTTGGTCAATTTTTTTGAAAATAACATTTAAAGATACTAAATTAGATCTATGGATATTTTGTGACCAAATGCATGACCTTTACCATTCAAGGGTTAATACGCACCAAGGTCAAGGATTAGGGAGTAAGCTTCATCCATGGATCCCACCTTCATTGGCAAGGATTCAACTACACTCTAACCCCCTTATTGTCACACCTCGGGTCTCACCCCCTTTGTAATATAACAGCTTTGGAGTGTGACACGTGTACTGTGGCCAATCGTAAATACCCACGCGAGCCCTAATTCTTAGAATATACCATAGATGTGAAAATAAGGAAAGTGACAAAAAGGGGTTAGAGTGTACAAAGAACACCATATTGATTAAATTGGGCAATCTTGATCATATTGATTATATTCCCGCTTTCATGAAGTGCGTCCCCGACATTATGGACCTCTCCGAGCCTGCCACGAAGCACCGGGATTTGAAGCCGGGACCTCATGGCGAGTGCCGGGTGGAGCGGGGCTCACTCCAAGCAGGCACGCCACCATGCAGTGACACTTCACAGCCCTTTGAAGTTTGGAGGGAGGGTTTAACGTGGAGCTATTGGGGTTGCTGTTAAGGTAGAGATGGGTATTCGCATCAGGGTTCTAATTCCGTGGTCTACTAGTGCACTGATATTTGAGCAGACAACACATGACTACCACACTCAGCAGATTGTATAACAACCTATCATGTTCTCCGTGCAAGAATCTTTGTATTGCCATATACCTACTCACGGAAATAGTGGTCTACAATGTTGCACTTCAAATATTCATGAAAATTTGATAAATTTCGAAAAAAAGGTTAAAAAATCAGATTTGTGATTTTCGACCTAACTTCTATTTGTATAAATTTTATTGGCATAGTTTTCTCAATCCCAAATATGCTGAATGGCTTAAACTGACGGAAATACCCATCTCTACCTTAATTAAATCGTGTGGCGGCCACTGTAAACAAGACTGGCGAATTTAATGAATGTCGTCAGCTACGAGACTAACTTAATCCTCGACACGGTGTGTGGGAAATTGCAGCGAGAAATGTGCACTCCACATCTCCATCTCCACACAAAATAGCCTCCCTCTCCACACTCCGAGCCCCCCTCTCAATCAACGCCTCACACATACACCTGCAACCTATTTTATTACATTTCATAAACACAGAAGCTGCCTCAATTTTCTCAGGCAGATGACAGGCTGTGTTCACTCATATTCCTGCTTTCCCATATATCCTAAATAGGCTGTCCTCAATTCCAGGCTCAAAAGCTATCGTTCCTTGTTGAGTTAAGCCATTGCTAGACACTATTCTCTTCCATCAATAGATGTCTAGAGTCTAGACCGACGCAGATGATCCGATCTTTCCCTCCGGCATGCTTTCCAGTTGTAGTTTCTATTCACAGCACATGTTATCCCTCCTTATTTAACACACCAACATAACTGAATATTTCACAAAATTTTCTTTCAATTTTCTACAGTGCTACGTCGATGCTTCGGATGTTTATCGATGTCATGATCAGGCACTGTTGTCGATCTGAGCTTCCATGTCCAACGGGTATCTGCATCTTAGATCAATAAGTTCACTGAGCTACCCAGATATCACTCTCTGACTTGACATTATTTTAGTGATGGAGGTTGTTTTTACCATGCATTGAATTACAGTTAGCACATGGAGACATTGAATAGTGAACTTATGAAGAGCCGCCTTCTGTAGACGAGTAGAAGGAAGGGGCAACTCAATAATAGAAAAACTGTGCACTCAATCAGTGAGGTTGATGATCGGATCATCGGATGGATACTATTTCCGACCACTAATGTCAACTTAGACTTTTTCACCGCACGAGGTAATGAAATCATGGCTGTGAGATGACTTATGGCAGAGGCAGGAATATCTGAATATGGAAAGAGAAGCTCACGTGGAGGAAGTGCAAACAAGCGACATGAGTGTTGAGGTGATTTCACTTACTGTTGGGACGCGTCCCACAAGCGAGTTGAACGTCGGAGGTGGGGTCAGATGGTGTGAGCATTGATCGATAGTACCAGTCGTGACGGAGGGGGAATTTTGCACGTTGGTTCGTTTTTCGATCAGATTGTCTGGAGTGAGATCGAGTTGTGAAGTTTCAAGTGTGGTCGGGTTTGATGTTGGTGGTTTGCCGGGGCAGGTTTCAGTTTCTGAATCCTCTGTGAGGGCGCGTCAGGTGAGCTTCGGGATGTTGACTGCAAACTCGACCCAGGTGGCGTGCTTGCTGGAGTGTTGTGTACTAGACTTGTTGTAAGATTTGCAGAAGAGTTTCAAGTTGAAAATGTTAACTGAGTTGTGATCGTTTGTTCTACATCAGCGAAGACCACGACGTGAGTAGCTATTCTGTTTTGTAGGATCGTCGCTAACCATTGTGTGTAGAGTACTAGAGATGGTGGGGAAGTGTATATCCTGCCTCGGGATGTTTTCCACTAGAAAGTGATAATGCAGCCAGCTTGGTTTGATAGTTAGTGACATAGATGCACATTTTGGTGCTCCCGGACTTCTGGGTGCCCTGAAAGTGGCCGTGATGTGAGAGCCAACATGTCGCTTGGATTGCAAATTCAGAGAAAAACTGCTGTTGATAATCGAATTACGCTGCTCTTGGACTACCCATACCTCGACCAGCTAGTGGCAGTGACCGCTGATGTAGTTCTGTTTCATTGCTTTGCAGGCTTGTCGGAGCCTCCGCGATTGGTTGAAGGCATCAGAATTGGGGATTGGATTAACAGGCTTCTAGCATATTCGTCGGTTAGCTCCTGGATTTGACCTAACGCAAGATTTTAGCGGAGCCCGATTACGAAGGTTTGGCAAGGCTGGGAGTCATCGGAAGGTGAAGAGAATAGACACAGACGGTGCATTGCGGGGAGCAGGGCTGGAGGAGGGACTCTTTAGTTGAATCAGTTTCGGTTGAATCATATCTGAAAGCTGGGACAATGTCGCAAGCATTAGGCAAATGGCTCAAGCAAACGCCTGTGATATTGCCAATGTTTACACCTTCGGTACGTTAGCGTTTACACCTCAACCCTTCTTCCCTCTAATATTGGAAGTCATACCTCAACCATATTATGTGTCTGTCAAGGTAGCCGAATTAAGAGGCTGTAAAATCAATGTGACCTACTTCCTCTACCTGGCAATCGGTGGTCTCTGCCACGAAGTTGTTGCCACTGTTATTGTGCTTCCAGCTATGAATGCAAGGTCGGCTTGCCCAGGAGAATGCCAATAAATTCTGTTCGTTTTTGTTTTTCTTTAAAATACAGGCTTTGCCTCGCATACTTCCTGAGGACAGTTATGGCATTTTTTGTTGCCTTGCCAAGCCCACGGACCCATCGTAGAGATTCACGCTAATACCTGGAGCTGCTAATAACGTGATTTATTTACAGAATCATGTTAACCATTCGCTTCTTTGATCACACAGCCGTCAGGGAAAAGCCTAGTTGTCAGCAGCAAATTGAAGAAGTTGGTCTGGTTCACGAAGCTGTTCTACTTGGCTCTACTCGTGATGGCGATAACATTCATTGTGAGCACCATAGTTGTCAATGAGCAAAGCTTCAAGGTATGACAGGCCACCAATGCAATGACCCAAGCACTCACTTCTGTACCTTTTTCTTTACCATTCGCAGCAATCATGCGTGACTCCTGCAAGAATGGATAAATGAGAGTTTTGATTAATCCTTCGAGCCAGCTAACACATTCCCTAATATTCTCCCAACGGTTCGTTGTTGGTGCAGAAAGCCATCGTGGATAGATTATCTGGAACACTGCAAGTAAGTGTGAGCACCTTCTTTACTCCACAAAGGCTCCAGTAGCTGAACACTGCTTGTCTATTCACTGTTTATAATTGAAAGTACTGTACTATCGATCTGGCATTTTATTGTTTATTTATTGATTTATTGGGGTCTTGTACAGGGCAGCGACGAGTGTTATTTAACGAAGGCCCATTGTAGCAGAGGTGGTGGCGAAGCCTTGCCCAAGGGAATAATTGTGGAGACAACTGACTTACGGCTCCGTTCTCTTGTGATGGAAAAAGACAGCAAGGTAGCTGTTGTAGAGCTCAACATTTGTGTTTCATATTTCTGAATTAATTCAGTATTTCAGACTCGGTTATCTCTACACTGTGATATTGCTTGAGCCATTTACTGAGTACATTAATAATTAAAGCTGTACTGTTCTTAATTGCTTTGCTTAGTTTCAGCCTAAGGAAGCAGTGGCCAAGAATCTGCTGGCAATGGCAGTGGGAATAAAGCAGAAGAAGGTTGTAAACGACATTGTTCAAAAGGTGGGTGATTTTACTTAACCTTCATTATGCTCTTATTTATCTTTGTTTTGGACCTGGCTGCTGAGGTTGCACCCATTCTTTGCTTACATGACAATTTGAATTATTATGAAGAAATGAACCTAACCTCTTTCATTGTTTTATGCTCAGTTCCCATTGAGCAATTTTACAATTATGCTGTTCCACTATGACGGTGTAGTCGACCAATGGCATGACCTTGCATGGAGTAATCAATCCATACACATTGTTGGCTTGCATCAAACCAAATGGTACACTCTTCTACTCATTCTCTTGCGTGTTAGCTAGTACTGAGTCTGGATATGTGATGCCTGTGTTATTAATGAAAGCATTCTAGTCTAAGCTTGTACTCTTCCATGAATGTACCAGGTGGTTTGCAAAGCGGTTCATGCATCCAGACATTGTTGCTGAGTACAACTATGTCTTCCTTTGGGATGAGGACTTGGGAGTGGAACATTTCCATGCTGACAAGTAAGACTACTTCTCATGACTCGAGGATTTTGTAAACGTTAAATATTTATGAGAGATAACTAGTAGGCTTACATTTTTTATTAGTAGTTTTAGAACGACTTTCTCTAGCTTGAAGATGATTGACATAATAAAAACATAATTCCGTGTATGCCAGGTATCTGGAGATTATGGAGGCAGAAGGCTTCGAGATTTCTCAGCCAGCTCTGGACCCTGCTTCTTCGGACATTCACCACATGCTTACTCGACGACAAGCTTCAGGAAGAGCTCACACGTATGGACTCGTCCTTCAGCTGATTCTTTCATGTGGTAACTTAGCTGAGTGTGTGGGATAGACAAGATTATTGGTTTTCTTGGACCCATCTGCTTGAATAATCATTTGTTGGTGGTTTGCTTGAATCAGGATGGTTATGGCGAATCATGGCACAACTTTATGCAATAAGGACAGCAATGGCCCACCGTGCACAGGGTGAGCACTCCTCCATAAAGCACCTAAACGGGTGTATTAATGATTTGAGTTGTTTTTGATATTCGAAACTGGGTAGGATTTGCTGAGTGATTTTCTCCTCCATTGGTTCTTGCTGAGGGTTGTGTTGAGTAAGATGGAGCTAACTATTTTCCGAAATTATTTCTAACGATGATTGATATGAGATGCAGGTATGTTGAGGTGATGGCACCGGTGTTCTCGAAGGCTGCTTGGCGGTGTATCTGGCACATGGTTCAGGTGCGCATAATCTGCTCAAGATTCATTAGAGAAATTGTACTTGTCTACTCTCTCTAAAATATCAGCAAGTCCAGCTCTCAGCTTCGGATACATTCTAAGCCGCATTGAGAATACAGTGGCGATTAGATGTGTTTGCATGTTCGGGACTTATTGGATAAATTCTGGGAATTATTTCTCAACTTGCTGCGTGGTTGAATACACAGAATGATCTGGTGCATGGCTGGGGCATCGACTTCAAAATTGGGTATTGTGCACAGGTTTGTACTGCCGTCATGATTTTATACTTCAGTACATTGTCATAATATGAACAAAATTCTCTAAGCTCTTACTCCCCTGGGTAGTTGAAACAGAATGCACTAATTGAGTCAGGTCCACACCCAATATGGACTTATCCATTCTTGTGTTTGGCACCAGGGCGTCCGAAGTGAAAAAGTAGGAGTGATTGATGCTGAATACATATTGCACAAGGGCATCCCATCCCTCGGAGGCCCTCGCCAAAAAAACGTTACTACCGCGGAACAAAAGAAGCAGTACAACAACAGTCTTCGATCGAAAGTAAGCACCAACCTGCTTCCCAAACGCTGTTGCTGTTTTCCAATCTTATTGTTTAATCTCATTCTCTTTTGTGCCAGTTTGGCCAGGCTTCTTCATAAGCTAAATCTCTAATGCCGCTATCAATGTGTTGGTCCACCAGGTCAGGAAACGCTCTGGAGCTGAACTAACCACATTCTTGCAACGGTGGAAGAAGGCTGCTGAAGAGGATGCATCATGGATGGACCCATTCCCTCCCAGAAATGATTCATCTGCAAACTACCACAAGGTGTAATAAACTACTAAATTCTTTGTAGCGTTTCTCTAAGGAGACGACCCGGGGTCATTTTGTAAGACCTCACTTACGGAGGTGAAAGGAGGATTTGATGATTATTTGTTCGATTTAACAGCTAGACTAGTTAGATAACTCGGCCCCAGGGATCGATCCAGCCCAAACCTGAGGGTTATTGCATTACAGACGGTAAAGCCTTGAGCTGAAGGTGCCTGATTCCGTCTGTATCATTCTTCCCACTTCTGGGACCTGTAATTGTAAATATGCCGAACACCAGACACTCCCTAGTGGCTTGCATCTTGAAAGCTGAATTTGCGTGTAATCATCGACCCAAATTCTATCACCGAAGCGGCACATGCACAAAATCGTCACTGATCCTAAAATCATCGTTGTTTTCCACTGCCTTGATGTGAATTGCCGAAATCTACTTACATAAATTTGGAATTAGTGTTCGTTTACCATTTCAAATTGCATCTTGTCTGCTGTACTTAGCTACACTATTTGTGACACTTGTACATCCTGGCTACACAATAGAGAGGAATTGGTGGAATCCCTTCATAGAGTATGAGGATAGATACCTTTAATCTCTTGTGAAAGCTTATTGATACCATGCCTACACTTATGAAAGAAGTAATTAGTGCAAAAAGTGGTAGTACTAAATTTTGAGTACTACATAAGAAAAAACAAATTGCATGTTGATTTTGATTTTTTTTCTGTACAGGCAAATTTTATTATTGAAAGAGTCTAAAAACTTTCAAATGCAATTTTTTGCATTAAATTTCATGAAATTTCATGAGCTTACCAAAGTGACTGTTCAGTACATGTTTCTAGAAAATTTCAGAGAATCACGTATCTTTTCTTCTGGGTACAGTACATAACTTTCCTGTATCTCATATACCAGTTAAAAGTAATCGGCTTCTGCAATATTGGCAGTGCTGCTGTGTCTTTGTAATAACGAAGTCTTTGAACTAAAGCACAGAGCATCTGGAAATGGAATTTGAGTTTGCCATGGTGTTGAGGAATGTAGCCTCGGGACAATGTTTATGATGGTCATTCCTTTGAGCTTTGAAGTTTGAATGTGTCCTGTTAATTATTAAATTTGAAACATTGATTATTAGCTAATGGGACAGGTGCTGTTGAGCACATTGACCGCAAGTCCGTTTGTTTCTTCAACGGACTCCAGTCCATAACGTTCGAGTTTTATAGTACAATAGATATTGAATAATGATATTAACTATTAATATTGAAACATCCATAGACATAGCATCCATGGGTTTGTGCAAGTCATCATGGATGGGTACTGTAGGTTACTAGCAGCTTAGGCATAAAATAATTAATTATGAATCTCCCTAAATTTTTTGGAAATTCTCCACTCTCTCTGCCCAAAAAAATTAAATTAAATTATGGTGCTGGTAGTGGAATGTGATGGTTCTGAAGAGTACATTACAAAGTGTAAGTCAAAATTGCCCAACCATGAGATATTATTTTTCGAATTGCCTTACCACTTTTTTCACTTTAATTAATTATTAGGCAAAACATTGCCTAAGTGGCTAGTAACCTAAGTTACTGGTTTCAATAGCAATAATATTCTGTCTTTGATACTTTTTTGGGGATATGATACCATTCCTATACCAGATTCACTTATCATCTACCTGATGCTTACACTGGAGTGAATTAAATCTGTATATCACTAAGATAATGTTGGATCTGGTTGATTGGCTGCAGGAGAAGCACATCATGCTGCAGTGGGTTCCACTTTGGTTCCAAATGTTGTTCCAAATTTTTTGCTACATTGCTCTATTAGCTTTGAGATTTCTTAAACAAGTAGCTAACATGATTGTTGAGGTCGTTAAACAAAGAAAATGTTTATTTTAGTGAAAAATGTTTTGCCACAAAAATTGTCAAAGATTTTTTGGCCAAAAAAAGACTTACTTGAAAACTATGTATATTCAACACTTTTATTTTCTTAGGCCTAAAGCAAAGTTCTCTTTATTTTTTGTGTTATTATATACCCAAACTCTCTCAGAAGAAAATGATCCGGCTCTAGTGCATGGGAGGGTGTTAACTTGCACTTGCGCCGTTGCATCCATTAGATGATCATCTCACATTTTGTACATCCTTTAGACTTGACCTCTCACGTTTCTCTCTACCACTTGGTGACACGTTGCTCCACTCAAGTGGCCACCACTTTGTATAAATCTCAAATCCTTTGAGTGCTTTACCACTTAACCCCTTGAGCATGTTGGAGGTCCTATTGGACTGCGGTTTGCTGTATTTGTCTGTTTGCACCTGCTTATAGCGTGTATTTGCATATTGGTGTAAAGAGAAACTTGTGAGTATTATCATGACAATCATGGATATTATTTTTTTGAAATTTTTAAAAATCAGGGTGGCTCTGTAGACCTCCTGAAGGGCGGTATTCTGTGTATTCGCGGGTGATACGCCGTAAGGCATGCAGTTATTCTACGCGTGGAGATGGACTGACAATGCGTACACCATTTCGGTACGGTGACCGGCCCCAGAGGTCACAGAGCGGTTAGCCTACTCAGGGCTCGCAGCATTGGATCCATGAGCCGCAGGGGTTTTTGCTTTCAAGAGAAGAGAGTCGATTTTCGAGGTTGCAGACGAGGGCTTTGATTTTCAATTTTGCTCGACCGATTGACGGCAGGGGGGAGTGAAGGAACGCAATGGCGGCTGAGTGTGAGGGGCGCATCTTCAAGGGGGAGAAATTATTGCTGATCCGCTCCTACTGTGTGAGTGCCGTGCTAGGATCTCAAATCGGGGAAGCCACGTGTTGTGCGCAATGGTTGCTGATGCCCCGGTTCTTCATGGGAAATGCCGAGGAGCTGCAAGAGGGTGAGGGTCTGGATCGGGAGAGTTCGGTTCAAGCTCTTCGGGATTGGGTGAGGGACCAGGGGCACGGAGAGAGCACAGTGAGCAGGGTGATTGATCTCCTCCAAGCTCAGCCACTGCAGCTGGAGCCACGACCGAAGACGTGGAATCAGAGGGGGCAATTTTCGGAGGAAGAGCGCAATCGCTATCTTTGGTATCGCCACGCAGCGAGATTACTTGGCTGGAAGGAGAGGAGGCGGTTTCCTGAGTTCGTGAGGACGTTGCTCAATACACACATTTTCCCGAGCCATGGGGGGAGGGGAGAAGGAAACCATGAAACAGCGCGCCAGGGCGCGATCCATACAGTCACCGGAGTCCATGCTGGTGGGGGCGTCGACACCACCTGCCCACACCATGGCCAGGGTGACAGAGGACATGGTGGGAGTATTTCTGTTTCCCGATTAGGTACGTGGTTTTAGGGTTTAGGATGTGAATTTTCGGATTCTCGCATTGTGTTCAAATCGGATGTGAATTATGGTCTGAATTACGTGGGCAGTGAGGGAGTTCGGTGAATTCTCCATGTGACATTTATGCAATTCGAGATGGTGATGGTGAGGGGCTTCCCCGGTGTTGAATTGACTCTTGCCGGGGACAGGGTGTGCAAGAGATCAGTCATGGAGAAGTCAGGGTTTTAGCGGAGGGGGGGACGAAGGCAAGGAGAGCTCGGGGGGAAGGGGAAGCAGGTTGCGGTTCCAACTGCAGGGGTGGTTGGGGTGGGCGGTTCCAGAAGTTCGGAGCGAAGTGGAGGCCGGAGCTGCAGGGGTAGTTTTGTTCCCCAAACCAGAGAAGAAAACGAGGGCGCCGAGTATGCGGAAGCCCTGTGGACCAAGAGGCAAAAAACCTCTGTGTGAGCACGATGGAGGCGAGGGTGGTCAACAGGCGAGGGGGGGAATTCAGAAGCCGAAGAGAAGCAGAAAAAGGAAGGGCGTGGGTGAAGTGGCTGCGAGTGTCGTTGACAAGGGACATGAAGCGGTCGGGCATGTGGAGGACGGGGACGAAGTTCGAGGGGAGGAGCGAGGAGCAGCAGAGGTGCGTCCCAGAGGTGAGTGACTGAGTTTCATGACCTTCTGAATTCCCCAGTGAATTGGAATGCTAGTGTCATGCTGGTTTTTATGTTGAACAACCGAGCTGGTGTATGGGGATTGAGTGGGTGTTTGGGGGGGGGGGGTGGGGGATGGGGTGGGTGCAGGGCGCAAAACCCAAAAGCAGATGAAGGAGGAGAGGTGCAAGGGTAAGATGGGGAGGCCACGGAAGCCAAAGGATTGGCAGCCACCAACCGAGATCAGACCGAGCGCAGCCGTCGGAACGACAAGGAGGGCGAGGAGGACTTTGGAATTCCAACTCCAGGAAAAGGTTGATGCCGATGCGAAAATCTGGGAGACTCTACAGAGTTACGAGGCGGAAGTGTCGAAGCAGAGTGGTGACAGTATGGGGACGATGAACTTGGAGTTTGATGAGCATGTGTTTGAGGAGCCTGATTGGACTGCCACAACGCCTCTGGGGGTGAGACGGTTCGAGGGGAGGGCGGTGCATGGATCAGTACGTGAGGTGGTGCGAGAGGAGATACCACGGCCGGGGAATTGGAATGTCCAGCATGCGGGATGGGCCGTTCTCATACCAAATTGATTCCTGTCTGAGTACTCATTCCACACTGGACAGACTCCGTCTTGGACACAGGGGGATGTTGTTGCAGAGTACGAAGATGCTGTAACAGCAAGGAAGATGGTGATTTGCGATGTGGGGGGGTTCAGGGAGCCTCTACACTTCCCAGCATGCGATGTGCGCATGGCCCTTGGACCAGGAGTGCGGGCTCAGGGGAGCGAGGGACTCGGGAGGGATGGGTTACGGTTGGAGTAAGCGTAGGAAGAATTTAGGAGCAGGGGCAATTTTTGCGGGGCATCAGGGCCAAGGCTTTGGCGGTGGGAATGGGAGCGGGGTATAGGGGGGCACAGAAGGCGCAGGGGAGAACGCTACTGTTTCCGGGAGGTTCGGGAGCCGCCCTATCGAGGAATACAGCGAGCCGGACGTAGCTTGTACGTGAGCGGAGAACGTTGAGCGGAGATTTGGAGAGCAGAGAGCACAGAATGGGGGACAGAACCTAAAAATAGCACTTTTAAAATTAAAAATAAAATATAAAATTAGAAGATTTGAATATTTTCAGTATATTTTTAGAAAGTTACTAATTTTAGTAATTTTATTAACCCTATAACCGTGGACTAATTACAGTATTTTCATTGAATTTGTAGTTTATTTTCTCTTTTCTTGGTGATTAATTTTTTAACGTGCACCAATTACTATGCTCCAGCTCCTTCTAACTAGTTCAGGCATACATTAATTCCCCTTATCTCCTCAAATTTATATGCAAATTACTACTTAAAATGTATTGGTATTGAACCTCTAAAGAGGGATCAAGTAACATTTAATTTCGTAACATTTTCTTAACATTGCTACAATTCATCCATTCTTGTCTACGTGCCTTTAATCTTTTTTTTAATTTTATTCATAATTATCTTGTTTTTTTTTTTTTTAACTTCCTCTATTCTATCTATCTTGTTAATGGGGTCAAAAGAGTCCTTTCATTTAATTTTATCTTTCATTTTATTTTCGCTTTCATTTTCTTAATCTCTTTCATATTATTTTCAACCTTCATATTTTTTTTTGTTTTTTTGTTTTTTTTTTAATTTTTAATTTCATTTTTTTAAATTTAAATTTCATTTTTTTTTTAAATGCTAAATGACTTTTGCACAATCCTCTTTTTTTTTCATTAAGTTTAGGAGGATGACAACTTTTAAATGAAGGAAAAGTCGATTTTCAAGGGCGCCAAGCATCACTAACTTAAATATAGAGATACTTGATCCAATACCACATTGTTTAAAAGAGAATCAGTGAAGACACACCATCCTGTAGCGCACCTACGTACTTGGTATGTAGCAAGGATAAACTACAATCATATTTTGAGTTCAATCATCATCTGAAGTAGGACTCTAGCTGTTGATGAATCAGGCGACACTAGAAATAGTTGGGAAAATACAACATTTTTTTGGGGTGCCTGCCACGAAAGTGGTTGCAAACATGCTTGCTTCGCGTAATCTTTGGCAGGGGGAGAAAATAAGTGGGAGATAATGCCAACACCGTCATACATGTGAAGCAACCCAGGTGAAGACAATACTAAAATTGCAGCCACAGGTGTGCTCAAGGTGCCCCCTCGTTTTGAAAGTGTCACTGCATCTGCAAATGGCCCATGAAGTGGTAGGTCAAGCTGCTTCTCACTTGCTTCTTTGTCTAACGACAAGACCTAAAAAAGAAAAAGAATTGCAAAAATTAGTAGATATTCATATATTTGACCTACATATCTCATACCTTGTTTCTTTGGTACCAGAACCTCTTAAACGGGACAATACTCAAATGACCAGGTATTGAGCAAGTAAAACTTGTTACCGATGGCTGACCTCAAGTGACCAGGTACCATCATTGATTCATCAATTCATATAGGAAAATTACTAATCGACACAATATACTTTGTTGAAAAGAAAATAAGATACAAGTGGAGCTAGAACCCACCGTCAAAGCCTGAGTCGCATTTAGATCAGAATCCCCGTACACAAAAAGCTGACCACTTGCATCCTTGTTATCCTTGCCTCTTTTGCCGCTTGCACACCATTTTACTAAAATCACAGGCATTTTCATGGACTTGCCTGGGACTAAGTCTATTTTACGCAACGGCGTCCCTGAAATAAACGGTAAATCTGCCTCAGAATGGTCGCCTGAGCCTCCCTCTTTCAAGGTGGGAACAACCCACAACCAAATATCTCCGTCCACATAACCAGCAGCTACAACAGTTCTACTCTGGCATGCCCAACACACGGTGCAGATTTCTTTTTCTTCTTCCTCTTCATCCTCAACTTCAGCTTTTAGGGAGTACTTTGATCCAAACTGCTCTCCAAGACTGGCTGCACAATCAACCACCTTCTCTGTGAATGTGCGTGGACGGTCGGAATTTCGGGCGTGCTCTATTAGCCGCTTGCGTTGTGCTTCTATGCCACCCCGAATGGCAGGGACCCTTGTCTTGTGAAGACCCCATAATACTAATAACCCGTTTCCGTATGCAATGACCAATCTGTGCAGGACAGGCAAACACAAGGGTTAAATGTAGACCTAAAAGTTTACCAAAAAATCTGGCACCCTGAATCTCCATAACCTACATCAAGTTCAAACAGTTCAGCAAAACATTTGTATCTTAACAATCATAGCAATACCTGCTAAATGCAACATTCACTTGCGGAAGAATACCAACAACTGAAGGTGCAGTGCTACTTCCAGGTCTTACTAACCCCCCTTGCAACACATTAAATTACAACCTGTTAAACATCAGTGTGCTAGTACATGCGGTGTAAGAGGCATGGTTTAAACTTTCATATATATCACAACAGGACGACCACCGTGTCTACCATGCTAGAAGTCAGGAGAAGATTTACCTAGGGTAATATATGCAGGGATGCAATAAGGCAATGTGACTATTTCATTTGATTTTTCATCGTACATTGTAATACAGAAACAGTTCCAACTTCATCTCCAAGATACCTGCACGATGAGACTGTTAGTACAAGCACACTGCAGATATCAACCAAATTACTAATCCAGGTGTCACCCTCGCGACAATAGTGGGAGTTACAATAGAGAAACCTTAGGGAATGTCCATTCTCCCGGAATGTTACTTCATCCAAGTAGAAGTTATGTTGAGTTACCATTCTCCCACTTCATGGAAGTATGATGAGGTGTCACTCTCTCCTCCAACCTCAATGTCCATTCTCCCTGAAGTGCTTCCACCTTCCCAAGAGCACCGAAGCACTTCACGGAGAATGGACATTGAGGTTGGAGGAGAGAGTGACACCTCATCATACTTCCATGAAGTGGGAGAATGGTAACTCAACATAACTTCTACTTGGATGAAGTAACATTCCGGGAGAATGGACATTCCCTGAGATTTCTCTACAGTGACTCCCACTAATAAAGTGGATGTAATATGGAAAAGAAGCAAACGGACATGGATGCTTCAATTCGTACTGCATGAATAGCTCTCCAACATTTACAGGTCGCGAAAATAAAAGAAAATGAACACTTACATATAAATCGTTCCTTGCAAAACTGCAATAGCAGTGATGTCATGTTCCCATTTTATCGAACACGCCAGTTCTAGTTTTTCCAGATTCCACACCTAATTCAAATATTGCAACATGAGATGTAGCAAAATCTGAATGTCCAATCTAACATTCATACCGTAGGTGGAATCAGCGGGGTTCCCTTACAAGATTTCTTCAACGTGAGGAATGTAGTGATAACGTCTTAAATGGTTACACAATGTTGCAAAAGTAACAACAGTAGCAGACCAAATAGAACTTACCTGAATATCATTTTGAGTGGTGACACAGATTAATTGTCCTCCATGATTCATAAACTGCAGCAATAGACATCAAAAATTAGAATAGATCTCCTTAACGCTTTGAATATGAACACTAATATTGCAAGCATATTAAAATAAATAAAAACGTTGCTCGCTTCAAGATACTTGAAGGGTGCCCGAAGCGATGTCGGGAGCAAAATCTCCACGATTCACATCACACTTCAGATGCCACCACAGGGATTCGAACCCGCAACATTTGAATTCAAACTCCTACGCTCGAAGGAATGCTCATTCACTGCTAACCGGGCTTACGGAGCAGACATTTAATTCCCCACCGGGGTTAATTTTGGAAAAGAAAACAAAGCCAAAGGCCAAAAGCAGGAAACCAGCGGTCAGCCAGAAACCCACCAACCAATCCCAAGGATTGAAAAAGAAAAATCGGGACCAGAAGGAGGGGATACCTCCGGGAACGAGACAAGCCCGGGAGAAGTCCTAGAACAGTAACCAGTCATCACCGAGTTCAAAAGCCAAGTAAAAACTAAACTAAGTGAACCCGGAATTGCTGAAAGTCCTAAGCCAAAAGGTCGAAGTAGCAAGCCTGATCAAACAAAACAGATGATCCAGTTCAGGAATCTAAAACTACAACCTATTCAGCTAAAAACTAATCCGTGGATGGCGAAGTAAAAACTTCGTGCCGGGGAGGAAAGCAGTGCAGGTCCGATGAGTATCCTGCCATTGCTCGCAAATAGCCTTGGAAGCAGCTTCTTAATACTTCCAAACTAATAATACGAGGATAACCTTGAGAGATCTTCCATTGAGATCAGAAATAACCAGCAAGTGAGGATGCAATCCGTTTGAGGTTGAATGCTGATGCTGGGAGAGCTCATCGGCGACCAGGTGGGTAGAGCTGGACTTATGAGAGGGAGTTGGGAAACCAGGCCCTAAATAAGGCATTGCTCGCCAGCAGTCACGATACTCTTCCGATTCCGTAGTTAACTCCAGAATGTCTGCTTCATCCGAAGTGTGTACCATGCTACCAGATTCCTCTGCATCAGAAAGAAGAACGTTCTCCGGATCAAAATTGGCCGAATCCAAGGTGAGCGGGGTGTCCTGTGCCTGTGGAGTAGGACGCTTGAAAGGTGTAATGGGCTTGGCTTCGACAAGTGAAGTGGGGTGCCCCTTAGAGACAACGTCAGGAGCACCATCGTGGTCAATGACAATCGGCAGAGCCCAGCAACTACCCGCTTTCCCGAGCTGCTGCGGCAATCTCCTCGCGTACGCACTGAAATGGGAACCGGTGATGTTGCCGAGCTGAATGATCTCTTCATAACATGCTTCCGACCATTGATCCTTCCGGGTGCTCGTAATGAGATGACCCAAGGCTGGGAGATTTGGAAACTCTTGCATGCGCTTACTTTGTTGCCAAAACATGTTGAACATCCACCCTAGAAGCGCAGATTTGATGTCAGGATTCCCCCTGGTCCAATCTCCCGAGTTCAACTTGCATCTCTTCGAGGGACCACTGTCTTGAGGTGCTCCCTGGTTCCGGCGTTTGGAGGGGTGAGTTTCTGCCATGACCTCGCAATCCGAAGAAGAGTCCACCACAAAGTCCTTTGTCGCTCCAACCTGCAAACAATGCAAACACACCGAGAAACGACTCCATGCTACCAGTATATGGATGCTCCAGCCTTCCCTTGCAAGAGAGAGAGGATCCTTGGAGATTACAAAAGAATCCTCGGGGATATGAAAATCAGGTTCCATGAGGAGAGATTTCCAAAAAGTTGCAAGGAGTAATGATTCCTCATGAAGTCCCTTAACCTTAAACCCTATGCATGATTCAGGGTGATCCATGGATTTGACGCTTAAGCTCATGCAGGAGTTAATGAAGGGGACCAACTGATGAGAGAAATGATTGGGAAATAGATCAACCGGTAATAGCTTGCCACGTGTCGATTCCAGGACATGCAGCCTTGTGCTCATAGGGAACTCCCACGGTAATAGATATTTTTCAATCATGAGTACCTAGAAGTAACCGAAGTCTCGGTTTCCAATTCCCGGAGGAGGGTTGTGAAATCATCGTGGGGTTGCTGGGTGTCAAGAGGATAAGAGTGAGCTGAGGCCGGAGGGTAATTGGATTGGGGCTGCAGAAATATACCACCATCCCCAGAATGAAATGGATCGGGAGGAAGGTAATAGAGAGGATCCTGAACTCCCACTTGGTTGTGGTGGTGTTGTGGATCGTCCTCTTCATCTGTAAGATAGCCTTGGGGTTGTGGACTGTCGAATTGTGGAGGATCGAAATTATTAAAGTCGGAGTAAAAAACCCCTTTCGATTCCATAAATCGCCGAACCTCTTCTTCTTCTTCCCGCGTAGTCGGTGGTGGTGATGGATGATCCCCGAAGTTCCCAGGTTTATAAAAATGGAGTGGGCTGAAACGACGGGGTATTTCCGTCTGTTGATCCTGCATTCGCTGTTGGGCTGATGTCGCTTCTGGAGCTGCAGTATCCTTAAGCAGCAAAGGCCGCACTGGGTCTGAGAAGTCAGAGGGGTTAAAATGAGGATAATTAGAGTCGATAACTGTAGGAGGCGATTCTTTGCCCTCGCTAGAAGTCTCTTCCTCTGTGATGTATCCTTGAGGTTGCGGTGACATGAAGTTAGGGGGGTCAAAATTATTAAAATCTGAGTAGAATATGCCCCGTGACTCCATAAAAAGTCTAACCTCCTCCTCGGCTTCCTTGCTCCAGGGTTCCGGTGAAGGATGGTCCCCTACAGCTCCCGGTTTATAAAAGTGAAGGGGACTGTAGCGGGGTTGGCGTGGGATCGAAGTGATCATCTGATTCGTGTAAAACCAGGTCGTCATGGTAAGGTACACGCCCTCGGTGTAACTCTTGATCACCAGCTGTTTCTTGCATTTTAGGGTTTTCAACGGAAACTGATTTACCCTTTGTCTGTCTCCGAGGTATTGCTTCGGCGGGAGCTGGGGCGTCATCAGACGGGGCAAGTTGACTGGATCTTTGACGTGATAGGGAAGCGGATTCATCAGAGGAAGAGCTGTCCGCCCAATGGGAGGGCCCAGCTTCGGCATCATGTGTCCCAGGTGGGAAATACGTGGAAGGTGGCTTCCTCCTTGAAGCTGCGGAGCGGTACTTAGCTACCGATTGACGAGGTGTAGCAAAGAGAGCTTCAATACCTGCTTGTAATTCATCATTAGCAGTAGGTGTTTGGCTGTTGAATGGCGAATCATCTGGATCCATTTCAATGTCGTCAGGCAAGGTTTCCTTGGAGCAGGGTTTTCTATTCCGTCGCGACGTGCCCCTCTCGCGTCACAATGTCGGGACGTCACGACGGTGTACAGTCACGACCGGACGTCCCATTCGGTCTTTATCGCGACGCCCCAAATATTTACGGCAACATTTTCACTTTTACATTTCCGCCCCGGCGACACCTCGGACAGCTGATGTCCACGTCTGCGATAAAGGTGGTCTGATACTGGTGGGCCCCAGTACCAGTCCGCTTCGTCCGCGCCACCCTGTACGATCCGATACCCAGTCCGATGTCCGATCCGACATCCGCTTTCCGCCGGATCGATGCCCCGTCGTTCGACGGGTCTTCGTGATCTCGTCCGCATTCCGGCATCCCTCAAGGCGCTTATCCGCCATCTGATTGCTGTCGGCTCCGACGAAGTCCGCCACATTCTACTGTCCTCCTCGTGGTCGGACCCTGGTTCGGCCACTATCCCGACATTGTACCTTCGACGGCCAAGTTCCGACCTGAGTTCGGGTCCGACGCATATCGAATTCGGATGTCCGGCAACATATCCCGGTGGACTCCCATCAAATGGACTGGCGTTCTATGCTACGCCTGCTTTATCTTCATGGTCGTTCTAGGAATCGGTGCATTATTTTCCAATTCGGTAACGGCTCGTTGAAACGTGACACTTTGACTGCATTTCAGCGATGGCTCACAGTGCTGGGATTCCAGGGAGTCCTATCGCCTTGTTCGGGCCAGCCCAGTTTAGGAACGATTCTAACTTTAGCGACGATGAAGAGTATTTGGCGATCGTGGAGATGGGGACGAGAGTCAGGCCGAGTTTCTTACCTGCCATCCCGGGAGACGTCTCGGAGGGCATCATCTGGAAGATGTTGATGGTCGAGGACGACGACATCGAGAACTACAGAACATGCACACTCCTCCGTTGTGTTTGCAGGGGGTGGAGGAACTTTGTGGATATTCAGCCACGTTGGTACCAGAGCCGATTTGCATTCAACCTGCGGCCTTTTATGGATTCTGAAGACGAATCCTAGGATATTGTTCGTTGAAACACTAAGGTGTAGGGTACCAAACATCGCAGTTTAGTACATCAAGATCTGCAATGCTTAGGGTTTAGCGTAGTTGCAGGTCTGCGATGGTCGGATTGGTGTCGACCATTGTCCGGCGCCTGTCGGACAACGGGTCGGACACTGCATTGCAGCCGAATAAGGCTGGTTTATCATGATACTGAATCCGTAAGTATTGGAATCATGAAACTTTAATTGTTAAATCATTGATGATACTGTAATCATACTTGTACATGCGTGGTCACTAATAAGTTCATGATGCCATTACATGTCCGGGGCCGTCTATCAATTCTGTTCTCGAGTGATACTCGTGTGATAGGGTGTATTATGAATGATATCATACTCCCTAGACATATCGAGCGTGTTACGTTTTATGATTATACCGTCGGCCCTGTTATAACTGCGTGTACGTCTGTTCGCAACTTGGGATTGATTTCATAATCCCAAATCTAGGTGGATTATAAATTTTATTGCAACTGAGAGGGAAAATTAAATGCCCATTTGGAACTATGATGATCATCGCCTCCCTTCTTCTATGTGTTGAGCGCCGTTGGTAATGCAGCACCATTGCGGAAAACGTTCTTCCTTTGTGGTGTAGCGTTGTCTATTCTCCGCGCGCTGACCTGCACCAACCTCAACTCATTTCGAGCCGTGCCCGATGGCTTGCTCGCGCGAGTGCCCTCCATCTTGTATGGAAGGGAGTAGCCGATGCCTAAGCGAGTTTCTCCGATCGGACTACGAATCCGCGGATTTGCCAGTGTGGGTTGATGCAGCGAGGAGAAGGGGAGGGGAGTTTCAACATGCGAAAGATGTGCCGAGATCCAAGGAATGTCTACGGACTTGGCTCGAATCCGTCGACGCGTTTCAGGAAGAGTATGGCCTCTTGTGTCCCGACTTCTCCGCCGTGCCCCTCATGGAGACCCGTCTGTGGGCGTCGAACTGGGACCCAGTCGCAGTGTTGCAGTTCCAATCCGTGGCGAATTGCACAGGCATCATGCATCCGATGCGCGTGCGCATTCCAGCGGAACGGGTGGTGCAAAGTGGGGTCCGGGGGGACGAGGAGGGTCGGAAGATCGTGCGGACACGGACTAGGGGTCCATCGAGCGATCGAGTGCCTGAGGGGTGTGCATGCGCGCATGCCCGATGGTGGAGGGCTGGAAGTCGGACGAGGACGACGCCACTCCCCCGGGATAGAATCAGGGGACTTGGCCAGGTTTCATTGCATATGGAAGTGGGAGGCGCAGCGCTGGAATCTCGTAGATCCATAAGGGCGGATGCAGAATCCCCTAATGCGACACGCGGATCCTCCGGTGATGCTAAGAAGCGTAAGGTGGACGAGGAGGAAGACCACTCCGAGCATGAAAGTGACGAGACTCGCGAAATGACGGACTACGAGTTCCAACGGTATTGCTGGAGAACGATGCCTTATCTCGGTGAGATGTCGGATATTGTGAACAAACAGGAGGGTTTTCAGCAGAGTTTTTGGGAAAACGCTTGATTTTAATAGACGAGTGTTGCAGCTGTTAATGATTCTGCTCACTACCAATCTTGGAATGCTTAACTCTGGCCTTCTCTTTCTCTGACTATTTTGTATATGGGACGAGAATTTTCGTAAATTTTCGGCCTTACTATAATATTTATTCCCCGTTTATTATTATGCTGATCTTCCGATGATCAGAGTATATTTATGTTTTATAATGATGGAGCTATTCCGAACGTCCCCCGTAGTTTGATATCTCCTTTCTGTTTCGGAAATATCCATCCAGTGCAGTTTCTAAGCAGACATGCATCTTCCAACCTCTTGTCTAATTGCTAATGCATTGCGTCGATAACGGAGATTCTCCGTATTTAACCGGACACTATTTACTTCGTAACTACCTAGATTTCCTAGCTTGTTCGATGTCATTCTTAAGTTTCTGGTACTTGGATGGCCAAATCGCCTCCAGTTCCTCGACGTAAGTCTTAGGCTTTGAAGTTTCGGTCTCTACGGATGCGGCTGGTCTCCCCCGCGAGTTTCTTCGTATCGGACCTATCGCGATCGTAGCAGCGGTGGAATGCTTCCTTCCCAGTGCTGGGGATGACCTCCCATTACTACTTCCTCCGGGCTTCCCGTACTCGTTGTTGTCCTTCCACTTGCATCCCTCGTTACCTGGAATGCATAGACCTCCCCCCAATACTTGTACCTTGTCTACGCCGATGTCCTTGTCTCCACTGCCCGCTCCTGGAGCAGTTTCCTTATCACTGTCCCCAACGACTTCGTTCCTCTCGGGATTCCAAGAGAGCAAGAACTCTAATACCTCATCCTCTAGACTAGTTATGTCACAAGGATCCATCTTGTAACTGGAGAGGACTCGTCCACAATAACTTGCGGGCTAACTGCATCAAAAGGGACCTGTGTTATCGCACTTCCCGTTTATATATCATGGCATACCTCGCGCACTATAGTCCGCCATTCGCCCTTTGCCGGACGACGCTGCCTCGGATTGAATCCGAACGTCCGTTGCCTGCTGCCCCTATCCGACCGTACCGGATCACCATCCGCGCTATACCGGACCGGCACAATCTCCTGCCAAAGGGCGGATGCGCGGGGTTCGTATTATCCGGCGCCGTTTTCACTGTCCAGACACAATCCGCCTTTCCGAAGTCGGATTCCGCTTCGCAAAGTTCCGACCCCTGACCTATGCTCTAGAAGAACGACGCGATATTGTTTAATCGTTCCTGTAATCAACTATGTCCGCCTTCGCCGCAGTACTGCCCCGAGGTCGCGTCCGACCGATTCCGGAACGCGCACGTTTCGATCGGCGGACCACGTCCGAGCCTCTAATCCGTCGGGGTACCTCGTCCATGTCCGATTGCGGAGTTACCACATTCCGCAAAACGATCGGATTTCAGGTAGTCCGCCCGTCCGTGGTTCATCCATCTCCGTACACGGGCCAATCTCACGGAGTGCGAACCACCTCCCCGATGTCAGCACACGACTGCCATAATATGCAGATCCTGACCATCTTTTTCCTACAACGCGGACCAAAATCGAATCTGGTTACTGGACCGCCATCGATCCCGCTCTCGTCCGACCTCGTCCGCAACGCCCGGAACAACTCCGCGATGTTCCGCTTCCTGGTCCCGGACACGCTCGGGGAGTGCCATAAAAGATGCGACTCACCACGATCTGTTCTCCCTTCTTTGCACTGCGTGTCTCAGGACTCTGGGGTCTCGACTGAGGTTCCTCTGCATGAGACCCAAGTGTGCTCAAGGGGTCAAGCATAGCCCACTGGAACGGACCGTCCGAACTCCATCGGAGATCTGGAACATGATCAGGGCAAGGCCATCCCTCCACCCTCGTTCAACGACGCTAGAAGTGCGTTGTCGGGCGCAATTTCTGTAATAGGTCCATCTCGCCTTAAATAGTGCGTTCACCCTCCAGATTCTTGCTTTCTGTCGCAGGCATGCCGCGAAGAGTAGATGCCTGGGATCAGTGGTGGCAAGACTTGGGCGTGGTGGGTGCGAGGCCTCAGAGACAGGTTAGGTGTAGAATTTGTAATGTGACTATTGTGTACCGTCGGGATAGAATGTTCGCCCACTTTGGATACAGACCTTTAGGTGGTCCAGGTAACTACGGTATACAAGTTTGCAGGTTGCTGAGTGCGCGGGTGAGGAGGTTGTTCGTAGACTGCGGAGGTGAAGTTCCTAGAAGAGAGCCCGATGATGTTCATGACATTGGCTTGGGAGGTGACGGGGTCCCAGATCCGGTAATACCTCAAGCTCCCGATAACGAGGGGGCGCGCGCGAATGATGGGCCAGCTATGCAGGAGCCCGATATGGCACCCCAGGGTTCTCCACCCAGGGAAATGCGTCAACTGAATCTTGTGCAAGGATTCAATGCTTCCACGAAGCTTCGATTAGATAAAGTGTGGGCGACGGCATTCTACGAAGCCAATATCCCATTCAACGTTATTAAGCATCCTGCCTTCATTAACGCCGTTCGGGAAACAGTGCGAGCCCGCTTCCCGGCATACCTGCCGCCATCGATGAATGCTATTCGCACAAAACTGTTGAGCGCGAGAAAGGTGGAAATGGTGAGACAAGTAAGGGAACTCACGGGCAATTCCACAGAGAAATACGGTGTTACGATATGTGCAGACGGTTGGGACAACGTCCAGAGTCGTCCTCTTCTGAATGTTATCCAGAGTGGGACCAGGGGCGACGTTTTCCTTGGAACCATAGACACGACGGGACACTACAAAGATAGCGATTACATCGCTTCTCAGATCCGTCCGTTTGTGGAACGGGCCGGACCGCAACATGTGGTCCAAGTTTGCACTGACAATGCTCCGAACATGCTTGGATCCAGTCGGATGCTCGAGACACGATATCCTCACATTTATGTTCAAGGGTGTGCCGCACATTGCTTGGATCTGTTGCTCGAAGATTGGGGGAAGCAGGATTGGGTGAAGCACATAGTCAGAAAGGCGAGACTTATTTGTCTATGGGTTAGAAATCATCATTCATCAATGGCTTTGTTTCGCAGGATGTGTCCCAATCTGACCATCCGTTTGCCCGTTGAGACGCGGTTCGCGACGAATTTCATTATGATCGAGCGTCTTGTGGAACTTCGGAATGCATTTGAGAGAATGGTCATCGATCCGGCGTTTGCAGGTATTTTAGCAACCTATCCTGATGTGAACAGCTCAGCAGGGAAGAGGGTCCGCCTATTTCGGAAGTACGTGCGTGCGGACGGTTTCTGGAACACGTGCCATAACTTCTTATACATGGTCATCCCAGTGGTGAAGGCATTACGCCTTTTTGATGGGAAGGCACCTGCAATGGGCCTAGCTTGGAGGGCGATGTACGATTTGAAGAACCACGTCCGCAGTTTTTCCTCCCATCCGTTTAGATTGAACGCGGACCTGGCAGCAGACGCCATGGTCGCATTCGACCACAGATGGGCTATGATGTTGACAGATCTTCATTGGGCAGGTGCGATGCTCAACCCGACCCTACGTGGATGGGCGCCACTTTATAACCACGAGGAGTCGAGGATCATTTTAAACCGGGTTTTTCGCAAGTTATCCTCTAACGAGGAGAATTACGTCCAGATCCTTGTCCAGTATCAGGATTTCCTCGAGAATCGGGAGGCATTTGCTGATTCAACCGATCCCCAAGCGCACGGCACTGCTATCCACGAATGGTGGGACGCAATGGGAGGTGGAGCCCGGGCTCTCCAAACAATAGCTAGACGTATACTTGGACAGGTTTGCTCCGTGTCTGCGTGTGAGCGCAACTGGAGCATGTACTCTTACGTGCACAGCAAGGTGCGCAATAGATTGAAACATGTACGAGCGGAGGACCTCGTGTATATCTACACGAACAGTAGACTCGTTCGTCACCGCCGGGCCCCGCGTCCGGCACAGTGGTATGGCTTAGAGGAGGTTCATTCCGACGATGACCTCGATGGCGAGGATCCGGACGAGGACGACGAGGAGGAAGACGTCGGACGGGGAGGAGACCATGTAGCGGACGATGTGGCGGACGATGCCCGCATGGATGGTGTCGGACAGGGCGGATTGGGCATGGGGGGTGTCGGACTTGCGGACGACGATCCGCCCGAGAGCGACTTTGAGGAATCTGGATCGGACGACGCTGGATCTGACGGTGACGACGGTGGCGATGTCCGGATTGCCGAGCTCTTCCACAATATGTTCGACGCAGGACATCGCCGAGATGCGGTTGAAGATATCCTCCGCCAGGATAGTCGCGTCGGACGGCAGGCGTATGCAGGAGGTGAGCGTCGAGCTCAGAGTCCGATCAACGAAGCAGAAATACAGTCGGACAGAGGAGATGGTAGTCCGGCCCGGAGGATACCTATCGTCGACGCGGACTTCTCGCAGCCTTGGAGTGATTCTTTGTCATTTGGCCAGAGGGATTTCGACGAGAACCCGGCGAACATGGAGGGAGAGATTCGAACAGTTTTTCAGGAGGATTTACCACCTATCAATCGCCGGAGAGATGAAATGACGGAGGAAGATTCGAGAAGGAGGATGGCCGACCAGGAAGTTCAGACCCCGTCTGAGGAAATACGCCGTCCCATAACTCGAAGCCTTGCTAGTACGTCCGGAAGTATGGCTGTAAACCAGCAACAGCCAGCTTCTGCCCTGCTCTCCACCCCCGTTGGTAGGGGTCACATCCTTCCGCAGCAGACCTCCGGCCGGGGTCGCAGACGCCGAGCAGTAGGATCTGCTGTAACCAACGGTAGCCAGTCCGTTGTTCTGACCGCGTCTTCTTCACGCAGCCGGCCCGTGCGGAGAGGGGTTCCATCTACGTCGATCCGGGACCCTGCGGCACGTGCATCTAGTTGCACGACTGGGGAAAGAGTGTCCAGTGGCCCTGCAAGGGGAAGTGTTATCCAACGAACAACAAGAGGTGTAAAGCGAAAGAAAAGGTTCCAGGGGACTGCGTCGCGTTTCGCCCCGTACGAACCTGACAACTCCGAAGGTAGACCAGAACTCGATGAAAATGGAATACGCGACCCTCAAGGATCCCGTCCAACGAAGAAGCTAGTTATCACCAGAGACGATGAGTTGCGGCTAAGCACTAGAAGTCCGCGGTCTGATGACGACATGAGCACAGATGAATCCGAGGAGGACCGACGTTGCGACGAAGCGAACGACCCAACTGTTCGGATCCGAGAGTGAACGCTCGCCTAGTCTTCATACTACGATATGAGGAGACCTCCATTCCGTACTTATCCGAGCCGTGTCCGACAACCTCGTCACCCGTCCGCGCATGAATCGGTCTGCTCCGCGACAGATGTGCGACCTCTGTCCGCCCACGATTAATATCCCCTTTTGGTGGCTCTCCGACCTCGTCCGCCGTGGATCCTTTAGTGTTCTGTGTCTTGCCCCTCCCACTCCCCCTCCTCGCACTCCCCTCCTCGCACTCCCCTCCTTGCGCCATCCTCACTTCTGTGTCAGACATGCACTCTTCGCTACCCCCGGATATGACACTGTCCGACCCACTGTCCGGCGCCTATACTGATTGGATGATCTCGGAGGCTACTCGTCCGATCCCGTTGCCGGATGTCCGCTGCAGGTCGCACGGGTTGCATTGTAATCTTCGTCCCCGTTTGCGTACAGTTCACTTCCCTTCCGTCCGTATTAGAGTGCACCCTCCGCGGTCCCTCAATTTTGTCTATTTTATCCTGTTCCGAATAATAAAAATATCATTATTTTGTAGAGCATGCATCGTGGGAAGTCCCATTTGGTATAGTATTCCACATGTGGATGTAATTGTACGTGATTTACAAACAGAGTGAGAATATGTATTATAAAAAACAAATGGAATAAGGAAAACATTGGAATTTTTTGGCATCCGTTTTATAAAAGCCCAAATAACAAGTTATTAAAGCGTGTGACAATCATTTACTAATTACGGCATTTACATTCCAAGAATCCTGTAAAATCTCTAATCTCTTTTTTAAATATTTGTTTATGCAACCAACAGATGAGTATAGTAATTACGTTGATTTTGCGTACATGTGCATATAAGAAACATGTGCATATAAGAAACATGTGCATACGTGCTCTCTAAACCCAAATCCCATTATCCTCATTGTTACGAAAGGGGGGGGAGGTGGGGCTGCGGTGGGGTAGTGATACCTCACAATGCGGTAAGTTGCGGTATGTTGCGGTAAGTTGCGGTAAGTTGCGGTGCGTTGCGGTAAGTTGTGGTTAATATTTAATTGAAACGCCTTTCATATCCAAAACTTTTTGCCTACATATGTTAAACCTTTTGCCTACACGCCAACCAACTTTGTCATACCTAGTTAAATTGTAGTATAATTTATACGGTGGTTATATTTTTTTAGGAAATTTAATTGTCCTCATCGGAATTGTAGTTGGACTTCTATATTATTTTTTAGTCTACTTTCACTCTTATGCCATCTAATTGATCATTGCCACCAATTAATTCTAATTTTAATATCGTTGCAATACTCCTGTTAGTAATCACTCTGTATTTATCGATAGATTGGGGAAGGTGGGGGGGGGGGGGGGGGGGGGGGGGGGGGGGGGGCGATGGGCTAGTGCTACCTCACAATGCACGTGCAGTCGTCTCTCTACTTCATTTCTTCATGTTATCCGTGTGCACATGGCTCCGCTTAGTTGCGAGGTTCGGCGAAGGGAATTTCTCATTGCCGTTCCATTTACAACGAACGTCTTCTCCAATGATGGCCATGGCTTCTGCTACGTTTGAAACAATGGATATTGACGAATCATTTGCTGAACTCAAGCGCTTAAAGGATCTTCAGGTGACTTAGGGTCGACCTGCAGATTTGCTGGCTTTAGTATATTAGCTTTAGTATGATATAGCCAATTGCAAGCCCTGTTGGTCCAGACGTTAAACACAGCCAAGTTTAACATAAAGTTTAACAAGAGATACATGTATTTGGTCAAATATGAATTAAAAAGGTAAAGAGAAACGTATAATAAACACATCAAATTTAACATTGCTAAAGAACTCAATTTGTTAAAAGTCGTAAATTGTTTGTGAATCATTCTTTGAATACACAGAATATTTAATCGTCATCCAAGAACAATAATGACGCTAAAAACTTCTAACTTTAGCAAATAATTATAGTATAGAGAGGTTGGGCTTTTTTACTACCACTGGATTGGACGTTGTTGTACCACTATACTCGTCAAGGAATGTGGCAACTTACTGTTTAAAGCAAGTTACATTACGTTACGTTGCGGTAAGTTGCGGTAAGTTGTGGTTAAGTTGCGGTAAGTTGCGGTACGTTGCGGTAAGTTGCGGTAAGTTGCGGTACGTTGCGTTAGGTTGCGGTTAATATTTAATTGAAACGCCTTTCATATCCAAAACTTTTTGCCTACATATGTTAAACCTTTTGCCTACACGCCAACCAACTTTGTCATACCTAGTTAAATCGTAGTATAATTTATACGGTGGTTATATTTTTTTAGGAAATTTAATTGTCCTCATCGGAATTGTAGTTGGACTTCTATATTATTTTTTAGTCTACTTTCGCTCTTATGCCATCTAATTGATCATTGCCACCAATTAATTCTAATTTTAATATCGTTGCAATACTCTCGTTAGTAATCACTCTGTATTTATCGTTTTTAACCCCTAAAGGACAATCTGCCACATTTGGGCATTTTTTGAATTTGTGCATGTACGTATGTATGCAAATTATTGAAGTTAGCTACAAGATCTTTTGGTTAGATGTTAAAAAAAAAACCCCCAAGTTTTCAGAATCAACCTTGCTTCGAAGAGGAGCTGTTTTCAGGCAGTTTTGATGAAAATACCCTCAGGACTTTAAGGCTTAATATATTCTTTAGCCGCTCAGTATTCTATACGTACTCCCACCTCATTCCTTATCATTCACGATTTTGTTTCTATATCATACTTATTTAAACATTATTTCATAACTTCTCTATAACTTTCCCTTATATTTATTTCTTATTAAACGCTTATTCGTCCTTCTTCATTCACAGCGTTTTCTTTTCTCCACGAATTTCGTTATTTTTGTTTATTCTTGGCTGCGTGGTCCGTAACAGTCGCTGTGATCGGAGAATCGGAGCGATTGAGCCATCGGAACCTGCGTTCAACACTGGGAATTACGCGGTCAGTGGGTCGGACAGGTCGGGAGCGTTGCTCTCGTCGGATCCCAATGCACACGGGTTCATGCGGACGGGATGCGGAGAGCGCGGATACGAAGGTCGGACGACGGATGGCAATGTCGGATTTGAGTGGACGTTCTTCTTTAAGTCATGCACTAACATGTCTCCACTCCCACCAAAACATCAGTAGTTATGATTAACATGCTGATCTAATCATTGTCACTCTTTCCCTGCTCTCGGATATCATGTCAAATGCATTGTTCAGTCATTATTCACTCATTCTTCTACAACGGCAGTCTACTGTCTACACGGTAGATTACCTATGCTCTTCCACGATATGCGTATAGTAATTTTGGTTATTCTTGAGACTCTCGTTTTAGAATGAATAGGGTGCTTATTTTTGAGACTGTCATTTGAGACTCCCACTTGACTCTCTTGATTTCCGCATCGTCTCGTAGCATGGCCGGGAGCTCCTCGTTTAGAATGCCTAGTCCGACAGAGTCCTCCCCGCACCCTGAGTCCGCCACGGATGTTTTGCAGTGGCTGCTTGTAACCCGCGTGATGCACGAGATTAGAGATTTCCGGTATTTACCAGATCACCAGGATATTGTGAGGTCTTTGTTGAATACTTCTCGAGATTTCCAGTGGACGCCCATTATGCAGGAGCAGTTCACCAACGTCAACAATGTGTTGAACTACACTTGGGTGCGACGGAGTCTACTCGCCGCCGGAGCTGCGAACTCGGGAGATCAAACTGCACACGGCTCGGCTCACGCGCAGAGCGGAACTCCCACGAACTCGCAGACCGTATCACCTAGAAGCGCGCATCGCGAGACGGACATCTCCGCTCCAATCCGACCGGACATATCTTCTCGGACTCTCGCCGGGGGTGGCCGAGTCGCACGGCATCGCAGAAGTCGGGAACGCCGGCTTAGTCGCGATTACGAAGGTATGCGTCCTCAACCCCCTGCTTTTCGCGGATCCACGACGCCCCGGCGCGTCACTCGCGACCAGGGAACGCAGACCGATTTCGTGGATCTTCTGTCGGAGCCGGAATGTACGTGTAAGTATTAATCCATTTGTAACTGGACACTACGGAGCCATATGAAGTGGAACAGTTTACGGGCTTATTAGAATGGAGCAGGTATTTGCGCAATGGAAGGGTGGTCCTGCATTCGAACGAACAATTTTGTTGGAGTAGGAATCCGCCAGCGATTGCAATGCAACTTCCTTTGAACCCGCCTCTTTTGAGGGCAAGCTGGAGCTGCAGTGCATAATGAGCTTTGCAGTTTTTAAGCTCCATTTTGAGAACTTTTCTTCACTGTAACTTACGTCTCATAGATCCCTTTTTTTGCAGTTCCTATTTTTAATTTACGGAAAGTGATCCTGGGTTGGATTACTCGGCTTTTCTAATCCTGCACGAACCTTTGCTAGACATCTTGTTACTATCAGTTTATGTGCCTTTTTACTATGTATAGAACAGTGCTCTGGCAACGTCCAATAAAGTCCCAATTTCGTAAGATTCTCGTCCAATGGAATGGCGGCGTGCATTAAATCTCGGATCATTCATTGTCGTGATATGGAGTCCGCGTTGCGTTATGGAAATCTGGCTCTGACGGCTGTCATGTGCCTGCCTTACCCCTAATTAGTTTTTGCGTATGTTGTGTATCCTCTTCATGTACGATACTGGTGTTCTAGCCAGGGCAATGCGTGATAGACTCTTGAATGCGGGCTTGTAATCTATCTTTTGCAATGGAATTCCTTTGCGTCAAAAATAAAATAAATCTTGCATGCAACCTCCATCTGTATGGTTCCTTCCTTTTTTTCTCGAACACGATTCTGAATGTGCAACTGTCCAGTAAGAACTCACTGTAGAGCTGATCATCACAGAGAACTTGTGTAACGATTAATCTAACATCCGGTCGGACACATCCTTGCAATTCGAACTCATCCTCATCGTGATCCGTAACTATAAACTTCAGGAATACTTCCGAACTAGTGATGCATTTGTACATGTACAATGCTTTTTGTAGTATCCTTTCTTTTATGTGAAAAGTCGTCCGACGAGGACCTCAACCCCCTCTTTGAGATGGAGTTTGCTCTTAGGCACAAAAAACATCCGAGAAGATAATGAAAAAATAATAAGGAAAACTTTAATCGATAAAAAACCAAGCCGGATGGACGCAGCGGAACCCTGTCCCAGATGGCGTGTTAATTGGGGAGCACCAAAGCTTGGAAGAGCGATACGACGGACGAGGTCGGACGAGGTCACTCTGGAACGTTTCGCGCGTGTCCGCGATGCAGCGGACTACAATCCGGATGTAGCGCGGACTGCGGACTGCAAGCCGGACATGACAATTACGAATCGGAATGCGGATCAGTAGTCGGACTGGACGTCGGGATTCCTGGGAACGTTGTGCACTTGACAGGAGCGGGGGATGTGGAAGGGAGCGAGGAATGCGAAGGGGCAAGAGCAGGATGGCCAGTGGGTCGGGCGGTGCGGAACGGAGAGGGCGGACTCGTATTAAATGCAAGTTCGGACGCACATTCGTTCTCCCCACTTCTCAACTTTTGCGCCCAGACCGCTTGCCTCTCTCTGAGTGGTGGGCGCGCGGGGGTGCGGGTGAGCGTGGGGTCCTTGTACGACCTGAATATTCCGTATGTACTAAATTGACCCTATTCGTGTGCTCTGTCACATTATATACTTAATGTTAATTTTTCCCCCTGAACCCAGCATATGCCGAAGTGTCCGTTTAGGGTTTAAGAGTAATGTATCAGGATCTAACCAAGATACTGTGCGCAGGTCCGAAGTTCGCAGCACGAGGATGTCCACCGGATCGGGCACTCCTCTAGGAGGATGGCCGAGCAGACCGGGCGGAGATGAGTCCGCCGGCGGATCGCAGTCCGCCAGTGGTGGTTCGGGAAGAGAGCCCGCAAAGAACTGGATTTGCAGCTGGACGTTTTCCACAATAGAGCGTACTGGCTGCTAATGGCTGTGAGGAAGTGCCAGAGCCTTGGGACGCTGCGACGGGCTATGCATTTTGTCGACCTTTCCTCCTTTTGATCGGCTTTGGCCAGATAGTTTCGCACGCGCAACACTGTAAGTCGAAGAACGCGAAATATGCATCCTTGACAGACGTGGACGTAAAGTGGAGATTCCTCTGCATTCTCCGGGCAATTCCAATGAATCGAAGTGGCCCAAGAACGAGATCCCGAAGGCTATTCTTTCCCTGATGTTATGCCGAGCATTGTGTTGAAGAAGAAGGTCGACTGGTCTACCTTAAAGACTCCAGGCCTCCACTTTCGGAGGTCTAGGAGAGAAATTGACAGCGAAGAAGCCGGTGCACATACCTTATATAGATGTGCCCGAATGGTTCAAGCGTAATCCTTCCCTCGTTGAAGATCCAGGGGGTCCGATACCGACAGACAGGGAACCGTCGAGGGCCGGGAGACCACGGCAACGCACAATACAGAATGCCACGTACGAGGATCAGATGGCTGGCATGCTCGGATCCGATTGGCAGGGAAGTGGGTCGGACCCCATCATTGGCGGGAGTGCGGGAGAAGGGTCGGGCGCGGCGACTGCATCCCATGCGAGGGACGGGGGGAACGATCGGACGGGATCGGCATGGGGACCATCCGAGGCAGGTGAGGAGAGTTCCGGGCCAGATGTGGCTATGGTCGGATTGGAAGAAATCGTCAACGCGACAGTAGCCTCCTTTTCTGGAGCTGACATAGACCTTGACATGGCGCACGGTGGGACCGAGAGCGCGAATCCGGGTTTAGGTAGGTCGGAACGAGGGTTTGGGTGCGTCGGACGAGGGTCTGGATGCGTCGGACGTGGGTTTAGGTGGGTCGGACCACAGATTCGATGGGAGAATCGCTCCGACGACCTCACGGGATTGGCGGATGCCCGGCTCGGAACACGGTTATTCGGACGAGGTGCGACAACTAGCACTGGCCATCACGATCCTCCTCAGCCGAGAGGTGCAGCAAACGTTGTATTGGGAGCAGACCCGGTAATGCGGCGTCTGCTAGAGGAAGTTTTTGCCAAACATGACGCGGACGTTCGGGAGTTAAAAGCAACAATAGGTGGTTTGGAACTGAAGATAGAGGCTCTTCGCGTGTCCGACAGCGGGGACCAGATGGCAGGAACATCGGACACAGAGTTGATGCGAGAAAGGGACGAGGCGCTGAGATCCGCTGAGAGAGCGGAGGCACGGGCTAATGCATGGGAAAAGGATATGAAAGCCTCCATGTACG